>CM044444.1:74693926-74733239 GCA_024363595.1 Xenopus borealis
AAAATAAACCACAAATTATTGCTTCACTACAAACAGTGTGCTGCCGGCTTTCTTCTCTACAACAGTGATTGTTCAAAACTGAATTCTGACCTGCCACTATGGTCAGACCATTTACCAGTTACCAGATTTCAAGTGTGTTGTGTATTGATTCTTAGCAGTTTACTATGAATAGAAAACATATTTTTGCTTACAAAAATGGTATCTCATCATTAGAATATTTTGCCTACAATGTTGGTGTTGCTCTGCAGGGCACTTGTCGTGGAATGAATACAAAATCAAGTTTTTAGCAAGTAAAGGATTCCGTGAGAAAGAGGTGGTGGTAAAAGTGAAGAATAAGGAGAATAAGTTCCTTGCTTTCTCACCAAGTTTTCTCTTAGGGCTGCTACACACAGGCCACTTTATCTTCATGTCTTTACCCAAGAGCAGTAGCCACCATAACATTTTACCCTAGAGCAGTAGCTACTATAGCATTTTACCCAAGAGCAGTAGCCACTATAACATTTCACCTAAGAGACGTAGCCACCGTAACATTCCACCCAAGAGCAGTAGCCACTGTAATATTTTACCCAAGAGCAGTAGCCACTGTAACATTTTACCCAAGAGCAGTAGCCACCGTAACATTTTTCCCAAGAGCAGTAGCCACCATATAATTTTACCCAAGAGCAGTAACCACCATATAATTTTACCCAAGAGCAGTATCAACCATACATATTGCCCAAGAGCAGTAGCCACTGTAACATTTTACCCAAGAGCAGTAGCAACCGTAACATTTTACCAAAGAGCAGTAGCCACTGTAGCATTTTACCCAAGAGCAGTAGCCACCATAACATTTTACCCAAGAGCAGTAGCCACCATAACATTTTACCCAAGAGCAGTAGCCACTGTAGCATTTTACCGAAGAGCGGTAGCCACCATAACATTTTACCCAAGTGCAGTAGCCACTGTAACATTTTACCAAAGATAGTAGCAACTGTAACATTTTACCCAAGAGCAGTAACAACCATAACATTTTACTAAAGAGCATTAGCAACCGTAACATTTTACACAAGAGTAGTAGCCACTATAACATTTTACTCAAGAGCAGTAGCAACCTTAACACATGTGGTGTTTCCGTGGTTGATTCTAAGTAACTCACTACTTCTGCTGAAACCACCTTTCCATTTTTTACATGTTATGTAACTGCGACCTAGTTGCTTCCTATTTCTTTCACTGTTTCCCAATTCTCAAGAAGTGCAGAATTAGCTGTAACAAACAGGTCCATCATTTATCAGTATAGAGTTTTTTTCCCAGAAAGATGAATCGATTACAAATATTTAGAATGTGTACAGTGCATTTTAGTTTATTATGGAAATTTGTAGTTGCTGATCTGATTCATGATTGTCTAAATTTAAATAGCACAAGAAGTACTGGATAACTTGAAGGATCATTGGTTTCAAGCAGACACAATCCCTCTGCAGACCAGCTCTTGAATGAAGATTGAAGAGGAGTTTCTGTCCGTCTTGCATCTGGAGCACAGTCGAGGCATGCTTAAATTTATGATGAAGGAGATTACGTGACCTAGGTGAGCAAAAGTAACTTCACAGTTAATATGTTAACTGCACCTTTAATAAATACTTTTGTGGCTGCATTTTGTGTACAGTACTTGGGAGTTTCTCTTGTTTTCTGGGGACAAACACAGTGTTTTGTCAATGTTTCAACATCTTCAAAGGATAAAATTGTTTCCTAAGTTGTAAACTGCTGCTGCTGTTGTGCATTAGTTGACAGTGGCGTGACTACTCCCTGGTGGGCCCCGGTACAGGATGGGCACCTGGACCCCCCTGTCGGGCCCATACCTCTATAAATCCCATCTAACTGCCTGCCATAACCATTATTGTAGCTCCAATGGGCCCCAAGGGGGTGGGGGCCCTGGTGCAATTGCACCCTCTGCACCCCTGGTAGTTACGCCACTGTTAGTTGAAACTTTTAGATATATTTCTTTGCCCATGGCTGTACATTATTTTTTTGTTCCAGGGTAATACTGAATTACCCAAGGGTATGTTAAGATTTTGTGATGTAACACTCACCAGTCTGTGTTACCTATGGGAGGGTGCATAGATGAACCAATTGGATGCCAGATGAAGCAGCTGCTACTGTATGCTTTTGTATTCAGACCAGTCTGCATTGATTGTTGACCTGGTGCCAAACAACTATCAGTCTGAATTCATTACTAGAACCAGTGCAAATATTACTTCTCTTAGTACTTCTCCTTCCTATAAAAAAATCTTATGCCACCGCATCATTTTTTTTTCCTGGTTAAAGGTATGGGACCTGTTATCCAGAATAATTGGGACCTGGGCCTTTCCAGACATTCTTTTAAGTTTACTAGAAAATCATGTAAACATTAAATTACCCCAATAGGCTGGTTTTGCTTCCAAAAGGATTAAGTATATCTTAGTTGAGGTCAAGTACAAGCTACTGTTTATAATTCCCAAGAAAACTTTTAAAAAGTTGGATTAATTGGAGTCTATTGGATATTGCTTTCTGTAATTTGTAGCTTTCCAAATAATGGGTTTCCAGATAACAGATCTGATACCTGTTTATCCCAGGGCAGATATAGCATTTTCATTTACTATTGATAACTGGGCAGTGCAACTGCTTAAAAATATGAAACTGCACAAACATACAGGCAGGTTAAATGGCCACTGATAAAATGTGTGTCGTGTAAATGTGATAGGGGCTTTAGATTGTAAGCTCCACTGAGGCAGGGACTGATGGGTTTGATGCATAATCTCTAAGTGCTGAAACTATGTGATATATGAAGAATAAAAAGATCAGCTTATTTCAGATCTTAGCAGGAATTTTGTCAGACATATATATTTATCCAATTAAAAAGGAGAAAGAAAAGGGCAAGCTAATTACTGAGACCACATTCCGGGTTATCTTGCCTTTCTCAATCTTTCTGGTGTCCCAGGATTAGAAATAATATAGGTAGAAGTTATTGGGATAACTCCACCTTCTCCTTTTTCCAATTGCTACTAACTTCATTTTGAACTGAGTTGATTTGGGATTAGTTTATCCTAAAATTTAGTTATGGTCACAATGAGTTTCAATATTTATTAACCACTATCAATTTCTACTTACTTTTATTTATTGGCACTGCACTTTATCAATCATTACTTAAGAATTAATGAAATAATCAGAAAATTCATAAATGTATTTATTAGCACTGCACTTTATAAATATTGAAAAAATGACTGTGTTAAGTATTGGATTAGCTGCAATCTATTGCATCAGCATATAAATTTCCTATGGTACTATTAACTGTACCTCACTTAGGAAGCAGATATAATCCAATTGCACTAGCACTTTAACAAATTTTTATCATCTTTGTAAACAATTGATGTGTGGCTGGTACTTTATGAGTTGTCAGCGTTAATTGAATTTGTGAAACCTTAGCACTGTTGGAAGAGGGGTTCTTTTCCTTCTCCATTTAATTGAATGCAATTTTACTGAAATTTTCAGACCTCGATTCTAACTAAGGGGATAAGTCGGCAAGAGTTGTTTACGAGTATCTTATTCCTTGTAACGCATGTATATTTAACCAATCATGAACTGCAACAAATACTGACACTTTTTGAATGTTTTCTTTTAGATCAGGATGGTGACAAGAAGCTGACTGAATTTATTTCTCTTCCTGTGGGCACTGTTGAAAACCAGCAGGCCAAAGATATTGATGATGACTGGGGACGAAGGTAAGAAGTCATTGATGCTAACCATGATGGTATTGTGACAATGGAGGAACTGGAGGTGAGGAGACTAAAATAGTGAATTTGAGAAGGCATGATACCAAACTTTATTTGTTGCTTTGCCTATATTTCTAAGCATTGATCTTGTTGCAGATTGTAGCCTTTCATTTTGTTTAAAACATGTGACTTTAAGGGGCAGATTTATCAAGGGTCGAATTCAAGGGTTAAAAAACCCTCGAATTCAACCATTCAATTTTGGCTGAACTTAAATCCTTCGAATATCGAATATCGAATTCAAAATATTTTACTGCTATTTGAATATTTGAACAATCAAATACAAAAAATTCAATTGAACGATTCAATCGTTTGATTCGAACTATTTTAAACATTCGATCGAGTTTTTTTTTATTCAAGCTAAAAATGCTAAAAAAAACCCTATGGGAGCTTCCCATAGGGTTTAATAGCGATTCGGTAGCTTTAATCTGGTTAACTAGGCAGTCAAATAAAAATTTAGAGGGCAAGTAATTCAATGGTCGAAGTGACCTTAAAAAATATTCGAAAATTTTAATTCGAATTTCGAGTCATTCATGTGAATTTGATAAATTTGTCCCTTTAAGTGTAGGCAATACAGAGTGCAGAATTGAATGGGTCAACGTTGAGTCCCTTTTATACTTTACCCCGAAAATGAATACTTGAGCAACAGATAGTTTATAGAAAATTAAGTGACATATTAAAGAATCTTACCAAACTGGTATATATATTTAAAGGAAAACTATACCCCAAAAATTTATTTTTGAGCAACATATAGTTTATATCAAATCAAGTGACATATTAAAGAATCTTACCTACCTGGTATATATATATTTAAGTAAATATTGCCCTTTTACATCTATTCCCTTGAACCACCATTTCATGATGGTCTGTGTGCTGCCTCAGAGATCACCTGACCAGAAATATTTCAACTCTAACTGTAACAGGAAGAAGTGTGGAAGCAAAAGACACAACTCTGTCTGTTAATTGGCTCGTCTGACCTAACTTTATAGTTTGTTTGGTATGTTTGTGTGCACCGTTGGATCCTAGGATCCCAGGAGACTGTCGTTATTTTTAAAATGGCTATTTTCTATTTATGATTACCCAATGGCACATGCTACTAAAAATGTGTATTATTATGAAAATGGTTTATTTACATGAAGCAGGGTTTTACATATGAGTTGTTTTATGCAATATCTTTTTATAGAGACCTACATTGTTCGGGGGGTATAGTTTTCCTTTAAGTAAATATTGCCGTTTTACATCTCTTGCCTTGAACCGCCATTTTGTGATGGTCTGTGTGCTGCCTTAGAGATCACCTGACCAGAAATATTTCAACTCTAACTGTAACAGGAAGAAGTGTGGAAGCAAAAGACACAACTCTGTCTGTTAATTGGCTCATGTGACCTAACTTTATAGTTTGTTTGGTATGTTTGTGTGCACTGTTGAATCCTAGGATCCCAGGAGACTGTCCTTATTTTTTAAAATGGCAATTTTCTATTTATGATTACCCAATGGCACATGCTACTAAAAAATTTATATTATTATGAAAATGGTTTATTTACATGAAGCAGGGATTTACATATGAGTTGTTTTATGCAATATCTTTTTATAGAGCCCTACATTGTACAGGGGGGTATAGTTTTCCTTTAAAGGTACTCTAGCTTTCACACAGTCTAGACATTCTATTGTTTGTGCAACACAATACTAAAGCTGGAATTAAAAGACATGTAAAGCTTACATTTTCCTACCATGTATATAAGTTGGGCACACCTCCCCAACCCAAATGACCTTATTTTTTCTGCATATAGCCCCTCCATTTGCCAGCTCCATTGCATTTTTCTAAATCACATAGCAACTTTCACCCAGCAGCCATTTTCCCCTCTGACACATCATCAGTGAATTTATATTTGCAAACAGCACATATGCGATATAAAGGTCATGGAATTGACAGGAAGAATTTACTATGATGACAAGTCCTTCTTGGACTGAGCACTGTAATTGTTACTCTGGGCTCAGGAGAGGGGGTTAGCATTTAAAAATAGGTGCAGACAGCTATAGCAGTGTTTCTATGGGAACCAGCAATGCTATCTCTTCATTGGCTGCTAGACTCGAGGCTGTGTTTATTAAAGGGGAACCAAAAATTAAAATTTAATATAAGATTAGAAATAAAAAACTTTCTAAATACAATCAATTAAAAATTCTGAATTGTTTTATGAAATACTCAAGTTTATATTCACTATCCCTCTCTCAGCATCTGTTTCTCTTTAATCTGTCTTCATGCAGGAGTTGGGTGTCAGATGAATGATCCAATATATCTTATTGGGGCGCTTCCTTTCCTAGCAGATGAATCAGAGCTCACTCAAATAACGGATTCCAGCACAAACAAAAGCTAACAAAATAACAGTTTTTTGCCCAAATCCTGTATGTAGAGAGACAGGATGTCTGGTGATTTTAATTGTGAACTCTAATACATCTTCTAGGCAAAAGGAGCCCCCCTATAAGATATATTCGATCATTCATCTGATACCCAACTCCTGCATGAAGAGAGAATGAGGAGAAACAGATGCTGAGAGAGGAACAGTGAAGTTAAACTTGATTATTTCAGAAGTGATACTGAATTTTTAATTAATTATATTTAGAAAGCTTCTTATTGCTGAAGCTTATGTAAATTTTTCATTTTCTTTAATCCACGCTGAGAAGAACTGAGCATGCTCAGTAGCCAACAGCCAAAGGAAATTCCTGAGTCAGGGGGCTGAGTAGGTTAGAGGAACAGAAGGAATCCTAAGTGATTAAGGGGATGCTACAGCCTTAATTTTAAGTAGGGTTGCACCAAATGCAGGATTCGGCCTTTTACAGCCGAATCATTGTGTGTGACCGAACAAATCCTAATTTGCATATGTAAATTAGGTGTGGGTAGAGAAATCATTAGTGATGGGCGAATTTATTCGGCAGGGGTGAATTCGCGGCGAATTCCCGCGATTCGCCGCTGGCGAATAAATTCACGAAACGCCAGCAAAAATTCGCCGTCCAAAAATTCGCCCAAAAAAACGAGTCGCGCGTCGTTTTTGACGCGATGCGACGAAAACGACGTGACGCGCACCGACGAGCCGCGATTGACGCGACGCGCGTCGGAAACGACGCAACGCGCCGTGTTTATCTGGAAATTCGCGAATTTTTCTGCGAAACTAAACGCGGGAGATTCGCCCATCACTAGAAATCATGTGTCTTTTCCTCTCGAAACAAGGAAGTAAAGCATTCTTTTTCCACTTTTACCTTTCCCAGTGGATTTGGTGCATCCCTACTTTTAACTTTTGAACAACCGGAGTGGCAGGTAATTAGAGTTTTCAAAGAGGCTTTTCAGTGATTAAGGATGAAATAAAATCTTTTTGGGGGTGGGGGGTCATTAAGTTATGTGCCAGATTGACCTACGGGTGGAACTTACAGATGTTTGTTATAAACTAAGGTAAAGCACTGTGTAACTTGTCAGTAAATAAATGATGATATTGTCTTATTTGGCTGTGGGAGTTCAGATATCTATTTTGAGTGTGTGGCAAATGTTAAAAACACTATCATAGAAAATATGCAATATAATATGTCCCATTCTTCTAAATAGCCCCATTAGACAAATAAGCTAGGTTATAAAAATGATGTACAAAACAAACATTAGCCCATGATGCTCACATTTGAGTCAGGGTACAGTAATTCTATTTAAGAAGCAAGTAAATGTGTTCATTATGTTTTGTTGTTAGAAGTACATGGATCGTATGAATGAATACAATGCCCTCAATGTACCAAGCAGATGATTGCAGTCACTGATGAAAGGATCATCATTTGAGTTTAGAAGAAATGCTGAAGTACAGCAAGTATTTCACGGGCAGCAAATTGATGTATTATGCCCGTAATGTTCACGAAGAGTCTCCTGTGTGTTCTTAGTGTGTGCACCGTTGTGTGGGCTTCTGCCTTCCCCACCAAGAGCTACTTTCATTGCAGGATTTGCACATAACTACTTGCTTTTATTCACCTCAGTTTTATACATAGCCAGATTTATGGAACGGCCACCTAGGCCCGGGCCTGGGGTGACAGGATTTTAGGGGGCGGCATGCTGTCCAGTCACAGAAATAGTGGAGATATGCAGGAGATACTGTAGTTTTTTAAATTTCCCATGCTGATTCACCAAATCCTAACCATTTAGAGGCACTGCCAGGCCTCTTCCCATTGAAACCTTACTACCAAAATTAGGATTTAAGATACAAGTTCCTGCTATAAACAGACCAACTGTCTGTACATGGATAGGCAGCTACTGCCATTTAGGGAGATCAGGCACTCAAGGCTCACCAGTGTTGCAAGTGAGAATCTGTAAAGCTTCTTTGTGTGACAGGCTATAGTTCAGTTGTTAATGTAGGTCTCACAACAGTATGATACATTATATGTGTGTCAGGCTATAGTTCAATTGTTTATGTAGGTCTCACAACAGTGTGATACTGTATCTGTGTTTCAGGCTATAGTCCAGTTGTTGATGTAGGTCTCACAACAGTGTGATACCGTATCTGTGTTTCAGGTTATAGTCCAGTTGTTAATGTAGGTCTCACAACAGTGTGATACAGTATCTGTGTGTCAGGGGTGCTGGAGTGACCCAGTGTCAGTATAAAACAATTGGAACCCTCAGGAGTTAAGCACGCGGAAAAAATGAGAATTTCCTAAATGTACTGCAAGATGAATTTCCCCAAATGAACATGTTGGGTGTTCGCTGTTTTCACTGTTGTTTTTTTTGATTGGGTAATAAATTATTTTTATGTATAAATATGTAACCCCTTTGACACCCCTTTGTCGTGTTACACTCCACATGTGGTGCTTACCTGATGGCATGGGACAAACCTGAGCCCCTCCGCAATGGTATGCGGAGAGGCTGGGTACCTGTTGCTTACTGGAGCAGTGTCTCAAACCAATGGGATCTGGGAATGCACCCACGGGTTGCCCCACTAGGAAGAAAATAACAATGCCCATACGGTATTGGTTAAACTGAATGTCTCTTTATCTAATATAACTAACCAACTAGTACATGCAGCACTCCTAACCGGTGCTGATAGGGCCTCACTAACTAACTTGCTAGCGCTAAGCTGTCTACCTAAGAAAGGCAAAGTCCTTTCAATTCACAGTCTCTTTATCTTCAGTGCCTCTTTTGAGTACTGTCCCTTTAACCAGGATGCTCACACAAATCCTCTTCAGATACTTCAGAGCTCTCTTCAGGCGAGTCCAGCACATTCAGTCAAACAGTGCGACTACCAGCCCCTTTGGATGCTCAGATAGAAATCTCCTGCTGGTTGACTATGAAGATTCTCATTCATCCAGGTCATGGTATTTCTAACACAAGTAACTCAAAACAACTGCTGAGAAATTTTAATGAAGATGTTTCACTGCTCATCCCCAGCGGTTTCAGAACTATTCACACATCCATTCATGCAACTCTAAAAGTAACACCTGTTTCTAGGAGTTGCATGACAACCTGGTAATCCTATCACAGTAACTACACGGAATCAACACCTCTGTGGATTTCAGATGTCACCTCTCTGAAGAGTTACCATGTGCCATTGTGATTGGATTGTTGGAAGAGTCTATATGCTGAGAACTCCCCACCACCATTCAGTTGATCTAAAGAAGCTGCTCAGATGAGCAGTGCAACTTTTGTTAGATACTCCTGCTGGTTGTTCCTCCAGTCTGGATTCCTTTCACACTCTCTGTCTTTCCAGGCACAATATTATATGCCAGTATTATATGCTTAACTTAAATCCTTGCCATGCTTTGTGTCAAGAGTCTGCTAGTAAATAAACTTAAATTATACTGAAACTGTATGATTGTGAATTGTGTAAAGATTCTTTAATAGGACAATTAATGTGATCTAAACCAGGGCTGTCCAACTGGTGGCCTGCTGGCTGCAAGCCCCCTTGTGTGGCCCTCCACATGAAAGTCTGCCTGTTGTGTCTGCTTACCATGTGTAAGCTTTAAAAGGTATCACTACAGTAACTGGCCCGGCCCCTACATTGTTTAAGAATCAAATTCAGACTAATCCCTTGTATTGTTGACACCTGTAATCCCCCTGCATTGTTCACACTTGTGACACCTCTATTGTTCACACCCCTAAAGCCCTGCGCTGTTCACACTTGTGAAGCCTATGTGAATCATTGTCAAGCCTATGATTAAGTGTCCTATGGACACAAGGCAAGAGATGAATATATAAATAAAGTTTTCATTTTTTTATCTACTATTTTTTTCCTGGTCTGATCAAACGTGAGTTTACCAGTGGGCCTTGCACCAACATTTTGTGCTTCATATACTGTTCACACTTGTGACCCTGACTGAAACTGCCCACATTGTTCAACTGTTCACACTTTATACAAAATGCTAATGGGGCACCAGCACTGTGTCACTGTATGTAGTACATCATAGAGTGGTCCTGATAGGTTTCCCTGTCTCTTGCTATGTTATGCCTTCCCTATGCTCCCTGTGTGTGCCATACTCTGCTTGCCCAGTGCTGCTTGTGTGTGCTATTCTCTGCTTTCTCAGTGTTGCTTGTGTGTGCCATACTCTGCTTGCCCAGTGCTGCTTGTGTGTGCCATTCTCTGCTTTCCCAGTATTGCTTGGGTGTACCATACTCTGCTTGCCCAGTGCTGCTTGTGTGTGCCATTCTCTGCTTGCCCATTGCTGCTTGTGTGTGCCATACTCTGCTTGCCCAATGCTGCTAGTGTGTGCCATACCCTGCTTGCCCATTGCTGCTTGAGTGTGCCATTCTTTGCTTGCCCTATGCTACCTGTGGGATGTAGGTCTGGTAGGGGTTTGTTCTGGGTGTTTTTGTAGAATTTGGAAATTGTTGTTAGGGGTCCCTAAGGTGTTTTATCATGTGTTGGGAGGTTTCTGTATTATCCACAGTGGAGGATTAGGCATATGGCTGACTTAAATTTTTCGTATACGAGTGATGAGGAATATCTTTGCAGTGAGCACCAACTATTTGATGTTTTGGTATGCTACTACCGTTAATGTGGATATTATGTTAAAAGTTCTTGTGGTAACATGGGTGTGGTTTACAGTGGGTGTGGTTTACAGTGGGTGTGGTTTAAAAGGGTGAGTGGTGAACACTGACTTACATTTTCAGCCCTCCACCACGTAGGCCAGAAAAAGTTCAGCCCTCGGTACCACAGAAGTTGGACAGCACTAATCTAAACTATTTGTTGATTAAGCATTCATTGTGGGTGTATAGTTTTCTTTTGAGAGATACCGGTCACACAAACAAATTTTTTTAAACATTGGGGTTATTTATTAAAGTCTGCATGCCAAAAACTCGAAAAAAATTAAGTTTTTTTTACTATAAAATCCAAATCTTTTAATTAAATCTTTATTTATTTAAACGGTTACAACAAAAATAACAAAACAGAAAAGGCGAAGGAGGAAAAGTAGAGATAGAAAAGAGGTAGAGTGAACTAAGCCTTTGCCAGCCAACCCTATATTTATAAAGATTGAGTATTCAAGTAACTGTTAAAATTAGAATTTTTAGTTAGAAAAAACCTTTTTCAAGATTTATTATTATTATTAGGATGGAAAAAGTCTGAATCCAAAAATCCAGCATCTCCGACCTACTGAGGTTGTATATATGTCAATAGGAAATGTCCCTATCCTATTTGGAAGTTTATGTGGTGTGCGCTGGAATTAGCCAGAAAATCTGACTATTTTGGACTTTTTGGGGCAAAAATCCAGAAACTTATGGCTTTTTCAGGGAAAAAACTCTGAAACAAACTTCTGATTCAGATTTTCGGCTCAGTTTTTTCGAGTTGGTCCCTGATCCAATTAAATTGTGTGTTTTTTTAATAATAAATAAGGGCCAATTATGGATTATAGTTTGGTCAGGCTTTTTTTTTTTTTAATTCTCAGAAAATTTGAGATTTTGATAAATAAGCCCCCCCCCCCCCCCCCCCCATGTAACTGGCAAGACTTGGGAAACGAGAGAGTGAAATGAAGAATACATTTGTGAGGTTTAGAAAGTCACGCTGCACCCGGAAACCTTAGCTGGGTTTCTCTTTCAAGATTAGCTTTGACTGTTCTATCAAGCCAGTCTGGTTTATGAGCAGACTCTGAGCTAATGACTTGTGTCTGTGCAGCAGAATGAAACTACTCTCATGAAAACAGGAGACTTCTCAGTTTCCATTTCTGGTTGTAAGTTTGAGTTGATTCACTTCTCTGATCAAGTCACCTCTGTTAGTTCCATTCCCATGTTTAACATACATTGAGGGAAGTAACGGCTTATTAGAAGGAGTAGTGCACTTGAGGCTATATCATTGTTTCGTTTATTCAAAGAATGAAAAAATAAATCTGCCCTCTTTTGATCTGTAGAAAAGCTAGCAATTTTAATTGCACACGGAAGGTAATTCTCTATTTGCCAAAAGTTAGGCACTCCCATATGATTGTATATACGTACCTAAAACCCCAGGCTGGTGCTCCTATCAGTAGAAAACTGCATTGGTCCAGGGTTCCAGCGAGCACCACTGATTGATTGGCTTCTGGCTTTTTCTGAATAATGATGAGACAGATGATAAGAAAGAAAAACAATAAGGAACAATTAATTTTTTAATACGATTCAGGGTTGAAACAAACCTGTGACTGTCCAAATAAAAAGTTAAACTCATATTAAAGCCACTGCTTGGTAAAATATATTTATATATAAAATTTATATAGAAGAGGATTAGATCAAATGGAAAAGGGGCTTAATTGTCACGTGGGGTTGCAACAGGGGTCTGACTTCGTCAGTATAAATTACATTTTTTTTGACCAAGAAGAATAAAGAAACCCTGTGTTATCCCAGTATTTATTTAAGAACTTGTTTGTATGGATTAATTAATACATTATTTACAAAACCCAATCAACTTTCTCAATTAATTAGGGGCAGATTTACTAAGGGTCGAATTCGAGAGTTAAAAAGCCCTCGAATTCGACCATGGGAATAGTTAAGGAATAAAAATTCTCCAAATTTGAATTCGATTTTGAAGGATTTTTACCGCAATTCGATTGGTCGAACGATCAAGTATAAAAATTCGATTGATCGATAAAATTGTTCGTATTGATCGATTCGAACGATTTTAACCATTAAATAACCATTCATTTTTTTATGCGGTAGGTTGAAACTGGCAAACTATGCAGTCGAATAAAAATTTAAAGGGGAAGTACTTTGACAGTCGAATAGTCGAATATTCAAATAGATTATTATTACAATCATTTGATTCAATCGAATTTTCAAAATTCACTGGTTGAAGTGGTCTTCAAAAACATTCCTTTCCTCAATGGTAGCATATTGAAAACTTTCAGATATTAAAGCGACAATGTGCTAATCAAATGAATTATTCAGATCAAATGAATTAAACCTAGTACAGGTATGGGACCATTATCCTTAATGCTTGGGACCTGAGGTTTTCCGAATAACGGATCTTTCTGTAATTTGGATCTACATATTGAAAACTTTCCGATGTTAAAGTGACAATGTGCTAATCAACTGAATTATTCAGATCAAATTAATTAAACATAGTACAGGTATGAGACCCATTATCCTAAATGCTCGGGAACTGGGGTTTTCTGGATCTTTCTGTAATTTGGAATCTGCATACCTTAAGTCTACTAGAAAATCATATAGACATGAACAGGTTTGGACTGGAGCGGGGTGACCTACTGGGTTCCGAACTACCAGGGCACACACCACAAACGTTTTTTTGGGACTCGTCACATTAGGGGAACAGATCTAGGACGATGTAGGCCCATGAAGGCCGGGGCCCACCAGGTTTTTTTCCGGTGTCCCGACAGCCCAGTCCAACCCTGGACATTAAATAAACCCAATAGGCTGGTTTTGCTTCCAATAAAAATTAGTTATATCTTAGTTTGGATCAAGTACAAGCTACTGTTTTATTATTACAGAGAAAAAGGAAATACTATTTTTAAAATTTGGATTATTGGGATGGGAGTTGACCTTCCCATAATTCTGAGCTTTCTGGATATCAGGTTTCCGGATCCCATACCTGTAGTCAAATTCATTGGTCACAGTGTAGAAAAATAATTTCATAGAGGGCGGAGTTGTCCCATAAGAACTATCTTTATTATGTCTGTCTGGGACACCACAAAGTTGGAGAAGTCAGAGTATCAAGGACTGTGTTCTCAAAATAAAATAAAATAAAGGAAGAGGAAAACAATGAATTAGGAAGCTAAAAATAGGATTAAAATTGTTATTTATGTCACCAAAAAGTAATTTCAATAACATGGATAGATTATCCTATGTGCCAGGTAGTAAAATGTTTACCAAAACTCTCTGAATTGTGGTTGTTTGTTTTATTTTACCAAGCCCTCGGCCACTGGATGACCCCCCCCCATTTGTCTGATGAACCCTTAATAATATACAGTTGTGTTCAGAGTAATAGCAGTCCAACATTGCTAACCTGATCAGTCACTGTTTTTGGTAGAAATCATATTTCTACATGTCAAATAATTTACTAGTAGGCGTACTAGAGTAACAGAAAACTCAACATTCATGACGTGCACTATGTTGATTCTGTGTAAGTGCATTAACTGAGGCTTGTTCCAAATAATAATAGCTTGTTCCAAATAATAGCAGTATGTAGTTCAGTTAGCGAGGCCATTCATTCTGTGAAAAACAGGTGTCAATTACGGCCCTTATATAAGGAAGGAAGCAAATGTTGTGCGTCTCTCTGAAATTCTGAAAAATGAGTAAAACCAAGAAATGCAGAAGAATTGTGGAATGTAACAGGTGGCAGAAGTTGGTGGACTCAGAAACACTGCTTATACAACTAAATATTAGTTCTTTGATTCAAAGGAAAGCAAAATCTTCAATCATTTTTCAGTTTATACAGCAAATGTTTGTGTGTAAAGAAGAATGCAGACACTGCTATTTTTTGGAATAGCCTAATATTCCCTTTTCTTCACTTTCTATAAAGGACTGACACAAATTTGATACGTTTTCTTCATGTTTTGATTTGGAACTAAAAGCTATTATAAGAATTTATTCTGAACACAACTGTATTTATACTGTAGCTCAGTGATCCGCAACCAGTAGCTTGTAAGCAACATGTTGCTCTCCAACCTCTTGGATGTTGCTCTCAGTGGCCTCAAAGCAGGTGCTTATTTTTGAATTTCAGGCTTGGAGGCAAGTTTTGGCTGCATAAAATCAGATGTACTGCCAAACAGAGCCTCAATGCAGGTTGACAATCCACATAGGGGCTACTAAATGGTCAGTCACAGCACTTATACTTATTTGGCACCCCAAGAACATTTTTCAGGCATGTGTTGCTCCCCAACTCCTTTTACTTCTGAATGTTGCTCACGGGTTCAAAATGTTGGGGATCCCTGCTGTAGCTACACAGAGATAAGATTGTCTCCCTCTGCTCTGCAAAGCAGAACCCTATGATTAGGGTGGTTATGATCTGGTTTTAGTTTCACCTGTAGCTTGGAATGTGTCTCTACTATTTCCTGCAGTTATTAGTCATGCAGCTATCAGTCTGCAAGGCAATATCTCTGGTGAAATTGTGCTGCTCAATAGTCAGCTAATGACCATCTAGTGACAAACCACCACCCCAGCTTCTTTCCATGGATCAATAAGCTCTGGAAATGAAAACTGGCTTTACTTAGCAAAATTCTTTATTCCAATCATAATGAGCTATAGAATTTCTAGGTGACATAATAATTTAGAGAATATAAATGTTTATAAAAATGTTCAAGTGGATTTCAGTCTGGATTCATAGAGGGTCTACTGTGACATGTTTCGCCCTTAATACCAGTGAGCTTCCATTCTATTCCCCTGCACATATCATTATCCGTAATGCTGGAAGAACATAATAAATTCATTCAATATATTATGATATAGTAGTACAGCTATGGGATCTGTTATCCAGAAATCTGCTATCCAGAAAGCTCTGAAAACTTTCAAAAATTATTTCCTTTTTCTCTGTAATGATAAAACAGAACCTCTGAAATTGGTCTTCATTGTCTATTCTTCTGTTAGTCTGGTATTTGGGATCAACAACATCCAAAAAGAAGATTCATTTTATTACTTATCTTCTGACTGAGGTGGAAGCCCATGATGTGCCTAATTGCTCCCTTCAAAGGATTTGTATGAGCTCCCAGTCTGCTGAAGGTCTCCACACACCACATTTAATGACATCTTTCTAAAAAAAATGTATCCTTCAAAACCTCCAAAAGGCTCCACATTGGTCATTTCAAATTTATATTCTTTTCCCATTTGAAACTGGGGTGCCACATTAACTGTCTTAGGGTCTGTCTAACATTCTATAAAATTATAAAAAGTAACAAACCTGAAATATTCCTTTCCTTGGTTTTATTATTGCATAAATTCCTTTGTCTTTGTTAAGGTATTAGGTCAACCACAACATTATAGAGTGCATATATTTAAAGAGTTTCTGATGCCTCTCCCTCAAGTATCAACGAACAGATGCGGCCGCGATCCGACGGGATTTTTAATCCTGCCCGATCGACATCTGGCCGACTTTCGGACAGATATCGATCAGGAAAGCCCGTCGGAGGGCCCCCCACACGGGCAGATAAGCTGCCGACACAGTCTGTCGGCAGCTTTTATCTGCCCGTGTATGGCCACCTTAACTCTACAGCCACTGATTTTGTTCAGCCCCCTCTCCTGTGTATAAAAATAAAATTGGAATAACAACAATTGAAGCCTATAATTCAATATGATTATTGTTTTTAGGCAGATAAAAAGATGGACTGACCACAGATCTTTAGGCATATCTCCTAATCATCTTTTAGGTTCTTTACAAGATCTGTACAGCTGGCTAATACCAATATACTGACTACCCTATCTTCGGTTGCTCATTCGACAGAGCTCTGTTTGTCATAAAAGGGGGGGGGGAAGCCCCTTTAAAAGTGTCTCATTGTCTGGGCCCTTTTAACACACAACACATTAGTGCCTCCCATTAGTGCCTCCTACCTAACTCTTCACCTCCATCCCCTTAGTGGGGTATCCAGCAAAGTGACTGTAACACCCTCTCATACTTTATACCCTACCAAGGGCTTGCCTAATACTCTCTGTCACAACCAAGGGCTGCCCCAAAACACATAGTATATACTATATATATATATATATATATATATATATATATATATATAATGTTATTGCATTTTATTTACATTTCTTCTTAGACCAGTGTAAAAATACCCTTCCTTTGAGCACATCCTTAATTTAGGTCACTATCGGCAGGTACTTTTTTCTTTCACGTCATCAATAGATATAAACAATAAACTTTCATGGTCTCCAGAAAATACAGCTCATTCTTTCTACAACTGGTTGTTTTTTTTCTTTTAGGTGAATGGATTAATGGAAAAAGTGCACGTGTGAACATACGCTATATATTTCTGCTTCCTGTGATTAAAAAAAAAACCTACCACAAAATGTTAGCATTCAGTCTTCTTCTTTCCGCGCTTTAAACTGCTTCGTAAGCAGAGAAGAAACTTTGAAGAAAACCATCACTTTCCAGGTGCAGCTCTCTTGCTGTTGGTGGCCTGTACAGAGAATGTGCCAAGTGTATACACATCCGCAAAGTAGCAATTCACACGAAGTTCTGCAAAGGCTTAACACTTTGTCATGTTAATGGGTACTGTCAAATGTCTAAAATGGGTCAACTTGTGAATCACTTGGATGTTTAAAAACCAAACATAACCAAGGCCCCTAGGATGCCCAAAATTTGCAAGACATCATTGTTCTATAATAATCCAGCCCACAAAAGTGAAGTAGTGGATAATCAGCCAGCACCATGGAAGATATTGGACAGCACTAGCCTACGGTATCTCTTTGCACATGCTGCATAGAAACCTGGGAACTTTCCATGTTATGAGGAGTGCATGGAGGAGGTCTTTCTCCAACAGCCTTTGTTTGTACAATGAGGCATGTGGTGGCTCCTGTACCTTTATTGCCCATCAGCTGTGGAGAGCTACTACTTACTGCACATATTGCATCACCTTCTGCAAATTAGTGGCCTGGTACTTTTCTCCCAAAAGCAAAGGTAGTTGCTTCCGTAGACTGATACTTCTGCACAATATTTAGTTTGCTTGGTTCGAAAGATGTCATGTCTAGCTGCCCACTAAGGGTGTTGGCACCAATGTAGGGAGAAGGTTTATGGTAGTATATTAATATTTCCCCAGATGCTGCATAGGTGTAAAAGTACACATTACATGGGGCTTCTAAAGGGTTCCTGCCACGAATGTAGTTTTCAGGATTCAAAAAGTCCAAAGCATGTGGATGACTGTAAAGCTGAAAGCTAAGCAGACATCTGCTTAAGTTTCCCTCATTGGTCTTGGATAGAAGGGCTTGTTTATGAAGCAAATGCAAAATGCAAGATTAAGAATGAATGCTTTTTTAGCCACAATGCAGCAGTATTGCCCAAAGTTCCCAGTGGAGTTGCAAGCAACTCTAGCCAACACAACAATTTGCATTTCACTTTAACAATACTTTTTTCCAAAAACATGTTTAGGCAGAAGAAGCACTGGAAGTAACTCCTCCTTAAGGATGTGTTGATCCCAGGGTGTGTTCTGAGTCAAGTACCTTCTAAATGAAGGCAATGTTGTACTTTGTGCTCCACTTTGGGTTCCTTAATGAGCCCCACACTCCGAACACCACAGAGCAATGATGAGTTAAATTGTGGGGTATATAGTACCCCAAATAGGTTTTCCCCCCTTCTCCATCTTTCTCTGTTGGGCATATTTAAAATAGATGGAATTAGAGTTTGTCACAGTCCACCAGAGAGAATTTCCACTGCTCTCCATTTTTATGGCACTTTTAGAGTCATATTTATCATCACCATTTTCTTTGGACTCAGCTGCCAAAAGTTGCCTATTTGACTCTCATATGCCTGTGCAGACCTGGAGAAAAGAGGCCAGAAGTGGAAGAAGATTGTGGCTAATCAGTTTCTACAAAAACAAGATTTATGCAGAGTAGAAGTAAGAGATTATTATCACAGGCAAGGGGTACCTAAGATTTGGCACCCCCAGTAATCATACTGTACCTTTCCTTTTATGTGACTTAAAGGGCTTGTACTGTATGTCAATATCTGAACAAGTTAAAAACACATTTATGTGCAGTTCATTTATGTGCAGTTCAGGCTTCATTAAGGAGTTTGGCAAAAACATCATCGCAATCCCATTTTGTATTTTTTAAAATCATTTTCAAGCAAGCTGGAAAACACGACCACCATAAAAATTGTGTAAAAAAAAAAAAAAAAACAGAATATCAACTTGCCTGAATATAACATATTAATGTAATATAATAATATTGTAATATAATAAAATAATAAATTCCCATACATGGATGAAGAAAATGTGAAAATATGAATAAAGCATAATTTTACAAAGAAAATCAGCCACGTCACTTTCAGGATAATGTTTAAAAATGTTTTTTTAATTTTGCACTTAAAAACATTTCCTTTAAACCACAGCAAAAAAGGAAAAAACACTGATTGGCTGAGCTTTTCTCCTCCCCGAGACATAAAATGGAATGTTTGAGCATGGTATGACTTTAGCAGAAGTGGGTTATTTCTTCTCCCGGATGAATCAAGGCACCAAGACTACAGCTGAGCTCTGCCTCCTCATGGCACTTTGGTTTCTAGCGCTGCTCACTACCAGCCATGCCCTGTGCCCAAGTCACCAGAGATCTTACACCCCAGGAGATGGCAAAGAGATCTGCTGTGATTACTGTGCTGAAGGTAGGAATCTGCCCTGAAATAGCGTGTGACACTTGCAGCATTTCACTTGTTCCTTATTTGCTTTTTTCATTTACTTCCCCATAATGGAGCTTTTTTTTCCCTGGCAGACAGGTACACACACTGTAATACAACCATAATGACTTCTTCAAAGCAGCTCAGACCACAAAGACCATGTCACATATACTGACTGAATTCATTACAAATTGCAATTTACTTACAATTCAAATGAGGACTGACACTTTATTATTATTTATTATTTCTCGTCTGATTGTGCTAATGGGTGACATACGTTCGCGTCATATTTAATGAAAGGCATTAAAGGGGTTGTTCACCTTTAAATTAGATTTTAGTATGATGTAGAGAGTGATATTCTGAGACAACTTGCAACTAGTTTTCATTTTCTATTGTTTGTGGTTTTTGAGTTATTTTTATTCAGCAGCTCTCCAGTTTTCAATGTCAGCAATTTGGTTTCAAGGGTCCACATTACCCTAACAACCATACATTGCTTTGAATGATAAACTGAAATATGAATCAGAGAGGCCTGAATAGAAAGATAATTATTAAAATGTAGCAATAACAATAAATGTGTAACCTTCATTTGATTTTAGATGGGGTCAGTGACCCCATTTTGTACCTAAAGGGTTATGTTGTGTTTTGATAGCCGAGGATGAGCAGAGTATAACAGGGTTTTATTAGCAGGTTCATGCAGCCTTTCACAGCAGTAACATAGACTCTAGCACCTTAAGCAGTATAGACAGTACTGCGTATGCACAGTATAACTCATGTGCACAGTGACATCTACAGGCCATTTGTATAAACACCACAGGTTATGTCAGCTCTTCTATATAACAAGGCTTGGTAGTTAAGCTATAGAACAGCACCAAAGTGTTGCCTGGCGGTTTAAAAAGTAACTTTTGAATTAATCTCCTACATTATTTTTATTAATACAGAGAAGATACAGCCCCTTCAACAGAAGAATGTGTAGAGCCATTGTCAGATTCATAGCTGTATATTACATGTTAATGTTGGAAAAAAATTTGATAGTACGGGTGGGAAAAACTGAGACTGGAGCAGCATGTAGAGTCTGGTCTATACCCTTTAGCTGCCCATGAATCCCAACTGCCAGTCCCTACCACTGACAGCCCTGCATTATATAAATAAAAGGGTCCCATCCTGACTGTAGTCCTGATATTGTTGTACAGCTGCAAAAGAGGGTCCATAAAAGGATACTGTCATATTTTTCAAACTACATCAGTTAATAATGTTGCTCCAGCAGAGTTCTGCACTGAAACATGTTTTTCAAAGGAAATACAAATTTTTTTATATTTAATTTTGAAAATTGGCACAGGGCTAGACATAAGCTGCTTGGGTATGATTCTCATGTCTGCCACTAGGTGCGGCGAGGTAGTACAACCGAGGACATGGTAAAATACAATGGGAAGGGAAGAAACAATAGCTGTCTCAAAGCAGTTCCATCCTGAAGTGCTGAGTCCTTGTCAAAGCTCAGAATCACTGAGATGCCTCCACACCAATTTTACAGCTAAAAAAAAAGACATTTCAAGAATAACATTTTAAATGGAACGATGTATTATTTTCAGTGTAATTTAGAAATAAAAGGTAAAACATAAAAATACAATACAAGTAATTAAAAAAAACAACTGGACTTACTGAAAATTTTTAAAGAAGTTTCACTGCTCATCTGAGCAGCTTCTTCAGTTCAACTGACTGGTGTAGGGGAGTTCTCTGCATATAAACTCTTCCACCAATCCAATCACAACGGCACATTTTAACTCTTCAGAGAGGCGATCTGGTTGATTCTGTATAGTTACTGTGATAGGATTACCAATGTGTCAACTCCTAGAAAACAGGTGTTACTTGTGAGAGTTGCATAAATGGATGTGTGAAAAGTTCTGAAACCGCTGGGATACAGATGTGAGAACAACATTGTATGTAGCAGACAAGTGGTATCGAAGGCCCCCACCTTTGTTCAGGGATGGTTTCTCTACCTTAACATGAATCGCCTTTTTTACACCTCTTTGAAAACAGTGGTCTTCTTTATCCAAGGTTTGTACATTGCTACCTTGAAAGGAGTGTCCCTTGCCTTTTAGGTGTAGAAAGACAGCCGAGTCTTGCCCTGTAGAGTTCCCCCACCTATGCTGAGCCATTTGCTTGGTAAGAAGTTGTTTTGTCTCCACAATGTATAGATCAGTGCATTCATTACTACACTGGACTGTGTATACCACATTACTTTGTTTTCCTTTAGGAGTTTAATCCTTAGGAAATGTTTATAAAAATCATGACAGAATCCCTTTAAAGGAGAACTAAACCCATATCTTAAAAAAAAACTCTCTCCGTAGACCCTGCTCCCCCCCCCAGCCTACTTGCTACCCAGGCAAATGCCCGTAACTTTTTACTTACTCCTTGGAGTTCACGGCAGCCATTTTTTCGGTAATCTTCATGTATTGAACAGCGTCTCTGCTCATGTGCAGTTGGAGCAATTTCGCAATTGCGCATAAGTTGAATCTCACGGGAATTGCCGAAGAGCCAAAAGAAGACATGAAGATTAGAAGAATAAGAAGAAGATGGCTGACGTGAACTCCAACGCCTGAATTTGCCTCGAGGGGTGAGTAAAAAGTTAGGGACATTTGCCCAGGGTAGCAAGTAGGCTGGGGCAGGAAGCGGGTCTATGGGGGGAGGGGTCTTTTAAAGTATGGGTTTAGTTCTCCTTTAAACACCAAACCACATGCAGCACCTCCCTCCTACCTTTCAGTTATCTGCCTCTATTCTCAGTGCTACTGACTCAGCAGTACTTCTAGGGGTTTTTGTGGTTATTACACTGATGATAAGGCAAAATATCTTCTATGGTGATGGCCTGCAGCCTGTGCCTCTCTGGCTGTCAATCCACCCCTCAGTTCACTGCAGTTCTTCTATCTGACAGTGATGTTAGGCAGTTAGGGTTTAATCGCCATCTGGTTACTCCACTAAACAATCCCATCCCAACTGTCAGACCCAATGGCTGTAGTGGTACATGGGGGAATGACCTTCAAATGGGGTTTATCATCAAACACATACTGTATATGCATGCTTATGAGAAATCTCAGTCTGGGAGTTGGAGTCCAGCAACTACCTATATCTTACATATGATGACATATGTATGAGCATCTTTGAAAAACACCTGCAACATGTGTATTTCCCCTTTTTTTACTCCTTTCCCCCTTTTTTCTGAAAGTGCTCTTTTCATTTTGTAGACGATAACTTCAAATATGTAACATTCATGAACAGAAACAGAGAAAGTGTTTATTGAAGCAGCACATGATGCAGACTGCACATGATATAGGAAGTTTGGCGAAGACATGGGGAGCTGCAACAAATTGAAGGCAGGGAGCTTTCAAAGGAATACGGAGAATGTGACATAAACGTCAGTGTTTATGGTCTCAAAAGAGAATCCCAGTCAGTCATTCCGTTATTAAAAGCTACATTATTTCTTTAATATGCTTAATTATTTTTTACCCACAACCCAATATCTATCTTCTTTCTTTTCAAAAGTTTTCATGTGTTGCCTTACACTAAGTGATAGCAGAATACCAGTAATGATATGCTTTTCAACTGGCCCTTATAGGGTCGGACTGGGGGGTTGGAGGCCTACCGGGGCTGTAGACTCAGTGCCCCCCCGCCACTTCGCCATGCATACACACAAGCGCGTGCAAGCTGTGTTCTATGGGCCTTGGGCCCTTCTTCTGGCCTGTGGAAGAGCAACCATAGGGTCCAATAGAGTGAAGGGCGTGGGGGGGTGGAAGGGCAGGGAGCCAGTGGGCCCACTGTTAGTCACACAGAGGCTGACTCTGGCACAGGATACACTGTGTCACCAATGTCATTAGAGGGCCTAGGGCTTACTAATGCTGAGGCCCACCAGGTTTTTAACTAGTACCCAACCAGGCCAGTCCAACCCTGGCCCCTTCTAATCACAGGTCATGACTGTTGTGTTTTGATAGCCGAGGATGAGCAGGGTATAACAGTACTTTATTAGCAGGTTCATGCAGTCATTACACAACAGCAGCAACTTGAACTCTATCACTCTCAAGCTGTACAGAAAGTACTATGTATCTGCATAGAACAAGTAGTAGACAGTGAATTCTGATTCTCTCTCTATGCCTTATAGGTTAACTTTCTTCAGGCCTATTGTGGTTGGCATTAGGAGTAGGAAAATGTCCTTCATCAAATGGAACGTCTCCAAAGTCATATCTAGCAGGAGCAAGACAACTTGCATTCCATATGTGTCCATCAGACAGTTCATATGTGTATGGCCCTTGCTGGTGTCTCACTTCAAGTGGTGTAGTAAATTTAGATTGTCCTTGTTTCAGTATTCCTGGTTTCTTAATTCTGACTAAAGATCCAGGCTAAAAGTTCACTTCTCTTGCACCACCTTTTCTGTCAGTATAAGCCTTGCATTTGGCTTGTTGACATTTGACAATGTCAGCAGTAGATGAGTTTGTAGGAACAGTATTTGGTGGAAGTTTGATGTCTGCAACATGTAACTTAGCGAGTAGTTGCATGGCACGCTGCTCTGCCAGTTATGTAGTCCCTGTGAGACAGCCTCACTTATAGAGTAGGGCAATCAGCTCAATATCTGGCTTACTGGTTTTACATCGGGTCTCAGCTTAACTTTGTGTACAAAGTTCTTTGCACAACCCAATGAAGTGTCACTTTGTGGTGAGGCAGGCACTGGTGCTGTAGTAATGAGACCATCAATTAATTGTAGGTTTAATGCAGCAAAGAGATCCCTTCCAAGTATAGCAGTACCTTTATTCACAATGTAAAAGTCACATTTTGCAGTGTTTGATTCAAATTGTACAGTCACTGGCAAGCAACCAAGCACAGGGATTGGATCCTTTAAGTAACTAACCAGTCTCAGGGAAGGTGAAACAAGCTGATCTTTTGCAAAGTATTTCAAGAAAATATCCTTTGTTAGTATAGAAACAGCTGAACCTGTATCAAGCATCAAGTTAATGGAGTGTGCCTTGTCAGCAGAAGCAGTATTCACATTGACAGTGCATATAAACTTGTCTGGAACAAATGTACCCACTTTATCCACACTTAATACTGTAACATTTGCAGTGGTGATTTCATGAACATGTTTAGCAGAACTAACATGAACTCTATCACTCTCAAGCTGTACAGAAAGAACTGTGTATCTGCATAGTACAAGTAATGTGCACAGTGACACCCGCAGGCCATTTGTATAAACACCACAATGACAAATCACCTAAACACCTACTGACTTCTCAACATTGGGAGTGAGTGATGAGGTGCTACTCAAGATGAGTAAAGACACCATAAGTGAGATTATCTAGAAGAGGTCTGTCCAACTGGCGGCCGCAGGCTGACCCCCCTTGTGTGGCCCCCCACATGAAAGCCTGCTTGCTGTGTTTGATTACCATATGTAAACTTTAAAGGGTTTCACTACAGAGATTAACTGTCCACTGCATTGTTTAAACCTCAAATTCAGACTGTAATCTTCTGTATTTTTCACACATCTAATCCCCCATCATTGTTCACCCTGGTAATACATCTATTGTGCACACCCTAAATCCCTGCCCTATGGGGTGCTGTGTTATTTATAGGGGAGGAGGAGACATATTGACTTAAGGGTATGTCTTAATAGTACTTAACTTTTTTCAGATATGAGTGATAAGTGATATCCCTGCAGTGAGCACCAACCATTTGGCTTTTTCTTGTGCTACCACAAATCCCATGGAAATGGTCTTGTAGCAACATGGGTTTGGTTTAAAGTGGGTGTAGTTTAATACAGGGAGTGGTCAACACCGGCTTCCATTTTCAGCCCTCCACTATGTAGGCCAGAAAAATTCTGGTACTCAGTACCACAGACGTTGGACAACAATGATCTAGAAGAAAGGTTCAAGCCTGGATAAGGCTGCCACTTTATTCCAAAAACAAAGGAGTTTAAATGTTCTTCAGGGCAGAATTACCTAACCAGTCTTATGGGTGATGATTTCCAATAACCAAATATGAAAAACCTGTATGAATATTGGGACTTTATCCCAAAAACCTGTACATTGGAGTAAGAACTCTAAACACTGTTATCCAGCCATGCTTTTATCTACAGCCCTACTTGCTGGATCAGTGATCCCGAACCAGTGACTCACAAGTAACATGTTGCTCACCAAACCCTTGGATGTTGCGCCCAGTGGCCTCAAAGCAGGTGCATAGTATTGAATTTCTGGCTTAGAGGCAAGTTTTAGTTGCATGAAAAAACAGGTATACTGCCAAACAGAGCCTCTAGGTCCAGTCCACATAGGGACTAACAATAATTGATCACAGCCCTTATTTTGCAACCCTGGGAATTTTTGCATGCTTTTTTGCTCTTCAAATTTTATTTACAATTGGATGTGGCTCACAGGTAAAAAAAAAAAAAAAGTTTGGGGATCCCTGGGCTAGATGGTACTGTTGGTTATTTTGATACATGGCTAATTCTAACGATCGGATTACAATGAAGAGAATGGGTCGTAGGACCGCATTAACTAGCCAATTCGATCCTCGATCACAGGAAAATTGCAATCCTGCCTGATTGATATCAGGCCAATCTTTAACATCGATCTGTTGGAAGCCCCCACACACGAACAGATAAGATGCCAAATTGGTCTAAAGGACTTATATCGGCAGCTTTAATCTGCCTGTGTATGGCCACCTTAAGGGTCACACTGAGCCGAGTCTAAGGTCCTCTCCCAAAGGGATCTGCACTGTGATTCAGTTATGAAGAATAATGTTCTAGTAGAACTCCAGCAGGTGTTTATAAGAAGAGTGCAAGCCTAATCACACTTTCTAATCACTCATAGAACAACTATGTATGAGCGATGTGCTGCCAGGAATGGGGTTTGTGATATGGAAACTGTTGCGGTAACACCTGCACAGCTGAACCCTTGACTGAAACTCAAACTTTCTGGATGAATATACCCCAACTGCTTAGGATTCTAACCACACTCAGTAGCTGTAACAGCTTAACCAACCAAAGCAGCAATAACACCTTAAGCCAAGATTTTCCAAAAATCTCTGTTAAAAAGCAATTACTTTAATGTATTAATTCAGAAAAAATCTTGTGGCCATGACAAAATGTTATGTTTCCATGTGAAAAAGTGTGAATCAGTGGCCCAATTGTATAAAAATGCAATAAAGTGCACATTTCCTTACCCATAATGCCTTAATTTTTTCCCCAGAATTCCAGCATAATTGAGAGCACCAGTATATAAGCTCCCAATGCAGCACATAATGTCAGTAATGTCATTAAGGTCCAAATCAATTGCCCACAAGGCAGTTGCATTTATGGGCACCAACCATTAGAAGAACAAGGAATTACTGAAAGTCCAGAGTGGCAGTAGGCCCATGGTTCCCGAGTGTAAATGCACAGAACAAGAACAGGGTGAAGGGGGCATTAGTTGCATTTTGCATCCATTGTGTGTATACAAATAATGATGGCAATGTAATGTCTGGTGGAGTAGAATTGTGTAGTGTGAGAAATTGTTCTCTAAAATTTTTCTTTTTCATTAACTTTGACCTTTTCAGTTTTTCACCTGAAATATTGTACTTCCACATAAACAGGAAAAATTCCAGTTTCCAGTTTCCTCTTTCAACATGGCTTGCAGAATTTCTGTAGCCATTTGTTGAATTAATCAAGAAATTTTCCCTTCACATGATTAGGATAACGTTGAAACTGTAATAACTTTTGTTATTTCAAAAAACCACTTCTTTTTCTGCTTTTCCAGGCGAGGAAATGAGAGAACGCTGCACCAGCACTAATCCTAAACCAACATGTGCACCGTGCCCAGAAGGATTCTATAACCCACCAAGAACAATTTACAAATGCAAGATCTGCAATCCTTGTGATAAAAGTAAGAAATCCTCTGGTGGTATAAAGCATAAAGACTTTAGTTGAACAAAGCACAGGGAGCAGTGTGTGAAAGCTGGACACATAATTCCATCGTAATGGTAACCACCCATTAAGCTGCATCCATTGCGTGCAATGCATAAATACAGATGCAAATAAGAGTCCATTTTTACAAATCAAACACACAGTTTTTCCCTGTATTTGTGCTCATGAAGAAATGAGAAAACATTGTGCTGTGTAGTTACACTGCTTTCAAAATTAAAGGAGACCTACAGTATCACAAAAATATAAATGTAATATAAGCTTTGACATACAGAAGTAAGAAATAATCTAATAATCAATTTACATTAAAAATTTTGGCCCATTTATGATATTGTCAAGTTAGTCTACATTAACCAAATCTCAGCATCTGTGACTCTTCATTCTCTATTCTCACATACAGGAGTCAGAAGTCAGATTTGATTTACAGATCTAATCTAGCCTTTGGGGCGGGGTCCCTTTACCTAGTAGATGTATTGGAGATCACCATAAATGATGTCTCTGCATGCAGGTTGCTGACAGTGAAACAACTCACCCTGATTATTTCAGAAACAGTACGAAATGTTAAACTCATTATATTTAGAAAGTTTCTTATTTCAGTGCGATTAAGTTTATATTACATTTTTTATGTTTGCAATAGTTCTTGTTTAATGAAAAAGGGTCATATGATGTTTCTCTGGTCACTAGACATAGCAATATTATAACGTTTCTTTTCTCACAATTTTTTCATGCCTGTAGGTCATTGGTCACTAAACCAGTAATGTGTTTGTCCACTTTTCAGGTAGCATTGAGGTGAAACCATGTGACAAATCCTCTGATGCTGTGTGCAAATGCCCAACTGGAAGTGAATCGAGAAATAAGATGGAGACAGCATGTCTGTGCAAAAAAGGGAATCACATAGTAGCAAATCGTAAGTTCATTTTTAAATATGCCTTGGCTTTTGTTTTACATGACATCCATTTAGACTCTTCTTAAAAGTTATTTCACAAGATGTTGGAACATTTTTGGGTAGAGTTGCTTCCATTTAGCCTCAAGAGCATTGGTGAGGGAGTAGAGTACACTTATTTTGGCCACGTTGTATAGAACCACACTAGACCCTGGTGTTTTGATTACTACACCCCTGAGTGGGTGTTCTTGAGAGAACATACTGTATATATATATATATATATATAAAAAATTTTAAATGTAGATGAAAAAGCAATTGCACTCCCTGTATTTGCTTTCATGCAGTCTACTCTTTATGGTAGACTTGCATATTGATACGCCTACCTCCTGGAGAGTGTTGTTCACTTGGCTGTTGTGAAGGTGTTTCTCTTCACCTTGGAAATGATTCTGCGATCATCCACCATTGTTGTCTTCCGTGGACGTCCAGGTCTTTTTGCGTTGCTGAGTTCACCAGTGCTTTTCTTCTCAGTATGTTCCAAACTGTAGATTTTGCCACTCATATTGTAGCAATTTCTCAGATGGGTTTTTGTTTTGTTTTTGCAGTTTAAGGGTGGCTTGTTTCACGAGCATGGAGAGCTCTGTTGACCGCATGTTTTCTGTAAAATCTTCCACATACAATCACCGCCCCTCTCAAATCAACTCCAGGGCTCTTATCTGCTTCATTGATAATGACATAACAAAGGAATTGCTCACTCCTGCCCATGAAATAGCCTTTGAGTCAGTTGTTCAATTACATTTGCTGCCCTGAAAATGTATTTATTGTGTTAAAAAAGGCTTTAGTTCATCACATTTTTACGCAATCATTTTGTTCAACCCACTGAATTAAAGCTGAAAGTCTGCAGTACAACTGCATCTGAGTTTTTTCATTTAAAATTCATTGTGGTAATGTACAGAACTAAAATTAGAAAAAGTTGTCTCTGTCCAAATATTTATGGGCCTAACTGTATGTTTTGCCATGAAACAGCATTGCAGTGATTTTTCTTATATCTCTATAGCATTATCATGGCATATAGGGGATGAGGCAAATCTGAATGTTCTTATCCAATGTGATTTAAACACATAATTTTGAAAATGTAATAATAGTTATTATACATTATCTTGAAATTGCAGGTGTTCTCTTTGGTGCTGCTGAATGGCCAAAATATTGCTGTTGTACTAGTGTATAGTGAAAAGGAAATATATTTGACATCTCAATGAAAAAAAATAGAAATTTTCATGATTATGACACTGTAAATAATATAACTTGTGTAGAGGTTTTACTTCTCTCCTTAAATATTTCAGAATGTGTGCCCTGCCCACAAGGACACTTCTCAAGTGAAGACAACAGCGAATGTCGCCCATGGACCAAGTAAGCAAGGGGGGAACATCTGGTAACAACACATTTCCATAGAATTAATTGTTTAATTGTACCAGCCCAAGGCAACCACAGTCCTTTAACATAAAAGATCTTTGTCTCCAAATATTCCCCAGTTAATTCCCCATTTTCTTTTCTGCTGATTCACTGCACATGCTCTGTGCTGCTGTCACTTACTGAGCTTAGGGACCCACTCACAATATACAGTACACATAGAATAGAAATATAGTCACAATATAAGGCTGATTAGTCATTAATACAGATAATTACTACATGGCAGCACATAAAACCAGTGCAATTAGCATCAGAATGTATTAATCAGTTCTGTAGCATCAGCTTATATTACAGGGCAACCTCATTCTCTGCTTGATAAATTGTGATGACCCCTAAGTTTAGCTTCTCAACAGCTGCTCAGAGCCCACCGAGTATGAGCATGTGAGTGTCACAGACACTTTCCAAAATGGTGACCCCCCTGTGACAAGTTTGAAGTCCTGGATCATTGCTGCTATTGACAAGCTGAAACTTTAGGCTGGTGCAATACATTCAGTATATAACATAAGGCATTTTAGCCCTATTAATTTTTACCATTTATTTCTCCTTTAAGACACTGGTCAATCTGAGAATACTAGTCAACATAGCTGCATGCTATCTCTTCAACATCCTACATGACCAATGTTTACCCAAATAGGGTAAAACATTATTTGTGTATTACTGGAGACTAGATTTACCAAATATTACATGCAAATAAATCCAAGACAGATAACACAATAAAAATGGTTCAAGTATACATTTCCCTCTTTAGTAGACGATTATCCCTTTATTAATTTCCTTATTATTGGCCTAATGAACAGAATGTGTATTTGTTTCCATCTTGCTTTTGACTTCCTAGTTACACTGAACGTGTTGCTGACTCAATACCAATTATGCAGCCAGTTAGCTGGTTCATTAAAGCAAATTAATTTGTCATTTCATCAGAATGTGTGCAACTGCTCTGGGATTTTGAAAGGCATATTTATCAATGGGTGAACGTTCACTACAGTGTATATTTCAACCCTTATGAACCTTGGACTTTGTGGTTTGTGTAGTCTGCACTTTGCAGCTTGAGGTGGACATTTGTGCTTTTGGCACTTATTCCACCTTCCACCTCTCAGGCAAGTGACCCCAGCTTACACATCTGTATATCATGCAAGCTAGGGGGATTTAAAGGACAAGGAAATTCTAAAATAGAATAAGGCTAGAAATGCTGTATTTTATGTACTAAACATAAACATGAACTTACTGCACCACAAAGCAAAATGATTTATGCTTTCAAAGTTGGGCACAGGGAGCTGTCATCTTGTAACTTTGTTAAACATCTTTGCAAGACAAAGACTGTGCACATGCTCAGTGTAATCTGAGTTTAGGGATCGTCATAAATTATCAAAACAGCACAAGTCTGTGTTGTCATGTAATCTAATGTGGATGTTATAGTTTTTGAATTGTTTAATACAAACTTCCTCCAACTCTGCACAACCAGTGACTGCAGCAAAATAATCCTCCAAATAGAATCCCAGTTTATCTGTATAAATCTGGCTCCATGATCTTTGTCCATGCAGCTAGAGTTGGAAACAGTAAAGAGGATGTAAAGGTGAAAATAAAATCCAATCTCTAAATAGTCGCTGACTGCTCTACAGGAAAACAAAGAAACTGGAGTTCTGAAAGGCTGGGAAGTAAAGCGGGGGCTCCCCAGCTCTTCATAAGTATGATTGTTTCCCTGCACAACAGTTAGGGACCGTCTGACTATTTCTATCCACAGTGAAGGGAGAATTTCATGGCAAATATAAAAACGTTACACATTTAATTGAAGTATATTGGAGAAAGGTTTTTTTTTTTCATGAAAGAAAGTAAAAAGGAAATTAAAATTTTTTGCCTTTACGTGCCCTTTAAGGGCCCTTACACACGGGCGTTTGTGACCTGCGCTCCGTGTTGCGTCTGAACCTGCGTTCGGAGCTTACACGCCTCTCGTGGGTACAACCTCATTGAAAAGAATGAGGTGTGTCTAGACCTGCGTTCCCCTGCGGCTCAACGCAGCCAAACGGAACATGTAAGGGCCCTTAGAGGACACTCTTGTGTCAACCATCATCCTCCTAGGAAGAATACAGTGCTACTGATTGCAAGCATTGATATATCCTTTGGAATGTGCAGTTCTTTGTGCTCTATTCTTGAGCAAAGGGCAAAAAATGCCTGTTTTTTTTGTTTGTTTCATGACAACCTGTAAAGTGTTGAATAACTGAGCCCAAATGAATTTATATCCCCAGAGAATGAAAATAAAGAAATGGTTTCTTTTTTTGTAATCCCAATTTTCTTCTTCCGATTAAAGTTGCAGTGCAACAGGTGAACAACAGCAGGAACCTGGTTCCTCCACTAAAGATGTAAAGTGTACCAGGCTAAAAACCTCGCCCAGCCAAGTTTTTCGAAGCAGTCCATCAACAATTGCTACTGTCCCACAGAAAACAACCATTAGTCACCCAAGGGCCACGGACGGAAATTTTGTCTTTAATAATGCTACACCTGCCAATGACAGCTCTGCGAATTGGAGTAAGTTACGTTTCTCCTCAAGACATTTTAGACTGCTTTTCTGTGGTCCAACCAATATATTGTATACTTTTCCCAGATTTTACATCATTTTTTTCTGGTCCTCTGAAAAAATGCAGTCCCTTGAAACTTCTCAGGCCTTTAACACTTACCTCTTTTTTATGTATAACTCCCCAGAAATGGAAATGGCTTGTAGAAGTGTTTGTAACATTCCGTCTTTTTAAGCATACATGAATATAAATTCAATTCTACCTTTTATATGGGGGCAGACTTCACACTCAAATAGTAACCTGCAGAACTGCATGCATTTAGTACAGGGTGCATTGATGCAGAGGGGCTGCAACAGAAGTCTGCATCGAGGAACCTTTAATTCCAAGCCTGCCTTTGTATGTATACACACAATCAACTAATGCTATATCTTTTTGCACAAGCATCTATGTGCACAAACATAGATGCCAGCAAAACATGAAAGCAACTTGCACACTTTTTACCTGTGTGTTTGCGCTGGTTAATCAGCCTCAATTTGGAGCACATGCTACACAGTGGAGGCCTAAAATTACATGGGGGGGGGGGGGATAAGTGGGATGTTGTATCATGGGAGAAATAATGCCAGTTTACCTGATCTGTTTATACAGATTTTTGCTTTATGGCAAGACCCAGCTCAGGCCCGGACTGGCCATTTGTGGGTTAGGGCAAATGCCAGAGGGGCTGCTATAAGGTCCCATAGAAAGTCAGTGTTTAGTGGGCTGGTGGCTGTTTGGGCCTCTATGTGGGCTGATGGGCCTCTTGTGTACCTGAAATGCCAGGGCCTATTTTAATTCTCAGTCCAGTCCTGACCCAGCTTATCTTGAAGCCAGGAAAACTGTGGGAAGCTGCCTGCTTGACCCTGCAAACAATTGGACAATGGATACATTATATTGTGACCAATGAAAATTTTCTAACCTGCCTAATACATTTTTTGACCAATGTCAGACGAAAAATCATTTGAGTTCATGATTGTTTGGTGCCCACTTACCTTACAATAATTTTAATCTGTTGGATCGCACTAAAATTGTCAGTTCAGGGAAGAAAAATCTTAACATCTATGGTGAGCTTTGGTGAATGAATGTTTCAGAAGTTGCAAAGTGCATTCAAATCCTTGGACAACTCATTTATTAATGTCCCAGATGCAAGTGCTAGAGCAGGTTATAACCGATGACATCTCTAAAAAAAAGCTTATAAAGGTATCATTCATTTATGTGGTTATATATTACAGACATGGCTATGATGCATTAAAGAATGTGTGCGGTTGTGTAAAATTATTCTAAACGTTCCATTTATTTTTTTTGTCTTATTTGTGATACAGAGTTCCTGTCCTTTATCCTCATTGCAGTCATCCTGCTTATGGTCTCTGCCACCATCTTTTTAATAATGATTATTCATATGTGTCAAAGAAAGGAAAAGAAAAAATTCAATGGTAAGAATAAGTATTGCTAACTGCAGAGAAATATAAAAAGATATGAGGACAAACAGCATGATGATTTTATTGCAATAATATTTTAGGGATTTCTTCAGGGATATTCCAGTTCCAGTGATTCTATTTTGAATATTCTTCATCATCTTATTTTGTGTGTCCCTACTCCACCCCTCCTTTCTGCCATCACCCTATTTTCTTCATAACACCCTTCTTTCTTCCCTACATACACTTTTTTTTCTCACTGCCTTGCTTTCATCTCTCTCCAGCACTGGACTGGAGGGTCTGAGGAGGGCTTCTGCCACAGAGGCCACCACCCCCCTCTGGCTCCCCACCCCATCTGCAACCCGACACCTCCTCCTGGCTGCATGACCTGCTAATAAAGCATTGTTATACTCTCCTCATCCTCAGCTACCAAACACAACACACATACCTGGCAGCAGTGGCATAACTAGATGTTACTGGGCCCCACAGAAAATGAAGGACCTCCAAAATATCCAGAGGTTGTCCTGTTTTAACAATATATGTTGATATACATATATCCTATATATATGTATATATCCTATACATCCTGGGCCCCCTGCAGCCATAGGGTCTGCTTCCTCTGTAGTTACGAACCTGCCTGGCAGCAGTTGGGGTCTGAGGAGGAGACCAGGGGTGTGAGGTCTTAGACAGGTGTGCATCTGGTCCCACAGTTTTTACCTAATGTTCTGCCAGCCAAGTCCGACCCTGAATTAAACAGTCTTTTGTTCTTAACTCACAGTAAGATTTAACAGCAGAAATTACTCAAACATAAAAAAATCTGCACTATACAGGTCTGGATATCAAAACAGACCTTGGAATTTCAAGTACAAAGAGACCCAAACCTCCTCCCAACTCACATATGGGGAAAAAGTAGGATTTGACAGCAGAAATTAGTCAAATGTAAAAAAACAAATCTGCACTTTACAGGTCTGGATATCAAAATTTCGAGTACACAGAGGTCCAAACATCCTCCATCAGCCTAATAACTAGCGTCTGTCTAGAACCCACAGATTGTCAGTTGGGGCCTGGCACCATGATTGTGATTAGGGTGATGATGAGGGGGGATAGTTATTAAAAAGTGGAAAAGAGCACAGATTATCAGAGGGAAACTTCACTGCTCTTTATTCACTTTATATTGTCAAGTTTATCAAACTCTCACTGAAGCACACAGTAAAATTCACAAGCTTAACAACTGCAGAGCAAATCAATTTTGAAAATAAGTATCACGAAAACTAGATTTATTGTGTAAAGTAAGAATGAACAGCTTTTTTTTAAATCAAAAATATAAAACAAATATAAATATTTTTCTTTGTATCTCCACAGGGTGCAAAATTCCTATACAAGAGGAGACAGAACCCTGCATTACCAAGCAAATCACAGTGTAAGGGACAGTTGTGAAACCCACACCAGTGTTAACCACACACTATAAATACCTGCTGGCATCCAGCAATAATTTAAATTATTCAGGCCCTAGAAACTGCTGCCTCCTTTGCAAGATGTGCCTGTAGAGAAAAGAAGAATGCATGGGTTAATGAAACAGAACCTCAGCTTTTTCTGCTGTCTTATTTGTGGAATTTAGAAGACTTTTACCCGTTTACATTTACATTTTTACCTGCCGAGCAGTGTCTTGCACAATAAGGTGACGAGGGTATTTGTTTCACAGGTTATATTTGTTTGACCCCATTACCTACATGACTATAGGCCATAATGCTGATCACATTTCTATTTTAAAAGAAAAGAGCAACTGAGAAAATTCTTTTAAAACGTACATCAGTGTTCAGATATATGGCAAGTAATAAGCACTAAGTAGGAAAGACATTTGTAATATGTTATGTATGATTCAATATTCACTGTATTTACATGACAATAGCATGACTAACGGGGGGGGGGCAAGATAATAAATTTTTTTTAGGGATCCAGGATTTGCTTCAGCATTAGGCCAATATTCTGCCTTCTTAAACAGGATTAGTATTCTTCTGACTCCAAGTGCCTGGCCAAACCAAATCCTTAAAATGACATGATTTTTCATCACATAAACCCTGTGCTTACGGTTCTCTTTCACACTTCCTGGGCCAAATTTGCATATGTAAATCAGGGTTCACTTCAGTATTCAGCCAACTCTTTCACAAAAGAAAATGGGATTTGACCAAATTGCAAAATAGTGGATTTAGTGCATCCCTAATTTTTTTATGGATTATGGAAATATTGCATAGGTAAATATGTGCATAGAACATTGGCTCTCTCTACATTTACATTTTGGAATTGGAGCGACCATAATGTGCACCTTGGCTGAGACATGCTACAGATTAATAGGACCAAACGATGTATATATGATGCAGTTTATTGACGACTATAAGATAAGCCTGTTCTAGTGCTAGTAAGTCAATATTTCCCACTACCTCATTGTAAAAATATATCTGCAGAGCTGATCTGTGCATATAGTAAGTTACGCCTTAAAGCATTGGTGTCTACTTAAGGAAAATAAAGAACGATAACACTTGCTGGATATGTATTTCCTTCTGTGACAATGAATTGAAAGTTTGCGCTTATGCATTATTGATAACAGAGGGGAACTAAATGCTCTAGAGACTTGCACCAAGCAAGAGATCATTTACTCCCATAACTTTAATGCAGGGGTCCCCAACCTTTTTAACTGTGAGCCACATTTAAATATAAAAAAAAAAAAACGTTGGGGAGCAACATAAGCATGAGAAAATTTCCTAATGGGTGACCCACAGGGCAAGCCCTATGTGGACTGGCAGCCAGCTCTGTTTGCCAATTCACTTGGTTTTTATGCAACCAAAACTTGCCTCCAAATGAGAAATCCAACAATGAGCACCTACTGTGAGGCCACTGGGAACAACATCAGAGGGCTTGGTGAGCAACATGTTTGTTGTGTAACCAGGCATCAGGTCCATCATCATGGACATTCTTGTGCACAAACTAGATTCTGAGATGATGCAAAGCTTGCCTGAATAACAGTGTCCACAAAATAGCTATAGCCATAATTATGAATTCCCAGGATAAGAAATCATTTTTGTGGTTGACAGGTAAATTGGTCTAGTTGGTTTTAGTCAGCTCCAAGCATACAGCAACCCATGGCAAAAAAATCCATGTCTACTTTTAGAAGGGCACATCTACATTTAAGAACATGCATCTTAAAACCCATATTATAGAGTTCATGTGTGTAGGTTATTTGACTTGAAGCAAACTTTGCAGCAGTTATTACATTCCCAACACTGACTACTATGAAGTATAAACTGATAATCTTCTAAGATGTATTTCCACTACTTTCAGTCTTTGGTTAGGGCCAGATGGGGCTAAAACAAGCCTGCTGAAATCTGCAGTCTGATTTCAGCCCCGTCACCACAAGCAGTATTTTCTTTGTGTCTGGATGCCATGAGTCAGCTCTGGTATGAACACACTTGGCAAATTTCAGCATGAAATGCAAAGGGTTGTGCTTCTTCACTAAAATCCCCCAAATGTGTTCGCATTGGAACCAACACAAAGCTTCCATACACAAAAGAAGATACTGCTTGCTGCAGGCTGATTTCAGATCCATCTGACCCTAGCCTTAGGCTAATGCTAAGGCTGGGATTTTCAAAAGGGATTCGTTTAAGCGCCAGCTAAATTCCCCTGTCGTATTATAGATCTGAGAACTAGTTAAGGCTATGGGATCATGATCTGACCAGGGTGTCACTAAAATCTTAGATACATGTGGAAGGTCAAAAATCTGCTGGGAAACCCAGATATGTTCTATCCTAGAGTGGTGTTTGTGTGGATGGGAATAATGAGTATATTGTCTCGTCATAGGATGATCTTCTCGCCAAACATCAACCAATCCTAATTGTGTCTTGATCTTTCATAGATAGGCATGCAGAAGGCTACCACTAACTGCTGAAACTATTGCCACAAAAAAACAAAGCTTTCAGGTTAACCAGCAGAAATGATGCCTCTTGAAAAGATTCATACAGGAGCTCACAAAGGGCTTTAAGAACCATAGGAAGATTCCATGAAGGAGACAAAGTCCTCTTCGGAGGACAAATCTTAATCATGGCAGAGAAGAAACATGTCACTAACGATCTTCTGCCCATTTTATCTCTGTCATAGCCAAGAGTGCTGAGACATGAGCTTTAAGAGTTCTGTATTGCAGCCCTTTACCCTTCCTAGAGGAATTCCAGAACCTGAGGTAGAAGTGGTAGAAATATGACAGCTGCCTTCTCAAACTGCCACAGAAGAAATGTTCCCAAAATGTAATATGTAATAATATGTTGTATGTGCTGGACGTGGAGTGCTTCCTTGCTTTAAGCAGTATAGCCCACCGTCTGAGAAATACCCAACACTATAAGCCTCTTGTACTCAGTCTCCATACCATCAATGAAAGAGACCATGGGTCTGGATGCGTCCACAGGTAATGCCATATAGCCAAACCTTGCTTTCTTAACTCTGCAATCAAGGTGACAAGAACCTTGGTAAAAGGTTAAAAAGCCAAATTGAAGGGCCTGAAACTGCAAATGCCTGTGACCCACTGCAAAGCATAGAAAATGCTGAAGCTGCTTCACTATCAGGAGGTAGAGATATGCATCCATCAAAATGATTGATAAGAACCAGTCTCCTACCGTTATGGCTGCAATAATGGTGTTAATTAACTCCGTCTTGAATGTTTGAAGGTGCACAAAGGAGTTCAGTTTCTTCAAATCTAATACAGTGGCCTCAACCAACCTTTGGTGGCCGCATAGCACATATTAGTGAATATTGAAGTGGGTACATGAGCAGTATAAAGATATATATCAATTTTAAAGGGCGTTTGTAACCCTTTAATATTTCCCTCTACCGGTTGGGGTAGCAGTATTTTTTTGTTATTTAAACAGGCTCTGCTAGTACTAGGATATTTGCACTGGGAGGGAGCTCCCATTGAAAGCAGCCATGTTGTGCACGCACATAAACATAATGAGCGTCTGACATTACACGCATGTGCATAAAGAGCAAATTGAGGCATTCGCTCATTATGTGGATGCATGTGCCACCATCTCCCTCCCGATGCAGATGTCTTAGCCCTGCCGGCATGCCCGGATTTAGGGAGAGGCCCCCTAGGCCCGGGCCTAGGGCGGCAAGATGCTTAGGGGCGGCAAACAGGCGTCCCTAACCAGGGCTGGATTTATACAGTATAGCAGGTGGCCCTAGGCCCGCTGACATTTGTCGCCCCTGTAAACAACCTTTTATTTGCTCAAATTTTCATTATCGGGACAGAGCAATGGGAATTGTCACACAGGAAATGTACATTTCTGAACCAATGTGGGTGTGGTTGGGCATCATGCCGCCCCCTAAAATCCTGCCGCCCTAGGCCCGGGCCTAGTTGGCCTCTCCACAAATCCGGGACTGCTTCCCAGCTTTCAAATGGGGGTCACTGATCATGTAAAAAACAAATGCTCTGTAAGACTACACATATATTGTTATTGCTAGTTTTGATTAATTCTCTTTCTACTCAGACACTCTCCT
>CM044444.1:74780180-74842889 GCA_024363595.1 Xenopus borealis
CATTCAGAATCTGAGCTTTTTGCTTGTTCTCATCAACCAACTGACACCCCTCTGATAATAGACTTTTGTGCTGCAGCCACTACATTACACGACCCAAGTGCAGGAAACGTTCAAAGAAAAAGTAAACTTTTTTTTTTCTATCGGTAAATTTGCTCTAAACAGCCCCCCAGATTAATGTACCTTAGTCCCTACTGCAAGTCTGCTCTGGTTTCTTTGTTATCAGCAGCTTGTTTCCCCTTCTTCCTGGTGCAGAGTGAAGCCCCGTCCCTTAGCTTACTGAGCTGACCTTATCTCTGTGACTAGTCGTGGAGATCATTTGGATGCTGTGACATAGCAGAGAGGAAGGGGTGTGTGTACCAGCAGCTTTTTTTTTCTCCTCATGTGCACTCCCTGCTCGTTCTGGTTCATTCCATTTCACAGCAGCACTGAGAGGAATATTTCTCTGACACTGTTGATGCACAAGTTATAACATAATTTATAATGCTCTTGATTGCTATGCCTGATCTTCTGTCTGGTTATGTAAAGAATAAAGCTGATTTTTTACTGAGTTTGATAAACTCATTCATGTGTCCCTTTGTCTCATTTACTGATCAATTTATGTACAAAGCTATTTCATTTTTTCTTTTTCCATTTATGCATACTGACATAGATTAACTATGGTGGTTGTGCAAGTGAATGTTGATGAGGCTGGGGGAGCTGATTTATTATCAGTGGACGGCCACCTAAAAAAAATATTCCAAATCCTATTTTATCACCCTTGTCAAGAAAAATTAACTTTAATTACACTGTATAAATTATTTTAAACTTGTTTCCTTTGGTCTAGGTCATTTTGTGGACATTGCTATCAAGGAAAGTCTTGCATCATCTCAGAATCTTGTTTGTGCACCAGAATGGAGGATCTGATGTCCATCCCCGTGCACTGGCTACACTATTAAATAGTGGGGAGTGCAGTGACATCTAGGAAGTGCTGAATGTAAAGTGAAAGTAATTGCCTGCCCCACCTCTATGCCTAAGGCATAAAGGAGGGGCAGCCAGTATTTGATTGACAGCTGAGATTTTTTTAAATGAGTTTAAAACAGCTATGAATGCTTTAATAAAAAAATAGAGTTTGGATTTCATGTTTAAAGGAGAAGTCAACCTATAACGGGGTAAACAACATGCCCCCAGTAAGCCCCCTCCCCCCAGACCTACTTCCCCCTCGGGCAAATGCCCCTAAGTTGCTACTTACCCCCTCAGTGCAGGTCCTGAGCGAGGAGTTTGCAGATGCCATCTTCTCCCCAGTCTTCTTCCAGGATCCATCAGCGTTTGCTGGCGCATGTGCAGTAGGAGCATTTGCCAGTTCAGCTCTACTGCGCATACGACAAAAGTCACAAAGTTTCAGTCGGAGAACCTCGTGACTTTCGCCGCATGTGCAGTAGAGCTGAACCGGCAAATGAAGAATCCAGGAAGAAGATGGTGCCTGCAAACTCCATGCTCAGGACCTGCTCTGAGGGGGTAATTAGCAACTTTGGGGCATTCGCCTAGGGGGGAAGTAGGTCGGGGGGGCTTACGGGGGAGGGAGGCATGGCGTTTACCCCATTATAGGTTGACTTCTCTTTGAATTTGAAAAGGACTTTTTATTATACAGCTTTATATATCTGTTTGACAGGTCCACTTTAAAAGGGTTGTTCTCCCTTAAATTAACTGTTAGTATGATGCAGACAATTTGCAATCGGTTTTCATTTTTATTATTTGTGTTTTTTTAATTCTCTTGCTTTTTATTCAGCAGCTCTCCATTTGCAATTTCAGCAGTCTGGTAGCTATGGTCCAAATTACCCTAGCAACCATGAACTGATTTGAATAAAAGACTGGACTATGAATAGGAGAGTGTCTGAGTAGAAAGAGAATTAATCAAAACTAGCAATAACAATATATGTGTAGCCTTACAGAGCATTTTTTTTTTACATGATCAATGACCCCCATTTGAAAGCTGGGATTTGTGGAGAGGCCAACTAGGCCCGGGCCTAGGGCGGCAGGATTTTAGGGGGCGGCATGCTGCCCAACCACACCCACATTGGTTCAGAAATTTACATTTCCTGTGTGCCAATTCCCATTGCTCTGTCCCGATGATGAAAATTTGAGCAAATAAAAGGTTGTTTACAGGGGCGACAAATGTCAGTGGATCTAGGGGCGCCTGCTATATAAATCCGGCCCTGCTGGGAAGAGTTAGAAGAGGAAGGCAAATACTTCAAAAACTATAATAACTAAAAAATGAAGACCAATTGAAAAGTTGCTTAGAATTGGTCATTCTATAACATACTAAACATTAACTCAAAGGTGAACAACCCCTTAATGTAGTAGATTCTGGAATTCACAAATATTCCTTGAAAGAGGGAAGCCGGGGTTGGTCTGAGTAAGCTGTAACTCAGAACCATAAATACAGTACTTTGAATCCATATTAGAAGAAAGACAGAACCAGCATCAGACTGGATGTCTGCAAATACTGGGACAGCAACCATATGATAAACCATAACATTAAAGGGGTTGTTCACCTTTGAGATAACTTTTAGTATTGATGTAGAGAGTGATATTCTGAGACAATTTGCAATTGGTTTTCATTTTTTATTGTTTGTGGTTTTATAGTTATTTAGCTTTTTATTCAGCAGCTCTATAATTTGCAGTGTCAGCAATTTGGTTTCTAGGGTACAAATTACCCTAGCAACCCTGCATTGATTTGAGTAAGACCCTGGAATATGAATAGGAGAGGGACTGAATAGAATGATAAGTAATAAAAAGTGGCAATAACAATACATTTGTAGCCTTACAGAGCATTTGTTTTTAGATGGTGTCAGTGACCCCCATTTAAAAGCTGCGAAGAAACAGAAGAAAATTGCAAATCATTAAAAAACTATGAAAAATAAATAACGAAGACCAATTGAAAACTTTCTTAGAATTGGCCCTTCTACAATATACTAAAAGTTAACTTGAAGGTGAACCACCCCTTTAAAGGGGTGGTTCACCTTCCAAACACTTGTTTCTGTTCAGTTGTTTTCAAATTGTTCCCCAGAAATAAAGACTTTTTTCAATTACTTTGCATTATTTATTTTTTACTGTTTTTCCAAAATCTAAGTTTAAAGTTGAATGCTGGTGTTTCTGGTTTTTGTGTCTGGCAGCTCAGCAATTCAGGTGCAGACTCTAAACTGATACAATTTTGCAACATTTAATTGATACATTTCACAGCAGCATCTCTGGAGTATTAGCAACTATTGTATCAATTCTAACAGCTGCCTGTAATGAAACCCAGAGTTTCTGCTCAGCAGGGAAAAAGATATGAAATGTATCCATTAAATGTACCAGTTTAGATTCATTTAATTTAGTTTAGACCCCCCCCCCAAAGCTGCTTTAGAAGGTGAAAAAGGACACTTTACACTTCAGTATTAGAAAAACGGTTACAAATAGAAAATAATTGGAAAAAGTAATTAGTTCTGGTGATCTATTTGAAAATAACTAGTTGTTTGAGGGTGAACTGAAGGGATATTTATCAAAATCCCAAAATATCTCTTTATTTTCTGAAATCTACTCCAACCAAATCTGCAAGGGTTGTTTCTCCTTATTTATCAATACATTTTCCCAAAAATTTCCTGTGCGGGAAAAAAAATCATGACAAATTTGAATCGTACAAATCGTACAAATATTCCTCCTGAAAAACTCAGGTTTCAGATTTTTGCCTGAAAATCTTCACATGAAACCCAGCACAGATCAGGATATCTTTGGGACTTTTCCCTTTAACTTGTATACAACCTCGGCAAGTCTAAAGATATAGGATTTTCTGATTCTGACTTTTTCCATCATCGAGGTACAATAAATCACAAACAATTCTTTTTTTTTTCACAAAAAATTCAGATTTCCTAGTAAAAACTAAACTCAATGTTTTTGAGTTTTTGGCATTCGAACCCCTTAAATGTTCTGAATCTGGCACATTGTACAATATTTCTAGAACTGCTTCTGTGATACAACTCAGCACTGTCCTTTATTCTTCTAGTGTTCTGCTGTATATTATTCCTGTGAATATATTGAATTATATGCTTTTCAGTAAAAAAAATATTCCAGTTATATATGTTTGGAAGCTAATAAATGCATGATTTGACGGTATAAAAAAGCAGTACATGAAATATTGTTGAGTTAATGCAAAAGGACAATTTGTTTATTTTATATTTATGATTTTTATGGTGTTTTTATTTCTAAATTACATTGTTTACACTGCAGGGGTTTTTTAGCGTTAGGGTTAAATTCTCCTTTAAGATTCAGTTAATCAGCTATAAAAACAGCTATTGTAAATATATTGTGCTCGGCGTTGATTGTTTATGTATTCTGGCATGTCATACTCTCCCAATCCTCCCACCCACATTGCGTTGGAGAGTGAAATTCTACATTTAAGAGAATAAAATGTTAGCATTGTTGGAGGAGATGTGAATAAAACAGAGGTTTATAACAGGGGATTGTTAACCCTCTGTCCAAGTTTGCATGAAAATGATAAGAATGCTATTTACATATGTGTTCTAACGCTATAAAGCTGACAGGTCTTTATGTCAGTACAAAGCCATGTAATGTTTATGGCTCAACGTTGTTCTCTGGTCAGTTTTATGATGAATCTATTGTTTATATGTTGTTACATGTTCATTGGTTTACATTCTTTGAATTTCTGCCATTTGGGTCTCCACGGCTATGAACCTCACACTGCAGACCTTGCTGATGGGTGAATGAGGGTTGCTGTGTATGTAAGCAACCTCTCCCCTTTTTGGTGAGGAATTCAAGAACAAGCTGTATGCTTCAGCTTTTTTTCATATAGGATATGGCATCCTCACATGGGCACCCTAAACATTTGGAAACTGGGCTTCTAATAGATACATTTGTCCATAGGTAACTAACTTCTACCCTTAATAAGTGTAAGGCTGTTCTGGGAATCAAGTCAGGAACCTTCAGGTTTCTAGGCGAGAAGAGCAACGGAGTTCTCATCACTCTTTGTCATTCACTATAATTCTTATTTATACACCAAGGGGCAGATTTACAAAATTCACGTGAATAGATCGAAGTTCGAAGGCTTTTTTTTCTATCACCTGTTCAATACCATTCGTACGATCAAACGCCTCGATCATTCGAATTGTACAAATTTTTCGAGCGACCAAAGGAAATTACCATTTTTTCGTGAAACCGAGCGATCGGTATTTGATCGTACGATTTTTTCGAGAAATCAATATCGAAGAAAAAATAGCCTAAAACTATTCAATAAACATTCGATAGTCGAATGCTTAATAGTAAATCTGCCCCAAGCATTTCCATCACTTCCCTTCACTCTTACTGGTCGCTAGGCCAATCAGAGCTGACTTTATATAAGCCCACCTCCCACATCATTTCTTCATCTGAACATTAGCTTCTGGTAGCTGCCTTGTCCTGTCTCTATGTCCGCTCTTGCCTTGTCCTGTCTCTACGCCCGCTCTTGCCTTGTCCTGTCTCTACGCCCACTCTTGCCTTGTCCTGTCTCTCACTCCTGTGATGTTTGCTGTGTAAAGGAACACACATTTAGTACTAATTTGCTTGCTCTTACATGAACTGTAACACCAATTGTAATTACCTTGATACATTTTCATGTTGTGGTGTTACTGTTCCTTTAAGTACTCAGCAGTCATCTAGCAACAGTCTTCCCATGGACCACCCTCGAATACTATTGATGTGCCTCATGAAAAGACCAATTATCAATCTACTCCATCTATGCAGACACAGGTAATTAATCATTCAATTTGTATCCTTTATTTAATTTACCATAAAAATTGATGTGCAAATAGATGTGCTTATAGAGTGTGCATATGCCAAATTTCCAGTACAAACAGCTGACATAGAATTACAGTTTAGATAAAATAAAGGAACAACCTGAAGAATTAAATTAACATAAATTCACACTGAAATATCTGTTATTCTGATCCCTGTATGTGTGTTTGTTCTAGAGAGGCAATGTTACATTGTAAAGGCTTTTTTTCTGCTGCAAATAATACCAGCACAGACCAGAATGCTCAGGACCTGGGGTTTTCCGGATAATGGATCTTTCTGTAATTAGGATCTTCATACCTTAAGTCTACTAGAAAATAATGTACACATTAAATACACCCAATAGGCTGGTTTTGCTTCCAGTACAGACTAATTATATCTAAGTTGGGATCAAGTACAAACTACTGCTTTATTATTACAGAGAAAAAGGAAATCATTTTTTTTTTTAATTTGGATTAATTAGATAAAATAGAGTCTATGGGACATGGCCTTTTCGTAATTCAGAGGTTTTTGGGTAAAGACGAAGAGTTTCCAGCCGTGATAGTATTCAAGGTTAAGCTCAGGGTGGCCATAAATTAAAGGCCTGGAAAGTTAAAACTTGATGGTTGTATGCAGGCACCAGAGGGAATCCTTGCCCTTAACAGTCTGATAATTCACAGCAAGAGAAGACGACATTGCATTAAAATGAAAACATTCTCTGCTGAATTGAGGCTAAACCCCAGCTCTAAATGAATCTCACAGAGAGAAATAGGGAACACCGTGAGACACCGTGTGCAGGAGAGTGGCAAATAAATATGGTATGAATATGTCGCCTTCCATATCATTAGCAGTGTCTGCTTCAGACTTTAGCAAAGAAGCATATGGGTGGGCAGTGCAAGGACCAGTATACCTTTCTGCTGTTAAATGATACCCGGTGTAAGCTCATATTAAAAACCAGCATGATTCACTGTTTGTTACATGCTGCAGCATTGTCTTCCACAATTCCACACCTATTGCAAACATTTCACTTTCATACCATGTTTTCTCATATTTTGCACCATTATTTTGTCAAGATTGACAAGAGAGCTGTTTACTATACTATCCACATGCATCTTGACCTACGTCTTTCTGTAAATAATGAATTCTGGCACTGACTATGGCCATCATCATTTTTTGTGTCTTTGCTGTCAGATAATGTAGCAATAATGCTGTACTGCATTAAAGGAACAGCAACATCAAAAAATCACCATCGGGATGGCACTAGGAGCGTTTCCTTTTTCCGAAGTTGCACAGCAACTTTGGGCGACTTTGGAGAACAAAACACTCTGAGTGCCATTCCGCCAGCGATTTACATTCTTGCTGGGATTAGTCGCCCAAAAGAAGAGGATTTTTTTCGCCGGGCAACTAATCTCCTCGAATTTGCCCATGTGTCTCTGCCGTAATTCTGTATGTAGTTAGGCCACACCTATGATCTCCCTGCTTAGGTGGTTCAGTTCTCTCTAGACGGTCGGCACACGTCCATACATAGTAGAAAAGGTATGAGAGAATCGCACAACAACAAATATGTTGCAGGTGGGGGGATTCCCCTATTTATTGTGACCACCTGTGCATCAATGTTTTGGGGGGATCGACGAAGGGAGGGTTAATCCCCCCAAAAAGTTGATGCACAGGTGGTCACAATAAATAGGGGAATCCCCCCACCTGCAACATATATGGTGTTGTGCGATTCTCTCATACCTTTTCTGCCCTAATTCTCCCACTCTGTCCCCGGTTCAGATATGACTAGTGGAAAGAATGCCACCCCCAAATATTTGCCACCCTAGGTTTGGGCAATTGTGGCTTGCCCCATGCACACTAAATGAACACCGGTCCCTGCACCAAAACTGAGCACAGAGATCTTTGTCTGCCTCCATGAATGCAGATATGCACGTGGGTTCTGGCAAATGCCAAAGGGGCTGCTGGTAGTTGCCATAGACCGTCATTATTTATTGGACTGGTGGGTGCTGTTCGGGCTGCTGTGTAGCCTGTTTGGGCCTCTGTTTACCTGAAATGCCAGGGCCTATTTTGAATCTCAGACCAGCATGGGACCACCATTTAAAGGGTCTGCTACCCCACTATGTGGGGTTTACCTTGACATGGTATGGTGGCTTATCAATTTTATGATCATTGTAACTAAAAACCCCTGTGTTTGTGATTAACTTGCATAGATATTTGAATACTTATGAGACAGGGGGCCTGGGAATGTGTATTGATCACTCCTCCCTCTTGTTTCGTAGTTAATTTGGCCAAATCAGTAGCACTTCCATTGTATTTATATAATTTTACTTAGCCTCCCTTTTTGCACATGCACTTCTTATGACAGGTTCAAAAAGCATGGAGCATTGCTCCTGTTTTGCACAGCCCTCTCCCTGTTGTGAATAAGCCCAAGTACTGATTGTAAACAATTTTATGTATAGTACTCACCTCAATGAGTACTCACTTGTTTTATAAGATGGTAAAAGGGGGGGGACCTGTTGGTACAAAGGCAAAGGGTGGTTCTCATTCTCACACTTGTGTAGGGGAGCCATCAGTCACACTAGGGGGCAAATTTACTAAATTCATATCTATTTACATGAATGATTCGAAATGTGATCAAATTTTCAAAAAGATTTGAATTTGAATTTCAAATATGCAAATTAGGTAAATTCGACCAGTGAATTCAGTAAATTCAATCGAATCGAATGATTCGAATAATAATAATAAAAATCTATTCGAATACTCGACTATCAAATTACTTCCCCTTTAAATTTTTATTCGACTGCCTAGTTCGCCAGTTTCAATCTGCCGAAGTGGCTTTGGCAAATTTTGATCGAATTATGAAAATTCGATCGAATGGTTCAAATCGTTCGATTCGAACGATTTGAACGTTCCATTTAATTTTTTTTCATTTGATCGTTCGACCAATCGAATTGCGGTAAAATCCTTTGAATTAGAAGAATTTGAATTCCCAAACTATTCCCATGGTCGAATTTCGAATTTTTTTCAATTCGAAATTCGACCAATAGTAAATCTGCCCCTAGGTGTTATAAGTAACTAATGCATTTGTAACGTGTATGCTTTTTCATGCATATATATTGCATGCTCCCAGGCATTTAAAATTAATTTGATTTGTCTCGGTGCTCGAAGGGAAGGCAGAGAGGCACTGACTGTGTGTTATTATTTTACTAGGCCTTGTTAATATAAAGGAAACACTATTTAGAAAGTACTCAGCAATTACAGGAACATATGTCGAGATATACAATAAAAGGATGGCCTTTGAGCCTTGTGCAGCCCGTGGATATGACATTGGCAATGCTCAGTCTTTTGTTTCTTTCAGTAATCACCATTTCCAGAAGCTTTGCTTGGCTGACTGTGATTAGCTATAAATTAGCAGAATTTGAGGTCTGTCATGTCTACCAGCTGGAACCCAATAATCTGCAATAAATGACCTAGCCGAGCACGAAAATCGCAGAACCTGCTGGAAACATGTGACTGCTCGCAGGCCAGTGCTGCCTGTGGTGTTATTTAAAAACACAATTTAACTAGTAAGCAAAAATGCATGTATGATTATAGAGTCTGTGGTATAATCACTGAATGCATAGACTAAATGAGTGTGTAGACTATAAAGTCAACCAAAAATTATTTGCAAAACAAGCAGACACACTGGTATGGGTAGTAAACAAAAGAAGATTTATTAAGAAATTGCATCTCATAGAAAGTAGCCATATACATTGTGTTTTACATGGACACTAAATCAACAGGGCCATGTTTAAGTGCCCAGGGAAGGCACTAAATGTTTAAAGCTTCTTTGCAAAGAATTTTTGGTCAATATCCTTCTGCTCCCTATATATTTATTTGTGATTCCACTGTATTTACTGAGCATTTTCCAGGTTTGGATTGTATTTAAAAATGAACCAGACAATATTGCATTTAGACTAGGGGTGCCCAGACTTTGTTACAATGGGATCTACCCTCAGTGCCTGGCCCTCATCACGAGATCTACCTTATTAACTTGCAACGTTTGACATGCAACGCCCATTTTTGTGGCCACATATTACAAAATTTGGCAGGTTATGAAACCGTGAACACACTCCCACCCCCTCCATACCTGCAGCCTTCCCCTCCTGCGTCCTTCCCCTCCATACCTGCAGCATTCCCCTCCGGCTTCCTCACCTCCATGCCTGCAGCTTTCCCCTCCAGCGTCCTCCCCTTCCATTCCCCAGCTTTCCCTCCCGTGTCCTTCCCCTCCATACCTGCAGCCTTCCCTCCCGCATCCTCCCTCTCCGTGCCACAGCCTTCCCTCCCGTGTCCTTGCCCTCCGTGCCTGCAGCATTTCCCACCTGCATCCATCCACTCTGTGCCTGCAGCCATCACTCCCTCCTGTGTCCTTCCCCTCCGTACCTGCACCCGCCCTACCGTCCTGCTGCTAGTCTCCCCACCTTCCCTCCATTTATCATTGTAGAGCAAATTGACTGTACAGGAAGAGGTATCTTGCTTGGGCCAAACCAAATAAACATGCTATCCATTGTTCCCAAAACGTGGGCACGCTCGCACCGGGAGGGAGCCATGACAGTCTTGGTGCATGCACATGTGCGCGCGCGTGACGTCAGGTGCATTCGCATTAAGAAAAGCAGTCAGTGTTGAGGCCGCTTTTCTTAATGCACATGCGCCAAGACTGTCATGGCGGCTCGCACTGGGAGCTCCATCCGAGGGGCATTAAAAAAAAAAACCACCAGTACCCCCAACCGGAATGCGGGCTCTATAAGCCGCACATTTGGTTGGGGGTAACTGTTTTTGACGATAGGGAGTGGCATCTGAGGCAGTTATCGGAGGGCAGATTTCCCATTTTGTTTCTTCTGATTGGAGTTAGGTATGAGTTATGGAGTTATTGAAGAGCCATTTCTTGATATCTACTTACTGGGAGTATCATAAAGGTTTTGTAGTCCATTCTCCCTCCATTGTAAAAGAATGGGGTTACGCATGCCTATTGGAAAGTTGTTTTTGCCTATCCAAGATAGATATTTGGAGATATTGTTTATAGGTGTGTGAAGTATGTAATTAAGGGAGTAGTGTTCAGTTGTGTATTGGTCTAGGGACAGTGTTGTATAGAGATCTCTGTTGAGAAGCCAGTCTCCTGCATAGTGAAAAAGGGCTGGGGGAATTTGGGGAAATTTGTTTCACCTGGGTGTTTGGGTGGTTGTTGTTTGAAGAGGCTGATTCTCTGGCGTTTATGTTCCAAATAAAGGTCCTGAATGATTGGTTTAGTCTTTTTTTGGTCTGTTAGTTTTTTATGTAGTATGGTAGCATCTGTAGTGGGTATAGGAGTTTGGGGAAAAAGATAATTTTGATGAAGTGTATTCTGCCTAGGAATGTTAGATGTATAAGTTGTCATTGGTGTAATTCCTGCTGGATATCTTCTATTATTTTCCTTATGTTTAATGCATATATGTCTTTGTGATGGGAAGGTAACGTCCTAAAATTCATATGGAACATCGTCTCTTCCTGGATTGACTGAAGCCTTTGCTGCCATGAAAACAAAGGTCAGCAATGTTTTTTGTTAATTGTTAATGTGCTACCTTTACATTGATCCTGTGGATCTTTTCTCAAGTTTATGTGTGTTACAGAATAAATTATATTATTAATTGTAGACCAGAATGTTGGATGTTTGGACAAGCCCATCAGATATGGGTCATAGTGCCACTTTGTCTGCCACGATTTAATGCACGGGCCATCTGTAGGGAATTCCCTTGTTTTTGGGATATAATGCTTTTTTTGTTGCATTTCCATAAATTTTGTTGGTGGAGATATGACCAATTTCATTGTATTTCAAAACATGTCAAAAGATTTGCGTATCTTCGTCCAGCAATGTGTGCAGCAACACATCAGCTCTCTGTTTACTCAGATTACAAGAGTACATGAATCCCCTCATTTATCTCTTTGTTTTAGTAAATGATCTGGCCCCAATTTTCAGCATACGGTTCTTTTGTTGTGATTTTATATTGCACAAGCAGTTAAATAAAGCCTGTTTCAATGAAGGCCTTTGTTCAAGAAGCTTGACGTGATCGAGTTTGGGCCCACTCACTTTAATTTAGCCGCTGTGCAGTGGAAACAAAGCAACTGCTCTGACAAGTGCCACCATGGGGAGAGGTCAAAGTGATTACATTTGTTACAGTGCCGCACGCAGCTCACAGCACCATTCCTAATTCCACTCACTTAAATTTCTATGCTAACACTGCACAGAAGAAATGTTTGCATCAAAAATATTGGTGGAAACGGCCTGTCTTCCTAATGTAGGGGTGTCTAACGTGCAACCTTCCAGATGTAACTGAACTGCAATGCCCAGTAGTAAATTAATGTCATGGTATGCTGGGGGTTGCAGAAACTCATCTAACTGCATCATTGCATGTCATACGCTCTTACAGACTACAAGTAGCTTGGAGTTGTACAGTTGTTTCCTTTACACCCCATCAAACAGAGACATCTAGGCATCAATCATTTTATCCCTAACATCCTGATTCCATCTCTAGGTCTTTATTGGGCATACTGCCTTGCCCAAGACTGACAGAACCCTGACTTGCATCTATAGATGGCTGTGGATAGCTGAGCATCAGTTAGTGAAGTTACTGGTTCCTCATATTGTTCTACTTATGGGTTGTGGGGTAACATGGTGGCTTTAGTAACTGCACCATTAAAAAATAAAACAAATTTTGCATGGTATCCACCAAGAGCTTCTAGTAACAAACATTATGTTCACTTTCACATTTGATCTCACTGAATTTATTAGATAATTAGACTTAGTTTAATTATCTGTGAAACATATAGAGGGCCAATAAGTCTACTTTGGGCTCACATTCAGCACCATTAACCTTGGTTTGTGATGTGTCTTCACATCACATAGTCCTTAGTCCATGCAGGTAGTTTTCTGATTCTCTCAGTGTGCCTTATAGGTTCACTTTCTTCAGGCCTATTGTGGTTGGCATCAGGAGTAGGAAAATGTCCTTCATCAAATGGGTCGTCTCCAAAGTCATATCTAGCAGAAGCAACTTGCATTCCATATGCATCCATCCAACAGTTCATATGTGTATGGTCCTAGCTGGCATCTCACTTAAAGTGGTGTAGTAAATTTAGATTGTCCTTGTTTCAGTATACCTGGTTTCTTAATTCTGACTAAAGATCCAGGCTGAAAGTGCTCTTCTCTTGCACCATGTTTTCTGTCAGTATAAGCCTTGCAGTAGATGAGTTTGTAGGAACATTATTTGGTGGAAGTTTGATGTCTGCAACATGTTACTTAGTGCACATCTGTCTGCTATGTAATAATTCAGCTGGAGATGCTTGGGTAGTTACATGGCACATTACTCTGTAATTATGTAGGAACTCTGTTGTAAATACTTTCCAAGATTTCCAAGTAAGGTTTGCTGTCTATAGTGCTTCTTTCAGACTTCTGTTGAATCGCATGATTTTTCCATTTGTTTGTGGGTAATACACTGAAGATTTTCTATGCACAATATTCATCTCTCTCAGAAAGATTTCAAATTCCGATGAGACAAACTGTGGTCTGTTGTCTGATATTAACTCCTTTGGATTTCCTTCTCTACTGAAGCCTGTAGACAGAAATGTTATTACTGTAGCTGATGTTATATGAGAAACAAAAGCAACATCTGGCCATTTACTGTAATAATCTATCATATATCAAATCTGCAGTCTTTAGGAGCATCTGCAAAAAGGCCCACAATATCAGTAGCCAGTTTTTCCCATGCTGAATCAGGGAATGGTACTGGCTGAAGTATGTGTGATAGCTGTTTTGTCATGATTCTGACAAGTAAAACAAGAATGAATGGCAGTTACCACATCTGCATCCATTGCTGGCCACCAGTATAGTTCTCGCAGTCTTTGTTTTGTACGTACAATTCCTTGATGACTCTCATGTGCAAGTTGTATGAGCTTTTCTCTCAAGGTTTTTGGTACCATTAAGCGGTGAGTTCCATGGACAACATAGCTATCTACTAAGGACAGTTTGTGTCTAATCCTATAGTAAGGTTGAAGATCAGGACTGAGTTTCTTCTCAGCATTTGGCCATTTGCTTTGTAAGATGTCCCGTAGTTTTACTTTGAATAGGACATGTGAGGTAAGCTTGCTCAAAATCAGCAGCTGTAAATGTAGATGATACAACTTCTATGTCCTCATCTAGTGTTTCAGAAGCTGCAGGTAAAGGTAAACGTGACAAACAATCGGCAGCAACATTTTTCAAATCTGGTTTGTATTGCATTTTGTAGTTGAAATTCAGTAGCCTTGCTGACCATCTAGCTATACGCATTCCAGCTCTGTCTAGTCCCTTTGTTGTAAGCAGTGTAGTTGTGATCCGTGCATTCTTTACCCCATAGGTAGGTTCTCCATTTTTCTGTTGCCCAAACACATGCTAGAGCTTCTTTTTCTACCGTTGAATACTTATGCTCTATCTCTGTAAGTGTTCTGGATGCAAATGCAACAGTTTTCTCTGAATGATCAGCATGGATCTGTGTGAGAACTGCACCAATGCCATAGTCTGAAGCGTCTGTAGTAACCATAGTGGGTAGTGCAGGATTAAATAAAGCTAGCACTGGATTTTTCACAATTAACTGCTTCAATATTTCAAAGCTACAGTCTCTGTCCAAACCAGACTTGAAGGTCCACGTAGTAGTGCTCTAAGTGGCTCCACAACTGAAGCATAGTTGGGAAAAACTTACCATGAAGTAAGACCTAAGAAAGCTCGTAAGGTAAGAAAATCAAATGGAGTAGGTGCTTGTGTTACGGCGTTGACATTGTCAGGGTCAGGCAGTAATCCCTCTTGTGAAATTATATGACCCAGAAATGACAGCTGGGTTTGTCTGAAGTGGCATTCGGAAATGTTCAATTTCAGTCCTGCAGAATCAATGCATTTCAGAACTTTTTCTAGATACCTGTCATGAAGGTCCATAGTTGGAGCGTAGGCAATTATATCATCCAAGTAACACTGTACACCAGGTATGTCATGGAGTATAGATGTAAGAGGAGTACCTGGTGGTCTAGTGGGGGGACAGCAGGGACGCCTGCTGCCCCCTCGGCGGGGACACCCGCCACGCCAACCTCCGTGCGCTGCTTCCTCCTGACTGCCGGCTCCTATGCGCGCGCACTTCCGGGTTCAGTTTAAAGGCGCAGGCGCGCTGACGTATGACGTCAGCGCGCATTGGCGCGAAATTTGAAATGTTTAAAAGGCCAGTTCGGCTTATGCTCATTGCCCGTGATAGGTTTTTGTTCCTGGTGCCTGTATCTCTGCTTTAAGCTTCCTGTTTGTTCCTGATTCCTGTTTTGACCCTGCCTGGCTTTGACTATTCTGAATATCTATATCCTGACCCGTGCCTGTTATTGACTACTGATTTTGCCTCATCCTACTGATTGATTACCCGGTTTTGACCCTTGCTTGCCTGACGATTCTAGCTATCTGCCTGCCTCGACCCGGCCTGTCTGACTACGAATCTGCCAACTCCTGTTTGTACGTGACCATCGGCCTTAAAGACCTTATATACTGTTGTGCCCCATTGCTGGCCAGAACTCCTGCTCTGCACCTCTCGTTTAAGTCCAGGTGGCATCTGAGTAGCTGAGGGCTCCTCCCGAAGCCAAAGGCGGTCACACTACTGGTGAAGCACGAGCCGAGACCAGGGTGCTTAGCGTTTGTTCTGGCATTGGGTGCCGACCGTGACAATAGAAGACATCAGTCTTTGAAAACAACTCTGCTGAAGCCAGTCCATAAGGTACACACTTGAACCAAAACAAACCATCATGGGTGATAAATGCAGTGAGGTCTCGGTTTTCCTCATGCAATAATACTTGATTATAAGCACTCTGAAGATCCAGGGTTGAAGAGAATTTTGCTCCTCGGAGTTATGAAAATATTTCTTCTATGTGTAGGCATGATTATCCATAACAACTGCTTTATTAGGTTTTCTTCCTACTGTTTTCTTCATTGTTAGACGAAACCAATTCGGAGGATTCTGATTGTTGAATCACATCTTGCTCTACCTGTTTCATTAGTTCATGTGAGCCAGTCTCCCTTATAGAGTAGGGCAATCACCTCAATTTCTGGCATACTGGTTTTACAACTGGTCTCAACTTAGCTTTGTCCACAAAGTTCTTTCCACAGCCCAGTGAAGTGTTGCTTTGTGGGGAAATTTAAGACGCAGGCCGTGTGGCAAGCACTGGTGCTGTAGTAATGAGGCCATCAATTGTAGCTTTAATGCAGCAAAAAGTTTCCTTCCAAGTATAGTAGTACCCTTATTCACAATGTAAAAGTCCCATTTTGCAATATTTTAATCAGATTGTACAGTCACTGGCAAGAATCCAAGCACAAGGATTGGATCCTTTAAGTAACTGACCAGTCTCAGGGCAGGAGCAAGCATCAGGTTAATTGAGTGTCCCTTGTCAGCAGAATCAGTATTGACATTTACAGTGCATATAAACTTGTCTTGAATAAATGTACCAGATTTATTCACGCCGAACACTGTAACATTTGTAGTAGTGACTTCATGAACATGTTTAGCAGGACTAAGGCAGGGTTTAGCCAAATGACCTGCCTTTGAGCATTTGGACACTATACTGCTTTTGCAGGACATGTAGCATAATTTGCAATGTGTTGTATTGAACCACAGCGAAGGCAGTATTTTTGATTTGTATTTGCTGCACAGTTTTGCAGTGACTCCGTTTCCTTAGTAATGTATTTTGCCTGTGACTGTACATTCCCAGTAGTAGCCTCTGCCACTGCTGATTCAGTTTGGCTAGCAACTGTAATAGCCTTTGCAAGGGTTAAATCCTGCTCTAGGAGCAGTCTCTCTCTCATGTGTTGTGAGTTTGTTTTCTCCACTATTTGGTCTCTTAGCATTTCATCTGAAAGATTCCCAAACTCACAGGAAACAACCAACTCTCTCAAAGCTGCTACAAATTGATCTGTGCATTCATCATTAAGTTGTCCACATTGGCGGAATTGATATCTTTCAGCAACCACATTACTCTTGGCATGAAAAAGTTCTTTATAGCAGTAAGAGCAAATTTCAAGTCTCATCAGGTAATGGTTATTTATAGAATATATATGTCCCTCTGCTCCCAGGCATTGAATAAGTAAAGCAAGCTTTCTAGCTCCTCTTTCTTTCTCCCCTTGGTCAGCAGCAATAATGTAATTATCAAACATATGGATCCAAGCAGTAAAAGGTATGGTAGGCTCAACAGGGTTTGGAAGAAAAGGTGCAGGCTGCTGCAGAGGTAGAAGAGACATCCTGTCGCCAATCTGTTGTGTTTTGGTAGCCAAGGATAAGCAATAGTGATGGGCGAATTTATTCGCCAGGGGCGAATTCGCGGCAAATTCCCACGATTCGCCGCTGGCGAATAAATTCGCGAAAGTGCCCAAAAAATTTGCCCAAAAAAATTCGCCGCTCAAAAACGAGTCGCGCGTCGTGTTTGACGCGACACGTCGAAAACGACGCGACGCGTCGGAAACGACGCGACGCGCGTCAAAATCGGCGCGCCGCGGGTCAAACGCGACGCGCAACTCATTTCGCGAATCGGCGAAAAAATTTTCGGCGAAGCGAAACTCGCCCGTTTCGCCCATCACTAATAAGCAAGCTATAACAGTACTATATTAGCAGGTTCTTTATTAGCAGCAGTAACTTGAACTCTATCACTCTCAAGCTGTACAGAAAGTACTGTATATCTACATAGTACAAGTAATGTGCACAGTGACACCCGCAGGGCATTTGTATAAACACCACAACACCCTCAAAGAAGTTTATCATAATTGAAGTCCATAATGGGGTTAGCAGACGAAGAAAAAGAGGCTTCTTTGGAAGCACTAGTGACCAGGGATACACAAAGTACTACAGTCAGGAAAGTTTTAATGTGTGATGCTTTGGATGTTTTGTACAGGGCTAGGCCAAGCAGAAAGGGCACCCTAGGCACACCGGTTGGCTGCCCCCCCATGTGCGTGCAATTTCGTATGCTCCGTAATATAAAGGAAGGACAGGGGCAGGAGGTGGGGGCAGTGATCGAGGGAGTGGAAGAGGGAGGGAGGGGAGACTGATAGAGGGGGGAGGCAAGAGCAGCAGGGGAGTGAATCCAGACTAGGAGTATTTAGTATTCTTCTGCCTAAACCTAGTTCGGGCCCTGAAACGCCCTAGACACCACAGTCTGCTAACCCCTGCCCTTTGTGTGTGTATACACGCGCATGTGCCATAAAAGGGAGGGGAGAGAAACGAGAGGGAGGTGGGGGGGGAGTTATAGTTAGTATATCTATGGGCATATATGGTTTGTGTGAAAGAGTGGAGATGTGTGTGTGTGTGTGTGTGTGTATGCTGGGTTTTTAATTTGGAGGGGTTGATCTTGATGGACTCTGTCTTTTTTCAACCCAATTTAACTATGTAACTATGGAGGTAGGGAGAGTGACAGAGGGAGGGAGGCAGGGGTGAGCAGTATTGTGAGCAAACCCAAACTAGGTGGTAGGCATAAGACCTGCCCAGCACCCCACATCGTTGCATCCTAGGCAGGCCTCCTCTGCCTACCCCTAGTTCCATCCCTGCCTGGTTTTTTACAGCAGTGAAAGCCTAAATGGAAGGATCACATTGCTTCATTTAGCCTGAAGATTTTATACAGCTTGCTGGATACTTGGAAAAATATATCATATAGTTGTGTTTTCTGAATTGCCACAACAATTATCCATTTTATTAAAGCACTATGCTGTTTTTGACCATTTGCTGGAATTGCCACATTTTTTTTAAAGTATTATTAATAATATAAAAATGAGTACACTATAGAGGTCATTTACATGGTCTCCAGGCAGACGTGTAAGAGAACTAAGAGTTAATTACCCCTTATGTATATACTTTTTTTTCTTTTCTCACTTTCTTGATTGAATCTCTTTTTTACAGTCCTGCACTGGGTCATGTTCCCACGGAATTCAAACAAAGGGGTCAGGTTTCTTGCAGAAAGTCCCCAACTCCCTGGCCATGTGGGCAATTTGTAGGTAACCTGCCTGGTGGGTACCCAGAAAAGGTGCAGGGGACTGTTCCCTCCAATCCTTCCTTGTTGCTTTGGCAGTTTTCTTCCATGTACCTGAGATTCTGCACCGGAGGGAAGTCACTTCTGGTCCACAGTGATGTTACTTCCCATTTCACATGTCCCGGTTGGGGAGCGGATCAATGGGGGCAAACTGGGTATGGGTCGGGTACAGATTTTAGAAAATGGACTTGACAGGATTCTACACCTATTGTGCATGCTGGTTAGTAACAGAAGTTTATTCTATTATATTAAACAATTAAATAGTTAGGATCCCTTCGAGATATTAACCAGTTGAAGAATTTGATATTAATAGTATTTCCTGTTGTTTTTTTTACAGAGATAGCTAATAGCAGATCAGAGTATTGATCAAGCAGCTAATGGGGACCTTTTTCATCTGAATGTGGCTTTACTACCCTTTATCATTTGAACATCACTTAAAGGCTATTCAAATATAGTTACCCCTGGTCTGTAAGAACCACTGACAAAAAAATGTCTGCATAATGATACCAGGGTGGCATGTTTTGACTGAGTGACTTTTAATGCAAAAGTCTTAGAAGCCAAGTGCAAGTGAAGGTTCAGTGAAGCAGTGCGTGACCTCCAGAATTTTTCCAATTAACGTGATTAATAAGCTCTTTTGAAAAATGGTTTAAAAAAGTTCAGTGTCCCTCACCCCTGAAAACCCAAAAGAATTAGCCATGTAAGTGTATTACAATCATGCGATTAATGACAACAAATAAATAACTAGAGATCTCCCTTTTTAATGTCAGTAACAATTCATAACACATTGTGGCATACACTTGTTCTCAATATAAATTATAAGGATAAAAAAAAGCAGCCAGTACTTTTGTCTCATATAAAATAAAGATATAAATGAGCAGTAAATCAGTGTGTTGACACATGCTCTCTGTTAAATACTTTTGAATGTAGCTTTGTCTCACAAACTATTTCTATAGGTTTTATACTTAACCTCTCGAGGGAACAATGTGTTAAAACCAAATTCCGTGTGTGCTGTCCTTTCTTCTGTGGGTGTTACTATGAAATTCCACGAATCTGTGGACCAGCCCCCTTGCATTCTGCAGCCTGCTTAAACATCAAGACATTGGTGTGTATTTTTTTATGACTGCATTGTCCCCTGTGTGCCCTAGAGATTCATTGATGTGTGAATATGAAGTTCTCAGGACCAAACTGTGTCTTGCAGATACCGTCTGGGAAGAAGCCTCTGATCTGTTGATACTGTGCCTGACCATCCTTGTAGCATCCCTCAACAGGCAAAGTGCACTGGAATCTACTGAGCAGAACTTAGTTGTCCCACGTCTGTCTTCTGCATCATCTGAATCCAAGTGGATACCTTTTAACATCTTGGAAACACAAGTTCAAGGTTAGCAACAACAAAAACTATGGCAAATTCAGGATTCCAGCTACTTGGTTATTTTCTGGCATTAGGAGGTTGGATTGGCATAATATCTACGACAGCTTTGCCCCAGTGGAAGCAATCGTCCTATGCAGGGGATGCCATTATCACAGCAGTGGGACTGTATGAGGGACTATGGATGTCATGCGCCTCTCAGAGTACTGGCCAAGTGCAGTGCAAAGTCTACGACTCTCTGCTTTCCCTGGAGGGTATGTAATGAAGTGGTCATGGAATCAAAGGCTTGTGTACTGCTATTTGTGTTTAAGCATTTAAACATATATTTCTATAGACATATATATTAGCCAACTCCTAATTAAGTAAATTATGATTTAGGGGATTATTTATCAAAATATGAATTTTTTCTGATTATTTTATTTTAAAAAGTCCAACAAAACTATAATCCACAATTTGACTTTATTTATTATTATTATTATTATTATTATTATTAATAATAATAAGAATAAAAAAAGCTCGATTTTATTGGATCAGGGAAAACTTGATAAAATCGAGCAAAAATCCTAATTGTACGAGTTTTTTCCTGGATTGCTCTATTTTTCGGGCATTTTCCCAAAAAGTCCAGATTTTTTGCCCAAAATAGTTGGATTTTTGGGATTATTCCAGCACAGACCAACAAAAGACCAACAAAAACTTTTATATAAAACCTCGGCAGGTCTGAGACTGTAGATTTTCAGATTTTTACTTTTTCCAAAAATAATATTCTACTAAAAATTCGGATGTATATAGTAAAAAAAACCTCAAACTCAGACTGAATAGCCCTCTGAGAGTTCATTCCTTAACTCCAAACAAATTCTGCAAATGTTTCATTTAAAAGAAATAACTTATTTTGTTTTTGTAATCTCCCAATATATTTAGTGGGTTTTTTTTTAGGCAAATTATTACAAATTACAATTACCAAGTTTTATATTAAAACACACATTGTTTTAGCTTAATGCATTCCCATATTTCAGAGCATTCCAGTTAAAGGGTTTCCAGATAAAAGATCCCATAGCTGTAGCTATAGTTTCCATTAGTCCTGCACTTTGAAGAGGGAAAGGGGAGTTTTAGACTGCCTCTGTAAGGACAAAAAACTGCTGTTATTTCTATCAACTTGTATTAGAAAAGTGTAACTTGTATTAGAAAAGTGTATGTCCCCATTGGGACCGAAAGGTCGGTTGTGCATACACTTTTCTAATACAAGTTTTTTGCAAAGACCCTTGGTGCTGTATATATATATATATATATATATATGTATTACAAAAAATTAACACAAAATTGACATTACATTGAAAAAATTTTTTCAATGCATATGAAGTCCAGGAGTGCATTCATTTTTGGAATACTTGTCTATACCTTATGGCACAGCATCCTGTGAATGGACTGTCTACTGCAGTGCACCACACACACACATATATATATATATATATATATATATATATATATATATAAAATCTATATTAAATATATATATTTTATTTCATATATAATGTATTTTGTGTAGAATTTTTTACATACTTGCTTCACACATAGGGGTATATTTATCACAGAGTTAAGTTAAGAGTGAAGTACCTCCACTAGCTGTGTGAGCTTTTTCACATTCCGTGTCCAGAAACATCACCTCAGTGACGTAGTGGGATTTCTGCCCTTTACAGCACAAAACGCAGCGCTGTGTCAACAATGTATTTTTTAGAAACATTTTTGCCCTTGATCCCCCTCTGGCATGCCACTGTCCAGGTCGTTGCACCCTTTAAACAACTTTAAAATCATTTTTCTGGCCAGAAATGTCTTTTTTAGCTTTTAAAGTTCGCCTTCCCATTGAAGTCTATGGGGTTCGCGACGTTCGCGAATATGTTCGCGAACTTTTTTTCCGACGTTCGCGCCATCCCTAATCATGGTACAACACTGTGCTTTCATCATACAGAAAGAGAGGCACAACTGCTGCATTTTCCATTCTTATGTATTAAACAATAAGCATAAAGAACTGTTCATTATTTCTAAGGATCATGTAAAAAAAAAATGGAGATGCATGCCTTGTGCGCTGTGCATTGTGCGGTGCATCATGATTCTTGTTCTACTCTAGGGGAACCCAAAGGGATTGAAATAGGAGAAACTGTCAACTGCTGCTTCTGTCATTATCTGGGGAACCTGCATAGCTCATGGCACATGACATTGGTTATTGTGGCACATTCATGTGTTATCTACTATTTGTGCCATGACATTTCCATGGGATTTGGTGGGAATAAGATGTTTGAGGTTTAATCATAAATTGCCCAAGGAAGAATACAGGAATTATTTACCCCCTCCCAAGAGAATCAACTAAGCCACCTCATCCTATCTTTCTAATCAATCATTTTGTGTCTCCCATGCCTGCTCCACCTCTTCACTTCAAACTTTGGTACCTCAAGGCTTTATTCTTGGATCTTCTCCCAGTCAATAGTACAGGTATCGAATCAGTTATCCGGAAACCTGTTATCCGGAAAGCTCAGAATTACAGAAAGGTTGTCCCCCATAGACTCCACAGTATCTTGTACTTGGTCCCAACTAAGATATAATGACTCCTTATTGGAAGCAAAACCAGCCAGTGTGGTTTATTTAATGCTTACATGGTTTTCTGGTACACTTAAGGTATGAAAATCCAAATTATGGCAAGATCTGTTTTCCAGAAAGTCTCAGGTCCCGAGCATTCTTGATAACAGGTCCTATAGCTGTACTATTTATTTATCAGCTCCTGGATTTCAGCATCTTCATTTATATGTTCTTCTGTTGCCTAAAACAAATACAATGCTCTGTGGGACCCCCATATTGAAGGTCATTCCACACAAGCAGATTCAGGGAGATTGGTCGCCCCAGAAACAAATCGTCTTTTTTTCGGGGCGACAATCTCCATGGACTGGCTTCTCCCTGCCCTGTAGCAATTGACACGCGGCCATTGGTTTTCCCTAAGTAGTCCAAAGTTTCCTCGTGAGGCAACTGCTCACAATTACAATGCTTACAATCATTTGGTCAGTCATGAACGTTGTTTTTTTCCCACCTGCTCAACAAGCAGCCCCACTGCTCTGAAGTCCCAGCACTGGCTACCTACCATATACTAAATCCACTCCAAAATTTTTGTATCTGCCGTATGTAGTTGCACCATCATGCATCACCTCATTAAAGGGAAACTGTCATGGGAAAACGTGTTTTTTTTTTCAAAACGAATCAGTTAATAGTTCTGCTCCAGTAGACTTTTGCACTGAAATCCATTTTTTCAAAAGAGCAAACAAATTTTTTTATATTCAGTTTTGAAATCTGACATGGGGCTAGACATTTTGTCAATTTCCCAGCTGCCCCTGGTCATGTAACTTGTGGCAGCACTTTAGGAGGGAACTGCTTTCTGGCAGGCTTTTTTTCCTTCTCAATGTAACTGAATAGTATGCAGTGGGACATGGGTTTTACTACTGAGTGCTGTTCTTAGATCTACCAGGCAACTGTTATCTTGTGTTAGGGAGCTGTTATCTGGTTACCTTCCCATCGTTCTGTTGTTAGGCTTCTGGTGGAGAAAAAGGTAGGGGGTGAGATCACTCCAACTTGGAGTACAGCGGTAAAGAGTGATGGAAGTTTATCAGAGCACACATGACTTAGTGCAGCTGGGAAATTGACAATATGTCTAGCCCCATGTTAGATTTCAAAATTAAATATAAAAAAAACGGTTTGCTGTTTTGAGAAATGGCTTTCAATGCAGAATTCTGCTGGAGCAGCACTATCAATTGATGCCTTTGAGGATTTTTTTCCCCCCATGACGGTATCCCTTTAATTTCAAAGTAACCCTAGACATAACATTCACTCTGCCTCAATGTTCTTCTTTCACTCACATTATTGCCTCTAATGTTGCATTTATTTTTTAAAATTCCCCACCCTGCCATATTTAGACATTGCCAGTATCGCCATGACTTCAAAAGCTCACCTAAATCCACCTGTTCAACAATGTCTATATGCTATTGTTTGTATCACCTGCTTGGGGAGATGGTGGTGCTATATAAAATAATTATATGAATATTGACCAATGCAGTAAGACAAGGTAGGAACTTCAGACTGGACACCTCAGCTAACAAGAGACAGAGAAATTCCCATGGTAATGACCTCTGGGAATATTCAACAATATATTTTCCATTCTAATGTTTATTCCCTGTTATCAAATCCTAATTAAGTATAGAAGTGGAACTCAGCCCACTGGGACCTTACCCAAAAAGGTGTCAGGTGCAAATACTGGAAGAATTCTACTTAGCGTCAGTATACAGCAACAAAAGTCCAGTAGCTCAGTGATAAACTGTATATTCAGCCCAATGCATACAAATTCAGGTGACATTTCAGGCCCCTCTGGGCCCTTTTATCAAGCTTTAGTGATCTAATTATACTAAAAAAAAAAAGATAAAATATTTATTTCATTTTACTAAGCAATTTAAAAAGAAATTCTCATGTAACAAAGTCATGAAAAACAGCTACGAAAATGTTTATTGGGAAAATAAGTGCTAGCAAGATTGAAGGTCTGACCCAGTGCGCAGTCTGCCATATGTATGCAGATTTGGAACAAGAGATCCAAACTGATTACCTCTGTAGTGGATGTGAGCAAATTGTCACTTTGGAGCCTGTGCCTGTGCCACGTGCAAGTTTAGGTAGACAGTTAGGGGGCCAAATGCATGGAAGGGTTTGGGTTCCTAGAGCACTGGGCTGAATTTCTGCATGAAAATTTCAGATTTTTTTGGGCATCAAATCCAAAAAATTATTTTTGCGACAATCCATAAAAGTTGTTTTTGGAGATTCCAATTTTTCCAGGGCTTTAATTGCTAGATAAGGGTAAATTGTGGATTCTACTTTGGTTTTGCATGTATTTGTATGGTTTGCAGTGATATTAATACTAAATAAAAAAAAAATATTTTTTTCATTATGAATTTTAAAAAATGTATCTCTTAGGCCAGGGGTGTCCAAAAGGTACATCGGGATCTACCAGTAGACCTTTAGTTGGTGATCAGTAGATCTCAAGACACTGTCAACAAACATCTTGTCTAAATCACCCATCTGTTTTTTTCATTCAGATATTTATTATTTTAAGGTTAGATAAGAAATAGTTGTTTTTTAAATATAACACTATAAATTCTCTTATAAATCAATATAATATGTAAGTAATATCTTCCATGGAACAGAATGCTAGCAGTGATATTATGGCTGTAGATCATAATGGGACAATGTCACTAAAAGTAGACCTCACATTAGTACGGGCACTTCTGTCTTAGGCTATCCCTCCAGTTCATGTTGTGTTATTTGTACCACTTCATTGCGTCCTCCTAAATTAGGTTTTAAAAAGTTCTTTCGGATCTCGACTGGTGTCCACCAGTAAGAATGTTCAAGCAACTCTGCAAGGGAGGAATTATAAAAACAAAGGGATTATTTCAGATCTCAGTGTTCCCAGCACTCAAACAAAGGAATGTAGTTTTCTGTAATGAAGCAGAACTTGCAAGTAAAATCTAATATAATTCTGTAGCCCTGTATCAGCAAGTGACTTGTGATTAACAAAGATATATTGTTAAAGGGAGCACATTCTTAGAATATGTTTTTTACTTGATTAGAAGAATACTGTGGAATCTTCTGGCTGATGCTACAGCTGCTAAATATTTAATTTTCTAAAGTACTAAATTACTGTTATTACTACATTATATTGGTGGCAAGATGAGAAATAACTGCTGATTAGTCAGTGTTTCTCAGCGAAGAGATAATCAGCTGTGAATTACTGAGCCAATCAAGAATGCTATTAATTCTACTCAGCTCCCTATGCTTTTTCTGAAATTATCTTGTTCTAGAATAGGTTTAGCTACCCTTTATTTTTCTTTAAACATATAAGGGATGGTTTATGATAAGTGCGGTTCCCCCACAGTCAGATGCACGTAAAATTCATTTCATTAAAGGTACTCGTGTCAAATGCACAGTCCTTCTTTAGTTTCTTTCCTAATCTTTGCCTATAGACACAGGGGATCCCTGAAGCTACTGCCACCTTCTGACCAGGCAGTAGGTGCAGGGAGACCCAACTTCACTAGCACAGCACACTTGTGTCAGATTGATTGCATCCCATTTGCAACAAGAAGCACGTGCAGTTGTTTTTATTTTGCAGAATTGAATGCAGTTTCGTCAGGCATAGCACAATTGTGTCAGACACATTTGGAGCTGGAGCTGTAATTCTGGGGAACATGCTGCATTGTATGAAAAATACATGGCAATTTATGTTGAAATTGCACTTTGCTCACTTATGTTGTAGATGTAAATGAGCCCTATGGTGTGAGAGTAGATCTTTTTATACAGAACATTCCTTTCTCAAATCTTGATATTTATACATGTGACTACTGCTTACCATAAAGAAAACCATGAGATCACATCCCACAGTGTGCAGAACATTCTGTAGGGAGGAAATGCAGAATCTTTGCACATACCTCTCTTCTGCAGAAGTTCCCTGTAGTGGAACAGGTACAGAGCACAGATAATGTGAGTTTTATCATTATCCATAGCAAAAGTGCATTCCCGAATCCCACTAGGTGGAAGCATTGAGATAGTAAGTACCAGGTGCCCAATCTTTCCCAATACCACTAGGGTTGCCACCTTTTCTGAAAAAAAATGCTGGCCTTCCTATTTACTTTTTTTCCTAATAATAACATTGGGATCAGCCATCAAAAATACCGGCCAGGCCGGTAAAATACCGGTCAGGTGGCAACCCTAAATACCACTGAGAAGTGGCTCAGGTTTGTCCCATTCCATCAGGTAAGTGCCACATGAGGAGTGTAACACTGATAGAAGGGGTGTTGAAAAGGTTACAATTCCTTTCCCGTGTCCTTTGCATTTGCAGATATGAGAGAGCTGCCTTACTTATTCTTAGTCATCTGAGGCTTTCTTCATATATTGACTTAAGGAACATCAGAATCTTTTATAAAAAACATAAGAAAGGTTTTGATTAGATCTGTGAAGAATGCCATATGTTTCAGAAGGTAGTCTCTCTCTTGTATGCAGTCATGTAATCAAAAAGTGCTAGTGGAACATTTAGAATGTGTATGAATGTGTATGAATAATCATAGATGGTATAACATCTTTTAAAAGATATGATTTAGAATACAAGTATACAGTTATCCAGGTCTTTTTAAAAGTATTTCAGAATGCCATGTTTATTGTCTAATGGAGATGTTTGGGGGTCCACAAGAACTTTAGTCAATGCTAGGAGTGCTGCTGCTTTTTGTATTGCAACATTCTCACTGCTGCCAATTAACAGACAAATAAATAACAATATAAAGCAATTACCTCCAACTGTAAGAAGCATACACTGAAGCAGGGATGGTAGACAAGGGAGTGTAAAGGAGAAGGAAAGCTGCATATACTTGGGGTTCTATTTACTTACCCGAAAACCCGGCCAGTGCTCCTATCAGCAGAAAACTGCACCGGCCCGGGGTTCTTCCAGCGAGCACCAAGGAGTGATCGGCTAACTTTTGGCATCCCCGATTAAATATGACTTTCCTTCTCCTATAATGGCCATTCTACTAATACAGTAAAAAGTCTGTGAATGAAGCCTTATAACACCTTATAACTACTATAATGAAGTACCTTCTGGGACCACCGAACCCTTTTTGCTATATTTTTTATAATAGGCAGTGGCGTAACTACCAGGGGAGCAGGTGGTGCAATTGCACCAGAGCCTGCTCCCTCTCGGGGCCCGGAGAGGCTAGGAGAACTACAATGTGCAATTCATAGGTGGAGAGCCCGTTGGAGGGGGCGTCAGGTGCCAATCCTGCACCAGGGCCCACCAGCGAGTAGTTACACCACTGATAATAGGCACAGTCTGACAGGGAGGGTAACATAAGTTGCGGTTTTAGTGGGTAAGATAACATTATTAGAATACATTGTTGAATGCAGACAGGGAGTATGTTTATACTGTATACATTACAATTTGTGCAGGGCAAGGGATCTGGAGGGATTTATAAGCAAGTATGAAGACAGTTTAAGCTCTAATACGGTTATGTCATAAAAGGTACAACGTCTGCTACAGATCTAACCACTTATAGAAAGAAATCAGTAAGAAACACCGCTTTGAATGCAAACATATAATTAGCTGCTATGGGTTAATGCACCTGGACAAACTATGCACCTTTAAGTACACAAAGGGGTAAAGTGCAGCATATGTAGCACTGTATATGCAGATGATTTGGCACCATTGTCAGAAGTAGACCAGTTAAAATGATGAGGGTCAGATGAAGTGGGGATGAAACAAGAATGATTACTGCTGATGCTGTCATTGTTTTTCCTATGTGTATTTTTATTATGTTACGGTACACTCTGGTTCATTTGGATTTCAATACATTAATTTTGATACCTATATGATACCTATATTTCACCCAAGATCTATATTTTCCTTCTCCAGTCTATTTGGCATTCTGTTATTTTAAAACTTTCCCCCTAATTTTACTAGATTCCAAGCCTGCAATTTAGATAGTTTGAAAGCATTAAGGGGGAAATTTATCAAAGGGTGAAATTAAGAGTGAAGTTCCGCCACTAGAGGGCAATTCAGCTCTCAATTAATTTCTGTGGGATTTTGAAAGGCGTATTTATCAATGGGTGAAAGTGAAATTTCACCCTTTGATAAATATGCCTTCAAAAATCCCACAGAAATTAATAGAGAGCTGCGGAATTTCCCTCTAGTGGCGGAACTTCACTCTTAAATTCACTCTTTGATAAATCTACCCCTAAGAGTTTTGAAATCTTCTTACAAATTCCAGTCACAACCTTTATTACCATCTTTTTATTTTACTATTGTTTTATAAACCCCTGGGATATCATGACTTTCTGATGTTGAGGTATATCTTTCGAGCAACATATCTAATATAAGTAATTCTAAGTAATTTTTAAACTGCCTAGCTGCTAGTTGATCCAGACTAGTCCCTGGATCAACTTGTATAATGAGCTATCTTCCATAATCCTGTATTCCCTCACTTGCTAAAAAGCCATCCAACCCCTTCTTAAAGTTTTCTAATGTATCAGCCTGTAAAACTATAATATTTAGGTGGAATCTCTTTTCTTCTAATTGGAATGGTTGACCTTGTGTCAACTGAAAAGACCTACTAGTAAATAAAGCAAGAGATTATTATATGATCCCCTTATATATTTATACATAGTTATCATATCTCCCCTTAAGCTCCTCTTCTCCAGCATGAACTTCCCCAATTTGGCCAGTCTTTCCTCATAGCTAAGGTTTTTCCATACCTTTTACCAGCTTAGTTGCCCTTCTCTGTACCCTCTCTAATACAATAATGTCCTGTTTGAGTGAGGGAGACCAAAACTTTACGGCATATTCTAGATGTGGCCTTACAAGTGCTCTATAAAGTGGAAGAATGACCCCCTCCTCCCGTGACTCTATGCCCCTTTTAATGCAGCTCAAGACCTTATTGGCCCTTGATGCTGCTGACTGGCATTGCTTGCTACAGCCAAGTTTATCATCTACAAGGACTCCAAGGTCATTTTCTGTTATGGATTTGCCTAGTGCAGTCCCATTAAGTGTATAAGTGGCTTGAATATTTTTACATCCCAGGTGCATGACTTTACATTTATCAATATTGAATCTCATTTGCCACTTAGCTGCCCAGATTGCCAGTTTGTCAAGATCCTGTTGCAAGGATGCCACATACTGGATGGAATTAATTGGGCTGGATAGTTTTGTGTCATTTGCAAACACTGATACATTACTTACAACACCCTCCCCTAAGTCATTAATGAACAAGTTAAATAAAAGTGGACCCAACACCAAGCCCTGAGGGACCCTACTAAGAACCTTACTCCAAGTAGAGAATGTACTATTAACAACCACCCTCTGTACCCGATCCTGTAGCCAGTTCCCTATCCATGTGCAAATGACTTAATTAAGACAGTGTGTTTTTTACAACAATTACAGTGGCTACTGGCTATGAATTAATTATAATGTGTTTTAAAGTTTTGGAGTGTATATAAAATATACCGCTGTTTTGAATCCAAATAAATATTTTTCTAGCCTCCTCAGAATATCCAAATGTTGCTTCTGATGTAATATTGTGAAATGTTCTTTTAGTTCTTGGCAAATCTGCTGAGCAGTACAAAGCTGAGATGAACAAGGAGCTTGTTCAAGAAACAAATAACAATATCCATGAAATAAACAAGTCAGCAATGAAAGTCCCTGACATTGTCTGGGCAGTCGATTAAAAAACAGATTTGTTTTCCAGACTGTGATTATGAAATTAATTTTATTTTACAGTAACTGAATGAATTGAATTAAAATGTTCTTAACTAATTTCAGCTTTGATGAAGTCAGGTACATTTCCCACCTGAAGGCTTGTGTCACACCATGCATTTTCTCCAGTAATATAGTAATATTAATAGAAGAAGACCTGAATAGTAAGATGAGTAATAAAAAGTAGCAATAACAATACATTTGTAGCCTTTATTAAGGCTGTTGAGCCATTCACTCCCTGTATTCTATTAACTTATTGTGTTCTAGATGAAAAACTTTGCAGAACAATGATTTAATAAGATAGGGACTGAATTGATTGCTATTGATCTGTGAACTAATGCAGTTTTCTAGCTATCATTCCCTACTCAATTACCAAGATGTTCATTTTTAACAGAGGCATTTCCAGGGCAGATATACCACACTATGTGGCTGACTTGCTCAAAATGATGTTGGACAGTAGTTGAGTTTGTTGCCTTGACATAATGGTCTTACATGACAAGGTGAGAACAAAAAGTGGAAGAACATTCATGTCTTTTCTAAGTGTTCCTTATTTTGAATGTTCTCAAGTTACCCAAAGCAAGTGAAAGAGCAAGAATACACACAGGAATACATAGTGTAAAATCTGAATAGAATGCAATACAAACGTATCAAAGAATAACATGAGACCGTCGAACAATAACTCCTATATCCAATTATCCTGCATCTCTGTTTCAGTTCACATCCAAACAACACGGGCACTCATGGTGGTCGCCATGCTTCTGGGATTCATTGGTATTATCATCAGTGTGGTTGGAATGAAGTGTACTAAAGTCGGAGATAACAACCCCATTACCAAAAGCAGAATTGCTGTTTCCGGGGGAGTACTTTTCCTGCTAGCAGGTAATACATGCATGCACTACATTGCAAAAAATGTCAACATTGAAAGAATTTAATGTGGTGCACAGCTTAACTGCCAACATGGTGCATGAGCAGGTGAAAATCTAAGTAAAAGAATGTATAAAGAAAATGGGGCCAATGCAGAAAAAAGCCCCCGTTTTTATTTACATCATTTATCTGCCATAATTACAGTGTTGTATCCTATAATTATGAAACTAATGTTCACATCCTAACCTACTATGTGATTATGAAAGTAAAAAGGGCATCAATATTCTTCAAATTGTGTTCTCCATTCCTTTCAGGTCTTTGTACCTTAATAGCAGTGTCTTGGTATGCAACACAAGTCACTCATGACTTCTTCAATCCCAACACTCCAGTAAATGCGAGGTAAGTTGAACCCACTACTTTGTTTTGGAGCATGGAGCAGTCTGGTTGGATAGAGGTAGAGGCGAATGAATCCAGGCTAGGGGTAGGTAGAAAACCCTTGAACAGGCACCTGCCCAGCACCCCAAATCATTGAGCCCTAGGTAGGTGCCTCTTCTGCCTACACCTAATTCCGACCCTGATATGATCACTAAGAAACCAAGGGGAACTTTAAATAAACTAAATGCTGCTCTAATGGATTGCACTGGTACAGATACTATGCGAAACAACCAAAATACCTTGTACATAATATTTGTATCCTGTACTTGAAGATTTAAACAGCAGATCATATATGGTTTAAATATTATGGTCAAGTAAGTTTAACAACTAGCACCACAGACTGCAGAACTACAACACCCCCATATAAATAGCATAGTGCAAGTGAGGTTGCTATTATATTTCCCTTCAGCTTTTTTATCTGTGCCAAAACTATATTTACACTGCAGCATTCAGTGGGGTAACTACCAGGGGTGCAGGGGGTGCAATAGCACCCGGGCTCACACCTGCTTGGGGCCCGCCAGACCCACAATAACATGGCAGCTGGATGAGGGGAGTTTTTACAGTATGCACACCAACAGAACTCTGGCACATGATTCATACAGGGGAGGGCACAACAGGGGGGCCGGGGTGTTCAACCTGTACCAGGGCCGCACCACTGTCAGCATTTGTTATAAATCAAGTACTCTTTCTACAGTCCTCTACCAGTGGCCATACTTAGGGATATTTACTAGTACAATTTTTTCTGGTGAGAGTTTTAAAGTTGAAAAAAAACTAGAATTTTTCCCAGGTGGTACAAATAAAAAAGTATTCCATCTCAGACCTGCTGAAGTCATGCAGACGTCAATGGCAGATGTTCCATTTACAACGGGAAGATATCATGATCTGCGTTCAGTTTTGTACAATAATCTGAAGATTTCATGTTTTTTTAGGGATAATCTAAAAAAGTCTGAGTTTTCAATGATAGAATCCAGAAAAAAATCATACAATTTGGATTTTTTATGATTCTATCAGTCTTTTCCAACACCAGATTTTATTAGTATAAACATTATTGATTAATACAGTAAAAAATAGTCTGCAGGAATTTGGTTGGAGTGGTTTTAAAAAAAATTTTTTTCGGAGTTTTATAAATAACCACCAAAGTTTATGGCTGGATGAACTGCTATTAGAATTATAATGGAGGTTCATATATGCAGGGCCCTCAAAGGCAGCCTGGGACTTCCACTCTGTAGCTCACATGACAGTAAGCGATTATATAAACAGATACAGAAGATGTTTTTCTGTCCTGAAAAGCCAATTAAGTTTAAGCAGAGCACATTGCAGCATCTGGTAAAATGGTATACCTAGTAAATCACATTTTTTTCTTAATAACAGTTTGTAACAAGACATGATCCGCCTGCAGTGATATTTCATTTTATATTCAGCCAATATAAAAAAATCAAATAACTTTAAACAATGGTCTACAGTACAGAAGGATATTAGAAGAGCTAATGTTTGCTGTCATATAAACCTGTAATTTTTGATGGATGAGAGCCAAGCGTTCCATTTAACTGCTCATTATTTCTTCATACGGATATTCTACTTCTCCATCTTACAAAGTATAAAAAAGAAATTAAGAAACTAAACACTGAACTCAAAGTACAAGCATACAGACATAAGGAGATACCAGCCAGGTTTTAGGTCAGCCCAAAAATGGACAGATTGTTACTTGTCACATCTGCAATTATTTGTTTTAGGTTTTGTTATATTTTTCAAAATGTATATATTCTCTGTTGGAAATGCTGGATTTTGCTCGAGTTTCTGATTCTTCATCTCATCATCATATACTATTATATAGTAACTACATGTTACTCAGCATAAAACTTGTTCTGTTGTCATTCACAACAATCCCTGTCCCAGGGAATCTATGGTCCTTCAATCACACACACAAACACAAACGCTAGAGGCAAATACATCAGGAGACAATCAACCTGCCTGTATGTCTTTGAAGTTTGTGGGGGGAGCTGGAGCGAACTCACACAGAATGGGGAGAATAACCACATTCCATTAACGTTAAATACCTGAACAATTTACTCACAAATACATAAGTTGTAATTAAGCTTTGTGATACCCCAAAGCCAATAAAAACTACTAATTTGGGCCCAGCTAGTTTGGAGCAGACTACCGAGAACTAGTCAAACTATAATATCCAAATAAGGGTTTCCCCTCAAAACAAATACAGGTATGGGATCCGTTATCTGGAAACCCGTTATCCAGAAAGTTCCGAATTACGGAAAGGTTGTCTCCCATAGACTCCATTGTAATCAAATAATCCGAATTTTTTTCTCATAATAAAAAAGTACCTTGTACTTGATCCAAACTACGATATAGTGAATCCTTATTGGAAGCAGAACCAGTCTACTGGGTTTATTTAATGTTTAGATGATTTTCTAGTAGTCCTAAGGTGTGGAGATCCAAATTACAGAAAGACCCGTTATCTGGAAAACCATTGGTCCCGAGCATTCTGGATAAAAGGTCCCATTCCTGTACTGAGATCTCAATAAAATGTGTTAATGAATGACAGGTTACTAATGTTGGCGTGAGCTTTTTTGGGTTTATAGTTTCTACATTACACTCAGGGTCAGACTGGGCCCAGACCTGCTCCCCAATCACCTGGAACTAAAAGAAAAAAATTTGGCATGTGATATGCTGGACTTCACGCATGTGCAGGGTGGCCCGGAATGCGCGCAGGGCCCATGAGGTTTGGAACCCTGAGGTTTGTAAATGTGCCAGTCTGACCCTGATTACACTTTATACATCCATAGAGGTTATAAGTGTAAGCACCTTCATAACCATTTTGCAACATGTGAACTGTCTAATACTATTACACAAAACCACACTATTCCAGAAAACCCAGCTTGCTCTTCCCACCATTGAAGATTTTTTTTTCCTTTTGTCTCCAAACAGGAAAACTGAGCATTACAGGTGAAAATAATAGAAGATACATGTCACATTTGCAATTATGCATTTTTAAATAGAGTAGCATTAGGCACCATTTCAATGGAGCCAGTTATTCATATGATCTAAATATATTTCTCAATGCTATTATCATGTTATTCTATATGTCTAAATGATTGTTTTATTTCAGATATGAATTTGGCTCAGCGCTGTTTGTTGGCTGGGCCTCTGCCAGTCTGACAATGTTGGGGGGATCTTTCCTGTGTTGTTCCTGTCCCAACGATGAAAGAAGAGGACAGCAGTATTACAGACAGTCGCAGCCTACAGCTACAACCAGAGAGTACGTCTAGCTCGCAGTCCTTCCCTAAACATTCTAAACATTATCATCTGTATGTGTTAGAATAAGGCAATGTGATATTACTTTGGGGTTTTTGTTTTTGTATTCAATAAAGTACATATGACTCATTAACCTATTAACTTATACGGTATCTGGAGCAGGTCAAACTTTTAACCAGATATTATCATAAATTGCCTACAGAAATGTGTAGTACAGGTTGTTCTAATAGTGTCTCAATGTCTGTATATTAATATTGTTAGGTTTCTAATCTGTCATATGTAAAGTCCTTTTTTAACTCAGGGGATTCAATTTTTGGGTCTACAAAAGCCACTTTCACATGCTGATGTGCCAAGGTGATTGAACTGGCCTAACCTGTGGGGAATTTTGTTCTCTTATGTCATGGATTTGTGGCCCCAAAAGACACACAGAATATAAATGCTGAAATGGAGTTTATGATATTATGAATATCCTCTTTCAGAAATCCTATGAAATCTGTCTCTTCCTATACACTGTAGCATTGTAGTACAATGATTGTCTTTTGCCAGCAAAACACAAATACAAAGTTAAAGGTTTATTAGTTTATGCACATCTTATAGATACTCTTTTTGAAAAGGATTCCATTTTCCCAATCAATTTGCCCAAATCTCCCAATATTTTCATTTGAAAACTGGGGAGAAAATTTGAGGCCATCTTGGCCAATCAAAGTCACAGCGTAAACCACCAAACCATGCACTTCACAAGCCAACTTAGCAAAAAGGTTATTGTAGTGATGATTAGAATCAATGCAACTATACCACTTCTCTTAACTACAGTTGGAACCCTTTATGTACAAGCCACTGGAATCATTAGTAGAAAGTATATCTACTTGGGAATCATCCCAGTCTTCCCTCTTTGATGTCTCGTGGCACATTTATGTCATCCTCCAGCACAACATATAGCTGGTGGATCTAGTCTAATGTGTAATTTCCATAAAATTGGAAAAGTATGATAAACAAATCTAAAGTCTTGTTACTTGTCCAATAGCAAACAAGCTGCAGGTGGTTTTTACGGGTCATATATCTGATTGGTTCCTTTGGACAAACTTTAGGCTTTTTATCACATTACCCTACTATTTACATGTGTATACTTCATTTGTTTGTGTTCATTTTTTTTTTTATATCGCAATAATTAAACCTATGCAGAGTTAAACTACGGTGTTAAACATTTAAAATTGATCCTTATAGTAACTGTCTCTCCATTTGTAGTCTAGTAAGCCATATATTATATATTTATTTCAAAGATAAAATAGGTATATATATCTAGGTTTCCCTATTTCCTGTGTAAAATAATTTGCAATAGGGGTACTTCTTTACCAACATAGGTGCAAAGTCAGCACAGCTCAGTTAGCCATAGCAATCAGAAGTTAGTGATGGTCACTCTAGTCTAGTGCCTTCAGATGTTTTGTTCTCATGCCCTGTTTTTTTTCCACAAACGTTGGCCAGACCTTCCTTAGCTCATAACATATTTAAAGATCAAGAACAAACATGGTCATCTCACTCATCCAAAGATCACCATTATAGACTTTAAGGTGCCCTCCCTCAGGGGGAAGCTTCTTAGTTCAGGAAACGAATGTAAAATTAAAAGCACTAAAGAAAATGACAAATTGTTTTGGGTTGGTAAATTTGACACTATTTCTGGAACTTTCATTACATGCAATCTCTTTCACTGTATAAATACCACTGTGCCATTTTAGTTACTATAACGGTTCCACTGCTTTGATGGTCTATGTCTATCCACTTGGAACCCTACATTCGGTGGTCTCTTAATATATATTTTAATGTACCTTTAAGAATATGTGCCTAATTCTTTGAATAAACCATAAAAGATACATTTTGAGAGTAAATAGAACTTTCTGTTTGATTAGTGTCAGACTTACAGCCCTCCAGTGAATGCTCCAGTGCAACAGAAGCATCAATTAATACTCTAGAGTGCTCACCAGACCCCAACTGAACATTGTGGGAAATTAAAATTTCAGTTTATCCCACTACAACTCATGGTCATGGGTTTTATCAAAGCAAAAAAGATAAAGCAAAATGTGTTGAATATAGATTGCACAGTTAGTTAAACATAATGTTGTTTGGGTATAATATACAAATTAAATAAAACATTCACAAATTAATTTATGGAATGCATTGAAACTGAATTGTATACTGGTTGTGTTTGGATTAACAGACATAAACTGAACTCATTAATAAAAGCAACATAGAACTAAAGCAGTGATCCCCAACCAGTAGCTCGTGAGCAACATGTTGCTCTCCACCCCCTTGGATGTTGCTCTCATGGTCCTCAAAGCAGGTGCTTATGTTTGAATTCCAATCTTGAAAACAAGTTTTAATTGCATTCAAACTAAGTATAGTGCCAGGTAGAGCCTCTTGTAGGCTGCCAGTCCACACATGGGCTACCAAATAGCCAATCACTGCCCCTATTTGGCACCCTAAAGGACTTTTTCATGCTTGTGTTGCTCCCCAACTCTTTTTACATTTGAATGTGGCTCACGGGTAAAAAAGGTTGGGGACCCCTGAACTAAAGGCTAAGAAGTGTATTTAGAACTAGGTAAGGGAAGGGAAAAGATGGCAAGATAGAAAGAAAGAAAGATGAGATCCGAGGTAGCACAAGTCTTGTAAGATTCCTCCTGTAGTGTTCTCACATTCCCAGAGGAAATGATCAGCTCATGATATGCATTATTACAGTTGAATGCTCATAAATAATGAATCAGGCTAGTATAGAGTGGGCCCCTATAATTATACTAAAGGAACAGTATTTCTAAGAAATCGCACTACCCTGCCACAAAAGAACATTGTATTATATTTAGAAATCTGATAATAGGAATTGAAATGTGAAAAAATATATAAATTGCTCTAATTCAAAGTAAAACCGCAATTTATAATAATTGTGTATAATATTTTTTTATAATCTATACTTTGGTTAGATGACTAAGAAACTGGAATATTAAAAGGAAAGGGACTGTATATAAAAATTAGTAATAAAAAAGTAGCAATAACAATAAATGTGTAGCCTTAGGGCTAGTCCAGACGGGGAGATTCAGGGGCGATCCGTCGCCTGGCGACTTAAAAGCGCCGGCGCGTGTCCACACGGAGCGGCGCAATTTTTAAAATCGCTCCAAATTGCCTCGCCGGTGCCTAGCTATTCGGGAAGATTCGGGGGCGATCCGTCGCGGCGAGAAGTCGCCAGGCGACGGATCGCCCCAGAATCTCCCTGTCTGGACTAAGCCTAATAAAGTGTTTGTTTTTAAGATGGGGTCAGTTACCTCCATTTAAAAGTGAAAAAGAGTCAGAAGAACAAGGCAAATAATTCAAACACTATAAAATAGAACAAATGAAGACCGATTAAAATGTTTTAAAGCATTAGCCATTCTATAACATACTAAAAGTTAAAGATTAACCTCCCCTAATGATCAGAGATGGAGGACATTTTTTTTAACCACTAGGAAATACTCAGAATGGTGGGTGCAAATGCCAAGGATTTGCAAAGTTATTGGCAAAAATAAAGTGCCTGAGGGTAAAATAGTCCAAGGCATTTGTAAATAAAACATCTGAGCTGCTTGACGTTACAGTATTTTTAGATATCAAGGAATATTAGGTACAAAAAGAGCTTAATGTGAATCGTTGGATAACTAGGGTGGAGAGGCACCAACTGTCCCGGATTCACGTTAAGATTTGTGACTAAGATTTGTCTTACACACTCATATCCACATGTGTCGTCAGTGGTGTGGACATTCTGTTGTGCACTGCCTGTGAGATGTCAGTGATAGTCAAGCGCAGCACAAAGCAGTACAGAAGAAGAAGGTCACCACTTTGACTCACCAAAATGAGGTTGAACAGAGATCTGCAACGTGATCACCATTTGCTCTGATTCATAGAGAGGTTCTTTGTGTTCTGCTTCCTCTTGCTGGAATTCCAGTTTACATTTGAATTGTGAAAATTCTTAACGACTACAAGGTGAATGCACCAAAAATATGGTCAGTAAGCCTGGTAGACAATATATTATACCAGTTAACCTGTATATGTAATAAGTATTCCATAAATACAATCAATCTCTTAAGCAATTCAATCCTGTTGCATAACATTGGAAAGAAGAATCTCTTTGTGCGTTCCCTGCCTGCCTTCATGAAAAAACAAGATTCAGTCATTACCCATCTATCCCAAAGGGTCAGGCATTTTGGGAACATTCAGTCCTAATTACCACCTTATTGCGCTGATAATAGATGGCAACACAGTGTTTCACTGATATATAATAGAATCCTATAGTGTAGACTAATTGTAACAATATGAATCATATCAATTACTTCAGTGTGGAAAGCAATGTAGATATTTCATCAGCCATTTTTACACCTCCTTTTGTTTCATAGACCAGCCATGTGCAGGGATGGGTATACAGTAGCTGTGGGTAAAATTTGAATATGTTTTTTATATAAATAGACAATCCAAAGCTTATACATACTTTACACAGGGGAAATTCAGAGGTTTGTTGCATGTCTTAAAGTTGTGCTTAGTTTTAATTATGGTGCAAAATTAATTTGAATGTTTATTAATACTAGCTTTAAAGCAATTCTTTTTTTTAATGTCTTTTCAATTTCATTATTCTTATATTATTCTCATGAATATACTCATAAAAGCAACCTCAACTTTATAGCAGAAACAGGGCCGGATTTACTGCTCGACACCCCCACCACTCTTTCCTTGACACATGCGCAAATTCCCTTCTTCGGGTCCAGAACAATGAAAATGAGTGCGTGGGAAATTAAAAAAACTATAAAATCTCCTGCATTTCCCCAATGCTTCAGAGCCAACATGGCTGCAGATGAGTAATATGCCACCCATAAAATCCTGCACCCTAGACTCTGGCCTTTGTGGCCTTCCCACAAATCTTGGCCTGGGCAGAAAGGATTGGAGATAAAGGGCTGCCATCTGTTACCCAAGTAAAGAGTCTCTAGCAGTGCATGTATCACAGTCTGTGTCCTTGAAACTTATTTATATGTGTAGTTATTTACACTAGTGATGTGTGGGTAGGCCAGGGCTGACTTCTGGCTTCATTTTTATAAGACGCCTGCCCAGCCCCTTTTGTGACATCATTGGTGGGGCGGGGTGGCACAGGCCTTAAATTGAAAGCCAGAAGTTGGGCTCGGGCGGAGGCAGGTTGGCGAAGGGTGGGTTAGAGTCAGGTGTGGGTCAGGTTTTACCCGACCCGCACATCACTAATATACGCTGTGTAGATATCTATAAGAATAGCATCCTACCATTGCAGATCTGTGCTTTGCTGCAGGTTCAGATTGGGATTCAAAATAGGTCCTGGCATTTCAAGTAAACAGAGGCCCAAACAACCCCCCACAGACCCCCATCATGGTGGACAGCAGTATATCTTGTTCCTATGGTGGTGGTGGGGGGCAGACAACCAGAACTGCAGCAAGTTGAATCAGGGGTGGGTGGGTTTAAATTTTATTGCTATAGGACTGTTGTTCCCTTAGGCCCCTGTGGCAGTGCCATAACATTTGGCAAAGTTCCCACTATTTTTTTTCTTTCAGGTTTTTAGTTATTCTATAACATATATTAAAAAATTAAATTGTTGCATCATTCTGATTGCTTTTTTTTTTTTTAAAGATCTTTTATTTGCTGCAAGATAATGTATTACAAAACAATACAAACACAATAAACATAACTTATTTAAATGCTTACCCATATTCATGACGTGTAACATAAATATTTCATATGAAATCCTCCTAAAGGTTTCTGAATAATTTTGTTCTTTTTTTATTTAGAATCACAAACATGCCTGCCAAGAAAAAAGAAGAAACAAGCTAATCGCTGAGACTTTCAGGATTAGACTAAACTTTCTTTGTCTTGAGAGAAAGAGACTTGGTTGCAGGAAGGACAACAAAGGAGGATTCAGTTGAACATTAGGGATGAACTTTTGTAAATGTAACAGCCGCTTGTGATTAACAACAATGGTTTACAAAAAAGCAGCACATTTTTGTGGTTAGTCTCTCTAATCAGCAGCATCAAGACGGACAGATATTTTCTCTGCTGAGACATATTTTGACATATTTTCAGCTCTGCATCTGTGAATTTCAGAGTTCTTTACTCTTATATGATTTTTTTTTAACATACTAAATCTGCAGAGCAGCAAAATGCTTTGCTATAAACATTCTGGGTATCTGATGAAATACCACAATTGTTTAATTGACAACAGGGTCGGCCTGGGCTACCAGAAAACAAGAGGGCCTCAGGGTGGGCTCGGGATCTAGGACGCCCCAGTCTAGGTGAAAGTCTATTATCCATTCTTATATTCTTATATACACACTTATTTCATTGGGCTCATTCTATATTTAACTGCTTTGAAAGCCCAAGGTATCAGGTTCTCTGTTGGGCCCTAGGAAAGCCAGTTCAAAGTCCCACAATAATGTAAATCTTGTTTTATTGAAAACTGTATATAATAAATCAAGGGATTAGGGGCTTTTATATGTTTTTTTTGTGACTATAACCCACTAACTAAAACTCATCTTTGAATATGAAATATAAAAATAAAAGTCTAGATCTACACTTCGATTTTCCTCAAAAGAAACAAAGCTATTACTGGGAGAAACATTTTTAGATTTAGTTTATTTAACTCTTAATATAAATGAAACTGTTTTCTCACTGCAAATAAAATATACAGTAAACACAATCACTGTGCAGTAGTGTATTTGTCAGTTGCAGTTAAGACGTACAGGCCACAGACAAACAGTCATTATTATTAGGCAATCTTCTTTCTTTCTTTAGACCACCTTTCCATTTTGTGTGGTTTTCTGCATCTCATACAATCAAGATTTATAGTATTTATATCCTTCGTTGGGATCTTTCCACTGGAAGCAAGATTTGTTGCATGATTGTTTGTTGGGGTTATTTGGTGAGTCTCTTCCTGACATGCAATGCTTTTTATGCTTTGTGTGGTTTCTTAAAGGGCAAGGAAAGGCAAAGAAATAAAATCCAATTTTTACTTTCTTTAATGAAAAAGAAATCTATCTCCAATATACTTTAATAAAAAAATGTGTACCGTTTTTATAGGAAACCTGATTGTATGCAGTGAAATTCTCCCTTTATTTAGTGCAGACGGTCCCTAACTTCTGGCAGGGAAACAATCATACTTATGAACAGCAGGGGGAGCCCCCGCCTTACCTACCAGCCATGCAGAACTCAAGCAGCTTTGTTTTTTTGATCATTTATGACGATCCCTAAGAAGCCCAGACCAGACTGAGCATGTGTATATAGTCTAGTCTTGCAAAGATGTATAACAAAGTTACAAGATGACAGCCCCCTGTGGCCAACTTTGAAAGCATAAATCATTTGTTTGATTAGGCTTGTGGTGCAGTAAGTTCATGTTTATGTTTAGTATACAAAATACAGCATTTCTAGCCTTATTCTATTTTACACTTTCCTTGCCCTGGTCTGACCAGGCGAAGTAACGTCTAGCGTAAGTGCTAACGTAGAGGAAAATGCTGATTTTAGTGAATTTGCGAATTTACGATCCTTCGTCAATGCGCAACTTCGTCTGGCATAAGGGTGCAAAGTTGCGCAAGTCTATCTACTTCGCTAGCGAAAATTCACCAGAGTCCGTGTTGGTGAAATTGCGAAGTTGCAAAATGATGTCACGCTGGCGAATTAGCGCTTTAGTGAATTTGCCCCTAGGAGTGAGTGGGCATAGTGTTACCAGCAGGAATCCCACCAGCCAGAGTTTAAGAGGAAAGGCTGATCCAGATTGAGCTGGTCAGGGCCCAAGAGGGTGCCTGTAAGCGTGTGTGTCCCACCCTGGCAGTGTGCAGTTATGGGAAGTGTTAAAGGAAAACTATACCCCCCGAACGATGTAGGTCTCTATAAAAAGATATTGCATAAAACAACTCATATGTAAAACCCTGCTTCATGTAAATAAACCATTTTCATATAATTAATATACTTCTTTAGCAGCATGTGCCATTGGGTAATCATAAATAAAATCAACAGCTAAACACTGTACTTGATTCTGTCGTAGTTGAACCACTGCTGAGAATTCCATTGGTTTGTATAATAAGTGTGGCGTTTATACAAATGGCCTGTGGGTGTCACTGTGCACAGGACTTGAACTGTGCATACACAGGACTTTCTGTATAGCTTGAAAGTGAAAGTAAGAAGTTACTGTTGTTGTGTAAGGCCTGTATGAGCCTGTTAATAAAGCACTCCTCATCCTCGGCTACCAAACATAACAATAACAATAAGCTGTGTGCACGCTGTCCATCCCATGCTCTGTTGCTCTCTAACACCCAAGTGACTACACAATTAGTGAGATTCATGCCCCATAAGCTTTGCATTGTGCTTGGCTCATCATTTTCTTCCTATGAAGCATAATAACACAGGCAGCTGTTTTTCATGGCAGGCCTCTCTTATCAAAATCACAGTTGATTTTCCAATTTGCCACAAGCAGTATTTTCCAGGTCCCTATAAATGAGAGAGGGGGTCATACAATACTGTTCTCCTAATATGTGTCAGTGGCATCACATTTGTATTATTTAAATGGACATGATAATAAAAACATGTTTTGCCTGAAAACATTGTACATCATTGGTAGGGTCAGAGGGTGGATAACTCATTCCCTGTGGCCACCCAATGCTATCAAACACCCATGTGCCAATCCTGCCAACTGGTGATGTCATTACGATGTAACATCAATGGGCTACTGGTCTAACTGGCCTTTAGGAGACACTAATGTTGGTATTAGGCTGGGCATGGATGTCTGGGAAGAGAGGGGGTCCAATGAATAGCCTAGATTTGGTACTAAAAGTGAGGATGATTCTGTGAGGTCTCCCTGCAAGCACTCAAAGCAAAGGCAAGTTCAGGAGAGCAAGGAGGGCATTTTCCCTACTGAGCTTGACTGGGAAATGCAGCCTGGAGCTCCATTCCCATACAGTACTGCTATATCTCTGTGCCAGTATTGCTTGGAACCCATATGTGAAAGCACCATGAAATTAAAGGCCAAGGAAAGTTAGAGTTCATACTCAGGCCCGCATGAAGGGAAATGAGAATGTAGAATTTAAAACTGTGATTGCTGCAAGATTGTTGTCGACTCTGTAATCTTGTGTTTCCATTCTATTCATTTATAGTAGAAAACATTTGAGCAAATAATTAATAAATCAGTAACAGCATTGTTTTGCAGAACATTCCAGCAATAGAGCAAGGAGTTTATATGGTCTCCCTTTGTTTGCTCAGGTTCTACACCACTAACTAGATTCCTCTGCGAGAAGAAGAATACTCTCTGTTATTACATCTTCATTCTTATTTGTTTTAACATTTGTTCATTTGTTACTACACCGTCACATCTACACAAGAGTAGATTCACTAACGGGTGAATTTTCGCAAGAGTCAGCTTTGCACCCCTCGCACCACTTCGCCAGGTGCAAATGTGATACCAATAAGTTAATTAACTAATATGCAAAGTTTCGTCCTGGGCATTGAACTCTGGCCACTTTTCACTAGAGTTACATCGCTGTGCAAGCAATTAATAGCGAAGATGCGCTAGCATTCATGTGTACCTAGCGAAAATTCAATTTGCATATGGTGGGAAATTTTAAGTTGTATGGAGTCTTTATTATAAATGTTGGTGCAAATGGTTTAAGTTACTGGTTTTTATTGCACATGTCCAATGAATCTTAATAAAGACGAGAGTTAATGTAATGCCCTACTCATGAGCCCACTGTAAAATGAATGTACCTTATGTTATAAAATGTCTGGAGAAAACCGGTTACCCAAAAAAAGTTAGGACTTTTGCCGCCAATCCCGCTTAAAAAAAAGGAAGCGTTTTTTTAACTTTAATGCATTTTCAGTAGACAGGATATGATGTAAGGGACAAGATTGAGGAAGATGTAGTTTTTTTTAACACTTTGCCTGGTCTGAGGTGGCAAAGTTAACTCTGGCGAAAGAGGTAACGTTCAGTAAAAAAAAGAGCAAGGGACACACAGGCAGAATATGTCACACACAGGCAGAGCAAGGGACACACAGGCAGAATATCTCACACACAGGCAGAATATGTCACACACAGGCAGAGTATGTCACACACAGGCAGAGCAGGGCACACACAGGCAGAGCAGGGCACATACAGGCAGAGTATGTCACGCACAGGCAGAACAGGGCACACACAGGCAGAGTATGCCACACACAGGCAAGGTTTGTCACACACACAGGCAGAGCAAGGCAGAGCAGGGCACACACAGACAGAGCAGGGCACACACAGGCAGAGTATATCACACACAGGCAGAGTATGTAACACACAGGCAGATCTAGGGGCACACAGGCAGAGCAAGGGAAACACAGGCAGAGTATGTCACACACAGGCAGAGCAGGGCACACACAGGCAGAGTATGTCACACACAGACAGAGTATGGCACACACAGGCAGAGTATGGCGCACACAGGCAGAGCAGGGCACACACAGGCAGAGTATATCACATACAGGCAGAGTATGGCACACACAGGCAGAGCAGGGCACACACAGGCAGAGTATATCACAAACAGGCAGAGTATGGCACACACAGGCAGAGTATGGCACACACAGGCAGAGTATGGCACACACAGGCAGAGTATGGCACACACAGGTAGAGCAGGGCACATTCAGGTAAAGCAGGGCACACACAGGCAGAGTATGGCACACACAGGGAGCATAGGGAAGGCAGGACAGAGCAGGAGACAGAGAAACCCCATCAGGGCCACTATAAGGTTAACTACATACAGTGACACAGTGCTGGTGCCCCATTAGCATTTTGTATAAAATGTAAACAGATGAACAATGTGGGCAGTTTCAGTGTGGGACTCAGGTGTGAACAGTACAGGGCTTTAGGGGTGTGAACAATAGAGGTGTTACAAGTGTGAACAATGCAGGGGGATCACAGTTGTAAAGAATAAAGGGTATTACAGTCTGAATGTGAGGTTTAAATAATGCAGGGGCCAGTTAATCTCTGTAGTGATACCATTTAAAGCTTACACATGGTAAGCAAACACAGCAGGTAGGTGGAGGGCCATACAAGGGGGGGGGGGGTTGGGGACTGACAGTTGGACAGCCCTGGCCTAGGACATTTAAAATCAACAAAAGGACAATCATTCAGTTACAGTTACTGGTCATTGAGTTCACTGGGAGTCTACAAAAAGGTGTTACTAGAGTGAATATAAAAACAAGAGTTGTTCTGGATCAATGATTTAGTCATCGTTTTGCCCTAAGGATATGAATAAGAATCAGCAGTCCAATTCTGTGACTTTTCTAACACAGTACAAGTTTGCTCTATTGCAATATAACTGCACTACTACATTTACCAAGGAAAATGTTATATGTGGCGCTAGCACTTTCTTTACTGGGGCAAATTTGCACCACATTTCTGTGTTACTTTATTCATGGGCGGTTGAAGCTCATCAACCAACAAGGGTGTGAATATGCTGCAGTCAAGGAACCAATCATATGTGTTCCGTATTCTAACTGTATATTTGTTGTTTGGTTTCCAGGGTTACTGCACTATAGCGAAATAGATTTTTTTTGTTAGTGGATGATTAATTATTTAAGTATATTCTCTAATTACATTTTCAGACAGACAAAAAGTCTGTGTGCTGGTGAATTTTCTCTTTGGATGCTTGGGAGGATGCTGAAACCTCCATCACTGTGCACTAAGCTTATCTTAGTGGGTGAGGTAACAGAGTCGCTCCATACATTCCTGAGGATATTCAATCTGGCCAACTATGTTCAAGTCATCCCTGATCTGACCAATCCTTCCACACTGATCCCAGTTCTTGAAGATCTTAGTATTTCAGTATGAATCAAAGAGTGGTCACCTTCTTGTATCCACCACAATTCCTAAACTATTTGGCAGTTTATATGTTGGAAAAGCAACTTGCAGATAAAATGCTAATGTTGTGCAAATGGCTACTAAATCTGTTGCAAGATGCCCAGCATCACTTGCTACCTACAGTAGCAGTATGTGTCATCTGTGCTCCTTAACATCCACACCTGAATGATGTTAGGCAACATATAAAGTTCAGGAGGGGAGACACCTACATGCCTCCCCCTCCCGCCTTTCACGAATATAGAGCTTACTAACACATTCAGCAATTATGGTTGCCACCTGGTTGGTATGTCACCGGCCTAGCTGGTAAAATACCAGCCAAGTCCGTGGCCGGTATAACAAATTTACCATCAATGTATTAGCCAGCAAATTTGTAATCCCTATTGTTCCGCCCCTGGCCTACCTTAGATCCACTCCGTTCTCCTATTATCCTAATCCAAGGGCTGCAGTCCCTTCCTGATGAAACTCTGTGACTCCACCCCCAAAATGTAATAACCCCTGCCCCTAAAACATCATAATCCTGCCCCAAAACTGCACAACCCTGCCCCTTTCAGGCCCACCCCCACCCTCTACATCACCGGCTGGTAGGGCCAGATCTAAAAAGAGGAAACCCTATCAGCAAGATATTGTTTTGTGCAGTTGTAGGTCTTTGTCTTCCAAAATTAGCCCTACAGTTCTAAAACAATTCTGCCAGGCACATGGCAACCAGTGTACAAGGCACAGGGTAATTTCCTATTTTGTAATAGAACAGTTAGGCTATATCTAGGTTTTGTTATTCATTTGTCATTTTTCCAACTAGTTCTGCCAACATATACAGGAATGGGACCTGTTATTCAGAATGCTGGGGACCTGGGGTTTTCTGGATAATATATTTTTCCGTATTTGGATCTTCATACGTTAGGTCTACTAGACAATCATGCTAAACAATGTTTTAATAAACCCAGTAAGCTGGTTTCGTTTCCAATAAGGATTAATTATATATTAATTATATATTAATTATATCTTAGTTTTGGAACTATAAATTATTTGATTTTAATGGAGACTATGGGAGGAGGCCCTTCCGTAATTAGGAAACTTTCTAGACAACAGGTTTCCCGATAACGGGTCCCATAACATAAACTCATTTGTAAACAGAAGTAATTACTTTATACTGAGCTAATTCAGACAAAATCTACTCACACACAGAACCCCAAAACACCTTTTAAAATCATGGAAGTCAGGGAGCTGGATTTGCATCTGTAGCCTTTTGTATCAACACTAAAAGGAAAACAGAGAATAAAGACCAGTCATAAAAAGCTCAAGGCAACATGGCCACATGAGGGAAATAGTTGTACTGTACAGCAGTGCTCACCTCAATAATCAATTGCTATGGAGAAACATAAAATGTCACTATTACATTGGTTGGACATGCCTTGGCACATGCCATGTCTTTGTAGACTACCAATGTAAATTATTTTTTAGATAGAATAATGTATTTTGTTTTATGGCACTACAGAATATATCAGTGGAAATAAAATAGTTACAGGAGGGTATAATCAGGGCTAAGATGTGTTGCTGAATTCCATGACCAAGTTTCAATTGCATGAATTCACTAATAAACCAAGTACTGTTCATAATCTTTTGTTGTCTAATACTTATTTTGTTTAATAGAATATTTTGTAAACCACTGCTCCAGAGCTGTGCCCATTCAGGTTGCTGCTTTATAGAACTAAATATCTACATTCAGGTGTCTTTGAGTTAAGCCAAACAGCCATTCAATCCCATGCCTTGAAGCAATTAATCCAACATTTACAGATGCCAGCACATGTTATTTTGGACGTTGCACGCAATTTCCACAAAATTACCATGTTAATTAGAATAGAAATCACACAACAAAATGCAAAGCACATCTGACATGACTTGGAAAAGCTTAAAATAGTACAACGCGGATATTGGCTTCCACATCTGCCAATCCCTGGAAACTTTTCTTTTTTCCACGCAACTAATAGGTGGCTCGAGACCCACTGTTGGTCTTGCCGGATTAGTCTAGTTTTTCCCTATGTTGCCAATTTGACATTTTCTGCAGCAAAGTCTATTATCACGGGTCTCTAGCTACTGAGAGGTCAAAGGAATTAGTTTTCTCCCATCTCGCCTGCATGGAATAACGACAATGAGTCCTGTTCGCAGGAAAGGGAGGTAACTTAAAACAATTCCTACTTTTTTCAAGAATTTCTGAAAGAAACTTGTAGATTACTTTATGATAACATGTGCATAACGTCTGATAACCATTAGTTGGTCTATAAATATTTGACTGATAGTTTGTTTTATTATATACTGGCTGCTGGGTTTTATAATAATATACTTAAAGCTGCTTTGCAGAGATGACCCTGAAAGCCAAGTTCTCTTTAAGATAGTTATCGTAACTAATATTTTGTCCATTATGTAAGAATAAATTGTATCATATCTATACAGAGCCAAAATAATGCTGTATAAGGTTTGGAAATCGAATTAAATTTTAAAATGGAATTGAACATTGAAATAGATTATCACATTATATTCTAAACCTCGTCTACAATCGTAAAAGACAAAGATGTTATACATATTAATGGTTCCCATGGCAATTTTCCGTACTAGATGATCATTTTAAATAGTCTACTGGATTAATCATTAGCACAATGTAAACCATTATTAAGAAACAGCAAGAAAGGGATGTACATGGCAAGGATTTGAGAGGATATGAGAGGAATTAGTAAAACATTAAAAAAAAAACAAGCAAAATGCAAAACAGAGAAATGTTTCAAACATTAGTTTCTTCTAGATCGTCGGCCACTTCATTACAAGCACTATTTGCTCCAAGGCATCTCTGCAATTTGAAAAAGAATTAAAACACCCTCAAAAATCATGGAGATAGATCATTTATAATATTCAATACATAATTACTTATTTAAGTTGGCTTCAAAAAACCCAAAGTCCATCAAGTTCAACCCCTCCAAGTGAACCCCAACACTTAAATAAACAGCGCTTTAGATTCACAGTTTTCAGAATAACTTACTTATATGACACATGTCTGTAGACAATCTCGTTAATTACGTAAAGAGGCCGTGGATATTATTCATAGAATTGTTTTATTACTTGGCTTTTAAAGTGCTTTAATGCATTTTTTTGCCATAAACTTAATCTCGGGAAGCATATAAAAAGTCCCTGGCATTTTATAATGAGAAATTTACTCTAAACCATATAGGAGACATTACATGATTGAAATTTCCCCAAAACAATGAAAATTTTGTTACATGTTCAGAAAATAAATCCTAGCATTCGGTAACTCAAAGCAAAGAATTTAAACCAAAAATGGGATATATAGTATACGTATGTATATGCATATAACAGCAAACATATTATAAAAATATTTTTTTTGTTTTGTGTTGATTCCAACCTACTCTCAACAATCAACAGTATGATATTGCCTGCATCTCCTTTAAATTATTAAGGTCATACAGGTATTGGATTCATTATCTGGAAACCCATTATCAAGAAAGCTCCAAATTATGGAATGGCCATCTCCTATAGACTCCATTATAAGGCAAAAGTCCAAATTTTTATGTTTCCCTTTTTGTCTGTAATGATAAAACAGTACCTGTACTTGATTCAAACTAAGATATGATCAATCCTTATTGGAAGCAACCTCAGCTTTTTGAATTTATTTAATCTTCACATGATTTTCTTGTATACTTAGTATATACTTAGTATGAAGATCCAAATTATGGAAACATCTGTTATCCAGAAAACCCCAGGTCCAAAGCATTCTGGATAATAGGTCCCATACCTGTACAAATAATTTTTCTAACTCTACTCAATATATGCTTATTGTAAAGAACAGTGCATTTTAATTAACTTTTATTGTGATGTAGAATTTTTTAATTTAGTATTCATTCTTAAAATGTATGTGGTTTTTCCATGTATTTGCATTTTTTTGTTCTTCAACTGTCAGTCTTCGAATTTCAGCTTCTATTTGTCTGATAAGGGTTATTTATCCTAGGGGCCTAACACCCCTTTGGAAGTCAGAATGTATATAAAAAAGAATGATAAGCAATTACAAATTAGAATAACAATAAAACTGAGCCCCTGCAGGTAATGTAATGTGTTTTCGAGCTGCTAGACTAGAAATAGGCAGAATAGGAATTCAGTGTGTATGGTGGGAAAGGAGCCGACTGATATTGGCAGAAGACTTGGATATCGGTTGGCTGGTCGATCGGGCTGGACAGAAAATTTTGATTGGGCGCCTTTGAAGGCACCCGATCATTGGCCAGTGTTTAGTGCTGAATCGTCAGATACAGGTAGAATTCTATTGTCTTTACTTTAATGTTCATGTCCAATTATACAATTAAGTTTTCTGTCTGAAAAAAACTTTTAATTAAAATTTTTAAAATGTGCTTCATATCAGTTTGATAATGGCTTCAAATTGATTATTGTTTGCAGAGATATTACAAATACACTTCCACCCCCAAATAAGCCTGAACATATATTAAATATATAAATGTACAGTGGTATTTAGGGTGGTTTCTAAAAATCTAGCCATATATATATCACAGATTTCCCCTATTGCCTCCTAATTTACCCAGGATTCTGGAAAGTGATCTATACTGTACATTTCAGTGTAGCAGTTTGCACAGATTAGCCACTGGTCAATATTGTTCATTATTTATATAGTACGAACATAATCCATAGCACTTTCAGCTCTTACCATCTAAGGTCCCTGTCCCATTCAACAATGGTCATGTTTATTTAACTTCCTTTTATGGGTTTTTTCTGGAGTCAGAGAAAACCCACACAAAGCATAGGAATAACTCCTTACAGACAGTGTCCTGGCTGGAATAGAACCTAGGACCACACCATTGCTGCACCATGCAGCCTGAAACTAAGAAATCTCTTAGAAGGATTTGTTGATTTTATTGCTCAGTTACCACAACTGGTTGTAGTTGGTGAATTCTGTTGGACAGTTTCACTGATAGATACTATAACCTTAAAAATTTAATATTTGTAACTAGTAAAGGGCAATAGTTCTATGGCATTTCTATGCTAGGTGGAAGTACTGTTACTAAAGGGCAAAGATATAAAATCCCATTTTTACTTTCTTTAATGAAAAAGAAATCTATTTCCAATATACTTTAATAAAAAAATGTGTACTGTTTTTATAAGAAACCTGACTGTAGGCAATAAAATTCTCCCTTCATTTATTGCTGTGGATAGGAATTTGCAGACGGTCCCTAACTTCTGGCAGGGAAACAATCATACTTATGAACAGCAGGGGGAGCCCCTGCCTCACTTACCAGCCATGCAGAACTCAAGCAGCTTTGTTTTTTGATCATTTATGACAATCCCTAAGAAGCCAAGACCACACTGAGCATGTGTATGTAGTATGATTAGTATACAAAATACAGCATTTCTAGCCTTATTCTATTTTAGACTGTCCTTGCCCTTTAAAGGGGATGTAACAGCAAAGAAATCTCCATTATACTTTAATTAAAAAATGTCTACCATTTTTATGATAAAGTTGACTGTATGCAGTGAAATTTGTTTTACTTGTTCTGACAGCTGTGGCTAGGAAGCATCAGATGGCCCCTAACTGCCCTGCAGGGAAACAATCATACTTTAAAAACAGAAGGGGGGAGCCCCCCCCACCTTTCTTCCCTGACCTCGAGCAGCTTTGTTTGTTTCCCTGTAAAGCAGCTGGCGACTGTGTAGATTTGTATAAACAGATGCAGTGCAATCTGCATATTCTGATTATTAATCAGTCTTGCTGTATCAGCTTCTATGGCAGATATTATTTGACTTGTGCTGTTTTGATCATTTATGACGATCCATAAGCTTAACCTCCCAACTGAAGCCCAGACCACACTGAGCATGTGCGTAGTCTTGGTCTTGCAAAGATGTCTAACAAAGATGACAGCCCCCTGTGCCAACTTTGAAAGCATAAATAATTTAATTGGCCTTCTGGTGCAGTAAGTTTTTTTTTTATATATAAATATTTGCACCAAGCAGAAACATGTTAAAAGACAAAATTAAACATGCCAAAGCAATTGTATATGAAGCCACAAACATGAATTTCAATAGGTCCGCATATTCCTCGACCATCCAGTGATCAAAAGTGTAGGTTAAACATTACATTACTTTAAATCTTGCACAATTTACACCTCCCTCCTCCCATCCTGGAGCTCCAAACCATTTCTCCAGAAGTTGTTTCATATAGAAGATTGTCAGGGCATTAATAGGTATTCTCATGTGCTGGAGTTTTCCCTAGAGGGTTTCTCCCTGCTAGTTCCTCAGCCATGTACCAAGTAGTGAATCGGAACACACAGGCAATTTCTCGTTGTATGTATTTTTTTGTATGTATTTTGCCCATGTGTAACTCTGTACTCTCTACTAAGGGTGGCTTCCAACCAATCCATACGAAAAACATAATCAAGTTTAATAAGCACAATTTCAAGTGTGGGAGGTAGATTAGATATCCAGCACTGTAGTATAGCTTTCCTACCAACCACCGAGATAATGTTTGCTTATTTCCTATCTCCCTTTGGGACTTTTGCTGTGTCTCCAAAGATTGTCCACGTAGGTATAAGATATGTCTGAATTTGTAATATGAGTTTACGGTAGGAGATGACCGCATTCCAAAACAGTTTGATCAATGGACAGGACCATAAACAATGATGAATGTCCACTTTCAAGGCCTGACACTTTGGACAGGCATCAGAGTCGACCAACCCACTTTTTAGTGCAGTAAGTTTATGTTTTTATTTAGTATACAAAATACAGCATTCTAACATTATTCTATTTTAGACATTAAAAAGTGTTCTACTTTTAATGTTTTTTTTAGTTGCCCTTTAAAGAATACACTCAATCACAGAACATGTTGCCTTCCTTTCATGGCCTGTAAATGCTATTAACAGATCCTTCTGTTTTGTGCTCTTAGTTAAGTCTGACCACTCATAGGTGTGATAGGCCGCATATAAGAATGTGATGGGGACAGAAAGGGTCAGATGAATTAGGTACAGACATTGGCAATATTTTCACTAGACATAGATGGAGATAAAATGGTTAAATTCCTTTAAACTTCTAGGCTGTTTATTGAAAAACAATTCCAGGCTTACTATTTACTACCTTAAAGCTTCCAGGCATTAATGCCAATTTGACTAATGGGCCTACTTAAGAACAACTAACGATAGACTGGTAACGGAACTGGATGATAATAAATCTTTAACTATACAAAAAATTAAAATACGAGCTTAAGAAACATTCATGACATATTCACACAATCATCACCCGTTCATATCTGAATTCAGTTTTGTCATTATTTCCTAACTTCTTTTGTATAATAGTGGTTTTTATGCTTTACCCCAATAATTCAAACACTGTAACACATCAGAATGGCCTATTATTCTGTTAGACCTTTCACCCTGCTACAGTATAATTTTTCACCCCAAAATGTAGATCTTTAGAAAATCTTTTTGGGGAAGAACAGTGTGTCTTTTTTTCCTTCAAATCTGAGCTTCATGGTCTCGCCTGTGTTTCACAATGTCTGATATTCAGAAAAAATTAAGTAGAGAGAAAAATAATGGTACTGTTTTGCCTTGGGAACCTCAGTCAGACTTTCATTTATTCATAGATGAGAATATCATAATTCAATTTTTAAGATAGCTTTTGCTTAATATAGAAGTCTCATTTCATATCTGTGAAAATAATGTCATCTTCTCAAGGCTTGAAATGAATTCTAACAAAAAAAAGACTGAGAGAGAAAAACAAAAAGAGAAAAAATTACGTCTATAAAACAAACACTCCCCCAATAGATGTGTAAGGGTTTCAATGGCATGTACCACATTTCCTCTCAAATTATATTAAAACCCTAACCCTGGTACCAAGTACCAGGCAGACTACATAAAATAAGCCCCCGTTATGATCCCCATTGCTTAAGAGGTTCTGGATGTGAGGGCACAATGTACCATATATGGTGATAATGTCTCAAAGTACAAAGATTTTGGACCAGGGTCTACAAAATAATACAATTATTCTATAGAGGATGAAGCATAATGCCCAAAAATGTAATAGTATATAATCAATGAATGAATATAAGGGGATCCAAGTAGAAAATGAGAGGATATACTCACAGTTCACACCAGTCCATGGGCTCAAAATTTAGCAAAAACCAAAAATTGTGAATACCTTCTCCAAAGTAAATACTTTGGAGGAGGTATTCACAATTTTTGGTTTCTACGAAATAATATACTCAGTCACTGAGATCAACTTGTCCAAATCACCAGCCCAAGCTTTGCTAGGGAGCAAAATTCAGAATTTAAATAAATATACCAGAACCCTCAACATTCACATCTTCAAGGCAGCCAAACTGACCATTGCTAAATCTTGGAAATTCTCGTTATTATCTATAATACTGAAAAATAAGATAAACTAGATCCTAGTCAACGAGAAATTGACTAGCATCCCCAACCATAGACAAACACGATTTCAAAAGATATGGGACTCATGGGTACTCTATGCTTCCCTGTCTGGAACAACTGGTGCCCTAATCTCCAATTAGGTAGGGAAATAATTTGACACGGTGATAATCACAAGAGAGGAAAGTGGGTATGTTAACTTAGAGACTTGTCCCTGGTTCAACTTGCACAACTTGTAAAAACACCTTCTGAATATTTAGGTGGAAACTCTTAAATAAACCATTAGAGAGATTAATATATGATCCCCTTATATATTTAATCATAGGTATCATATCACCCCTTAAAGTGGACCTGTCACCCAGACACAAAAATCTGTATAATAAAAGTCCTTTTCAAATCAAACATGAAATCCAATTTCAAATTTTAATTAAAGCATTCATAGGTGTTTTAAGCTCATTTAAAAATCTCAGCTGTCAATCAAATATTGTCTGCCACTCCTCTATGCCTTAGGCATAGAGGCGGGGCAGACAATTACTTTCACTTTCCATTCAGCACTTCCTAGTTGCCACTGCTCCCCACACATTCCCCCAGTTCTCATAACCATTTAATTGTGTAGCCAGGACATCGGGATAGACATGAGGTCCCCCATTCTGGTGCACAAACAAGATTCTGAGATGATACAAGGCTTGTCTTAATAACAGTGTCCACAAAATGGCTTCTGCCTGTTTGCTATAATTATGAATTCCGAGTCTGAAGAAAACAAGATTAAAATAATGTATATAGTGTAATTAATGTTCATTTTGCTTGACTAATGTGGTAAAATAGTGATTTTGAATATTTTTTTTGGGTGACAGGTCCACTTTAAGCGCCTCTTCACGCTCCAGTGTGAACATCCCCAATTTGGCCAGTCTTTATTCATAGCTAAGATTTTCCATACCTTTTTCCAGCTTAGTTGCCTTTTTTCTCTGCCCTCTCTAATACAATAATGTCTTCTTCGAGTGATGGAGACCAAAACTGTACAGAATATTCTAGATAGGGCCTTACAAGTGCTCTATAAAGTGGAAGAATGACCCCCTCCTCCTGTGACTCTAAGCCCCTTTTAATACAGCTCATGAGCTTATTTGCCCTTGATGCTACTGACTGGCATTGCTTGCTACAGCCAAGTTTATCATCTATGAGGACTCCAAGGTCCTTTTCCATAATGAATTTGCCTGCATCTTTTTACTATTAATATATTTAAAAACTTTGTAGGGTTAGTTTTTGCCTCTGCAGCAATTAACTGTTCATTTCCTTTATTTGCCTTCTGGATTGCTGATTTACAACATTTATTATAGTGTTTATATTCATTAAATGCAGCTTTTGAAGCTTGTGAACTTTATTGTTGTTTTCATATATTTATGTATAGGGTGATACCAAGTAAAAGATAATTGTTATACAAATTGTCATCATATATCAATAAAAAGTAAAAAAAAATATTCTAATATATAAAAATGGAATGATTACAATGGTGGTAAAAACATAAATACCCCAAAGTTTTAGTGAATATACAAGCTAAAAAAAAGAAATTGTGGCTAGAACAGCTCCCACTGATTTATAATTGATCTTGCAAGCTCTTAGATGCTAAAGTTTATTGTGTGTTTTTTTGTTTTGCTTATTAAATATTGAAAATTTTCACATTCAGCATTTTCGAACAGTGATTAACTACAGTAGCTGCAGTTTTCTAAGAAGTTAAGAACTAAACTATTCAGGAAATGTTTATTATGCACCATATAAAATGTTGTTATAGAAGAGAAAAAACGCAGGCCCATTTCTAAATGATCTGGTGTATATAGTGGGATAATGGGGTACAATCTATAAAATTGTACAGTAATGTGTAATGTAAATGTATTAATGTAATATACTGTATATATTTATATATACATAGCATGTTTATGATCAATAGCCAATGTTGCAGCTTTTGTGGTAGCGGTTCTTTAATGTGTAAATAGATATTTGTGTTTTGGAGTCCTCCAGACTTGAGAATGATTGTTGTACTGCAGTTTATGGCTCTCTGCTTGGCTCTGGTCTCCACGTTATTCCTGATTGTGGCAACTTGGACAGACTGTTGGATGGTTAATGCCGACGACAGCTTAGAGGTGAGAACAATGCAGAATTCTGGTTTCTATGAACAGGCCAGATACATATTTTTCTTTTAGGGCACATGGGGAGATTTGCCGGGCATGGTTAAATCCTCTTTATTGCTGAAAAGCTACCAAAGTTTCTCTTCTTTCCAAAAGCACATTCAGGTAAAATTACAGAATTTGCAGAGGTTTTTGGGCTCAAAACCCAGCCTAGGTTAGGAAATTCACCCAGGATTTCCTTAAATATTGCTCATGTTGGAAAAGCACAAGCAATCTTAATTAGGCCACCAAAGTATGGTGATCCAAATTGGTAAAAGTTCCTTTGCCCAGAAAACTCCAGGCCCCAAGCATTCTGAATAACAGGTCCCAAACCTGTGTTAACTATACAGTATATAACAGTTGTGCCACATTTACTTACGCTTTCTTGCCAGTCATACATTTCAGCTCTGATTTTGTCTCCTTTGCAGATGTGATCATTGTCCATTGACTGGCTACAACAATTGGTTCTAGTAAACATTTCCTTTTTTCCGGAAGCCTAGAGTCCCTAATTAGAGATGGAATTGTAGATTTAAGGGACCATTCATCAAAGGTGTTGCTGCTAGTTTTATTTTCCTTCTACCAAAAATGTGCTTTTTTTTGACAGATTTTTTACTTCACTCTCAAGAACACTCTAAGAAGACTCTAAATTGTCACATTAATTATCACATTAGGATGGGCAAATTTTTCGCTTTGTTTCATCATGGAAATGACACCCATAGACTTGAATGGTGTTATTGAAAAAAATTATGTGCCTCAAAAAAAATTTGCCACCTGTCAAATTTTTTTGATGCCCATAAACTTCAATGGGCATTGCCGAATTTTGGCTAGAGGGCGAATTTTTGGCGAAGCGAAATCGGACGAATTCACTAATCCCTATGCCGTTCACATCAAGTCAGTTTATTAAAATCTGTTCAACAGCTTTGAACTGTTAAATGCCTCCATATTCAGTGTGGTGAACTCAGATTACAGAAATAAAGCAAAAAATTCTATTTCAGAAATTAGAAGTTACGTTAATAACAGGACTGTCTGTTATTGCTCTTCAAATTCCTATTTTTTTTCAGGTCAGCCAGAAATGTCGTGGTCTGTGGTGGGAATGTGTGACCAATACACAGGATGGAATAAAAACATGTGACCAATACGATTCTATTTTAGCGGAGCACCCCTGTAAGTTTTTATTTGCTTAAAATCTTGCATGTTCCATTGGTGCTTTGATAGTTTATGTGTGGATGGCATACAATGGGAAAACTTGTATTCTAAATATGTAAAAGCCTACAAGTGAAGGAAATCATTAATATGAAATATGTATTAAATTTTTCAACATTTCCAAAGCTGAAATGCAAAATCTTCCTCCTCTTCACAGACTACTAACTATTATGGGTTACTTTCCAGTAGGTTTTCCCCTTAATAATCCACCTAAATTCTCTGCTATCGAAATAATGAAAAACAAAATGTCTAAAACACTCAATATTAATTATTAATATGATCTCCAATATAAAAATGACCAGGCATAGTAAACTGTATAGTTAGCTCCATAACAGCATAGTACAGGTATAAGACCTGTTATCCAGAATGTTTTGGACCTGGGTTTTTCCAGATGAGGGATCTTTCTGTGATTTGGATCTAAATACCTTAAGTCCATTAGAAAATCATGTAAACATTAAATAAACCCAACAGGCTGGGTTTGTTTCCAATAAAAATTAAGTATACCTTAGTTTGGTTCAAGTACACAGTGCTGTTTTATTATTACAGAGAAAAAGGAAAAGATTTTAAAAAATTTGGATTACTTAGATAAAATGGAATATATGGGAGATGGCCATTCTGTAATTTGGAAATTTTTGGATAATGGGTTTCTCTATAATGGATCCCATACCTAATATAAGATATTTTGGAAGTGCACCCATAAGAGACAAAATAAAAGAAACACAATAGCATAAGTGTAAACTTCTCTGTCCCTCTGAAATCCTTGGGGGACTGCACAAGAGGTGTCATAGACAAAGCTTGGGGTCAACTTTATTTTTATTTTACTTTCTTTATATATAGTGTACTGTCTAACAGAAACTATTTTGGTTTCATTTACAACCTGCTGTAAAACCAGAAGATGAAATTAAACATAGCATGCTCTCCCAAAGGAGTGATAAGATCACTTTGTATTAAAGTCATGCACTAGACTCACTAATTCTAAAGTTCTGGAATCTATTTCTAGAATTTATGCTGGTAGATTGTTGTGTGTAGCTTTGGATATATTGTACAATACAGTTTTCCCATAGCTTTAACCAATGTGTCCATTAGCCAAGGGTTATTGCATCTTTATTTTGTTTTCAGCATATGTATGAGTGGTGTAATTTGTGGAGCATCCATGTGCAAGCTGGAAGCTTAAGCATGCAGTACTTTAAGTACGTGAAGGATTCGAATTCGATCGAATTTCGAATGTAGGATTTCTTTGTTTGGTCGACTATGGGAATTTTGGCATATTCGATCATCGAATAGGGAATGGTCAAACGATTGAATACATTCAAATAGAGTCGAATGAACGAATATTCGATCATTCGATCAGCGAAGGATTTTATTTTTTAAGTTTCTTCGATTGCCTACTCCGCCAGATTGGACCTACCGAATTGCAATAGAATGTTAATCGAATATCGAATAGAAACAAATTATTTTTGGGGAATAATAGTAAATTTGCCCCAGGTGTTGTTCAGCTGAATGCATAGGTGCAACATGCACAGGGAGCCCTGCAAGTAGAAAATTATAAATGCAGCCCAGTGTCGGACTGGGACACCAGGGGCCCACCCAAAAATCTTAGACCAGAGGCCCACCATAAAACCTTAGACCAGGGGGCCACTCTCAGTACTAATATTCTTCATCTTCTCAATCAACCTCTATTCTCCTAGTTTGTTTTCTTTACATACTATAATCAATTTTTCCATCTATGTAGCCTGTTTGTTCTCATAGAAATAGGGAATGGCCATGAAACAGGCCAAAAGTTTAGCAGCATGAGGGCCAACTGACACCTTGGCCCACTGGGAGTTTTCCTGGTATTCTGGTGGGCCAGTCTGACACTGACGAAGCCTAAACTAGAGTGTTTAAAAGTACATTTGCAAAAATAGCAGGCATGGGAATGGTTATGAGAGCTACATACACAAAGAGGAATGGATATGGAAGGGTAGAAACTTTCAGCCCAGCCATAACATGAAAAGATGAGCTTCTATGCCACTGGTATGTAGACCTCTGGGGGATATTTTTAACACATATTATTATTATTATTGTTGCTGGTGTTATTAACAATTTATAAAGCACCAGCATATTCTGCTGTGTTGTACAGTAAATGAGTGTATACATTAAAGGAGAAGGAAAGCTACCAAGGCATTTTATTCCCAATAGATAAGCTGCAATCGTGTAAACTAGAATGCTATATTTATTCTGTAGAATGCTAGTAAAAAGCTGTAGAAGCTCTCTCTGTTTGTTTAGGATAGCAGCTGCAGTATTAGCTTGGTGTGACATCACTTCCTGCCTGAGTCTCTCCCTGCTCACTTATAGCTCTGGGCTCAGATTACAGCAGAGAAGGGGGGGAAGAGTAAACTGAGCATGCTCACGCCCAGGGCGAGGAGGTTTAAACTGGAGGCAGGAAGTCTGAGACAGAAGCCCATAGTAAGCTGCAGTTGCTGTTCTTCTCTACATGGATGTTCTATAGTGTTGGGTGGCCACTTATTGAACGTGCACAGGTTCTTTGGGAGTTTAGTGCTGCCACAGGATTTGAACAGAAGCCCATGTGTACACAATACAAGGAAAGAAATGCAGTGTTTCTTTTGACAGAGGAACCAGGGCAGCATTACTTTGAGGGTTTACTGCAGCGGTGTCCAAACGAGGGCCAGATTTGGTGAGGTGAAAATGTGTGGGGGCCGACCATTCGGCCTGAGATTCTTTTAACCATTAACATCATTTAACTAATTTAAACAAGGAATCGCCAGGCCTGGATTTGTGGCAAGGCCACATAGGCCCAGGCCTTGGGCAGAAAATATTTAGGGGCGTGGCCTAGAGGTGCCATATTAGTGAAATGATCTGCCACTCATTATTATTCATTTCATGATGGAGGCTGAGGGCCTGTGTAAATTTGAAAACGGCCGCATTTGCCCCCGGGCCTGACTTTGGACATGCCTGGTTTACTGGTATATTTAGGTGCACCTTTCTAATAAGGCTTACTTAGTTTTAAGCTTTACTTCTCCTTTAAACAAACAAGACAACAATTAACCAAAAAAAAAAACTAAATAATGTCAAAAGGTTGCTACATGATAAACATTACATAAATCTTGGAGTAACCAAAGGGTCTGGTTCCAAGCATCATTTATGCATTTTTCATGTTTTCCATAGTGAAAATTGTACTTACAAGAGCCCTGATGATCACAGCAGATATACTGGCAAGCTTTGCTCTAATCATACTGGTTCTAGGTCTTGATGCTGTCAAATTCCTAAGATCAGAGCCACATATCAAGCTACGCATGTGTTACATGGCTGGATTCATTTTTGGCATTGGAGGTATGTGTATAATCTTGCTTTAATTCAACAGTACATGGCCACTAAAATATCACTGACATGCCTAAAAGTAATCCTTTATGACACCTCCTCTAATGCTCAGGTTGCACACCTAGTATAAGTATAAGAAATGTCAACGTTATTTCTAACGGGGCTATTGACATGAAATTTACGCCAGATGTTAGTAAGAAGAACCCAAGTAATCCACACATACAAAGAACTCAAAACACGTAACTCCATAAATTAAGTAATGTTTCGTTAAGTGGAATGAACACACTTACTGAAATGTATTTAATACTTAGTAGAAAAGCCTTTGTTGGTAATGACAGCTTCAAGACACCACCTGTATGGAGTAACTAGTCACATGCATTGCTCAGGTGTGATCTAGTAACATAGTAACATGGTCAGTTAGGCTGAAAAAAGACACATGTCCATCAAGTTCAACCTTTTACCTTTTTTTTTTTAAACTGCCTAAATGCTAGTTGATCCAGAGGAAGGCAAAAACCCCATCTGAATGCCCTCACTTGATAAAAAGCCATCCAACCCCTTCTTAAAGCCTATACAACCGATTCAGGGAGAGAATTCCACATCTTCACAGCTCTCACTGTAAAAAA
>CM044444.1:74851704-74867637 GCA_024363595.1 Xenopus borealis
TCTGGAAGTTCGCGAACATGTTCGCGAACTTTTTTTCGGCGGTTCGCGCCATCCCTATCCGTGATTGACTGGGCCATTTTAGCAGCTTTATTTTCTCTCTCTAAAATCAATTGAGAGTTTCCTTATCTGTGTGTTTGGGATCATTGTCTTGCTGAAATGCCTGACCTTGTTTCATCTTCAGCATCCTAGTAGATGGCAGCAGATTCTTATCAAGAATGTCCTGGTACATTTTTCCATTTACCCTTTATATGAAGTCTGCTAGTACCATATGCTGAAAAACAGCCCCACACCATGATGTTCCCACCTCCAAACTTCACTGTTGGTATGATGTGTTTGGGGTGATGTGCAGTGCCATTGCAGTGTGCAATGATATCCAAAGAGTTTAATTTTGGTCTCCAGCAAACTTTAAACAAGCTTCTACATGCTTTTTGTTCAGCAGTGTAGTATTGCATGGTGAGAGTGCATAGAGGCTATGTTGGTTGATTGTTTTACTTATTGTTTTCTTTGAAACAACTGTATCTGCTAATTCAAAGTCTTTCTGACGCTCTCCACAAGTGATCCTTGGTTCTTGGACAACACTTCTGATTATTCTTTTGACTCCAATGTCAGAAGTCTTGCGAGGAGCACGTGGTCATGTCCAGTTTAAAGTGAAATTATGTTCTTTCCACTTCCAGATTATGGTCAATACGTCTGTAACCAGTGCCCTTTGCTTTTACCCATTATGAGATGCTTCTTGTGTGATACCTTCGTAATGAGAAACCTTTTATAGACCATCATTTAGGCCAGCTGATATTAATTTGTCCTGACAGGGGGCAGGATTACATTTTTCAGCAGGTTTCTTGGCCTTTTCATGCCTTTTTGTATGTCCTTTTCTTTATTTGATCAAAACCTATTCCCTGTATCACTGATGTTTCAATAGTATTTTCCCTGCTGTATAGACTTTTCTGCCATATCTGAAACTGTAGGTCCCAACTGCTACTCATACAGAAATAATTGAGATTATTATCAAATCCAAGCATGGTCATCTCCATGCAATACATATTTTTTAAGCATCCAGATACATGAAAATAGACAAAGTCCCGTCTACTGTAGATTTAGCTATTAAAAGCAAATTTGGCTTTATTAGTATGTGTATGGGAATTTCCTCTTACCTCGCCTACACACTGTTCTATACTCATTTGGCTCTTTGTATATATATCTATCTATATATAATCACAGTAAATCAATGTTCAAACCTATTCATTGCTTCTTGTTAGGCCAAAATCTTCAAAATTTCCAAATTAGCAATAAAGTGGCTTCAAATGGCGTTACCAGTGGGGTTATGGTGCACAGAACCAGACTGCAAGATCTTTGGCACCCAAGTGGCACCCAGTCTTACCATCACAAGGGAAGTTTCAGTTGAATGCAATGGATGCAGAGTATGTGGAACACCAGAGGAATTTTTTAAGGACATGAATACAAGAGTAGGCATGTTGAACTGTCATAATAGTTAACAGGATTTTTGCAGCTATACACCAAATAAACTGCTCCCCCTTCATTGCACCATAGACAGGCACCCCTGCTGGACACCCTAGTTCCAAACCTGACCTTGCCTGCAAATTCTGTGAGATAAAATAGTAAATTTTTTGCATTGAATTTGTTCTTTCACAAGCATTTCTGTTATTTTCTGTTAACCACACTTCCCGCTTCATTGTCTTTTTTTCTATTTTAATCAGGTATCCCAGGAATGATTGGCTCAGTGTGGTATGCAGTTGATGTCTATGTTGAGAGGGCGACCCTTGTATTACAGAATGTATTTCTTGGGATTCATTATGAATTTGGCTGGTCTTGCTGGCTGGGGATGGCTGGTTCTACCGGCTGTTTTTTGGCTTCAATAGTTCTTACTTGCTGTCTTTATATTTTTAGAGGTAAGTAAAGTTCTAACTTAAAATCCATTATTATTGTTATTTTAGTTCTATAATATATTTGCTACTATTATTGTCATAGCTGCTATAAGTCAATTTGTGGTATCTTATATATGCTTGACAATTACATTTTAATATACAGTGGATACATACTACAACTTTGATGTGGAATTACGTCCATATTTAATACCTAAACTTACAAATGTCAGTACTTTGTTGCTCCTCTCATTCATAGATCTTGGATCATATTCAAGGAGCCAGCGATCCATTTATAAATATGGAAGAACTGCGACTGGCAAAATGTATGCCATGGACTCCAGAGTGTGAGCTGGAAAAGCTGATCATCTGCACTAAGTCTTCTAATGCAAACCTCCCTCCTGTGTGTGTATGTGTATATTTATATATAAATATACAATACCAGATGTGTACAAGCCGAAGGGTGTAAATACAGAATTTTTGGTTGCCTGTATAGTTGTCTTTTATAGAGACTTGATGTGAAAGGTCGTTAATATTGTATCTCGCTAAATGGAATGCTGTTGCAAGTGTATATTCATGGAAATATTCTGGTATTAAATATTATAAAAATGGATACACCACTGCACTTTACTGAAATGTTTTAGAAAAAAAAATTACATTTTATATATATATTTGTTTCAAAATATCTAAGACTCTTTGATTTAAAGGAGCTGAACAATTCAAACACAGACTGCTAATTTCAGAGGGAACACACGTTTATAAATCAATATGTCAACATTCTCCATGACGTGACAGAAAAGATGGCAAAGGATTCTATTTGTCAGCTGCCATTTTAGATTTGTAGACCTGGGTGACATGGGAAGTGAGAAGGTGTTTAGAAAGCAAGCAGTACAGGTATGGGATCCATTATCTGGAAACCCGTTATACAGAAAGTTCTGAATTACTGGATCAGTCTCCCATAGACTCAGTTTTAATAAAATAATTCAGATTTTTAAAATGAAAAAGAATTATAAAAATTGATCAGTTGAACTCCAGCAACCAATGAATTTGTTTTTGAACGGTTTTACAAATATGATTTGATGGCTACATAAGGTTAGAGGAACGCTGCTATAATCATCCTTTTATGAAATGAAGATGAAATTAATGAAGGACATGCTGCAGTAAGGCTGCGCGAAATAAGGCTGACAAAACAGCCTTTGGTTTTGGTATGGTTTTATAATACTACTGCCAAAGACTTACCACCCATCTATTTTGTGCCTCTTTCTGTTGCATTTAAATCTAAATAAATCTCAGTGTGTTACTTTTCCACATCAGATACTTAAATTACTACTCAGTATTAAATGATGGGTATCATTAAAAGAGGTAACAATGTACCATACCTATTATACCTGCCATACCTGCCATTAGAAGAATGATCCGTGAAGCTGCGAAGAACTTTTGTTTATGATGGTCTAAGTTTCTGATCACTGTTATGCAGTCCATACCGAAAATGAATAGTGGGGCTGCAGCAAAGCACAGAATTCCCTCTACAAGGACCAATTCATAACTGGCCACCAGTACAACTGTCACACAAAGAGAAAATGCTTCTGGTAAACAAAATTATTTTTTATTGCCTGAAAGCATCATTGTCATTAATTAAGACCCAGCTACCTGGATGCTCATTTAGATAGGACAGGGGAATGCCACAGGTCCTTATACTAGCCATGTTGTCATATAGGCATTCACACCTTGGCATTAAGAACTCAAGCCTACAGATGACAAGGAATCCTTTGCATCTTTCTAAAGAATAAATGGTGTATTGATAACTGAGACACATCAATCAAATACAAGTTGAAGCAAATCACCAATCTAAATATTAAGCTATATAAAAATGAGGATACACAACCAATTTGTGGAATATCCAAAAAACTTTTAGTACTCACATTTGTTGATGTAGTGTTGAATGCTCTACACCTATCCTACCAGTGCCACTATAATTTAATAGACACAGCATGCAGAAAATGAGGACTATGTGCAAAACATGCGTGGCTGAAATTGTTCTAAAAGGAATGGTTCTGTTTCTCAGCATCGTCTTGGGGACTAAATGACCAAATATCCTTCAGATTGAAGTTTATCTCTCAGCTGGAAGTCTTTGACATTTCCAGCCACCGAATTCTCTGAAAGTTAATCCCTGGCAATTATAGTGATTTTATCCTTAAAAGAATATTTGTGTTTGAGGAAATCTCTCGGAAGATCTATTATTAATGGAAATATATTGAGTAGGTTTACTATTTAAGAATGTTGTTTTCTTTCATTTTGCAAGTGAAATAATTGTCCGGTGGCCTAAAAGACACTATAAACAACAATACCAATAACTTATCAGTAAAATTTTGACATTGTTTTCAAGAGTTTGTGGTTCCTAAACTGTGGGGCTTCCCCAAGTACAAGCCTGTATCAGTAGTTTGGGGTCTAAGCCTAAAAGTCAATACGAGGCAGATTTGAGGGGAAGTTTTATTTGTTCTTCCGCAGTAGATATTCCTGAAAGTTATGGAGATCAATCTGAGCTAAATTTGGGAGTGAACAGGTATTTGTCATTCTATATATTGGTGGATCTATGGCTGAAATGCTGAAACAGAAAGATTATCTTACATCTGTAGGAGCAAGTTTCAATCATGAAGGGAAGGCTCAAATCAAAGAAATGCCCAAAAACTACTCAAAATATTCTCTAACATGCCAAGTTCCTAAACATAGGAATTCATCTTTAACAGGGTGTTTACAATGATGGCCCTTCAAATGAACATGCAACTCCTAAAATATGTCTTTATTAATACAAAAGTATGCTGACCGTGCGGTGGAGTAAGAATAACAGAATATCAAGGACTTGATAGTTCATGTAGTTGATTTATAGACATAATTTCTTAATATTGGATTAGGCATTGTGGCTGTCCCAGGGCTGAATATTCAGCTGTACATCACAGCTTTTGGCTGATTAGAAATACTTCAAGTCTTGGCCCTTGATATTATCTGTTTTTGAGTCACCAGCAACTTCCAGTCTCCCTTACCAAATAACCAGGAAACAACCCAGACCTCCCAGAGGTAGATTCAATAGGAAATAGCATTAAAATAGAAAGAGACAATTAAATCAATTTTGGGGCAGTAGGAGAGCAGGGATTTGAGAAATCAGTACTTACTGCATGTCTTATGGTTAATAAGTAAAAGCATTAGAGAGATTATTATATGATCCCCTTATATATTTTTACATACTGTAGTTATCATATCACGCCTCTTCTCCCGCACAAACATAGATGGATGATAGAGTCCTGCAGCGGGTCGGGTTACCTGCAAAAACCTGTGGGCTGTGGGCAGAAGTTCCAGGTGTGGGTACAGACGCGGGTCGGCAGTTCTGCGGGTCATGGGTCTTCTCAATAGCGATTTTTACTCATTTTTTCTGATCATGCCTACTTCTGATGATGAAATTTCCGGTTACAGGTTGCGGGTACAGGTTGCAAAAAGTGGACCCGCGCAGGACTCTAGTGAATGGTAATTTTTTTATGTTTGTGTAAAGTTGGCCATACACTGGCTGACACTGGCGGTTAGCGCGGGAGCTGTTTAATTCCCCTTTAAGAGCGCGCCATTACAATTCTCCATGCAATAACCATTTAAGGTACAATATAACATTGCAAGATGTGAATTTTTAATCTTATTGATGCTCATTGTTTTGCTCGTTGCGACTTTTATTACTTTCCCCCGTTGATGTTTAAACCATTAAACTCTAAATCAGTTATTCACATGCTGTAGGTGTTATTCAACAAACAGTTCTAATGCAGGTGCCTGAAGAGTTGGCGCTGAAAGCTGAAACTAGAGACATGCCTATTAAACCAGTGCCTGTGCTCTCAGTTTTATATTTACAGCTGAATAATATTTTTTTGGGAATAATAAATGACATGCTGGTGTCTGGGGAAACAATGCCACCGTGTGGATGTGCTGAGACACACAAATACAGGCACTACACACTAAACAGCTGCTAGGCACTGAACCATGTTGGAAAGCTGGGAACATCACATCTAGCAAAATATAAATAAACCCCTAGGAAATATACCCTATTACTAAGCTTACATTTATTCCGACTCATTATCAATTATGTGCCATTTTAGTTTTGCATTCCTTTACTGACATATATACTGTACCTTTCCTAGCACACTATGGTTGTGATTGCCTTGTTTTGCACCCTGGAGGGCTTCCTGGGTAAAGGTAAAATTATAAATTAGCTTTCTATGAAAACATTACTAGCACACAGAATTATCTTTTTCCCCAGTTTATTTTTTATTCTCAATCCTCTCATGTAAAGCTGTTTTTGGTAATCATGTTTTAAGACATCTCCAAGTTTTCTATTTTATGATCCTCCATTTCTCCATATCAATCTCTCTATTTATATATTTATACAGGGGTCATCCTTGCGCCTTAGCTGCCTCCACCCTCAACGTTTTTGGTTGCCTGGGGGGGGGGTCCAGGGAGGTCCATGGGGTCCAGTGTGCTCACTGCACTAGAAGAGATGAATTTTTGATTTGAAAGACAGAAATTTGGCTCTTAAAGTTACCTGGAGCTGCATTTTTGCCACCCCTGGTAACTAGTGGGGTGCTGCCATCTGAGGCAAGTTTCTCAATTTGCTGTATTAACATGACAACATACTAAGTTAGGTTGAAAAAAGACATGTCCATGAAAGTACAACCCACTTAGCTGCCCCGATTGCCAGTTTGTCAATATCCTGTTGCAAGGATTTCACATCCTGGATGGAATTAATTGGGCTGTAAACACTGATACATTACTTACAATACCCTCCCCTAGGGATGCACCAAACTGGATTCGGTTCGGGATTAAGCCAGGATTCGGCCTTCTGCCTGGCCAAACCAAATCTGAATCCTAATTTGCATATGCAAATTAGGGCCAGGAAGGGAAATCACATGACTTTTTGGCAAAAAACAAGGAAGTAAAAAACGTTTTACCCTTTCCACCCATAATTTTTGCATATGGTTAGGGTTCGGATTTGGTTCGGTATTCGGCCGAATCTTTCGGGATTCTATCCAAAATAGTGGATTTGGTTAATCCCTAGTCATTAATGAACAAGTTAAACAAAAGTGGAACCAATACTGAGCCCTGAGGGACCCCACTAAGAACAACAACCACCCTCTGTACCCGATCCTGTAGCCAGTTTCCTATCCATGTGCAAACGACTTCATTACGACCAACAGACCTTAGTTTAGAAAGCAGCCGTTTGTGGGGCACAGTATCAAACGCTTTGGCAAAATCCAAATAGATCACATCTACTGCCCCCCCCCCTGCAGTGCGCCCCTGTTTATATACTGTATATAGTGGAAGATACTGCACATTGTATAAAATAAATAACATTTACAGGATACATAAACTATGAACTTTTTGCAGAAGAAATCTAAATCAAAATATATTGATGTATTTATATGGTATCACTATAAAGCTACATAGGGCTTATTTACCAATGCAGGTGCAAGGAGAATCACATTAAAACAAAAGCATATTGAAGCTCAGGTCATTGTGTTCAAACACACTCCTTTTACGTCTGTATTGTTATGCTGAGTTCCTCATGATGAATCATTTTAGCCAACTTTCTTCTGTCACGATTAGTGATGGGCGAACCTACACAGTTTCGCTTCGCCGAAAAATTTGCGAATTTCCAGCAAAATTCGCGAAAAAATTCGCGAAACGAGTCGCGGTTTTGAAACGTTGCGTTGTTTTCGTCGCGTCGCGTCAAAAACGATGCACAACTCGTTTTGTTTTTTTGGCGAATTGCGGGAATTCACCGCGAATTCGCCCCTGGCGAATAAATTCGCCCATCACTAGTCACGATCAAACATAATAGGGGTGATTCACTTTTAAGTCAACTTTAAGTATGTTATAGAATGGCTAACTTTAAGTAACCTTTCAATGGTTCTTCATTATTTAATTTGTAACAGTTTTCAAATGATTTGTCTTCTACTTTTGACTCTTTCCAGCTTTCCAATGGAGGTCACTGACCCCTTCTAAAAAGAAATGATCTGTAAAGCTACGAATATATTGTTATTGCTAATTTTTATTACTCCTCTTTATATTCAGGGCCTTTCCTATTCATATTCCAGCCTCTTATTCGATTCAATGCATGGTTGCTAGGATACCCTAGCAACAAAATTGCTTAAATGGAAAGCTGAATGAATTGAAAACCACAAATACTAAAAAATTAATAATTGCCTCAGAATATTACACTTTACATCATGCTAAAAGTTCATTTGAAGGTGAACAACCCCTTTAAACCTGAATAGAACAGTCAAGTGTAGTGCTGGGCAAATTTGTCCTTTTTCGCCGGAAAATTTGCGAATTTCCAGTGAAATTCGTGAAACAGCAAAATGTGAATTTTGACGCCTGCATCAATTTTGAATTCAGTGCTAAAGTCAATGTGTGTCCGAATAGTTATGATGCAAGCAACTTTTTCGATGCGCATCCAAAGTTTTTTTGATGCCGGCGAATTTTCTCCCAGCTAATTTTCTTGATTCAGATTCAGTTTCATGATTTTATTAGCCGGCGGTGAAACGTGGAAATTCCCTGTGAATTTTCACCTGGCGAATAAATGTGCCCATCGCTGGTGAAGTGATGTTTACCTGCTTTAGGCTAATCCCTTGCTGGGCTGTTTCTCAACAAGCTTATAAGAGAGGTCAGGAAACAGCCTCTCCTCTCACATCCATGCTCTCCTGTGACTGTAAGGCACTACATGTGGTATTAGCTTTATACTGACCCAGGAAACATCAGATGATTCTTCTAACTTCATTAAGCAGAATAATATCAGAATTAATATGATCTTTTTTTACTGGCAGTTAGACAATAAGACCAGCAGATGGCAGTGTTTTTTTATATCAGTTTTCAATTGTCAATTGTCAAGCGTCAAACAGTTTTGGAAACAGAAAAATAAAAAATGTAAATTGCATAAGAGCTTAGAAGATATATATATATATATATGTGTGTGTGTGTGTGTGTGTGTGCTGAAGTGTTGATCAGAGCAATAGTATAATATAATAGTATAGTGATTAGAATTTATGCCATAGCACACTGTGACTTCTGATTCAATGCAACTTAGTCGGGGGTCGCCACCCACCAAATACCATATAAAAAACAGATGACCACAGGGATATGCCCCCAAAATGTTTAATATACTTTAGGTTAGGTTTCCATTTGGTTTCATTCACTGACATGGAATAATATGTGCCATATTGACTAAAGGGATTATGTCATTTAATTAAGGGAATAGTTACATAGTTACATTGGGTTGAAAAAAGACAAAGTCCATCAAGTTCAACCCCTTCAAATTAAAACCCAGCATACACACACCCCTCCACTCTTTCACACAAACTGTACATGCCCATAGCTATACTAAGGGGCAGATTTATCACCTATAGCTCTGCACAATTTAGTTTCATCTGCAAAAATAGAAACCGTACTTTCAATGCCCACATCCAGGTCATTAATAAACAAGTTGAAAAGCAAGGGACCCAGTATAGAGCCCTGCGGTACCCCACTAACAACACTGGTCCAATTAGAAAACGTTCCATTTACCACCACTCTTTGTAGTCTGTCTTTTAGCCAGTTCTCTATCCAGAATGAATAAGAATAAAAATAATAACAGGGCATGCTTTGGACTTTATACTGGTGCTGATACCAGATTGCACAAACAAAAGCTTAATGTTGACCCAATCAAGGTGGTTCAATAATTAACAATCATTGTTTGCAGACATTAAGCCTGCCAGAACCAAAACACTGATATGTGTATGTGGCATAACAATAAGGTGCTTAAATGAGCACTCGCTGCACTCACACAGTCATTCTCTTTCCACTGTTCTCCTATTACAGTGTCGGACTGGGATGCCAGGGGCCCATCAGAAAGCCTTAGACCACAGGCCCAACTTTCCAAACTATTATTCCTTCTCTCCTCACTTAACTTCTTTATTCTCATATTCTTTTAGATCTACTTACTATACTCTATTCTTCCATTATTAAGCCTCTTTTTCCACATAAAGAAATAGGGAATGAACATGAAAATAGGCCAAATTGTTAGAAGCAAGAGGCCCACTGACACCTGGGCCCACCGGGAGTTTTCCTGGTATCCCTGTGGGCCAGTCCAACACTGGCAGTGTAGATTGGAAGCTCTATGGTTCAGCAGGGCATTGGCTTGTCCCTGGAGATAGTTTTCCTGCAGCTTTCAAGCAAGTATGGCAGCTGATACAAGACGTCTATGGCTACAGCATTTGTAAATCCAGGAGACCTTCTCAAGCAGTTTCAGTGGAAAGTCCAGATCCCAAACGGGAAAGGGTCAACTACTCACTCACAAAAGCTGCATGGGTGCTATTCTCGAGATACTCGATTATGTCTGCATACCTCAAACATTTTAGAAATAGAAAGAAAGACAAAATGATTTGCAGCGTGGAGCGCAGATAGGGTTGCCACGCGGCTGGTTTACCAGCCTAGCCGGTAAAACACCTGTCAAGGCTGTGCTGGTATTACAAATTTACCGGCAATGTAGCTGCTGGTAAATTTGTAATATCCCTTACTAGATACTAGAGCCCTTGGCCCGCCACAATCAGCTGAAAACATACCTCTTTTTCACAGCCTGACCAATCATGTGCCGTGGCTCCGCCCCATGACATCACTGTTCACCCTCTTTGATGTCACAGCCCACTCTTTTGTTCCTGCCCCCACCACCAGCCAGTGAATTTTTATTAAAAATAAGCGTGGCATGCCTGTTTTGTGGCCACACCCCCTAATTACCATTTTGATTTTACAAAATGTGGCAGGTTATGAACGTTTGAACAAATTTCTGTTGTTTGTATGTTCTATTACAGTTTTGCTAAAGAAGCTGTGTTGCCCTTTAAGTTTCCCCAAGAGGCCTGCTAATCTTAAATTGTTACAATTGTTTCGTTGCTTATCTTAAATTGTTACAAAAGTGTCAAAGTGCTCCTGGTGGCTGTTCTGGGCTCTACCAAAAGCCAATTACGTTTTAGAAATCTTTCTCTGGCTGTTCAGTGCAGGAGATTAAAGAGAAAGTCGAGTTATATCAGTAACAAACCCGGGACTAAAGATCACTTCTATTAGGAGCATAAATGTTGACCAATGTACCTACATGTCTCGCAGAATATTATGATTTGCTTTAATGTCTCGCAGAATATTATGATTTGCTTTAAACTGGGGTAAACACAAACAGTATGACAAAACAATTCCAGTACATATGAAGATCAAGGGTAAAAGGAGGCCCTGCCTGTAAAAATCTAGGGCTGCATTGGATTTTGTGGTTCTAGCCCAGGCTCCAAACATATGAATATGCTGCTTTGTCAGTTATTTATCCACCGTTCTAATAATACCTAGACGGCAAATTAGTTTCACCACAAATTTTACACTAACTGAACCCGACCATCCCGGAGAACCTAGTAGAGAATAGAGGAATTCGCACTCACATTGCAATAGGGAATTACATCCCTTCCTTCAGGTCTGGACTCTGTGTACTTAAAATCCAAGGTTCTATTTTTAATCAGAGGACCAAGTAGCCTCCCACCAGCCAACTAAATGGTGATGGTCTATGAAAACCTACAGCAGCCACTCTGGCATATTCCAGAATCCACAGATGGCCAGTCCAGGTCTGTCTTCTGTAAAATGTTTTATTGAAATATATACAGTGCAAACAGTGTGTGACATACACAGCATTTTGCAGAGCATCTTCATCTGAGGATGGAACCCCTTGCGTTGCAAAAAAAAATAAAGTGTCATTGCTTAAAGGGCAAGGAAAGGCAAAGAAATAAAATCCCATTTTTACTTTCTTTAATGAAAAAGAAATCTATCTCCAATATACTTTAATTTTGAAATGTGTTCCGTTTTTATAAGAAACCTGACTATGCAGTGAAATTCTCCCTTCATTTAGTGCTTCTGGCAGGGAAACAATCACTTATGAACAGCAGGGGGAGCCCCTGCCTTACTTACCAGCCATGCAGAACTCAAGCAGACCACACTGAGCATGTGCAGTGCCAGTGTCAGGCAAAGATGTATAACAAAGTTACAAGATGACAGCCCCCTGTGGCCAACTTTGAAAGCATAAATCATTTGTTTGATTAGGCTTGTGGTGCAGTAAGTTCATGTTTATGTTAAGTATACAAAATACAGCATTTCTAGCCTTATTCTATTTTACACTTTCCTTGTCCTTTAATACAACTTGTGACATCTGAAATGACTCAAGGTTTCAGTGGTTTTTATTCGCTACCATTGACTGCGTGTAACTGAACAGGCGCTGGTCAGAGAGGTTGCTGTAAGCTTCCAGAGACGGCTACCTTTGTTTTTTTTGAAGATACTTGGACCTCTTTTTGAATGCAAGGGTATAGAAGGCTCTGGTGAAGGTGAAAATGCATGAGGCTGAAGAGGGGACTTCTAATAGTCATATATTCTGACTAAGCACCAATTATACAGATGGCACCATTAAACACCATTTAGAAGGTACAGTTATTGGATATTCATGGCTACTGTGTATTATAATCTGATACATGGTGATCACTGTATTTTACAAATGTGTAACATTTAAACAAAGCATTACCCCAACATTCCCAAGCTATGAGGTGGTCCCCTAGAACAGCTGAAGCTGGAGCAGAAAAGTTGAATGGCCTGAAAGGTTAAGATTTGCAAAAACAAAATTGGGGTAAAAATGATGGCTCATGATGGACTATTGTCATGGACTGTCAGCCTACAGGAGGTTCTGTCTGGCAGTACACGTGGTTTTAAAGGAGAACCCTACCCCATTACCTCTGTAGACACCCCTCCCACCTACCTCCTTACCCCAGCAAATGGACCTAATTTTTTTTTTTTTAACTCCCCCCTCCTGCAGATTCGGGCCACGGGCGTTCACAGCAGCCATCTTCTTTCTTTGGTCTTCAGAAGTATACCTGCATTTTTGGTGCATGCGCAGTTGGGAGATTTCCAGACAAACTACTGCACATGCAACAAAAGTCACAAAAACGTCCAAACAAATTGTTCAAAGCAAAACCAGCCTATTAGGTTTAAAGGAACAGTAACAAAAAAAAGGAAAATATCATGTAGTGTTGCCCTGCGCTGTTAAAAACTACGTTTGCATTAGAAACACTATGGTTCATATAAACAAGCTGCCGTGTATAGCAATGGTGGAAATTGATAAATGGCTATAAGGCACAGGATAAGTAATGGATAACAGATAACATGTTCTACAGGGCTTATCTGCTCTCTGCTGAGTAACTGGAGCCTTTTCTCCTTTGAATGGCTGCCCCCATGGCTACACTCGATAAAGGAGGTTGTACCTCCGAAACATTGTGTGGAGATCCAAATAAATGAAGTTAAGTTTTTAGCACAATTGCTGGAGTGAGTGCCATCTGATTTTTTTGAATTATGACAGAAAGCCTTTTACCTTTAACAGCTCCTGGGTCTCTGCATTTACTCTGTGAGGTGTATTGTACAAGTGTTCACATAAAGTTAAAGATTACAATATTCAGAAAAGTCATCCCAGGGTCACATGAAAGAATCAAAGCCAGACACAAAATATGTTGAGACCTTTATTAACAGTTGCTTGCAGTTTGTTGACTTTTGAAAAGAAAATTAGGTGTACGCTTATTACAAATTAAAAATGAGGTTCTTAAAAATCTTAGTTTGACCAGATAGGAAACAATTTAAAAACCTTTGAAGGTACATTGAGAAAAAATGTTTTTAAAAAATTGTCATTCCCAAAAGGAGCTTTTAGATAAAAAATAAAAACCATCTCTGCAGTTATTTATGCAGGATGAAGTTATCTGGTCAAGAGCAAAAAGCAAGCACTTAAGGTCTTCAGTTCCAATTCTTTGCTCATTTCTTATTGCTGGAATTTCTGTCTTGACATTTTTTGATGACAAAAAACTGCAAGAGGAAAAAAATTGCATAAATTAGTTCCATTGAAACATTTTCTACTAAAATAAAAATGTAAGTGCTCCAAGAAAGGCACCCAAGTGATCAGAGCTTCACCGACAGCTCACCACTTTACACTTCTGCTTGACTTCAGCAGATCATACAACTTCTCTTCTATTTCTGCATTTGCAAAACATTCTGTGCAGTCATGAATGTGATCCAGGTCTATAAACGTCTGCACTAAGCTTTCTGGAGACATCCCTTTCACCTGTTTATCTTTCACTTTATCCAAGCATCATTTCTGTCTAATGTTATATACAGATATTGGTCCTTTCCTGTAATCTGGATTCTACAAGTCCATTTTCAAAAGGTTCTCCAGGTTCCAAAAACACCAGAGGCACAGTTTAAGGCTTCCTAGTTTTGAATGCAGACATCTTCACTCAATTTAAAATAAGCAACATACTTGCAGAGCTACAAAGCCCTGAAATAAAAAGAACATTTCCTATGGAGACTAAATATCCAGAAACTTAAAATTTAACAAAAAAAAAATTTTCAATAAAACTATGGTAAGACTTCAAATGTCTGATAATTTATGGCAGTGCAGGCATCCTGCTTTCCAGTTCATTCACTAACCCGGATGGTGGTAGAGTTGGTAAGCCGGTATTTACTCAGCCCCGCCCTGCTCAGCCTCGGGAGCGGACGTGTTCTCAGCTGATGTTTCGGCTGCCTTGGTCTCTTTACCATCTTGTGGTTTAGGGTTTTCTGGGCGTCTGCGTCTGTAGTTAAAGTTACGGCGGTACCGACGTTGAGGTGGCTGCTGACTCTGGGTTTCATCCCCCTGATTTTCTTTGTCCTCTTCATTTCCATCTTCTCTGGGCTGTCTCTGACGTGGTGGTCCCCTAGAATGATTTTTTTTTTTTTAGAAATAGAGACATGGTGCAAACAATTACACACACACACTGGTTAAAGACTACTAAAGGTTTTACAATACCTGCGAAATTGTGGTCTGAAGCCTCTATACATATTCTGTCGCACAGGTCTGCCTTGCTCACCTGCACCTTGGTTTTCTGCTCCCTAGAGAAAGGGGGTTAAAAGAAAACATGCTCAAGTCTAGTCCGCAAAAAAAAAAAAAACCAAAACAAAGCTATTAAGTAGTAGCTTTCATAGTTAGTTACCCATACAACTGCATTATTAATATATTCACCTTTGTAGATTCTCTATTTTTGGGTGGTTCACAAAAGTGCACAAATATTGAATAAATTATTATTTTCACCGAGGCATTGACGCATACTAAAACAAACTTCTATTCAATTATAACACATGAGCCAGTGCCATTTTTTGTGGCAAGCCACACACACGTTACACCAAAGGCAGCTACTACAGTAACACTGCACTTAATTTAAGGTTTCATTAGCAAATTTCTAGCCTTTAACAGGTAGTGATAGAAATACAGATTAATACCTCTACACTTTCTCCCTGAACAGGAGCATTGGAGTACGGCGGTCTGCGTCCATATGGCCTCCGCGAGTAGAATGGTGGATAACGCCTTCTGTTGTATGGACGTTGTTGATTTGTACCCTCTCCTTCTGGTGCACTCTCGTTCCCTTCAACCTTTTCTCCACTTTCACTATTTTGGTAGTTTTGCTGGTAGTTACGTGGAGGACCTCTGCGACGTGGATAGCGCCTGTAATGATTGCGGTCTGCAGCATATTTGCTGCCTTGGACGGGAACACCCCCTGGACCAGTTACATTAGCTGCCTCTGCACCCTATACAAAAGCAAGCATTAATATGGATTCAAAGGACATTCTACTGCATAAAGTTACTTATAAATAGTGTCCACTTAAGTAATTTAGAGTTTAACTCATTTTTGGTAAGTCTTTTTTTCTAAGAACTTGCAATAAAACCCTTAAAGTTATATGGTGGAAAATTTCTAAATTCACAACATGAATGCAACTGTAACCAACATAAGTGGACCAAAATGTATATAAACCAAAACAAATGAATATAACTATGGTAGCCAAAAAGTATCAAGCTTAAATTTAATAAAATCAAGTTTTGGTATAAGAGGCTATCCTTACACAAAATATCACATGCAGTATAGGAAGGGTTATTTGAACCTGAGGGGGGGGGGGG
>CM044444.1:74868542-74908728 GCA_024363595.1 Xenopus borealis
AAAAAAAAAAAAAAAAAGAAACTTACCTGGTGTACAAACACATCTTCCTTGGTGTCATTCCTACCAGGATGAAAAATAAAAAACATTAACAAAGATGGTAGAAACTACACAGCACAATAATGTTTTAAGATACACTAAAAGCTGCACTGTACAATGTTTACAGTTCAAATGCTTAATGCAACAGGATAACTGGGATTTGCACTTGACAGTCTTCTGCTGAGTTCTTTAGAACAAGAGTAGGCAAATGAGAATAGCTTACAGGGATCTACCCTCCAAGATAAACCCCACCTCACAGGCCTTCTTAGACATGGAGAAATAAGTTGCCTTGCAGTTTATTAAAAAAAATCTATTTGGCCAATATGGAAAATGTGTACATGCCCCATGAAGAAGCAGAAATATATTCAGAAAAATCTTTATAGGTAATCTGTTCCTCACATGGAGAGAAAACACAAGACAAGGTATGTTTGTCCTTCAATTAAAGGAATGGTTAAAAAAAAACAATGTATGCATTAATGTAATAAACAGATGGAGCTGGAGGTGTGCAGAAATTCCACAATAGTTTAAATAAACAAGCTGCTGTACAGACGTTCAAGGCTGAAGAAGGAGAAAAGGCCAAAAGGTTGCCCCAATGGCAGTCTTGCTGAAGCAAATACGCCATCTTTACCAGCACAAGGGAATTATATTTAATTACTTTCACACATTTGTGTTACGGTTCCTTGTAATCATCAATAAAACCTGCAATTTGTAGTTAGATCCTTTCACTGGCACAGGTATTCATAAAAGTAAAGCACTAAACGTGTATGCAGAGCCTGTGCTAAGGCAGCTCCTACTACTCCATAAGCGTTTAAATGTTTTTTTTCCTTCTCCAACATGAATATCAGAATTTAATTATACCCTAAAAATATACTTGACAAACCATATTAAGAACCTGTGGGTTCTATGCAGGTGTTTGGTGCCATAAAAGCATAAATTGGAAAATTTTATCAGAAGCCTTACCACCCTATGGTACTTTATATTGGAGGCAGAACCAATAACTTACCTGTTAATAAAGCCGTAACCATTGCGCACATTAAACCATTTGACTGTGCCCAAAACCTTGGTTGCTGAAAGAAAAATAAAGTTACATGTTTAGAGCACGGCACAAAGCCTAACAAGCTCAACTGTTACGATTTAATATGATCACTTTATTGCAGCACATCAGCAATAGAAAATTGGGGGTCAAAGGGCAGCTGAATGCTAAACTGAGGGGGTAAAAAAAAAAAGCTTTTATTGGGAAAACCAAGTAAACACTGCAAAATGGATCAACATTTATAGTTGTCATGAAACTGGAAAAGTGTAGATAATTTGAGTTTACAATAAGCTAAAAGCTTTGTGTAACTAGTTATAGGCAGTTTCTTACAAGCAGCCAGTGGAGTTCTAGTTTAATGGTAGATTGTCCCAAGAAGAAATATACAGTAATTACCGAGCAGGTTAGATTGGGACAAAAAGCCAAGCAAGCAATGCCTTTAGTAGAATTATTTTAGAAGACAATGTATTGGCACTAGGTGTGTTTACAAAAGGAGCTTATTGGGGCTGTTCTTCAGATAACCAGTTTTCAGATAGATCACCAGAAATTGTTACTTTTTCCCCAGTTATTTTATTTTGTGTGATTTTTTCTAATATTGAAGTGTAAAGTGTCATTTATCACCTTCTAAAGCAGCTCTGGGAGTAGTGATGCCACCTGGCCGGTAAAAAGGATGGTTTATCCCAATGTTATTAATAGGGAAAAATAAATTCTGTAGGAAGGCCCAGAGAAGCTGGCAACCCTATTGAGGGTCGACGACCCTGTAAACTGTTCTAAATAGATACTTTAAGCAAATATATTCTGTATTTGTCCCAGCTGGGAAAGAACCGGTTTCATTACAGGCAGTTGTTACATTTTATACAATAGTTGCCAATACTACAGAGATGCTGCTGAGAAATGTATCAACTGAATGTTGCAAAATTGTATCTGTTTAGAGTCTGCACCTGAATTACTGAGATCCCAGACTGACACCAACATTCAACTTTAAAATTTAGGTTGTGGAAAAACAGTAAAAAAAAAAAAAAAAATTGAAAAACATTTCTGGGGAACAATCTGAAAACCACTGAACTTAAAAAAGGAAGGTGAACAACCCCTTTAATAAACAAGTAGATATAATGAAAGACAACAATCAGAGCAAGAATTTTATTAGGTAAAAAGGTTAGTTGAGGTGCCCAAAGGAAAGAGCTTGCCAGAGAGACGCTAAACAGGAAACGTAAGAAATGTGGACGCTTTTGCTTTTAGAAATAAGAAGCATCGAGTCTGGTATCCTTCAGGTGTTAAAACTACAACTCCCAGATTGCCCCGTTACTGCAGACGGTCTCCGAGCACTACTACTGTGGGAGCCGAGTGAGATCCAATAAAATGGCTCTCATGCACGTAGTGAGAAGGCTCCTCCCGCTCGGGCCCAGGCTGTGTCAGCACCTCGCTGTGGTACTACTACTACTCACTCACCACGTGGCTGGAGCTGGGCCAAGCCGCAACCCAGTCAGACAGGCTACAGCAATCCCAAAATCCCCAGCACAATTAAAGCCCTCCCCTTTGCCGGTATGTCGCCCCCGCAGACGGGAGACCGGTGGGTTAGTGGGAAGCGAGGTAAAGCGCGGCGGTTTACAAAAGGCGAGCGTCACGGTGTAGGCCGCAGGCGGACATGTTACAGGCCTATTACTCTCAGGACACAAGAAGAGATGACGTCACGACGCGCGGCGGGGGGGAGGAGGAGATGAGCGGGGGAGGGGGGCAAATTCGTCACTAACAACTCCGCGTGGCACGAGACTCCACGTCGGTTTAAGCGCTACTTCAGTGACCGCTGCCCCACCTCGCCTTGACGTGAAAGCAAAAAAAATCAACAAAAAATTAAGTAGGCGGGCGTATAACCGTTTGTGTAAAAATCTAGCCATCGCCACAGCCCGCGTAAATGTACAAGGGGTACTGGGAGTTGTAGTTAAATGGAGCTTGACGCGCCAAATCACTAAGTCTGTGTCCAACGAGCGCCGCTCTCTCCCGCCAATACACTTACCGATGACCTTCTTCTCCCCCACGGTGGCCGCCGTTTCCTGGCCGGCCTTGTCCTCCAATGCGACTGGTTGCTGTGTCTCAACCTCGCTGCTCATTGTGTCTTTGATGGTGTAAGTTTGTCTGCCTTCGGAGGTGGTGACTCGGGCCGGCGGTTGGCTCGCTTTAACTTCCCCCCGGGGTGTTGATGGTAACTCAGGCCGGCGGTGGGGCTGGTGCCTTTCGAGCTCCCTGCTGTCTACTCTCCGCTCCCGCTACCGATCGAACTGCCTGGCAATGGCCTTACAGACGGGTTAATCATCGCAGACATCCCGCCCTGGCTATTATGCTATTGGTCGATTGGCACGTCAGTCTCCGGATTTACTAGACACTCCTATCGTCGTATGGTCGACGGGCTTGTCAATCACGAATCGACGCGCTCTGTTTGGATGGGTCCACTCTGTAATCGTATTGGCTAAGGCAGATGTCAATAACAGGATTGGAGGGATTTGTCTCCCAGCGTCTGCATTATTGAATAAGATAAATGTGTTGAAGTCGGTTGATAGAAACAGGAATCGTCTATTGTTTACAAATCGCAGGGGGCAGATAGAATACAATAAACACACTATCCATACATGAAGAAATAGACGATTTGTGGAGATATTGAAGGAGTGCAGTAATATGAAAACACCTTTCAGTCATGAAATGTAATTTCCACAAACACAAATCTCAAGCTATTGTCCATATGGATGCCCCCCCCCCCGCACTAAATATTTCTGACTTGGGTTGAATTTAGCTGTTCCCAGTAGTTGGTCCAAATTCAAATCTTAGTAACCCAGAGTCATGGGCACCCCAAAAACATTTCAGCTGATGCTAATATCACCAGATCACTCATAGAAGGGAACTCTGATTCCATTTTATTCAGATAGCATCAGTTTATGAATAAATTATGTTTGAGTATAAGATGTCAGTGTTTTTTTCTAGTGGTCTGATATCCTTATCTGAATGACCCCCCCCCCCAATAAAAAAACAAAAAGCCTATGGACCCTGTTACATCAATTTCCTATTAATAACATTGGGATCAACCATCAAAAATACCAGCCAGGTGGCAACCCTACTTGCTGCTTAATAATAATGTTTTGGCCCAGCATCATTAACAGTGTCCTTCTGACAGGTCTGAAGAGGGGAAACAAACCTTGTAGATTTGTGCCTTCCCCTATACTATATAAATCGTGTTTGTGCTTCAGACAGGGGCTCTGCTCTAACTTCCTTTGCACCATTGAATCTTAGTCCAAGGTTTTATAGAAAAGGGATAATATAATCATAAATAATTCCTCTAAGTGTTACCTCATGGCTTGATTTTGGTTTGTTTCTTTGAAATAGTTTTTTTTTACTGTTGGTTTGATTGTTTGTGTTAATTCAAAGACATTGCACAGCACTGCAGAATATGCCTGTGCTTCCATAATAACAATAGAAATGCTCTTTCACACCTTGACCAAAGATGCACTTTTAATCCTACTATCTGGAATCACAGCATACATATTAGAAATACTAATACAATAAATGTTATCCTGTTAGACACTTGGCAATCTAACTCAATCTAATTTCCAAAAAAATCCACAGCGACAAAATAGAATTCAATAGCCATTTTTTGACTGGCCAGGTCAGAACAACAGGGCAGCATGAGCTGACAATTCATGGGACAGCACCAACTTATTACTGGTCCATTTAAAGTTCAAAAGCCTCCCAAACAAGACACCAATTACATCAGGTTGTGGTTACAGTACTTTCCTGACAGGTCTCGATGTATTGTTATTTTTATATATTTTTTTCTGAAATCACCAGAAGTTTCCTTGTGAGGCAACTTCATAAAATGAAGCAATGCAAATGCCATTCCACTAGCAATTCACATTCTTGCTGCTGGGAAGGCATTTCGGGGATATTAGTTGCCCGCAGAAGCAAAGATTTATCACTTGGCGACTAATCTCCCTGTGTGCCACCAGCCAACGAAGATGGCTTCTGGTAAATTGTTTCAAGAATCAGAATGCAGAGGGTAAACACAGCTTTTCAACTGTAATCACATTTAATAATAACGTTAAAATAATATACATTTTATAATGTATGTCCATTGTTTCAGGAGTCACAACCAACAGTGCAGGGAAATATAAACACCCAGGCAAATACTGCTTTCAGTACGCAAGTACACACCGGCAGCATACACAAATGGATCAAAGTACAAACACAAACTGAACACGAATCAGAAGCAATTAAAAAAAAACAAAGCCAGGATCTGAATGGAGAAACTTTAGGAGACAATTATATAGATATATAGATACATATTTCATTTGAATTGGAAAAAAAACCAAAGACCATCAAGTTCAACCCCTCCAAATGAAACCCAGTGCACATACACTCTCACATAAACTATATATATGAATATCTACTGTATATTAATTGTTGATTTTAGTAGCATAATCACCTATGACATAATGCTTGTCCAAGAAATAATAGAAACCCCTCTTAAAGACATTAACAGAATCAGCCATCACAATATTGATTGGCAGAGCATTCCACAACCTCACTATCCATTGATCCTTTATATGGGAAATAAAATTCCCTATCTGTTTGTAATGTCGTCTAATGTGCTTCTAAAGAGTAATAATGTTCCCTCACAAGCATCTTTTTTTCAGAAAAAAACAACCCCGACCATTATGGTCTACCATCATAATATAAGGGGAATTCAACCCCTCCGGCACTAAACCCATATCACCCCCCCCATAGGCCCCTCTCCCTCCTCCCCCTCGGCCTACCTCTCCCCCCGGGCAAATGCCCCTAAGTCGCTACTTACCCCTCCAGCAACATCACACATCACTTTATTTGCTTTAGTGGCCACAGAATGACACTGTCTGCAATTAGACAACTTGTCATATACAAAAAAAAACCTAGATCCTTCTCATTTAAGGAAACCCCCAACAAAACTGATATTCAGTGTATAACTTGTATTTATTTTATTTCTACCAAGGTCATAACTTTGCACCTTTCAACACTGATCCTAATTTCTATGTCCTAATTAACAAGTGCTTCCTGGTGAGCCTGAGAGTAGGAAGAGGGCCAGAAATGTGTGACTTCCTGTCCAAGAGTGTGACAAAAGACCCAGACCAGGATCAAGACAATCCTAAACCTCACTGCATCTCTTCCTTTCTGTCTCTATATGTTCCTGGTCAGCTCTTCAGCTTCCTTTCAAAGTCACTGCTTTTTCACACCATGATGGCACTTACCATTTTACAGTTCCGTGCCTTTGGAATTTAATCCTGAATTCTTCCCTAAGGAACTCTCCCTCAGCCTTCATTTTTTTTTATAGATTTTTAATTATTTGCCTTCTTCTTCTGACTCTTTTTAGCATTCAAATTGGGGTCACTGCCACAATCAAAAAAACAAATGCTCTGTAAGGCTACAATTGCTACTTTTTATAACTAATTTTTCTATTCAGGCATCTCCTATTCATATTCCAGTCTCTTATTCAAAGCAGTGTATGGTTGCTAGGGTAATTTGAAACCTAGCAACCAGATTGCTGACATAGCAAACAGGAGAGCTGCTGAATAAAAAGGGAAATAACTCAAAAACCACAAACAATAAAAAAATGTAAACCAATTGAAAATTGTCTCAGAATATCACTTTCTATATTATACCAAAAGTAAATTTTGCCTTTCAAATACAGGTATGGGATCCGTAATCCAGAAACCAGTTATCTGGAAAGCTCATGGTTATCTGGAAAGATTCATGGGAAGGCCATCTACCCTAGACTTCATTTTATCAAAATAATTCAAATTTGAAGAAACTTATTTCCTTTTACTCTGTAGCAATATCACAGTACTTTGTACTTTATCCATATTAAGATATAATTAATCATTATTGGAGGCAAAACCAGCCTATTTGGGTTTATTTAATGTTGATTATATTTAATAGACTTAAGGTATGAAGAGCCATATTACAGAAAGCTCCAGGTACCTGGCATTTTGGATAACAGGTCCCATATCTGTGCTGTAACTATAAAATTATTGCACATATACTTTTATCATGCAAAAAAGTACATCTGTTTGCAGTTATCAAGACTGAAGTTGCTGCTTAGCTTCCCAAATTATAAAAGTTTGACAATATACTCCGTGCAAACTTGAAATATCCTGGACTGAATTAATAGGCCTGCATAGTTTTGTATCATCAGCAAGCACAGATACAGTGGTTTCAATACACTCCAATTCATTCATAAACAGAATACATAGTTCCCAATACAGAACCCTGTAGCACATCACTCAGAACTCCAATTAGAGTGTGAACAATGTTCATGTTCTTTCAGTCAACAAACTTTAATGGGAAAGCAAATTTTATATGGCACTGTATCAAAATCCTGGCCAAAGTATAACAAGATCACAAACTGTTGGAGCAAAGCCCTCTGTAGCACGAATCCTGCAGAACTGGAATTTTATAATTTATAGTTTTATACTTTATAGTTTTAGAATTTCTGATCCTACATGACTATATATTTACTTGCTAAATGAATAATATTCAATATCATAAAGGACTGACATTTTGTCAGTGTTTCCCCACACTTGAGAATAAGTAGCTATCATCCCATGTGTTGAAGAACAAATCCTAATATCTAGTCTAAAAGCAACTGGACTTTTTTTTCTGGAAAGAGTTTTCTTGAAAACGATTCCCCACTCACCCAAGTGGCTTCTTCAGTTCAGCTGAATCGTAGCAATTCCCTGGCATTTAAACAATTAATGCAAATACAGTTAGATATATTAAATCACTGTTGAACTATTCATGTACAGTAGCTCCACCAATCAGCTGAACTGAAGAAATTGATTGGATGAGTAGTGAAACATTCCCAGGAATACTCAAAGTCCAGTTGTGTGAGACCTATTTCTACTAGATGCTATAAATAGTCACAGACAATGGGTTGTTTCCCGTTGAGTTACTTTTAGTATGATGTAGAGCAGTGGTCCCCAACCAGTAGCTCACGAGCAGTTGCTCTCCAACCCCTTGGATGTTACTCCTAGTGGCCTCAAAGCAGGTGCTTATTTATGAATTCCAGGATTGGAGGCATGTTTTAGTTGCATAAAAACCAGTAGTTCTGCCGAACAGTCCATATAGGGGCTACCAAACATCCAATCACAGTCCTTTTTTGGACTTTTTCATGCTTTTGTTGCTCTCCAAGTCTTTTTACATTTAAATGTGGCTCACGAGTAAAAAAGGTTGGGGACCGCTGATTTAGAGAGTGATGCATTCTGAGACAATTTGCAATTGGTTTTCAGTTTTTATTAGTTGTGTTTTTGAGTTATTTAGCTTTTTATTCAGCAGCTCTCCAGTTTGCAATTTCAGCAGTCTGGTAGCTAGAGTCCAAATTACCCTAGTGACCATGTATTGATTTGAATGGGAGATTGGAATATGCATAGGGAAGGGACAACATAGTAAAATGAGTAATACAAAGTAGCAATAGCCAAAAATGTGTAGCCTCACAAAGCATTTGGTTTTTAGATTTTTGTAAGATGCATTAAATAATAATAGATCCATATCCACACAACCAGATTCAATTTCTGGTAGGGTCCTTAACATTCTGTGACATGGAAGTGTGTTTATATATAAAATAATAGCCAGAATCCAACTTCCTGCTTTTCAGCTCTTTAACTTTGAGTTAGTCAGCGACTTGAAGGGGGCCTCATGGGACATAACTATTCAGTGAGTTTGCAATTGCTCCTCAGCATTCAGCTGATTCAAAAGCAACAGTTATGGCCCGTGTGGCCCTCCCTCAAGTCACTGATAGGTTACTGTCTGGTCACCAGAGAGCAGGAAGTTGGATTATGGCTATTATGTTAGACATCCAGTCACTCCAACCTTTATATATTACATTTTGGCTAACTATATTAGAAACATTTTTTATTTTGCACAGCCTATATATTTATCCAGTTTTTTTATTTTTATACTGAACAGTTCCTTTAAAACTATAAGTAATTAAATAAAATATCTTCCTTCTCATCGCACAAGGCCAGCCCTGCCCTGTACAGATTAAGAATGTGATCAATATACACCCAGTGACCATAGTTTCATGAAGATTTTAGGATTCAAATCACATAAACTGTAAAAAGCAGCATTTCTCAGATACTGGAATTACCTTGTTTCATAAACTACTGTATTCAGAACCTTTTATTTACATGATATTGTGCCTTAGTAGACTACATTGTGCCCTGTATTCTAAGTCACCACCAGGGCCGCTATCAGGGGGGGACAAGTGTCCCAGGCCTGAAGGGGGGCCCGGCAGTGCTGCACTTTTCAAAGAGCCAGGCCCCCCTTACAAGCGCCTTCCTATGTCCCAGCAGCAGAATGCGGAAGTGCCGATTGCTGAACAAAAGTCCTGGAGCGGCGGAAAGACCAGAAGTTACAAAGGAGTCCTGAAGTGGCAAAACTACCCAATGTCACGAAAGTTGCTGACTCTGAAGTCCTGAAGCTACAAGTTCAATTCTACTAACAGCAATGTGGGTTTTTTTGTTTTTTTTTTTAATCCCCTGGCCATCAGTTTTATTTTAATACTCTATAGACCCATGCCACCAATTAAAAAAAAAAGAGGGGCCCTGGCACCAATGCTTTTTTTTTTTTTTTTTTAAACTTTTATGAGGGGCCCTGGCGCCAATGTTTTTTTTAAATTTATAAGGGAGCCCTGACCATCAATGTTTGGGGGGGTTACTTTTTTAGCGCTGATGTCTGTGTGTTCTTTTAACTTTGCTGTGGAGTGGGTGGGATCAGGGGTGGGACTTGGGTGCCAGGGTGGGCAGGGCCCAGGGGGCCCCCAAACATTTTGCTGTGTGGGGCCCCATGATTTCTAATGGTGGCCCTGGTGACCATAAAGACATAGGTGGCTGGTTGAGGCCATGGGGCAACAATAAAGTAATGAAGCAATACAATAAGAGCACCAAGCTTCTTGGGTATGCTGCTAGTGTGCTGACACATGGTGTGGTTAAATGAGAAAAAAATATTGCAAATACTTCACACTACTTTTATGCATTTATTTAGAAATTGTATGCTTAAAAAAATGATAAAAATAAACTTTTCAAAACCAAATATCATCTTGCCTCCTGCATACCAGCAGTGTCGGACTGGCCCACCAGAATACCAGGGAAACTCCCGGTGGGCCAAGGTGTCAGTGGGCCCTCATGCTGCTAAACTTGTGGCCTATTTCATGGCCATTCCCTATTTCTATGAGAACAAAGAGGCTAAATAGATGGAATAATTGATCATAGTATGTAAAGAAAACAAACTAGGAGAATAGAGGTTGCATAAGGAGATTATTAGTACAGAGCGTGGGCCCCTGGTCTAAGGTTTTATGGTGGGCCCCTGGTGTCCCAGTCCGACACTGCATACCAGTATCATCGATGGAAGCTATATATGGCCAGAATGAACAAGCTAGGAGCTAGGATAAAATATATTCCTCTTTTCTAGTTCTCAAGGGAATAGCAATTACAAGTCTGTCGACAGATACGAGACATCCACAAAGTAGATACAGTTTGATCTGAAAACAAAAAGAAAAATATTACAGTAGGAAATATATACCATGTTCTATACATGTACAATAGTGCACAGGAAGTGTCTGCCTATCAAATTTATTCATTTAACTGACAGTGGCTAAAGATGCTCTGACAATGAAGCCTCTTCCAAAGACTTCCACTCCCACTGTGCTGGGAACACATGTCTCAGATAGATCAGGAGGCAAAAATATATATGCCCATTCATTTGATTGTTGGGGGCAGCCATGGTTTAAATAGATTTTAAGCTGTCCTGATATGTATTTGTATTTATAGAAAGTATCTATGTCTAGTGGCTTGACTTGTGATACTTAAATGTGGACAAACTGGAAGCAGCAGCATGGCCCACATCCTTGTTTCATATTAAAGACAAATAACCCCATTACAGGTGCTGCCTCCTTTATACCATGATTTTAAAGAACATGAAAAGTCACCATACAGCCAGTTGCTTTGTTTTTGCAAACAGAAGTCCTTATTTTAATATTTTTAAAAGGCTGAGGAAAATGGTCTGTGTTTCAGAATGCGGCTAACGAGTTTGATTCATGGTGTAATTTTCCTTCCAAAATCTTTCCTCTGAAACGTTCCCAAAGTGTGAAGCTTTTTAGTACACATTTGACCCGTTTGCATTACCTAGACGTGACATCCTTCTACTGCTGATTTTAGTGCACAATTTAGATGCAAGATTAGAGATGTAATACTTTTCATGAGCCCTGTCAGGTGGCTACAAATGGTGAATTTCACCCGGAGAAGAAATGCCTACATACAGCCAATACAGACTGAGGTTAGTAGTAAATATCTGTTATGGCACACATGAAGTGGCCCAAAACTTCAGGAGCAAAATCACCCAGGGTGCACAGAGACAGGCTGCTGTTATCAGCAGATTGGACAAAAGCATTGAGTGGTAATGTTGTCCCGGATTTGATTCGCAATACGTTCTTTTGCAGCAGGATTAGGATTCAGAACCGAATCTGAATCTTTCAAATTAAGCGATTTTTCTTTGCACAAATCAGGAAGCTGAGATTTTTCCCCCTCCTGCAGCTGAATTCTTCAGAAAAGTTTCAGGATGTGTCTGAATCGAGGAATAATGCATCCCAAATTGCAGTTATATTGTTATTATATTGTTCTACTGACATTATAACATTACATTAGTAAATAATAAATTGTTATGTGATACAACTTAGCACACGTCACAGTACAAACGGCAAACATATGTTTGTGGCATTGCAGACGATGAAACAAATGCCACAGGACTAAGGGGAAATTAAGCTATTAATTGGACTGCACATACAGGTCATACTATATTCTGTAAATGCTTTCTTTTAATAGCATTATATTTGCTATCCTCAACTGTGTGCCATTTTCCTTATCATCTAAACAAAGCTCATACCCATGACTTCCTAGAAATAACATTATACAGTCTGTAAATGGTGAGCAGCCATACACACACCCACCTGCAATAAAACATTTCTGTTGCACTAACAACTCATGGGAACCAGGCTTATCTTTACCATGTTAACTCACCTTTAGTTACATTTCCCCACACTGAGCTATCACAACTGGCAACTTGGGCTTGTTGTTGGGCCCTGTGGGTACATTCTGGAAACAAATAATACAAGCACATGACTGACTGTGCCAACATGCAAAATCGAGATAAATAACACTGCAGCACATCAAAGCCAAAGTCTGGAACAAATAGCAGTAATAAAAAGTGCAAAAGACAAGACATTGAATATATAATTATTCAAGAACATAATGGCTATGCCATTTGTGCATGAAGGTATTGCTTACACTGTGCACCAAGAATTTATTTAAGAATTCCTATTCTTATACATTTTATACATGCACAAAATCCAGGTAAGAATCCAGTATTTAAATCCCAGCACTTTTTACAAGATTTGGATTCAATCCTGAATATGAATCTGGACAGAGCTATTAGTAGCAGCTTCTTGTTGTGGCTACATAATAGACAACAGAAATAATAGGTTTTGCCAAGACACTACGTGTGTTTTAGCAGAGACAATTTTCAGTATTGTCTATGGCAGAGTTTTGGGGATTTTGCAGTGGATACTAGTAGCTGCATGTGTCTTAACCCATAATGTTGCTGGATAAGGCAACCCAAATGTAACGGGGGTGTCAATGTGTTAGGAATCCCTCAATTAATATAATCATTTACCTTAGACTCAGAACTGGTGCTCCTGTCAGCTGAAAATTACACCAGCCTGGGGTAGCACCTAGGGTTGCCACCTTTTCCTGAAAAAAATACCGGCCTTCCTATTTATTTATCTTTTTGTCCTATTAATAACATTGGGATCGACCATCAAAAATACCACCCAGGCCAGTAAAATACCAGCCAGGTGGCAACCCTAGTAGCACCCAATCTAAATACTGTTCTCTGTCCACAACAGCCCGCATGCAAATTAATGTGAAATTCAGAACTTCAAAGTTAATGTTCAGATTTTATTCTACTGCACATGCTGCTGTTCAGGAACTTGGAATGGATCCTTGGGACAAGAGAAAAGATTGTGTTGCAGTTCACAAAGGACCAGGGCACTTTTCAGGAGGTCCTAAGGTAAATTAATATATTTACTTGGGGGTGCTTAAAACACCCCCCCAAATACATTTGGGTTAACTTGTCCTTCAAAGTTGTGCTACATGAAGGTGGTAAATGTTTAACTAAGATGATATCATTTGGTAATTCCTAATAAAGTTATACACAGCGCTGCCATATGGTTGACAGGCAAGTATTTCTCCCAAGACTTCATTGCATTTAAAAGGGATACTGTCATAGGAAAACATCTTTTTTTTTTCAAAACACATCAGTTAATAGTGCAACTCCAGTAGACTTCTGCACTGAAATCCATTTCTCAAAAGAGCAAACAGATTTTTTTATATTCAATTTTGAAATCTGACATGGGGCTAGACATTTTGGCAGTTTCCCAGCTGCCCCTGGTCATGTGACTTGCGCCAGCACTTTAGGATGGAACGGCTTTCTGACAGGCTGTTGTTTTTCCTTCTCAATGTAACTGAAGGCGTCACAGTGGGACATGGGTTTTTACTATTGAGTGCTGTTCTTAGATCTGCCATGCAGCTGTTATCTAGTGTTAAGGAGCTGCTATCTGGTTACCTTCCCATTGTTCTGCTATTAGGCTGCTGGGGGCGTGAGATCACTCCAACTTGCAGTAAAGAGTGATTTAAGTTTATCAGAACGTCACATGACTTGGGGCAGCTGGGAAATTGACAATATGTCTAGCCCCATGTCAGATTTCAAAATGAAATATAAAAAAATCTGTTTGTTCTTCTGAGAAATGGATTTGAGTGCAGAATTCTGCTGGTGCAGCACTATTAACTGATGTATTTTGAAAAAAAACATTTTTGCCATGACAGTATCCCTTTAAAGACGCAAATATGGAAAAAGCAAAGTAAAGGTCTACCTATATATCATTTGCTTTATAATTTTTTCTGGACTAGGCCAGTACACTTGCAAAGTCCAAAGCTAACACGTTGTGGTCACAAAAGGATAATCATCATTGTTAGAAGACATTCTGAACTTCCTACTGGGAAAGGCCTGAAAGAAAGACCAACACACCAGCATCACCAGTCTAACCAAAAAGTCGCACTTTCCAGTAAGGAGATGTGTAATTTATTGGAATTCATTTGTATCACGGGTCTATGGAACTATTGGTAAAACATTTTGTCAATTTCCCAGCTGCCCCTGACTTGTGCCAGCACTTTAGGAGGGAACTGCTTTCTGTCAGGCTGTTGTTTTTCCTTCTAAATGTAACTGAATAGTATGCAGTGGGACATGGGTTTTACTATTGAGTGCTGTTCTTAGATCTACCAGGCAGCTGTTATCTTGTGTTAGGGAGCTGTTATCTGGTTACCTTCCCATTGTTCTTTTGTTAGGCTGCTGGGTGGGGGAAAGGAGGGGGTGATATCACTCCAACTTGCAGTACAGCAGGAAAGAGTACAAGTCACATGACTTGGGCAGCTGGGAAATTGACAAAATATCTAGCTCCATGTCAGATTTCAAAATGAAATATAAAAAAATCTGTTCGCTCTTTTGAGAAAAGGATTTCAGTGCAGAATTATTCTGGAACAGCATTATTAACTGATGCATTTTGAAAAAAAAAAATTTTTCCCATGACAGGATCCCTTTAAAAAGCTTATCACTAATTGGTTGCTATAGGTAACTGCCCATGGGCAAATTTGCCCAGCATTGATAAATGAGCCCCAATGTCATTAATATATTGATAACAGGTGAGCACAGAGGATTTCCTGTCATTTGTCATTGCGAGAGGATCTCAAATGGAATCCTGGCTCATTGTGGGTTCACCCACGGGAAGATGCCAGTTCAGCTCAAATTACCATAATCATCATCTATAGCCGGCTTTATTCAAAGAGAAGACAGTAGTTTGAAGAGAGTGCTTTGGGAACAAAAAGAAACAATAATAATAAAATTGTAAGCTCACAAAGAAAATTTAATATTTTTACTACTGTCGCCAGCATCCCCCTTTTGAAAGCTGGAAAGATGTAGAAAAGGAAGGCAAATATCTAAAAATTATAAAACGCATAATGAAGACCAATTGCATTGATGCTAGAATAGAACACTAACATAGTGAACCACACCTTTATAGGAATTTCAAAAGAAATGTAAACTTATTTTACTTTGGTATCATTGTAGGTAAACTTATATGAACATATTTTAATGTTCCCCAGCACAGAAGCCAATTAAGATATGTAATCAGGTGCAGCTGCGTTCCTTTGATCACTGGCTGTAAAATATCCCAGGTTGTGCTGGGCGACTTTCTTACCAGTAAGGCTGACACAGAATAAAGAATGAAATGAGGCTCTGCTATGGGTAATGTAGCTAAAATGGTTTCATATTGTTTAGTAAATGGGAGTAAATGTGGGAGTAAATGGGAACAAACAGCATTTAAAAAGAAAAACCTAAATCTAAACGAGCTAACTCCATGAGGTGATCCGCACCATTTTTTTTTTTTGCCAAACTACATGTATCTGACTGTTGGATGAAGACGCAGCGTTCACATCCATCAGTCGGATACATGTAGTGTAGCTCCGATTTCACGATCAGTTCCATTATATTCTGCACTTCCAACATGTTGCATGCGTGTCATCCCCTGGCGACTACTCAGTCTGGATCGCCTCGTGGAGTTTGGCCCTTAAAAATCGTCTAGGCAATTAGAAATGATATATGGCACCTAATTCTCATTTCCTTTAAAAATGACATCTTAACTGCAGCTCCCTTTAGATCCTTTGAGGTCCCTAGCTGTGTATGAGAAGGTGTCCTTCCCATGAAATACAATATTATGTGTCTGTAGTCACCCAGTAAAAAAAATGAATGGCAGTACCCTGTAGTGTCTAGCTAGCTGCTGGCTGTCCACCTCCAACAATGGCTGGTATCCTACAGTGCAAAGTGCTGCCAGCTCTTCCTGCACAGCCTGGGAAAGCAGCCAGAGTAAGTGGAATTGCTGACTGCTGTTAGAAGAAGGGCTTTGGGGAGAGCTTTCAGGATAGCGATACAAAAAGCCAACTTTTAAAGGCCCATAACTTCTGCTTTCAGAGAAGCACTGTGTAATGCAATAGAATATATGCTCATGAAATAGGTTGCCTTTAAAGGGGATCTAAAGTAATTTTTTTAAAATTAACTTTAATGCATATATATATATATATATAGGTTCCTATTACTAAATAAACCACATTTGTAATGCTTTAACATACAAGTTGAGATCTCTTTCAAAGTTCAGTGACTGCTGGCCATTTTACTCCTTGGTGCTCTGGGTGGGGGTTAGAAATTTCTGAACAAGAATGTATCTTTGAAAGGGTTAAACTACCTGTGAGCCGTATCTAGCAGCTGAGCATCAGAGGACCAGCCCATCAATAACTATCGAGCGGGCGGAACGTCATACTTCATTTTATAAGTCACCTCCAGGAAGGTGAACAGGTGTTTGCCAGTTAAAAGTGGAATATATCTATATTTGTGACACATACCTTGCTTTAAAAGCCCAAACTTTCACGGGGTACAAATATTAATCTGCATTGAGAGATAAGAAGGCCTTTGTTCCCACAGAGACATATATACTCTATAAAAAGAGTACCTCTAGATGTCATATATAGATGGTGCTCTTGCTATTCTTGTCATTTATAAATGCCTCACTAAGCAATGTGGCACGTTCCTCTCTAATGTATAAATCAAATATGTAGAAGCTGTATCGAACGCTTAAAAAAACTGTTCTTTGCTTGCACACACTACTATCATACATTCTCCATTTTCAGAAACATTTATAGATAGAAAAGCACAACCTATGCTCCAGTGCAGCACAGGAAGCCTTGATATAGCTAATTAAATGATTTTAATTATGCCAATCTTCCGCTGACTGAGGCTAAATATAAGCAAGCTTAATTCTGTCCCATTGTAAACAAACTTCCGTCCAGAAATCTAAACCTAGAGTAATTGGCCCGAGAATGGTTGTTTTTGTTCTGTTGAAGTCTAGGTATATCCAGCCCTCAGTTGGTTGCTGTTAAACTAAAGCTCCCAGGAACTGCTTAACAGCCAAAGTCATGCAGAGAACATTCAATAACAGGTTTATGGATGAAGGTCGGACATCACTACTACAGAACTAGGACTGGAGATGTCATTGTTTTGTTTAATTTGTTGCATTGCGTCAAGGCAGATTATTTCCATATAGAAGTATTTTAGCATAGGTATATACATTGGCCTAGTGAGTTTATCGGTATTATTTTCAAGCAAACATGATGCATTCTTACTTTGGCAAAGACAAGGAAATAAGCAGGCAACTGATAAGCTCTCTCTATACTATCAGGGTGTGGCCCTGGTATTTCCCCACACCCAGCAATAAAGCATTCCAAGGCTATGAGTGAATGGCACCATAAAAAAGCTCACTCTTTCATCTTTCAATTAAATAACTTTCAATTTCCCCCTACACAAACAAATTACCTCAATTTTTCTCATTACAAGAAGTCCATCGATGACTTTACCTGTAAATAAAATATTCATTTTGATTACTGCAAATGAGACAAAAAAGTTCAATATAAATACAATATATATTATTATATACACATATATTTATGCATGGCAGTAGCACACATTTATGAAAGTCACTGCTAAAGTCCCAGTGGATCGCTGGCATTGCCAGTTTGTATAGCTGCCACAGAGTGGCCGGCCCTGCACAGTATTCAAGCGATTGGCCTTCTGCCCAATCAAAACTGCAAAGAGGAGCTAATCTGCTTATTAACTAAAGCACCTTCCGACATGGTGCATCAGCAGCTGAAATTTTTCAACAAGACAGGAAACCAATCTCCAAACTGGCATACATGCTGGATGGTCAGGCAGTCTGGTCGAAACTGGACAAAATTCAAGTCAAATCAAGGCATGTGTGCCTAGCTTTACATGTGATAATCCAAGTGATTCTCAGACTATGTGCTTTATAATGCTAAAGACAAAAAAGATATTTGATCTGCTGCATCTTCACAGCAGCTTGCATTATCAATGTGATAATGTACTCGGCATTTGGCTTGACGCTTGTAAGAATGTAAGAAGAGGATGCTGCCATGAACTTGGGTGTTTTGTATGACCTTCCCCAGAATAGTTTGAGTTCATATGCACTTAACATGTAACAAAATCAATTCCTGGACGGCACTTCTGGATAAGGGCTTTATTGTGACACCTGTGAGGCAAAGTGCCGTCCAGGACTTGATTTTGTTACATGGATACAGTGGGGACACTGAGGATTGAGCACCTGGATAAAGTAGCACAGTGAGCTGGAGCGGTCTCATTTGTTCCTATTTTACTTTCATATGCACTTAACTGGATTAAAAAATAAGACATTGTTTCTGTATCATTACTGTTTTCAATGTACAGCAGCCCTATGCAACCTAATTCCCAAATGTCCTCACGCTTCACCAGTTGTGTGGCCTAGACATCTCACATGCACTGTCCCAAATGAGCAGATTGCAGATAGGACTGAGCTATTCTGGAAATGCAAATTAATTAAGTGAAGTGCCCCTAAGAAGCATGGAATGTAAGTGTAAGGGAAGTTCATGGTGTAAAAATTGTCATTGTACAGGTATGGGACCGGTTATCCAGAATGCTTTGGAACTGGGGTTTTTCAGATAACTGTTCTTTCTGTAATTTGAATCCAATAGGCTGGTTTTGCTTCCAATAAGGATTAATAATATCTTAGTTTGGATCAGGTACAAGGTACTGTTTAATTATTACAGAGAAAAAAGAAACCAGTTTTAAACATTTCGATAAAATGGAGCCTACTGGAGACTGCCTTTCCGTAAATCGGAGCTTTCTAGATAACAGGTTTCTGGATAACAGATCCTATACCTATGAATCTATAACTGATGCAAACTAATTGGGAAGACTTTCTGCTTCAGCTTTACTTTCAGCAATAACCAGTGCTTGTTTTTTCTGGTTGTATCCTAAACAGAAGAACACAGGAATATCTTACAATATATCTATTCAAAAAGTCACATGTGTAACAGTCTCCCAGATGAACAAGCCTGGCAGGAGCAGCCTGAAATAATGAGCTTGGCTGGAAGCACTGGCTGTGTCCTGATTTTAGTGAAATATAAACTTACCAAATACCACATGTTTTCCATCCAGCCAATCGCACTTTGAGCATGTAATAAAAAACTGGCAACCGTTTGTCCCTGGGCCACTGTTAGCCTGTGAAGTACGACAGTGTGTTTTAGATTTGGTTTATTATACAGTTTGTAAAAAAGAAACACATTGGACTTGCCTACAATCATCTTTTAGCTGTTTAATGCAAAAGTCAGTCTGTGGGAGTGTAATAAAAAAAAAAAAAAAAAAAACAGCTTGAAAATATAAAGGTCAAGTGAATAAAATCAGTGGGAATGGCATGCATGCAACTCCAGCCATAAAACTGAGAGGGATCCAATAGCAGTGAAGTATATCCATGTTTCTTGGCTCTCTACATTGAAACTCCCAGCTCTAAAACTTATTGGATTCTTTGTTATAAAGGTGGCTAGATTGGCCACCGTAACATATTCAAGTACTGCTATTTTTATGAAACAGGCAAAATGTAGCATTTTGTTTTGTTAAAGAGACAAACTTTTTTCCCCCCTATTATTCATATTTTTTTAATTGCAAAAAAAAACTTGCAAACTTACAACTGAAAATGGTCAAAAGGCTCAACACAGTGAACCCAGCTACAACAATATCTTGGAATAGAGGGCCACCACAACAATTTAAGGATAAAGGCCAATGGGGGGGATTTCTCCACCAAAGTATTTCACGAGTAGTTATCAGGGCAATAAAAAGCTGAACTGACACAGCATAGAAGTAGCTGGCTGGGTCAGTAGATGGAGGATCCTGATTCGGGCCTGATGCACTGCTTTGTCAGTGAAGCTCCTGCATAGAAGAAGCTGATCCGTGTTTGAAGAGCTCAGGTTACAAAGAGGACAACCACCCAAAAATGTGCCTAATGAAAGGCTTCTAAGCAATACAGAAATCCTTCAATAGTTTCAAAGTTATTTGCAAGTGAATACAGTATTCTGTACCCCAGTTCTGACTGTAGAAACAATGCTTCTCCGGGTTTGTTAACCTGAATATTTACATTTTCTTTCATTCTGCAAATAACTGTTTTTGGGCGGAGATCCCCTTTAAGTTATGGACCCCTGTCAAACAATGGATTCCACAGAATAGAACAGAAGCGTTGCCAGAGCCTTGTCTGTAAGATTGTTAGGTTTCTTCGCTGAGCAGAAGGTCCCACCTGCAGCTCTAAACAGCTATGGATTTGCTGCGTGCATTCATTGTTTATTCTTATTTATTGCACCCTTGGGAACAGTTACAAGAGAAATAGCATTACAAGCCATGCAGGTTTCACAATCACGTTCCATCAAACTGTTGAATAACAGAAAGTGTGGGTTTACATAGTAACAAGTAGAATACAGTAGCAACCAATCACACATCCCTTTTCAAACAATGCAAGTCCATTGAAAGTGCATGTCTCATTGGTTGCATATACCAAAATGTATATAGTTATAGAAGATTTTCGCATTAATCAATGCTTCATCTATTATCAGCCATGCATACAGTAACAGATCTGGAATACATACCATAGATAATAGCCCAGGTGTAGAGTGTTTTAGTTTGAAGTTCTCATCTGCAAATGGACCTCTGTATATGCTTGCAACTCCAGTGCCATCTCCCTGTAAAAATATGTAAAACTAAATGCAATAAAGAAGAAGCAAATAATAGAATTTCATTCTGCCACTACCAAAATTATCTGAAAATGTATACCATGGAATAATGGATTTAAAGGCATAGTTAAACATAAAATTTACTTTAAGTAGACAAGGACGTTTGGAAACAATTTGCAATTGGTCTTCATTCTTTTTTTGTTTTTCAATTAATTTGTTTTTTCTGTTGAGCAGCTCTCTCTAGTTACAGCAGCTACCTGGTTATGGAGGTCTTGCAACCAGGCAGTGGTTTCATTGGTAGATGGGAATATGTATAGGAGAGGGCCTGCATAGCAAGATAAGTAAAAAAAAAAAAGTAACAACAAAAATAATTATAGAGCAATTGTTTTAAACTGCCAGGATCAGTGGTTCCCATTTGAATGTTGGAAAGATGCAGGTGAAAAGGGCAAATAATTAAAATCTATGCTAATAAATACTGAAACCAGTTGCAAAGTTGTTAGGAATTGGCCAAGCTTTAACATAGTAAAAGTTAACTTACTTAAAGTGATACTGTCATGGGAAAACTTTTTTTTCAAAACACATCAGTCAATAGTGCTACTGCAGCAGACTTCTGCACTGAAATACATTTCTCAAAAGAGCAAACAGATTTTTTTTTATATTCAATTTTGAAATCGGACATGGGGCTAGACATTTTGACAATTTCCCAGCTGCCCCTGGTCATGTGACTTGTGCCAGCACTTTAGGAGGGAGCTGCTTTCTGGCAGGCTGTTGTTACATCCTTCTCAATGTAACTGAAGAGGAGTCACAGTGGGACATGGGTTTTTACTATTGAGTGCTGTTCTTAGATCTACCAGGCAGCTGTTATCTTGTGTTAGGGAGCTGTTATCTGGTTACCTTTCCATTGTTCTGCTAGGCTGCTGGGGGGGGGGGGGATATCAATCCAACTTGCAGTACAGCAGTAAAGAGTGACTGAAGTTTATTAGACCACAAGTCACATGACTTGGGACAGCTGGGAAATGGACAATATGTCTAGCTCCATGTCAGATTTTAAAATGAAATACAGTAGAACCCCCATTTTACATCCCCTGATTTTAAGTTTTCCCTCATTTTACACCATTTTTTTCTGGTCCCCTGAAAAACGTAAAATGGGGGTTCTACTGTATATAAAAATCTGTTTGCTCTTTTGAGAATTGGATTTCAGTGCAGAATTCTGTTGGAGTAGCACTATCAACGGATACATTTTGAAAAATAATGTGTTTTTTCCCCATGACAGTATTCCTTTAAAGGTGAACCATCCCTTTAACTTGGCTTGAAAAAGCCCCTGAACTTAAATCCATACTGAGCAACTAATAAAGCCATAGATATACCGTCATTTACTTCTGAAATAAGTAATATACAGTACACAGAATAGAAATGTCACAATATAAGACTGATTAGTCATTAATACAGACAATTACTACATGGCAGCTCAGAAACCAGTGCAACTAGCATCAGGATTTAATAATCAGCACTGTAGCATCAGCTTATATTACAGATAAACCTTATTTTCTGCAGGATAATTAGTGACAACCCCTAAGTTTAGCTTCTCAACAGCTGCTCAAAGCCCACTGAGCATGTGAGTGTCGCGAACAATTTCCAAGATGTGACCCCCCTGTGACAAGTTTGAAGTCCTGGATCATTGCTGCTATTGACAAGCTGAAACTTTAGTCTGGTGCAATCAGTTCAGGATATAAAACATGTCATTCTTGGCCACATTCATTTTAAAGGTTTAGTTCTCCCTTGAGGATGCATCATTTGGGCCATTAAGGGTGTAGCTGTAGGAGGGGATTATATTAACAGGAATCATTATATTAACAGGAATCATGTTGATGACCCATACTTATTTTTACAGATAAACCTTATTTTCGGTTTGGAAATTTATGACAACCCCTAAGCTCAGCTTCTCAACAGCTTCTCAGAGCCCACTGAGCATGTTTGTATCACAGACAATTTCCAAGATGGTGACCCTGTGAGAAGTTTGAAATCCCGGATCATTGCCGATATTGAGAAGCTGAAACTTTAGGCCAATGAAATAAATTTAGTATATAAAACATAAGAATTTTAGCCATATTTATTTTTAGGGTTTAGTTTTCCTTTAAACCTGCAGATATTGTTCAGGCAGGCATGTAGCAGGACCCCGTATATGAGCCAATAAGGTTCTGCCTGCAGCTTTTAATGGTCTGTTTATGGCCATCTTTAGTCTGTTGTGTGTCATAAAGTAGAAGATGACTTCAGGTTGGATGCAAGTTAGGAAGTAGGGTCAGGTTGAACCCAATCATCACTATCATTTCAATAATAAGCAATAAGCATTATCTGTACATTGCCCTGGCATGGCACATATTCCATATTACTTCATTATAAACAAGTAGGAGGAAATATCAGCATTTCCAGACCCTAAAACAAACCATACACGACTGTAAATAAATGTATGTCTGCCAGCAAATCCTGCTGAACAACATAGGATACCAGGTTCGACTACATCGGGAAGTGTTTATGGATAAATCTGTGAATTTCATATGAAATAAACTTCAGAACTAGCTATAATGCTTTATTGTCTGCTAAGAGGGAATAAAAGAGGAGAATGTTTATTCACCTTAGGGCATCAATTGGCAAGCAAATGGCAGAATTGTGGAAGCTGTAACAACTTCTGGAGGGTCCATCACTGTTCTAGGTTTCCACTTTTAGTAAAACATCTTGTTTTAATTACGTATTTAAGAGTTAGACTTACTCTCTCACTGTTTCTCATTACAGTAAACAGTAAAGAAAGCAATATGCAAAGAAGCCAAATAAATAGGTTTAACCGAAAATTGTATTTATTGTTTGAAAAAGCAAACAGAACATGTTTTTGTACGGCTACAGCAAATGGTGTTCCAAATGGCCTACCACTGTGTGAAGCAACTTTCAGATTCTGGCCTCCTTGACTTCCTCCACCTGACATTAGTGGTGGGTTCAAATGAGGCCTCGTCAAAGTTAAACTAAAGCTTAACTAAACAAGCTAGAAATGTTGCAAATTATGTTCTGTACCAGCCCAAGGCAACCACAGCCCTTTAGCAGTAAAGATCTGTGTCTCCCCAGTAGATGCCCCAGTAGCTCCCCATCTTCTTTTCTGCTGATTCACTGATTCACATGCTCTGTGCTGCTGTCACTTACTGAGCTTAGGGACCCACTCACAATATACAGTACACATAGAATAGAAATATAGTCACAATATATTATTACAGCTTTTTGAACCAGCGTGTCCTACCTCATTAAGCCTCTGATACATTGTCACAACAATTATCTTTCTCTCCCCCAGGAATTGTGTTCTTAACAGATTCATTAAGGATTAATCATTTTTCTATTCATAATTGTATAAAAGCTTTATTTATAATTGTTCAAATGAATTTCAGCACAGTGTATAGTATTAATTCTTGGATTAAGTATGAATTTAAATAATGAAATTTTGAATTTAACAATGAATTTTAATTGATTATGGGGATCTTTATTGCCTAACTTTGGAATTGTGAAGGGTAACAAACCAGATTTATAAATAAAATTTGTTGCATTGATTTAAAACTACAGAGTGCAATCTGAGACTCTTTTTCTAGTTCTATCAAATAGTCACAATATAAGACTGATTAGTCATCAATACAGATTACTACTACATAGCATCAGCTCATATTACAGGCCAACCTAATTTTCTGCTTGATAATTTGTGACGCCCAGTAAGCTTAGCTTCTCGACAGCTGCTCAGAGCCCACTGAGCATGCGAGTGTCACAGACACTTTCCAAGATGGTGACCCCCTGTGACAAGTTTGCACCAGACTAAAGTTTCAGCTTGTCAATAGCAGCAATGATCCTGGACTTCAATCAGTTCAGGATATAAAATATGCCATTTTAGCCACATTCACATTTTAGGGTTTAGGTCTCCTTTAAGGATGCATCATTTGGGCCATTAGGCTGTAGCTGTAGGAGGGGATTCGATTAAATTAACATGGATCATGTTGATCCATACTCAGTAGCATTACAAAGCATGTATCAATGTTTTAGCTATATGTACTAAATACTGCCTAGCAATAATCCAGGTAATAAGATCACCGGGAACTGTGTGTCACACTGAGCACAGTTAAACACAAAGAAAACATTTCCTTAAAACTTACGTTAACAAAGTCTCCACCCTGGATCATGAAATCCTTTATTACCCTGAACAGACAAATACAGGCAAGCGTCAGTATTCTAGTAAACAGTGAACAGTTTATTTTCATGGGTAATACCGGGGTAATGCCCCTTGTCATTTGTGTATGTCCAATAATATGAATGAGAAGCACAAGGATTTTGGAATCTGGGATTGAGCAGCATAAAATACAGGATTCCGTATATAAACAATAGTTCAAACCGAGTGGTTATTGTGAAAAGCAGTCACGAGTCTTATAGGCTGAGCAAAATATCTTTAGTCATGCAGCACGCTGCCCTATGTTTGGCTTTCAGAGATGTCAGTACCTGGTAAACAGTAAGTGTAATGGCATACGTGGTGATTTCAAAATGCTTATTTGTCCTGTTACCACCTCATATATGTGCAGATCTTGGCAAGCAGTGGGCATATTCTTAGTAAAACCAGCAAGTGTATGTAGTGATAGATTGGCAGTAGGGGGCTGAACCAAATTTATGCCATGTGCATTTTCCACTAGTGGAGGCAACACCATGTATGCCATTAGCCTTGCACGTACAAGCTATTGAATGTAGTCCTTACTCATTCAATTCTGACCATGTATTTGAATGCTGACCTGAATACATCAAAAACACCCATGCAGTTCTATGTTGCAAATTCATGGCTGGAATTGTTCAGGCAGTTTTGCTGATTCGGATTATTCAAGCCAATCACCTGGACTTGCATAGCAGGTTTGAGTAAGCTTTAACCATCTAGTTAACCTGTTGGATCACATGACGAAGCTCTTCTTTTATGGTTGTTTACAGAAAATACCTACATTGTGTGCAGGTGAATACCTTTTTTCATCTGATGAAACCATGGAAATGTGACATTCATATTGCATTCCATCCCAAAAATCTATATTTTATCCAAAGAACAAATCATAATTTCAATTATAATGGCATAATACAGCCCCTTGAAATTTACCAACTAACAGACAAGCTGGGGTAAAGAAGGTGAAAGAGCCAATTTTCCATATGAATGTTTGACAGCAGTGGAAAAAGCATTAATTAACTTAATCTATAACAGCGTTTCCTCTCCTCCATGAAACCTCTACAACTGGACATCCCATCCCCCAAGGTTAGGCGTTTATTTTTTTTACTTAAACACATATGAAATAAGGGAATAACACTTTCTCGCATAAGTGATGTGCCGGTTTACCTGTGAGTAGGGTTGCCACCTGGCCAGTATTTTACCAGCCTGGCCGGAATTTTTGATGGTTGATCCCAATGTTATTAATAGGAAAAAAAGATAAATATATAGGAAGGCCGGTATTTTTTTCAAGAAAATCTGGCAACCCTACCTGTGGGTCAGTTGGGTTTGGGCCGGCCTCGCACCCCCATTTGCAGGTGACAGACGGGTCCAGGCTGAGCTTTTCTTCCTGCTCCACCCTCCAGCATACATGCCCGGCTTTATAGCCGCACGCCTGCTCAGGGCAGGTCTATAAAAGGTACCCGGAAGTCACACATCACTATCTCACATCTACTTCTATCAGTAGAAAATAATGTGACACAAGATAAACACCAGACTGCAACAACTGCTTGAGTGATCTTATAAGAGAGAATGAAAAGGGGTGATAATTGCTTACTTGGGCCAGCTATCCCCTATGCTGACAATTCACTTTTCAGCCCTGGGTACTGGCCGAGAACAAAGAAAAGAGCAGCATGGCACTCACTAATAAAGTATCCAGGTCCAGTGTGTTTTTCAGTGAAAAGGAGTCATGGTCTAAAGAAAAAACTTGATCCTTTTTTAAGTTCTAATTTCTTTCTATGGAGGAACATAGCCCAGAGCAGCCACAAGGATTTGATAGGTTTTGTTATTTATTTGAGAGGAAGGGAATTAGATCACCAGTATACAACCCCCTACCATTACCATTTGTTGTAACTGGTTTGTTAACAGGAGTCCATTATGTGATTATCTATGCAGTGGTGACCTAATTATCTACTTCTCAAGTAGCAACTATGGAGAAGCTTGTTTCCCCATTTAGCTCAAATAAACTAGACAAAAATAACTAGATTTTTCATGATTAAAACAGGTAAAAAGTATGTTCAGCACAAACCCAATGCAACAAACATGTTGAAAAGTGGATATACCACCTCTTTAAATTGTAATATTTTATGTAAGCTGTCCCTTACAAGACCAAAGTTGTACACCCAGTTCATTCAAATCACATATTGACATGCAGCCCTTAGTAAAAATTTGGCTGTATACTTGTAAGATAGTAGGGTCCTCCCTAATGACTAGTCTAGTAGACTAGTCTAGTAGTGATGAGCAAAAAGTTTTGCCTCAAAAATGACACCCATAGTGAAAAAACTTACTGTCCAAATACTGGACAAAAAAAATTTGATGTCCATACATTTCAATGCATTTTGGTCAATTTCTCCATCAGCCCAGATCTGCCCTGGCCACGGCCCACTATGTCAAAACCCTGTACAATCCACTGCACACCTGATGCCGTTTACAACCTGAGAATCAGGTCGTCATGTCTCTAGGGCCCCCCTCTGTCACAGGGCCCCTGAATGAAGCACCCAATGTACCCCCTTTATAGTAGCCTGCACAAGTCTGACCAACAAACCATAATGAAATCATTTTCAGTTTAAAAGGCATCACTTAAAACATGCTTTTAAGAGCTGGGTTTTTTAATAGACCTAAAAAAGAAGTGCAAAATTGTGGCCCTGCAAAATTGCATTGAAATTGCATGACAACGGCTTGTGCCAGTGCAAGGGATAGTTGCCTGAAAGACTCTACTGACATTGTCCCTAACAGACCATTTCAATGCACTTCTATGGGGGAACCCAGTTCATTCAAATTTCTATCACATATTGACATGTACCCCTTAGTAAAAATTTGGCTGGATACTTATAAGATAAAGGGTCCTCCCTAATGACTAGTCTAGTAGACTTGTCTAGTAGTGATGAGAAAAAAGTTTTGCCACAAAAATGACACCCATAGGCTTGTGCCAGTGCAAGGGATAGTTGCCTGAAAGACTATACTGACATTGTCCCTAACAGACCATTTTAATGCACTTCTATGGGGGAAGGGTGGGGGGATTACAGGAACATTTGGAAAGTGCTCTGTGTCTACGGTTGCCACCTTTTCTAGAGAAAATACCAGCCTTCCTATATTTTTCCTATAAATTAACATTGGCATCAAGCAACATTTTTACCGGCCAGGCTAGTAAAATACCGCTCAGGTGGCAACCCTCTCAGTGTCCCATTAACTTAAAGATAGCAATTTAAATTTTCTACCCACCTATGGAATGTGCTTCCTTTATACCCTATGGGGACACCATCTTTCCTGGAAGAAAAAAAGGTTCAAATTTAGATACAGATTATTTACGTTAAAACCTCAAATAACATACAACTGTACTCATAGTAACAAATGCACCTTATTGAAACAATAAATGGATTTGCTATAACACTTAACACATCCTGCTCACGTTGCTCAGCTTTATAAAGCACTAGCACCATGTTCAGCTGTTTAGAATGGGTATGAGTGCATCATACTTCTAGAAGCATTTTTGATCTGTTTCAGTGGGTTTTATGAAACCATATAACATGGTCACTACTATTATGTAATATTTTTTGCCAGTCCCAGGTGGGTTTTATCCACACATTCAACGCATCTTAATGAGCCTGTCATTAAAATAGAAGATGGTCTGCAGCTAGATGTGAAATGCAAATGGATTGAAACAAAAGCCGCTTCCTCTGTTGTTTGCATTGTGCACAAGTGTAGTTTGCATTGGTTAAGTGTCAATGCATTTGAAAAGCCATGGCTTGTTTTCATGTTTACATTTAAATCTGCTCTATTTGAAAGGTCTACAACACATTAACATATCAAAGGGCTATCTACATAAGATTAAAAAGTTATTTGGCATCCCGTCTTCACGCATCTGTACCACCCTAAACACTAAAACTATAAAAGATCTTTGCATACTGTATAATTTATAAATATGGTTTCAGTATAAGCCAAAAACAATTAAACGTATTGTCTGCTATTGTAGGTTAAATTTGCATTTACACTTTTCCCCTCCATTATATCTGGTTAGATATTTCAGTCTTTGTTTGCTTTCGTAAACATATTGATCATGATTTTGTTGGCTTTATGGCTGTGGTATATGGCCCCAACAGTTTTGAAATCTAATATTTTACCAACCACTACAATGACACAAAAACACCACTGATTATTTACAGACGCTGTATATGATCAGTGTGTCAGAGAGCACAAAACTGTTAAAGAAGGATAGGGAAACACACTTGGGCTACTTTAATAATATATGTACTTTGTACCGGGTCTTGTAACCCACAGCAAACAATCAGGTGTTTTCTTTAAAAAGGTTAACAGGGAAAGCAACCGGCTGCTTCTACTCCCAGTCAGCTTACCGAAGACCCGCAAGATGGCTGAGTGCAACTCCGCATGCTTGAATAGGCGCCGAGAGGTAAGTATAAAGTATTTCCCCAGGGGGTAGTTAGGATGAAGGGGGAGGAGGGTCTATGTGGGGTGGGAGGTATTGTTTTTTTTTTTTAATTACAGGGTTGAATTCTCCTTTAAGGAATATGGTTCCAAATTACAGAAAGATCCGTTATCCAGAAAACCCCAGGTCCTGAGCATTCTGGATAACAGGTGCCATACCTTACCAGACAAAATTACCAAGAAAAAAATAGAGAATGATTTTGGGGAAGTGGAATTACCTAGTTTTTTTTTTTTCAAGTAGAGAGACAGCTATCAGAGACGGCCTTTCTCACACAAATCAATCCATCGTGAGGCACTCAAGGAGAAATCGAGCATGCGCACGATGGATTGTTTCCTTGTCGCCTTTTCTAAAGAGGGGCGGAGGAGACGAGTAAGGCAACTTCATGCGACTTTGGAAAACTAAGCGTCGCAAGTGTCATACCAATAGCGATTTTACATTCAAACCGACAGGAAGGCAGTTCGGGGAGATTGTCACCCCGAAGAAGAGGAAATTTGCTGCTGGGGCAACTAATCTCCCCGAATCTGCCCATGTCAGGACTGGACTGAGAATCAAAATAGGCCCTGGCATTTCAGGTACACAGAGGCCCAATCAGCCCACATAGAGGCCCAAACAGTCCCCACCAGCCCACTAAATACTGACTTTCTATGGGACCTTATAGCAGCCCATCTGGCATTTGCCCTAACCCACATATTGCCAGTCCGGGCCTGGCCCATGTGCCTTGACCTTAAAAATAAAGGGTTACTGATATTAGCTCATAGAAAAAGGTTGATTGCTGTATTGCCATATTGAAGTCAGGAAGTAACAACCCCCCCCGTAACAACCCCCCCTTTGCCTTTGCCTGGATCAACTTTGATGAATGTCTGTTTTTTTTCATCACTAGGTTATTCGCAGTAGCTAAGGTGGGTGCTTTCGATGCATTCTTTATTCAGGGGAGATCAATGGGCTGCTGCCTGAGAAGCGGGTCAACAGGGGTTGCATCACTAGTGCAAGATCGCATACTGCGCTTTCTGCACTAGCAGAAATTCGGCTCTTAAAGTTACAGGAGGCAGCTTTTTGCCACCCTTTGTAACTGGCCGTTCACTGCCACCTGAGGCAAGGTGCTCTTGCCTCATGGCAGGAACGACCCTGTCTCTATACATAGTCTTAATATATGTCTCTGCTCTTCCTGGACCTAAAATGCAAACATAGTTTGCTGTAAGTATTAATCTAGCCTTAGATGTCAGTACATAAGTGAAAGTGGTAAAGATATCTGCAGTGCAGTAGTTACAAGTTTACATACAGTTATGGTCTTTCATGACAAGAAAGCTGCCATACTGCTTAGTTGCAATGCACTATGCACATTGCACATGTTATTATTATTATTATTATTATAATTATTATTAATAATAATAATAACAAAAACAACTATGGGTATTTATTACTTGATCTACAGCATGACAGCAACTTATTTTTGCGGTTTTGTTCATTATCCACCCACCAACCAGTATATGAATACTTTAGCTTCTTGCAGAACTCAATAGACATTGAATGAAAAGCATTGAAATCAGGTTCTTAAGGTGGCCATACACAGGCCGATAAAAGCTGCCGAAAGACCAAGTCGGCAAGTTATTGGCCTGTGTATGGGGTCCTCCGACGGGCTTTCCCGATCGATATCCCGTCAGATCGAGGCCGCATCTGTTCGTTGATGCAGTCCCACGATCTGACCGTCTGTATCTCCTCCACTGAGATCCGATCAGTCCGATATCGCTCACCTCAAGGTGGGCATATCAGGGAGAGATCCGCTCATTTGGCAACATCGTCAAACAAGCAGATCTCTCTGTGTATAGCCACCTTTAGACCTTAGCCATGGGGGTTTGTGGAAATGTTTGTGTTTATAAATGTGAATTGTATTTTAGTATACATGCATTTATTCCCATCTATTTAATTTCTTCCATTACTCAGACTAAGCCCCAAATCAGATAAAAAAAAAAAAAAGATAGGATACAAACCTGAATTCGCCAGTACAGAATTGCCTGAAATGAGAATTATTTTATTTAGAATTAAGAAGTGTCAAATACTTTACATAACACAGTTTGTTCACTCTTAAAGGGATACTGTCATGGGAAAACATTTTTCCAAAACGCATCAGTTAATAGTGCTGCTCCAGCAGAATTCTGCACTGAAATCCAATTTTCAAATAGCAAAAAGATTGTTTATATTCAATTTTGAAATCTGACATGGGGCTAGACATATTGGCAATTTCCCAGCTGCTCCCACTCATGTGACTAGTGCCAGCACTTTAGGAGGGAACTGCTTTCTGGCAGGCTGTTACTTCTCCTACTTAATGTAACTAAATATGCCGCAGTGGGACTTGACTTTTACTATTGAGTGCTGTTCTTAGATCTACCAGGCAGCTGTTATCTTGTGTTAGGGAGCTGCTATCTGGTTACCTTCCCATTGTTCTGTTAGGCTGCTGGGGGGAGGGGTGATATCACTCAAACTTGCAGTAAAGCAGTAAAGAGTGACTGAAGTTTATCAGCACGTCACATGACTGGGGGAAACTGACAATATGTCTAGCCCCAGGTCAGATTTCAAAATTGAATATAAAAAAATCTGTTTGCTCTTTTGAAAAATGGATTTCAATGCAGAATTTGGCTGGAGTAGCACTATTAACTGATGTGTTTTGAAAAATACATGTTTTCCCATGACAGTATCCCTTTAAATGGGTTGTTCACCTTCCAATGTATTTGAAATAATGCCTTTTTTCAAATACTTTCCATTATTTATCTTTTACTGTTTTTACAAAATCTAAGTTTAAAGTTGAATGTTGTTGTCTCTGGTGTTTGAGTCTGGCAGCTCAGTAATTCAGGTGCAGACTCTAAACTGATACAATTTTGTAACATTTAATTTATACATTTCACAGCAACATCTCTGGAGTATTAGCAACTTTTGTATCAATTCTAACAGCTGCCTGTAATGAAACCAAGAGATTCTGCTCAGCAGGGACAAAGTTAAGAAATGTATCCATTAAATGTATCAGTTTAGAACAGTTGGGGGGGTCAGCGACCAGAGCTGATTTAGAAGGTGAAAAATTACACCTGACACTTCAATATTAGAAAAACCGTTACAAATAGAAAATAGACAGTAATTGGAAAGTCGTTATTTCTGGTGATCTATCTGAAAACAACTAGTTGTTTGAAGGTGAACAACCCCTTTAAGCCCTAAACCAGTTGGTCCCAATCTTTGTTTCCAAACCTTCTGCTACTCAGAATTTTTTTGTCAGCCACACAACCACCTCCAGTGTGGGTGACAAAATGTATGAAGTTCCTTCCAGACAGTATTAAATCGCAGGTGAGAAAACATAAACTGTACATCACTGGCAATTTACATTAATGCCTGTGAGTAGAGAACATCTGATGTGTTGTGTTATGTGTGCAACAAAACCTACCATGTGCCAATGTCCTAATGCATCAATCTAAAATTTGGTGAAAAAAGCTGGGAACATGCAACTACTACTCATTATGTGCACATAATGTACCTGCTCTGCCCAGAAAATGACTGTCTATAGCATTGTGCAGCCTCCAGTCTAAATGCAAATTGAGCTCCCATAATACTAGAAATTGGCTATGGATCATAATGGATTTCCAAACATTTTCTTGAAAGATAAAACAAAGGCTGGCTCTAAGGTGCATATTACAGAACTTAGTCATTATTAATGAAACCAGACAAAAATTAACCTTATGTGGATAATATAAAGCAGGTGTTTAGGGCTTATTTTTATTCAAAATGTAATTGCGAGATAGAATATAAATAAAATATATTTGATAGGCTAATGGCAAAATGATAACATAGCATGAGTGCATAGTTCACCTGTGATAGTGCAGCAGTTTCAGAAAAATTTGACTTTGTCAGTTCACCTATGCCAGCCAAATAGGACTTAGGCACATGGCAGTGGATTTGTTTTGGGAAATTCTCATTAATATAACACCAGCCAAAATACCCTGTGTGCCATTAGTCTTATTGTTCTAGTAAAGAAAGAATAATGACAGCAAACTTTTGATTGCTATAGGCAGTAGCAAACTTTGTCAGTGTTGCTATATATCTACTCTGGAGTTTTGAGTGGAAAAGTAACATGGCTTACCTAAAGTTCTCTGCAGTTTTTGGTACAACATCTGCAAAAAGTTCCACCTTCATCCGGCCCACCTCCTTTAAAAGTAAATGGAAACGAAATTAGTTTCCTCATGAAAATGTCATTAACTTATTATTTTTTGGAGTATACGCCTTTTTCTTTATTCGCAATTCCACGCAAAAGCAAAATGCATTTTTTTTTAATCATTTGTGGATTTTACATGTGGTCCACGGGGGAATGAGATGATTAAACTTCTACTACACTGTATACAGGAGTGGCAGCAGCAAGCCGCCTTGGCCAGCGAAGGGGCTAAGATCACCCCTGATTGTGTAATCCAGCAAACTAAGAGATCAATTCTTGGTGGAGTGCTGTCAGGCACCAACATTTCTGCTGGATAATGTATATTTTTACTTTTTATTTAGAACAGTTCATCTGGAGAAAAAAAAAATATTTTTAAGCAGTCAAAACCTTTCAGGGGCATTGTCATTTGCTTTTTACCTTGGCTGTTTGAAGATTTGGGTTTAGGAATTTTCTGTAAGTTTAGGGCTCTACTTTGGAGTTCATGGTAAGCAATTCATTAAGGATTTTAGGGTTCACACTTATGGTGTCATAGGTTTTTTTCCCCCCACAGGTTGAATTCCCCTTTAAAGGGCAATTCGCCTTCATTAGCAAAACTTTAATAACTGAAAAAACACAGAAATATGTTCAGACTTTCATAACCTGCCTAATTTTGTAAAATGAACATGGTAATTAGGGGGTGGTCAAAAAAATGTTGTCCCCTCTTTTAATTTCCAAAATGTTGGGACGGCTGAAAGCTGCTGCATAAAAACCTTAACTCAAAACCCACAAATAAAAGGTAACCCACAGGTGATCAAAGGTAACATACATTAATATATAAAATCAGGCGCACTACTGCTACAGAGTGTAACATTGAGTAAATGAATGAACCACAGTATTTACACATGTAGCTTTTTGGTCATAATAAATTACACCGGGCAGCCAGATTTGCTTTACAGGCAGTTGCATGCAATCCTATAACGTAACGCAGGTTCTTTTCATTGAATGCCATTTAACACCGCGTGTTACCTGCCCCCCGATACTGATATCGAAGAAAACAATGGGGTTGCTAGTGTTGGAAGCCGGCACCGCCATTTCTATCTTGGGCAAAGCCGGAAGGAGAGAGGCGTAGCTCCTGTCCCACTCGCAGCTAGTAGGATTTGTGCGCAGGCGCCACGCTGTTTTTTTTTTTACATGCTTTATTTGTATGAAGTTGGCGGGTGATGCTATTGGTCCGCGCTTCTATCGTTGCAGGGGGTTATGGCTCAATAGCCTTTGTGTGCCCTGGTTCCTACGTGACCTGCATTGCATTTTAGCAACTAGCGCCTTGTTTAGTTTTTGAGTAGAGTCCAATGATGTCATTCTTCTGTGGTGTCAGATTCATTTAATTTATAAAGATTCAGTCATTTGGTAGCGTTTAATCACAAGTGGAAGTTTGGCTCGTGCTCGTGCAGCTAGTAACGATGAGTCACAAGTTGTTGCGATGGCAGATCACAAGGGTTGCCATATTTGCTGCTGAGGAAGGACAGTGATGCTGGGAGCATGGTGGGGGGAGTCATGGAAGGAATTGGGCACATCAGTGAGAGGATTGGAAGAATCTATTGGTTATGGAAGCATGGATTGGGGAGAGTGGTTTGGGTTTCAGAACTGTAAAACCTGCACTAAACATACCAAAGTGGATCTCTCCGTAAAGAAACAAGCTTTCTGCATTTCCCCACTGCCCTATGGAATTGTTCCTTTTAACATAGCATATGCACAGACTTTAGGGTTGCCACCTGGCCGGTAAAAATGTGGGTTGATCCCAATGTTATTAATAGGGGTAAAAGCTAAATATATACGAAGGCCGGTATTTTTCTCCACAAAGGGTGGCAACCCTATGCACAGTTGCCCCAGGGCAGGTCCCCATCGTGGCGTTTAAAGGGCACCTATAGCTTAATAAAGTTACCCCCAGCCAAAGGTGCGGGTTGATAGAGCCCACATTCCGGTTGGGGTACCAGTACTTTTTTTTTTTTTTTTTAAATGCCAGTGCAGGCAAACTTGCACTGTGAGGTCACGCGCATGCACATTAAGAAAAGCGGGCACTTTTCTTAATGCACATGTGCGTGATGTGTCACGCGCATAAATGTGCATCCACTGTCATGGCGGCTCGCACCGGGAGGGAGTTTGCCTGCACTGGCGGGGGGCATTTAGGTCCTCTGCTCTAATTTATATCTGGTCTAAACGACACTGATGCGCAGCTTGGCTGGATGGACTCAGGCTGACCAATTGCCCCCAGAGGTAGACTCCTGCAGCGGGTCGGGTAGCCGTGGGTTACCCGCAAAAAACAGCTGTACCCTGCGGATTGTGGGTACAGACGCAGGTCTGCAGGTCGTTTCAATAGCGATTTTAGCGAATTTTTCTGACCATGCCTACTTCTGATGATGTCACTTCCAGTTACAATGACATCACTTCCTGATTCTTGATGGTCGTGGGTCTGGGTTGCAGATAGGGTTGCCACCCAGCCGGTATTTTACCGGCCTAGCCGGTAAAACACCCGCCAAGGCTGGGGCCAGTATTACAAATTTACCGGCAATGTAGTTTTAATACCCTAACAAAAGCCCTTGGCCTTACCCTGTAAACTAACCTACTCCCAGACTTGCCTGGTGCTTCTATCTGTTGGTTTGGGCAAATGCCAGACGGACCAATTGCTTTAAATTGTAAATGGACTGCTCACCTAAAAAATACAAATTAGGTATGTCTTTAATATGTAAATAAGCCAATCACTTCAGAAATATACTGTATATATAAGTATAAAATCACTAATCCATCAGATAGAATAGTTGTGATAGAAACAAGGGGGAGATATTTGTTGCAAGGGCCAGTTCCAGCACATAGGGTGTATAATATTGCTGGGGATTATATGATAATTGGCTCTTAAAATATCTATTAATAAACACTAGTTTTAATTAAACTTGGGGTTGGAAATATATATCATGCTTTTGCATGCGCGTGAATACATGGACTGCTTTGATACTTTTGCCAGGGCTGCTTTTTCCTCCTAGTCCAGCCCTGGTTCCTCCCCCTTTAGTGTCATGGCCCCACCCCTTTAGCATTGTGCTCCATGGCTCCGCCACCTTTGCAACACTGTCCCCCCCCAACTGCCCGTTTTTTTGTTTTTTTTTAAAAGGTGGCAACCATAGTTGCGGATAAGGTATTTGTGGGTCTGTTAGTGGGTCCAGGCAGGTATGAATGTGGGTCCAGGTTGTGGATTGCAGGTTGCGGGTACGGGTCGCAAAAAATGGACCCGCGCAGGACTCTACCCAGAGGCTAGTCACAGGCAGGGTTGCCAGGTTTATGTTTCAAAACCAGGCAAAGACTATAATGGCCAAAAGCCATTTTAAAAGTAGCCCAAAAAAAAGGAAACATATAGGATAAATAAAAAAAAACTAATTTTGTAGGCAATTATAAGTAATATATGGTGTTGCTTTTACATGGTGCTAAAAATTGATAATCTTTAAAAATAGCCCCTTTTTTTAGAGCTCCTTATAGATGTTCTCTGGTCCCTGTCTGTGTTTCAAATGAGGGGTGGGCGTGTCCTAATGGTCCCTGCCCGAAGCACAGTATGAATGGGACAGCCAATTACAGCCCTGCAGTCACACAAGCACAGACAAGCTTCAGTTCAAAATAGGGGGTATGTGGAAGCACTCTAAAGGCAAAGTTATAGTGTATTTAAGTATAATGGAAGTGCTAGTTTTAATGCACATTCCCTGTGCCCTTGTCTCCAAAGTAAGTTTGCAAAACAGGGGTTTTTAGTTACAAAGTTATGATCATAAAGTTGAAAAGCTGCCATACCACGTTAAGGTAAACCTGCAACTTTACTGCAAGTTGGAGTGATATCACCCCCCCTGCAGCAGCCTAACAACAGAACAATGGGAAGGTAACCAGCATCTTCCTAACACAAGATAACAGCTCCCTGGTAGATCTAAGAACAATACCCAATAGTAAAATCTAGGTCCCACTGCTACACATTCAGTTACATTGAGTAGGAGAAACAATAGCCCGTCATAAAGCAGTTCCATCCTAAAGTGCAGCCACAAGTCACATGACTGGGGGCAGCTGGGAAACAGAAAATGGGGGAAATTCACTAAAGTGCAAAGTGGTGAACGCTGGCGAAAATTCGCCAGTGTTAAGTAATTTCGTTACTACACCTATTTACTAGCAGTCGCTGGTGAAAATTTGCTAGCGAACGAGATAGACTCTAACGCAACTTCGCACTCTAATGCCAGGCGAGTTTACGCCAAGGTCTAAAGAGTGTTACTACACAAATTCACTAAGATACTGATTTTACTGAATGTTACCTCTTATGCAAGACATTCCTTCACCAGACTTCAAAAAAAGTCCCAAAAAAACGCTGGTGTCTTTTACATTTTCCAGGGTGTTTGGCTGCAAAAGGACGATAAACATTTTTTGGGTACACTGCTTCCCCCCTATTTTTCCTAACATTTGGCACATAAACCATACTCTGGGCACATGTTTAGGGCCATAAACATCTCTATTACCATTTATTAAGGTTCCCTGGGCTTGTGTAGTGTTCTGTATTTTCTGTAACATATACATCCATTCAAACTTTAAGTTCCCGCCGTAGGCAAATTCCACTTCACTAGTAAAACTTCGCTTTGCCTGGTGAATTTTCAGGAGTGCAACTTTGCTACCGTTCGCCTCCCTAAACGTTACTGTGCATTTTAGCGATTTAGTGGAGCGCTGGCTAAACTACACTTATTGAAGTGCGGCGAAGGCTGCGCTAGCGAATTTCCGGACTTTTCCCCAAAACGTCTAGCCCCATGTCAGATTTCAAAATTGAATATTAAAAAATCTATTTGCTCTTTTGAGAATTGGATTGCACTATTAACTGATGCATTTTGGAAAAAAAAACACATTTTCCCATGACAGTTTCCCTGTAAGCAATGTCTAATGACAAACAAGCTAGCTATATCCATCAGTAATGGAAGCATATAGAAAGGATTCTTGGAAATGATTGCACATTTTGATATAAAGTAAAGAGGGATATGATACTGTATATGTTTTGTAGAGAAAACTATCCCATCTTTTCCTGCTAAATCAAGTCTTTGCAGATGAAAGATGTTTTCTTAAACATGTAAGGAAGGTGCACTGCTGTTTCTTTCTCTGTAAGAATTCCCTTTCATCTCTCTTAACCCTCCTTTTTATAAATTGTACCGCCGGGCCCTTTATACCGTCATGCTGCAACATGTTCAGGAGATCCAGCTTCAGGGAATTTTTCACACTGTACAACAATTTCATGCACATTTCAGGGAAAATTAAAGTAATTATTTTGGGAAAATGCCAACTTCAAACAGAACAAAACAATTTTGTAGTACTTTAACGTTTGTTAAAAAGACATCAAAATGACTGATTTATTTAAAGTATTTGATGGGGCGCCCAGTGCAATAGGGAAGGATTTATATTAGAGTCCTGCAGCGGGTCGGGTACCTGTCGGTTGTGGGTAGAAGTTCTGGGTGTGGGTATTGACGCGGTTCTGCTGGTTGGGCCACGGGTTTTCTCAGTGATGATTTTTACTCCTTTTTTCTGATCGCGCCTATTTCCGATGATGTCGCTTCTGGTTTACAATGACAGCACTTCCTGATTCTTGATGGTCAGCAGGTAGCGGATTAAGTTGCGCATAAGATACTTGCAGGTCGGGTAGTGGGTCCAAGTGGGTAGAATGCGGGTCCGGGTTGCGGATTGCAGGTTGCGGGTACTGGTTGGGTAAGGGTTCCAAAAAATGGACCCGAACAAGACTCTAGTTAATATAACAAGAAAAATTCCACATAAAAACAAAACTATATGTACAAACTCCTGGAAAATTGTCCATACTTTCTGGCATGAATACAAAGCAAAGGAACTCTGTATAGAATTGTTCCATAACATTGTGTTCAGCTGTTATGTCATTGAATTTTAACCTGGCACTTCATTAGTTCTCCCTTTACATATTGTAATATAACCTTGCCTTGAAAAAACATTGTTAACACAAACTGCAACCTAAATACAACCACAGCCAATCACAATCTCATTTATAAAAAGTTACTCTTTTGGATTCTACCTGTTGCCTTAGGGCTAGTCCACATGGGAAGATTCAGGGAGATTAGTCGCCAGGCGACTAAGTTCCATTTATACACCAAGACTCGAGGGGTAATTTATGAAGGCCAGGAATGCAACTGCAATAATACTCAGGAACACAAAATTTGGACCCTTAGGGGCAGATTTTTCAAGTTTCAAATAGGAAATTCAAATTTTCAAATTTCTTTTTTTTTTGTCAAAACTCACAAATTGAGAAAAATCCAAACTTGATTCGAAATTAGATATTTGTCAAACCTTTACCTTGAGAATAATTAAAATTCGACTACTCACCACCTAAAACGTACAAAGTTCATGTATAAGTCAATGGGAGAGGTCCAGTGACCCATTTGAAGATGTTAATAGCCTT
>CM044444.1:74916329-74948634 GCA_024363595.1 Xenopus borealis
TCTGTACACCAGTCTTAGGATAGAAAAGCATTTATGTTTTGCCTTTCCTTCTCCTTTAAAAGGGTACCCAAAGCAAATGAGTTGTGGAAGGTTAATATATGTGAAGCTTATCTTTAGAGGGCTTGAAGTTTGTATTAAGATGTTATACATGGGGGGTACCACATTTAACCAACAGAAACAGGACTTTGGATAAATTAACTATAATTCTAGGGAACAGGTTTGACTTGCAACCTGGCAACCTTTGTGTGGCCAGAATGGGACTTATTAGTTATGTTAAATAACAGGAAATACACAGTTTTAAAGGAGAACTAAATCTTAAAGGTAAGGTAGAATTGCTGCACATTGGGGCTCATTTATCAACACTGGGCAAATTTGACCATGGGCAGTTACCTATAGCAACCAATCAGTGATTAGCTTTTTAAAGCCAGCTGCAAGTAGAACAATGAAAACAGCAATTTGTTTGGTTGCTACTGGTTACTGCCCATGGACAAATTTGCCCAGTGTTGATAAATGACTCCCATTATGTTTTAAGATTCTGTATCAGCCTAAATTAAGAACAGCTCTTTGACAGTGAAGATTTTATAATCATGTCTGTAGTATCAGCTTCTGTGACAAATGAACCTTTTTCTATTGAAGACCCCTAAGCTTAGCTTAGCTTAGCATGTGCAGTGTCAATGACACTCCTAACAATATGCAAGAGCTCCTGTGAGCAACTTTGAAGGCCTGGATCATTGCTGCTGTAGAAATGCTGAACCTGTAGCCTTATGCATTAAATTCGGTATCTAAAATACAGCATGTCGGTATATTGTCAGCATATTGGTTTTTAGGGTTTATTTTGCCTTTAATCTTTTATCTAGAGGCTGGTGAGGCTTTGCAACATGCAATCCCCATAGAACCTCATCTACTCTGTATGTTTAGTCTCAGCAAAGAGATTCTAGGTAGCTGGAAACTGACGGGTTGACAGTGCAGAATACAATGAGACTCGGGTCAGATACCGTATCCCATACTTTTTCATGGGAAACCTATACCCCTCAAACAATGTATGAAATCTTTAAAAAGATATTGCATAAAACAGCTAATATGTAAAACCCTGCTTAATGTAAATAAACCATTTTCTTAATAATATGTGCCATCGGGTAATTATAAATAGAAAATTTCCATTTTAAAAAATTAGGGTCATCCGTTGTGATCCTAGTATTCACTGTGCACACACACACAAACCATACATGTTAGGTCACATGAGCCAATTAACAGACAGAGTTCTTTTGCTTCCACACTTCTTCCTGTTACAGTTAGAGTTTAAATATTTCTGGTCAGGTGATCTCACTGAGGCAGCACACAGACTTAAATACTTAAATATATACAGTATCTATTCATTTTGGGGGTATAGTTTTCCTTTAAGAAAAGCAAGGTGGGAGCACCAAGGGACACACGATGCAAGGCAGCCCTGGGCAGGTGTCTACAAATTATATAGGCTCTATGGTTTCACAACTTTGTACCTTTTAGCACTTCACTGTGTGCAACCATGTAAATAAATCTTGAATAGGCTGTACATTTCCTCAAAGGGCCCTGCTTATACTGAAGGGCACAAAAGCCGTAGCAGTGTAACAACACCTAGTCGTGCCCCCCTGAGAAACATCTTTGAAGGGGCCAAGCACAAACTGCAACTTCCCTGAATCTGCCTAGCTATCCCCACCCAGTCGAGTGCACTTCCACCTGCACAGGGAGCAGCTTCCCCAGCTCTCCCCACCGACTTAAGCGTGTGCGCTCAACATCGCAGACAGCAGATAAAAAAATTCACATAAAGCAGCTATAGAGGAAGCTGACCCCTGGTCTGGGCTCCCCCACTCTTCCTCGGGATCCCCCCCACAACTGCAGAGTCTGCTTCCTCTAGTTACGCCACTGCTTAGCACTTTCCATTTCCAACTGTTTAATGTGCAGATCCAGCTGAGCTTTTCTTTATGTCAGAGTTGCTTTTTATGATACAGTATTTCCTAATGTAAAACCATAAAATGTTGTCACATAGTCAATGCATTTGTTGATACATACAGTATTAATTATCCATATTATCACTTGACATTTCAAGTGACATTTGCTCACAGACATGACTATCAATGTTTCTAAACTGACTGCATTTGTAATATGCAAGTGGTTACCAGTAAAAAAAAAAAAATCCAATCCTGGTGCCGGCATTCATTTTGGCACGCCGGAGTCCATTTTGGCGCACCTTGTTAATTGCGGGTTAGGCTCCGCGGCTCACTCCAAGACTGCTCCTGGCCCGGTGGTTGGGGACCCCTGAAATGTAGCATGTCATATTAAAGGAAAATTATACCTTCAGAATGAACTTAACCAACAGTTAATTTAATAATAAGTGACCTATTTAATTTTTTTGCCATATACATATATATATATATATATATATATATATAGTAAATATTGCCTTTTTACATCTTTTACCTTGATCCAACATTTTGTGGTGGTCTGTGTATTCCTTCCAGACTGTTAATAATGCAGCTCCAAATGTTACAGGAAAAAATGTTGAGCTCTGTCCAAATATATATTTATGAAGATGTTTTATTTATGTCAAGCAGCATTTTACATATGGGATTTTTTTTTATAAATACCGGCAATGTTTAGGAATATAATTTTCTATAAATCAGTCATACGTTTTGGAAATTGATATTTGTGATTATCAATTGGGGCACTACAGAGAAGAAGTATTAGGGTTACAGCACACAGGGCATTTTTGACTGCTGATGTTGTCCTGCAGAAAAGAGTGATCAAGGTGCGCTTACCCACTTCTCACCAATTATCAGTAAATGCATTTAATGGAAAGGGCAATGTTAACACACATGATTCGGTGATAGGTGGATCTCTGCAAACAAAAGTTTTTCTGTGGAGTGCAGGTCTGTCCGTCAATGTGTTAGCCACAACAATTTCCATTAATCAGGAGGAGCGATAGGCAGAGCTGAGGTCACTAGGTTCAGTTTCATCCAGGTCACACCTGTAGTTTTTACCCATGTTAGTCAGGGCCGTGGTTTTAAATAGACATCCAAGGGCCTCTTGCCCAGAGTGCCAGGTTTAGGGAGAAGGCAGTTATTTGCTTCCAAGCTATTTTTTTTATATATTTTTATGCCCCAGACTGTTGAACACTTACTGAGTGCTTGTGGTGAAATCCACTACATGCTGTGTGAACACACAAAGCTTTTAAGGCATATCTCATTTATGTAGGACAGTACGACAGTAGCATGCTTAAGGCAGAGTTACATATAAATCTGGTACTTGTATGGGTTTTTCTCCTGGTACATATCCTCCCACACATTTGAAAAAAAACATAAATAATAATACATTAATAATAATATATGATTGGGACATTAAGGCAATGGCACACATGGCTACTGCCAATGTTTGCCACCTGATTGATTTCTAGCTTATCAGACAGGCAGAAAAATCCTGTGAATTGCTCCTTTGTCCACTTGCAGGCCAGGCTATTATGTCTTGGAAAACCAATAGTCGTTTCTGATCCATAGTAGCCTGGCACATGGGTAGACTACCAGGTTCCAGGTGATTACTATATAAGTCAGTGGAGGGTCAATTCAGAGTATTTTCCCACCAGCTGCATTGGATATTGTAGGGTGCAACACATATCTGCCATAGCTCCAATGGAGAGGAACTGTTTTGAATATAATATTTCTGTAAAGTGTGGAATGTTGGCACTATATAAACAAAGGAAAATAATAATACAGGCAATGGGATCCCTTACATGAAAACCTGTTATCCAGAAAACACAGAATTACCGGGAGGGCATCTTCCAGAGAGTAGCAAATAATTCTACTTTAAAAAAAAAAAAAAAAAAAATTCTCTGTAATAATAAAACAATACCTTGAACTTGATGGTAACCGAGCTTCATGAATCCATACTGGTGGCCAAACAATTCTTTTGGGCGTTGTTAATGTTAAATGATTTTTAGCAGATGTGGTGATCCAAATTATGGAAAGATCCCTTATCAAGAAACCCCAGGTCCCAAGCATTCCTATACATGTACTCTTCCAGCTTGCAATCGAATTTGCTATACCTGTATGGTTGTCATGGTCTCTGGCTCCAACATCTAAATAACAGGTTTAATATTCTTCCTATTTGTTTTCATTGCTTGTCTTTGTATTCATAGCCTCCTATTCAAAACCAGATAAGTCTTCAGAGCAAAAGAATTTAAAAATGCTTATTTTAAAAATTAAGAAAATAATTAAGTTTCCCTGCATTTTACACTATTACTACTACATACAGCATACCAAAACTTAATTTTAAGGTAAACTATCAAATGTGATCTAAGAAAATGCCATGTTTAATACAGCATTAAATGCATGTAAGCATTGCCTAGCAACCAAACAATAAAGCAAAAGCATTGCATGGGTCTGAGTTACCTAATATATTCATCCAGTGGTTTCAGAATATTCTCATATTCTTTGTGCAGCTGTTCCTTCTACTAAGTTTCTGGTTTGTATTCTCAATTTGTATCCGCTAATAGAAAGAGAGCACAGCACTGCATAAATTCAGTCCACATAAATCATTTTAAATGCTAAATAAAATCTATGATAAGTGATGCTCTTAAATGGAAAAAATCTTACAGCAGTGTTGCAGCCGGAATCACTTAAGAAGCCTGAACACTTAGTTATAATGTAGGCAGGTCCAGACTGAGAATAGGCCCTGGCATTTCTGGTACACAGAGGCCCACATAGAGGCCCAAACAGCCTCCACCAGCCCAATAAATACTGACTTTCTATGGGACCTTATGGCAGCGCCTCTGGCATTTGCCAGAACAGGCCTGTAGGGATTCTAATCTTATACTGTACATACATAACTAGACATAACTCTTATAGACATGTCATAATTCAAATTATCTATTTATGTGAAAGAAAAAATTCTATTACTACTATTACTAAAAGGCTTTTTTATGTTCATATATGAATAGAAAGCAACTGCTGACAGGCAGATGTATTTGACCACTAAGGTCGAAATGCTGTATACCAAAAGCATTATAATACTAATATTTTATAATAATAAAATATATTTACCATACCAAAACGTATGTAGAGATTCAGCATTTTTTTTCTATTACTCTCTGTAATAATAAAACAGTAGCTTGTACTTGATCCAAACTTAGATATAATTAATCCTTATTGGAAGAAAAAATAGCCTACTGGGTTTATTAAATGTTGAAAGGATTTTCTAGTATACTTAAAGGAGAACTAAACCCCCTTTGGAAAAAAAAATCCTACCCCCTACCCTACATAGACACCCCTCCCCCCAGCCTAGCTCCTACCCCGGGTAAATGCCCCTAGATTTTTACTTACCCCTCGGTGCAGATTCAGGCATCGGAGAATCTGGCCCTGTCCCTACCACCTACAATAGGGCAGGGCACCCAGATCTGTCTGGATGATGTTGTAATTATAGTAATGCTTGAAAGTCTGTGAATACTAAAAATGTTCTTAATTTTTATACGAATGTGATGAAAAACACCATCTGATTTTCAAACAAGTCCTAAAAGTAAAAATAGTTAAACAAATGAAACAAAAATGATTATATTTGGTCATGTATTTATTGAGAAAAACAACATTTCCAATAACAGATCTGCATGTTGCAAAATGATTCATTTGCTTTCACTCAGTATTTGGTGTGACCCCCCTTGTACAGCAATAACTGCAACTACACATTTGCGATAACTGTTGCTTAGTCCTGCACATTGTCTCCAAGGTATTTAAGCCCATTCCTCCATACAGAAAAGTTTCAGCTCTTAGATGTTAGTGGGTTTCCTTTTTATTATTTAACCATTATTTGGTAGAACGACTTGTGTGTTTAGGATCATTGTCTTGCTACATGACCCACTGTCTCTTAAGATTCAGTTCACAGACAGATGTCTTGACATTTTCCTTTAGAATTCTCTGGTATAGTTCAGAATTCATCATGAAGGGCAAGGTGTCCAGGCCCAGATGCAGCAAAACAGGTTCAACCCAGGCAGGTCTGGACTGAGAATTAAAATAGGCCCTGGCATTTCAGGTAGACAGAGGTCCAATCAGCCCACACAGAGGCCCAAACAGCCCCCACCAGCCCACTAAATACTGACTTTCTATGGCACATTATAGCAGCCCCTCTGGCATTTGCCAGAACCCACAGATTGCCAGTCCGGGCCTGAACCCAGAACACTCCCACTACCCTGTTTCTCCACGTGTAATGCTGCTCATTTAAACCAAAATGCCAAACATTTTGCACCCCAAGTGCCTCCAGTCTTTCCATCTCCTTTAATGGGGCTATTTCAAAGTAATATTTTAGAGACAGATTTATGTCATCTTTTATTTACAGTATCTGATTTCCTGTGGGTCAAGGTTAACATTTACTTTGCTAGTATTTTGCGGAATTAAGAATTAATAGAATAAGTGTGCGACTCCTAAAAAAAAAAGTTCACCAAGACTTTCTGAATCTCTCCCGCTCCCTAAGCTTAAAGTCTCTTTCAGAATACGTTGTGTCTCAGAATAGCGGTCACTTTTCTCACATCCACCACTCCTCCGTGATGAGGACCCTCAATTTCAATTGAGTTAAGTGAAACGATTATCCATACCCCAGTGAGAATCCTCCTAAAAAAATAATTATAAGATAAACTGTGTAGTATACTAATTACAAAATGAAAGATTTAACACAGGTCCAAGTTAACAGTGGTCACACAGAATCATATTAGGCCAGACAGCCTACTTTCCACCCAATACCTGAAGCTGAACACAACTGGGGCTCATTTATCAATACTGGGCAAATTTGCCCATGGGCAGTTACCTATAGCAACCATGAGTTACTGCCCTTGGGCAAATTTGCCCAGTGTGGATAAATGACCCCCTATCAGTAGCTATGGAAAACAGAACAGAACTATGAAGTTATCCTACATGCTACCATGTTGCCCATAACACAATTACTGAATCTGTACTTTCTTGAATTCTCTTCTATAGATGTTTTCAACCAGTACCCAGATATTTTGTGTATCAGAGCCAGGAGAGATATATCTCTTTCGCCATTTGCAGCCAGAATTATTACACTATTGCCCGGGATTTTTTGCAACTATACATTACAGAATTTCCTGCTCATACATCTTCCCCTCGCTCTCTACTCTTTAGACTTTTTATTTAGACTTTTAGACATTTATTTAGAATGCAATATTCACAGAAATCTAGAATTCCCACAGCTCGGCAGGAGGCTAGAATCTGAAAATCTAGCCTGGGTCTGGCACTCTTGTGGGGAGATTCACAAAAGTGGTGATACTGAGACCAAATAAAAGTGGAAAATTGATGGATTTTCATCCATATTCACAAACCTCTATTTCCACTTCTGTGAATTTATCTTTTAAGCAGAATAGTTTCCATATTTTGTTTTCACATGGCATTTCAAACAACATTTTTCTAACATTCTTTCTGAATTTGTCTTTAGAGCTCCCTAAACCAGTCAGTCTGTTATTGGATAACTCTCAGCTGTCCCGTACTAATGATTGTGCCCTTCACAGAAGAGATTCCCTGCCACTTTAAAAAGCCAATATGACAGAAGGCACACTTTATCACATACCTTTCACCATTTTTTATCTCACCTAGGAATGTGCAATAGCCCAAGATCCCAGTTTAGCTTTCTGGTGTGTATGCGCTGCTCACTCATTGGCAAGATGGATGCTGGGAACAGAAGTAACACATTTTAAATTGGGTCCAGTACTGTGTAGATCTGGGCATGATGGTAGGTGGGCTGTGTACTGGTAAAAAACTATAATTTACCAGGGTGGCTTTACTTCCCCTTTAAATAAAGATCTATAATATATATATATTTACTCAAAATGCTAACATTGCCTCATTGATGTAGCAAAATGATGAAAATGTGAGATGAAAACATGTTTTTGTTGGCAATAAACTACTTTTATACATAGTTTCTTGTTTATAAACCTATTGTTATTAATATCTGATTACACAGAAAACCGAGTTATACCATGAGAATGGACTACTAATCCCCATGAATATGCAAATTAGTCCCCCCCCCCCCCCCCCCCATACTGCACCTAAAAGTGAGGTGAATGGAGACTGAAGGAAGAAGGAAAGGTATTTTTACTTGGGGGGTGCCAAAAGTTAGGCACCCCCAAATGATTGTATCTACTTACCTGACACTGTAGGCCAGTGCTCCTATCCGGAGAAAACTGCACTGGCCCGGGGGTTATTCCAGAGGGCAGATGCATGTGCAGTAGAACGAAATAGCTGGCTTTTTCATTAAAGTTCGGCTTTTCTATCTACTGAGCATGAGCAGCTGCAAAAAGAAGCCAGAAGATGATTGTTTCATGGTGCTCGCTGGAAGAACCCCAGGCCAATGCAGTTTTCTGCTATTAGGAGCACCGACCCAGGGTTTCAGGTAAGTAAATATAATCACTTGGGGGTGTCTAACCTTTGGTACCCCCAAGTATAACACATCTTTCCTTCTTCTTTAAGAAAGTGAGGAGACCTACAAGCATTGGTATTGTACCGTCTGTTCAAGCCTTTTTTGCCAACTGTTCTGCAATTTGGATATCTGGTTTTGCTTGAGTCCCTCAAGTTCCATCTCTTTAATTCTCTGTTGCTTCTTTTCCATTTCATTTTCATGTTTTAAACATGTTGCAGTTACATTAGCAGATTTCTGTTTGAGTTGATTTAATTCTGCACTGACCTGAGGTTAAATAGAAAGCTATTAAAATTTGCAGTTTTCTATAGGAATTCGGTCATAAATCTTTTTACTGCGGAAGCTTTTGTATCAGTTACAGCTTTTGTGTCATGCCTTCGGTAGATATACATATAATATATATATATAATAAAGCATACAGTAGCCTAACTAGATGCTACTGGGCCCCACAGCAAATGCAATTTAGGGCCCCAAAATATTGATAAATTGGCCTAGCCTACCAAGCACGGTCTGGTTCCTCCATAGTTACACCCCTGAAAGCATTAAAGCATTATTAGAATTTGGCCTTACTAGAATGGTTGGAATAGAACATAAGCCCATGTCTAGTTCAGATATAAGATTTTATCATTTTAACTAAAAAACAGGCTCATCTTGCTTGAGGATGCTTATCGTATCTGCAACAATGCAAATAGTTTTGATGACATACTTTGGCAGCAATTTCTGTTTTTGGCTTCAATGCCATCTACATTAACCATTATGACTATTCAGATATGAAAATTGAATGCAATGGTTTTGGGTAGTGGATAAAATATCCTAATGAAGGTAACAGACAGAGGAGAAAATGTGACAGATGATCATCTTGTTCTTTATGGAATTCTTTATTCTAAAGAGCATGGTGAATCTGCATATCATCTGAAGTTCATTTGCTCTTCTGAGTACTTTTGTTATTGATTAGGTTTAAGCTGAGTGCTGCCAGTCCTGTGGTTCATTTACTGTACAGGAGGCTGCTCCAGTCAGAAATGTCTCTCTCTGTACCGATCAACTGCTCTTGTTATATGCAATCACTTTGAAGTATGGCAAACAGAAAGTCTGTGCTTAATATGGGGGGACAGTGGTGGGCACCTTGAAACACAGGAGAAATATGGCACCCTTATGAAAATAATTTGGCTCAGGTAAGTTTTCTTTCCCTCGTTATGCCCAGTTGTGGAAGCATTACAGGAAAATTCCATAGTGTTGGCTTGCTCCAGATAGAAGTGTTGCTTCTTGATATCCAAGTTTTTATCCCGTTCATAACGTAGATCTTTCTCTGCAGAGCTGCACAGATGCTGGGCTCTGTGTAGATCCTGGCACAGCTGTCAGCTTTCCATGTGTTGTTGTTGGATCACAGTGTCTCCTGCTAAGAGTTGCCAAAAGGAACAGAAACTCAGATTCTGAAAGGAAAATGATTGACTCTTTCTACAACCAGTCAATAATGAAACAGAACTGCACAAATATGCAGACACCTGCAGACCTTTAAAATAAGATGCTAAAACAGGATCATTTATTATTAATTTCTTTTCCTACTTGCTGGGATGGGGTCTTATCAGATTGTTATTTTAATTTGACAGAAATGTCAGCAATGTAATCCAGACTTTTACAAAAAGACACTGATATCAGTTTTGCAATCCAATAATTTGTTCTAAAATCAGTTTTGAACCTAATTTTGATTACATTTTTCTGTTGTAGAAATACAGTTCTTTGTATTAAAAGAGCACAGTGGAGACCATTCTTAGTGACACGGAGGACCTGTGAAGGAGAAGGAATGGTTAAAACTAAGTAAAGCTAGCCATAGACGCAACAATCGTCTTCTTCCTTCGCAGTAGGACGCATTTGCCAGTTAGTAATGCATGCACAGTAGTACCAACCGGCAAATGCGTCCTACTATGCATGCGCCACCGGAAGAAGACGTTGCAGCAGCAGATGGCCAGGGAGGTAGGCCGGTGGGAGGAGGGACCTATGGGGGGGGGGGAGAGGTTTAGCGCCGGCGGGGTTGAATTCCCCTTTAAGCTTTGTCCAGGCTTAGAGCACGGATTACGTAACAACTGCGTAACAGTCATGTTAAAAAGCATAGTATCTTGCAAAGAAAGAGATGTCATAAAAAAAGTCAAAACATTTATAGACTTTAAAATAGGGATGCACAGAATACAGGATTCGGTTCGGGATTCGGCCTTTTTCAGCAGGATTTGGATTCGGCCAAATACTTGTGCTTGGCTGAACTGAATCTGAATCCTAATTTGCATATGAAAATTAGGTGTGGGAAGGGAAATCATGTGACTTTTGAAAAAAAAATTCCCACATTTTACTTTCCCCTAATTTCAATATGCAAATTAGAATTAGGTTTGGCATTTGGCCAAATCTTTCATGAAGGATGTGGGGAGTAAATCCCAAAAAGTGGATTTGGTGCATCCCTACTTTCAAATATTCTAGAAAAAGCTATATCATAAAGCATGAATTTTGCCTAATGTATACTTTTCTGTACTATGAACAAAACAGATTGAAGCCCTAGATTGACTTTAATCTGTGAAGCCTACAGCGAGCTGTCACAAATTACAGGCGGTTTATGAAGCGGCAGCATCTCCTGCTTATATTAGCAGTGAAGTGGGGTGAACTAAGGATACGTGTAGAAAAGAACATATTTTTCAGAGCAAGACAAGACAGCTGGGGCTGCTGGTGAACCTTCTAAAAAAAATGCCTTTTCGAGAGTACAGGGGAGTATTTGTGTATAAGGGGAAGTCTCAAGCAGAGTCAGAACCGTCCAATGGTTTAGATGTAAGTTAAAAGGGAAAGGATCAGCGATAATGTAGAGAGCTGGGATCAGCTAAGGACACAAAGAAGAGTACATTCTAACAGGCACCTAATAAAAGCGTATGTGTAACGGCTGTGAACATTGCTGGAAGCCTTCAATGAAATTAATACTGCAATTTATGTAATGTAGTGAATATATAAAAAAGAAAAAGTCTAGTGGTTACATTTGCTTGTTCAGTTGTGTTTTTTTCTTTGTTTAATAAGTTTGCTTTAAGAGGAAAATATATCCTATTGAATGTACTATTTTGCCTTAAAGTGAGAACTGAATGTGCACAGGCAGGTTTGTTTATTTGTTTGCTTGTTTGTTTGTCAAGGTAGCCACTTGATTGGAACTATGTCACTGTGTCTGCCATGCAGGCCAATAATCAGATCAAACAGGAGCTCACACAGCACATTAATGACTCAATACATCCTCGTCTGTTTTCCATTGCCATCTGACCACTTAAAAAACTGATCAGGATCAGGGAGGGAAATACTTTACAGTTGGCAGTGAATCCCTGCCCTTGTATGGTCTGCTTAATAAACATTTAGCTCCATATTTTTGTTTGACCTTATAAATGGGGCTACCATACTTGTCTTCATTTGCAAAATGTAATAGGACAGATTATAAAATATAAATAACCTATACAGAGCTCAATTATTTTAGCATATATTTTTTCTCATTTAGTTAGCCTGTTTTTGCTTCATTTTATATATCTGCTTTCAAAGTGATGCAAGTCATACATTCAATATTGTTAGGGTCAGACGTGTACAGTGTAACCCACCAGCCCTGATACATCAGCAGGTAGGTGTGCGGTGTAGAGTGGTGCAGGGTGGGGAGGGAGGCAGATGTCTGTGGTGGGGGAGGGGCAGCAGTTCCGCAGGGGTGGTGGGCCCTTGGCTCAGTTTTTCCCCAATGGGCCCAGTTCAGGTCTGGACTGAGACCGTTGCACTTCAGGTACCCAGAGGCCCCAACAGGCCGCACAGAGGCCCAAACAGCCCCCCACCAGCCCCTCTTACAGCAGCCCCTCTGGCCCCACAGATTGCCAGTCCAAGCTTGACCCAGTTACTCCCATCCAGCTAAACATTGGACTTTAAATCTGGTGTCAGAGCTGAGAAAAAAGGGATGAACACATTATTACTTCCAATCCCTTTCTGATTTTGCATATCTGCCAATCTGAAAATGAAAGGGCAGATAGCTAGAGGTGCCCAGAGCAGTGTCTGTTGCTAATACAGCCCTGACAAGAGATAGATAGACAGACAACTATTACAAAAAATACTCTTTTTATATTTCATAGTTTGCACTTTCCTAAAACATACCCTTGCTTTTAATCCCGGAGAGATTTCCTTTTTATCTAAATATAATTCTTCCTGCTTAGGATCCAGCAGGATTTCCTGCTGTTATAATCAAGAGTTCCTATTACGTTTTTTGTATTAAACATTATTCTAACAAGAACCTAAGCATTTATCACTGGCATTAAAAACTGTTTTTATCCAACAAGATCATTTTGTGATTGGCATAAAATGTACTATGCATTTCAATGCAGTCAAAGGTTACTCAGTTGATGGCCCATGTTGTCATTGGATGCTCTGCTTCTATATTAGGAACAAGATGCATGGGTTGACTGTTAAAACTGTAACATTGTTCAATTAGTAGAACTAAAGCATGATAATTTATATGGCTTTAACTTGAACTTAATGTAGGGACCTATAGGATTGCTATGCCCCTATAGGGTTAAATCCCAACCCTTTCTTTAGTTTCCAGGCAAAAGCCTGTGTTAACATCAATGTTATTGGACAAGAGGTGGTATAATGAACACTTCCTGCCACACAGTAATATAGTGCTAGGAAAGGCGTGGCCGCTTCCGCTTTGCCTTCCACCTGGGGACAGGGTGGATGTATGCTCTGAGCCTGGGCATGGGTCCAGTAAAGTCAGGGACCAGGCAACCCCGTGAACGAGGTTTAGCTATAGTAGGGCAGACTTGTAATAGTCTCTCTAGGAGAGAAAGGTAGATAGTGTATGCAGAAAGAGCAGTTGAAGCTCCAACGAGGATTGTAGGAGGAAAAAGCTTCCCAGAGGCTTTTTAGATGCCTAGGTGCAGGGACCTCAGTCAAGAGGAACTGTAGGGTAGAGGCTGCTTCCTGACAACCTCCTGGAGTTACTGAGTAACTGCAAATGCCCAATGGAGTCTTTTCCTCAGCTGCACCTGATTTGACTGTATGTCATGTGCCAAACCTCTTCTGTGTACGTGAGTAAACCTGGGGATATTGTCTTTGGACTAATAAACAGTTTTGTTTACATCATAAGACACTCCTGGCACCCAAGTTAAATTTTTCTGTGTATAGTAGCCTGTGTATAGTAGTTACACTACATCTTAAAAGGAGAACTTCCACCTGGCGAAGGCCCTGACCCTGTGTGCAAGTCGCAGTGTAACCCATGCTTATACCGTTAGCTGGACACTTTAACTATCTGTGGCCAGGATGGCCCAGATTAGCGTTACATTAATGTACCATCACAGAGGTTCAGAAGTCTTATAACAGTAATTATTTATGCCTCAAAAGTAAAAATGCACCAATATAGGATTTGTAAGGGATTTGGCTATATCCCAGCCTTTTTCAGCAGCATTTGGATACAGCCAAATCCATGTGCCCAACCAAATCTGAACCCTAAATATAAGTGCTGTGGATTCTAAAACAATTTGGGGTATTTTTGGGTAAGGCTCTGATAGCAAATAGGGTTGTGTGTCAGCTTCTCAGCCAGTAGTTATTTTGTTTGTTTTCAAAAGCAGACAACATCTTCATATAGTGTTAAAACTGTGGAGCTTTGGCAGTGATGAAATGCCTTGTATGTTGTGTTCTTCCAATCAACATGAAAAATACATTAGTATACTAAAAACAAAGGCATCACAGTTTGAGGTACTATAAAAGGAAGAGTTGGAGTCAAAGGATTTATGTACCAATTACACTTGGGGGCATATTTACTAAATTCACATATATTCACATGAGGGATTTGAATATTCGATTAAATTTTCAAAAAGATTTGAATTCGAATTTCGAATATGCAAATTAGGCAAATTCGACCATCGAATATTCGAATTCGAATGATTCCAATATTCGAATTTAATTTTATTCGAAAATTCGATGGTCGAATACTCCCCCTTTAAATTTAAATTCGATCACCTACTTCGCCAGATTAAACCTACTGAAATTGGGATCATTCCCTAACATCGAATTTGAAAAATTCAATAAGGAATTGCGCTAAAAAAATTCGAATTCGATATTTGAATTCCAATTTTTTTAATTCCCCACTATTCCCTGGTCGAATGTTTAATTTTTTTTTCCATTCGAAGTTTGACCCTTAGTAAATCTGCCCCATAGGGTTGCCACTCGGGTGGTATTTTACCGGCCTAGCCAGTACAAAACCTGCCTAGGCTGGTATTACAAATTTACCGGCAATGTAGCTGCCGGCAAATCTGTAATACCCCTATTAAAGGCCCTTGGCTTGCCCCCAATCTGCAGAAAACTTACTTTTTTCAGTGTTGGGCCAATCGCAGGACATGGCTCCACCCTCTTTGACATCATGGTATGCCCCCTTTGCCATCACAACACGCCCCCTTTCTTACTGACCACTGCTGGTAAAAAAAAAAATGTAAAAGGTGGCAACCCTAATTACAAGGCCCTGCTGAAAAAAAGTCAGCTATTTAGTTCAACTGCGCATGCGTTTGCCCTAGGGAAATTTGAAGAAAGAAAAAGCCAGAAGAGGATCGCTCTGTGGTGCTCACTGGTATAACCCCAGGTCGGTGAAGTTTTCTGCTGATAGGAGCACCAGCCCGCGGTTTCAGTTAAGTCAATACACTCACTTTGGGGTGCCTAACATTTGGCATCCCCTAATGCACGAACCCTTTCCTCCTCCTTTAACCTATCTTTTTGTTCCCTCTTCTGTTTAGTTCACAGTCTGCTTTCCAACCAATGTCTGGTTACTAGAAAAAGGACCCTAACAACCAGATATTAGCTTAAAGAGCTGCAAAATTATAATAATTAAAACAAATTACAAAGGAAAAACATAAGAACAGCTGTAAACTTCCTTAGAATACCAATTTCTGCAACAAAGTAAATTAGGCTTCGCTTGCGAAATTGCGCTGTGCCTAGCGAAGTAACACTAGCGTAAATACGTTACCGTTCACCGACCAGAGAGTAAATTCGCACTTTAGTGAATTTGTGTAGCGCAGGCGAAAATTCGCCTGGCGAAGTGCGGCGAACGCTTGCGAAGCCTGCGCTAGCGATTTTTCGGTTCTTAGTGAATGTCCCACTTGGAGCGCAGAGACTTCCGTTAGTGGTTTATAATCTGCTGCCTTCAATCTATGGTCACCGCTACACCGCCAGCTGTATACATGCCCAAGCACCATGTGACAGAGGAGCAGCTCGAGCTGTGGGATGTGTGACCCGGGGAGTCTGCGGCGCAGTCAGTAAAGGTAAATGGGGGGTCGGGGTAGAGAGAGACTTCCACCAGCTCCTCACAGAGCGTCTTGTCTCTTTATTTATCGCCTAAAAGCCCCACCCTCACGGGAGAGCCGCAGCCAATCCTAGTGCGCTGCCCCGCCCCTCTTTGTTGTGCTGCCCAATGGCAGAGGGATAGAGCATTGCTGGCCGGCGGGTGACAGAGGAGCAGCTACTGTCTGGCCTCCCATAGCTGTGAAAGTACCTCCCGCTCTCTTACTCACTCAACTTCGCCTACAGGACGCCAAGGAAAAAATATGATTGGTGGAAAATGGGCATGCGCACGTGAACTGCGAATGATCAAGAGGCGGGGGCGGTGCCAACTGTTCCTATCTTTAATCTCGCGTTGTTAGAAGTGAGACCCGCTCACTCAGCGCATGTCCCCGACGTTGCTACGGCAACAGGGATGCTGAGCTGACAAAGTCAGGCGGCTCTTTTTCTAAAAGTAACATTGAGGCAGAGTCGCCTCTGAAATTCTGTAGGACAAACATTTTTTTGTGGAAAAAAAACACTGGTGTGATCTATACCATAACAAACATTGCCCAAACTCTTTAGGAAGCAGTAGTATTTTTAAAACTACTGAGAAGCACTCTAGGTGTCCACCATGGTTGTCCACTTTTTTTTGGACTGGAACAAGTCTGTTTTTATAAATGTTTGACTACATATGTTCTAGCGCCCGTTAATTTAACGGGCTTAATGTCTAGTACATGGTATAATAAGAAAAAGGATTTGTTTATCTATACATTTAAGAAATCTGACCTGCTGTAACTCCCTTTTCAACATGGTGTTCGTTCTTTTGGTTCGCATCTTTGAGAAAATAAGAAATACGATTTGTGTTTCATGGAATCATACTACTCTTCAGTGAGTAAATCAGAGGTTTCAGCTAGCTTTCCTGTACACTTTCAGTCTCCCAGTAGTGAATGCTTCATTTTTAACTCTAAATTAAAGCAATTAAAGCATAAAACATATGCTGTTCATTTATGAATTATTAATGTACTTGGAGTTCATTAAAGAATACAAACCTATGGTCTCTGTAGCAGTAGTAAACAAAAAGTGTAGTTTGATCTGACTTTAGTATTTCCAGTTTCCAAGCAACCACATTCTTTTCGCTCCATTTGCAGGATCCCCTCCAGCCAGATAAGTTTTTGCTGGCTGTCAGTTTGCTCCCTAGTGTGGGATCTGGAGTACTGCAAGCAGAATGCTAATGTTGCCATTCATTATTATTCCGTGAACGTCTTATCAGTTAAGCATATATCCATGATTAAAACAAAGGTTACAAAAGAATCATCCATTTAATAATAATAATAATAATTTATTTTAAAATGTCTCTGCATTATGGTATGTGCCCTGATTTTTTTGTTCTCCATCTAGGAGAACAATGGCAATTAATTTTGGTATAAAAAATGGCAAAAATGGTAAAATTTCCTTTGATTTCTCAATAAAATCTTATGATTCGAATCATTTGATCGTACTAATGGTATTCGATAAGAAAACATTTTTAAAAAGCCTATGGGGGACTCCCATAGGCTTGCATTGCAATTCGGTAGGTTTAATCTGGCGAAGAAGGCAGTTGAATAAAAATTTAAAGGGCAAGTTCTTCGACCATTGAATGATCAAACAGATTTTTATTCGATCTATTCAATATGATCGAATTTTACATATTCAATGGACCTAATTTGCATATTCGAAAATTCGGCAAATCAAAAATGGCAATTCGATCGAAATTCAAATCCTTCACACGAATTTGATAAATCTGCCCCTTACTGTTCTTTGTAAACTTTTAATTTCATATTCTAAGTAACTGATTTGTTCCTTTGTTTGGGTTTCAGTCTCTCCCAAACTAGATTCCAGCTCTTCGTTACGCTCCACAGAGGGAGGGAGCTCCAGGTGTGAGTAAGCCAGCGCCTGCAGGGGGCAATTTTTTTTTTTTTTTAAACTACTAGAACCCCAAACCGGAATGCAGGCTCTATCAGCATGCACCTTTGGTTTGGTGAATTTTTTTCGGCCCATAGGTGCCCTTTAAGAACATTTCCATATATAAATATATTAAATTTACATTTTCATACATAAAGAAAGCAGTATTTGTGAATTCCTTTCAGCTCTCTGGTTTTAAAGTTGACCATACACATCAAATCCAATAATTTGGTGAGGATGACAAACAAGCAGATCAGGGCCTGATTTGTCCACCCAAACTCTGGGCCAATACAAATGAAAGTTGCAAAAAGTTAGTGGAGCTCACCTCTGTAATAGTGTATGTTCCCGCTGGTCGCTGCTCACACACAGTACTCGGGATTTCCAACACCCAGAAGTCGCTTCATTTCAGTAGACTCGTGGCATAGCGCTGACCAAGGAATCGCAGGATAACGATCACTCTCTCTTAGTGAAAAGGCGGCTTTATTTCAACACAATAGTGAGTACATACAGCAGTGGTGGGTGGTTAAACTAACGCGTTTCGTGCCCTCAGACTCTGCACTTCATCAGAGTTAATCGTGAGTCCATTATCTGGAAAACCGTTATCCTGAAAGCTCCAAATTACAGAATTTTCTAGTATACTTAAGGTATGGGGATCCAAATGACAGAATGCATAATGCAGCAGTTCTCAACCTAGTGGTCGGGACCCCTTTGGGGGTCGAACTACCCTTTCACAGGGGTCACTTAAGGGGTTCCAGGAGCAGGTTCATCTCTCTCTCCTCTAGCCCTGTGGCAAGGTTGTAGCTCTCTGGGTGTTGGTGCTGGGAGTTGTAGTTTAGTAACCTGTGTAGGGAAGCCAGTTGCACTACAACTTTCTATATCCGCTTAGTAGGGACTGCCATACAGCTCTCCCTGCCCATTTAAAATAAGTAAAATTAACTGGGGGTTGACCACAAAATGGTTGTGGCAAAAAAAAATTTGCTGCACTACGCACAGAAAACAAACCTTTATGCAGCCACGCTGTCTCCTGTACTTTCCTAACAATCCGCTCTGGGCTGGCAACGAAGATATTTTAATATTTTATGGTTGGGGATCACACAACATGAGGAACTGTATTAAAGGGTCGCAGCATTAAGAAGGTTGAGAACCATTGGCATAATGCCTTCTTCTTACTTGATTAGTGACGCATTAATTAGGTGATGCAGCAGTTTTAAAGTTACTTTTAGTCTCTTACACTCAAAACTCAACACTTGATGGTGATATCCCAAATAGGGTTGCCACCTGGCCGGTATTTTACCGGCATGGCCGGTATTTTTAATGGTTGATCCCAATGTTATCAATAGGAAAAAAAGCTAAATATATAGGAAGACCTGTATTTTTTTCAAGAAAAGGTGGCAACCCTAATCCCAAAATGTGACTAAAGATATTTTTGAGAAATGATGGGCATTATCAGAAGAACACAAGGTTGAATGTAAAGCTTACTCTAAGTATGAAAAAGCATTCAGTACCTAAAAAGATATGTGAATGCTGAACAATCACATGCATTTAGAAATAGTTTTCCTCAGTAACTATATATAGGCACAACACTACCTTGTTGGAGGTGCAGTTCTGCTAGTTCAGTCCTGATTATATTTTCCTTTTCAAAATCTGTTGCAAGTGCTAATCTGTCCTCGGTAAAGCTCCGGATGTGAGCCACATAGATCTCAACCTATTGAGGAAAGATAACATTTTATTTTAAAAAATTGTTTATGTACCAGAATTTCAGCAATAATTTTAAAGATCTGTAGAACATTAAAAATGTGTGTAAACAAAAGAGCTCATTTGTGAACCCAAACACAGTGGGGCTGATTTACTAAGGGTCGAATTTTGAAGTGGAAAATATGTCGAAATTCGACCCCCAATTTTTTTGGGGGGGTCATTTTCGATTGAAAAACCTCTGTATTCGATCAAATGAAAATGTTTTGAATCGTTCAATCGAATTATTTTCACCAAAATCCTTTGAATTCTCAGAAAAAATCTCAGGACAAGGTCTGTGAGGTTCCCCATAGGCTAAAATGGCAATTCCTCAACAAGCTGCCGAATAGTTGAACTTGAAGGATTTTTAAAGGGGGAGTACTTCAAAATTCATTTTTTTTATTTGAATCGAATTTTGAGTTATTCTATAGTCGAAGTAGCCCAAAATTAATTTGAAATTCCAATTTTTGAAATTCTAATTTTATTCGACCCTTAGTAAATCAGCCCCCTAGTGTTCGGCTTGGATGTGAATCCTTAAAATCACGTGATATTTCATCATACAAACAATCTCAGGACAAGGTCTGTGAGGTCCCCCATAGGCTAAAATGGCAATTCCTCAACTTTAAGCTGCCGAATAGTCGAACTTTAAGGATTTTTAAAGGGCCAGTACTGCAAAATTAAAAAATTTTGTATTTGAATCGAATTTTGAGCTATTCTGTAGTCGAAGTAGCCCAAAATTTATTCGAAATTACAATTTTTGAAATTCTAATTTTATTCGACCCTTAGTAAATCAGCCCCCTAGTGTTCAGCTTGGATGTGAATCCTTAAAATCACGTGATATTTCATCATACAAACAAGGAAGTTGAATTTTTTACCACGTGTTGTGGGTTTGGTTCTCTTTGCCCTGATTTGCATATGCAAATTAAATAGTGGATCTAGCGCATCCCTAGTTCAATTTCAAAGAAAGGGCACAATCATCTGATTTTTGCACTCTGCAGGTTGTGTTGGCATCTGTGCTCCATGTCGGAATGCAGACACACAGATCCCTTAACTAATACAGTGTGGAGGTTGTTGCAGCATTGGGTTGATATTTCAGGGCCCTGAGAATTTTAGCTCATTTCTAAGCCTTGTTTTTTTATATCTACTATATATCTCTATATCTCTGTGTGATAACAGGCTCCAACCCTGCATTATTCATATTTCAGCACAGCTGTGAGTAATTCTGATAAGAACTGGATCACATGTCAACTTGTGTATACTACACAGTCTCTTATCAAACGAGTATAGAACGAGGTACAGTAACAACTGTAAGTATTTATTGTGAACCAAGAAGAAACACCCCGCTCTATCTCTAATAGTTATAAATCACACAACCCCCTGGGATTGCTATACTAAATATGTAAATCACTCTTAAATTACTATCACAATACTAGTGATACCGTTAAGGATGACCTTAGAACCCACCTTGATTAACATAGATAAAGTGCCGCGTGCTAAATTTAATTATCCAAGTGTTGATATACAGTAATTGATTCCATGAAGTATTGACTTGTGATATAACAAAGTGCTATGTGATATAATTAATTAATAAAATATTTACCACAATTACTTGGTCTACTTGATTAATAGTTAAAAAGGAATTAATTCAGCTAAGATATCAATGTTCACCTTCCAATTAATTGAGGGACTATACCGCCGTCTGCCACAATGGTGATTCCAAGGCAATAACCTTATTGGTCAAATCAGTGTCAACTGTGGTCTCGTTGTATTACCTTTCCCTAAATCGAAGGATTAGCTAACCTCAAAAACCACAAATTTCCCACGTCTTGTGATGTGAAAATAGATAAGAAGACTGATAGATTAAAAGGATTTAAAAGCTTGTATGATAATAATCGTCCAAGGTAGTAAAATTAAAAAAAGGATGAGAAGGAGAACCGCCAACGTACGTTTCGCTAAATAGCTTTATTAAGGCTGTGTTTGCGGCCTACTCGGCGTGCTTATTTAATGAGTGTGGTTGCGCACTCATAGTGGTCCGCCCCATCGAGCGGCGCCTCACCCTGACGTCAAGCTATGTGCGTCGGAGTGTAGATTGATATCCCGGAAGCGTCATCACAGGGGCGCCTGTCATTACGATCGCATGTATGTTACCGTTCCCATGGCAACTAGTGCTTCTTGTGTGAATAAAATATCCGACTTCTATAACCCATTTATTAAATATTAAACATGATAGATTGAATCCGCACCCAATTGTTGTTCTTGATTGATATATTTGTAATTGAATAAAATGAATTTTATTATTGATGAATTGTTTTCCTATGTTACTCCCTTATGATTAACTCTTAATTGTCTCGATTTTATTTATTTATATTGTGGAATATTTACCTCATAGTGTGTGATTGAAAAGTAATTGAATAATTCAATCGATTATATTTATTTATATTGTGGAATATTTACCTCATAGTGTGTGATTGAAAAGTAATTGAATAATTACATTTTTATAAAATTCAATAATTCAATCATTTCTCTGCACTGAACAGCCAGAAAAAGAATCAAAATTTCCTTAACTTAATTGGCTTTTGGCAGAGAATCCAGAACAGCAAACAGGTACAAAAATGCTTTGTAACAATTTTGAGATAAGAAAATAAGTAATTGTAACAGTTTAGCTAAGGAGAAATATTTTCAAGCTTTCATAACCTGACAAATTTTGTAAAATGAAAATGGTAATTAGGGGGTGTGGCCACAAAGGAGGCATGATCAAACATTTTGCCGCCCTACCTGCGAGCTGCGACAAATAGTTTTTAGCCCTCTTTTTACTTCAAAAATGTTGGGAGGTATAATTCCCCACTCCCTTGCACTGTCACTGCTTGCCCCTACACGTAGGGTTGCCACCTTTTTAAAATTTTTATACCGGCTGGCGGGGGGCGGGGCCAAAAGGGGGCGTGACGTGACGGCAAAATGGGGCGTGACGTGACATCAAAGGGGGCGGGGCCACGCGAAGGATCGGGTGAAGACGCGAGAAAGGTAAGTTTTTATTAGATTTAGGCAAGGCAAGGGCCATTTTTAAGGGGTATTTCAAATTTACCGGCAGCTACATTGCCGGTAAATTTGTAATACCGGCCCCGGCCTTGGCTGGTGTTTTACCGGCTTTATACCGGCTGGGTGGCAACCCTACCTACACGTCATATTTACCCTATGACAGACTGCTAGAATTTGTCAAGTAAAATGTGTACCCTTGGCTCACTTCCTATTACTGACTGATTTCGATGACTGAGTCTGGACTAGACCTCTAACGAAGCGCCGGGACTCATGGTATATGGGTGCTAGTGGAAACTGATAGTGGGCCGGAACGTAATGTTGGTTTCAGACGGCGGTATTTGGGGAAGGACAGGAAGTAGTCCCAGGCGTGCGGAAGGTTTCTGACAGCATGGGGAAGGACTCGCAGGTATGGAGATGTGGCCAGGTTGGGGATGATTATTAAAGGGCGGAATAGTTATAGGGAAATACGGCTGGTTCTGAGGGAGGGAACAGGACAGGGGGAAGGTGTTGACAATATGAAACTGTTGTTGAATAGCCTATTCTCTAATCCTTGTCCAAAATTAAAGCAACCGTAACACCAAAAATTTAAGTATTTAGTGGTTGTTCACCTTCCAAACACTTTTTTCAGTTGTTTTCTGATTGTTCCCTGGAAATAAAGACTTTCTTTCAATTACTTTCCATAATTTTTTTTACTGTTTTTCCAAAATCTAAGTTTTTTAAATACTCTAAACTGTTACAATTCTGCATTTGAGTTGATCCCGATGCCAGGGGCCCACCAGAAAACTTCCATGGGCCCAACTTTCCAAACTATTATTCCTTCTCTCTTCATTTAACCTCTTTATTCTCCTATTCTTTTAGATCTACTTACTGTACTCTATTCTTCCATTATTAACCTTTTTTTTCCACATAAAGAAATAGGGAATAAACATGAAATAGGCCACATTGTTAGAAGCACCTGGGCCCACCGGGAGTTTTCCTGGTATCCCTGTGGGCCAGTCCAACATTAAAGTTGATACATTTCGCAGCAACATCTCTGGAGTATTAGCAACTATTGTATCAGTTCGAACAGCTGCCTGTACTGAAACCCAGAGATTCTGCTCAGCAGGGACAAAGATAAGAAGTGTATCTATTAAATGTATCAATTTAGAACAGTTTACAGGGTCGGCAACCCCCCCCCCCCCCGAGCTTCTTTAGAAGGTGAAAAATTATACTTTACGCTTCAATATTAGAAAAATGATCACAAATAGAAAATAGAAAGTCATTGGAAAAAAGTCTTTATTTCTGAAATAAATGATCTGAAAACAACTAGTTATCTGAAGGGGAACAACCCCTTTAATATATAATTTACTGTTACTGTGCTTTAGAAATACTACAGTAGTTGGGCCCAGATTTGTGGAAAAGCTACAAAGTTCCGTACCTAGGGTGGCAGGATTTTAGGGGGCACATGCTGCCCAACCACACCATCACTGGTTCTGGCGCACTGGGGATGCACAGGTGATATGATCGTTATTTAAATATTTCCTGAGTGTCAATTCCCAGTGCTCTGGAGATCTGTGCAGGGGGCAGACCGAAGATGTCATGGGGCGGGATGTTGATGTTTAGGGGGTTTGCTGTGTGTGGACCTATAAATTGGCAATTGACCAATCACCATATCAATTTTAGGGAACCCTGCCGGGTTTTCCAAATCAGGTGGACAGGCTTAGGGGCACCCGCTATGAAAATATGCTTCTGACCATGCTGCTGTGTAGCCCTGGGGCAGCCATTCAAGATTAAGAAAAGGCACAAGATACACAGCAGATAACACCATTGTATTAGACCGGGCATAACGTTTATGTGCTATGTAACCTGTGCTTTTTCAGATTTGAATGGCTGCTACCATAACTACACAGCAGTTTATTTATATAAACTACTGTAGTGTTTCTAAAGCAAACACTCACTTTATCAGTGTAGTGTGACAGTACATTATGTTTTAATTACTTTGATAAACTTTCAGTTTTTGGTGTCACTGTTCCTCTAAAATTCTGTTTATAAATGCTGATCCCTTCATGTTAAGTGGATGCTTATGGCAGACAGCCTAAAGTGGACTTCATTAAATTCTTTTTTTTGGGGGGGGGGGTGTTTAGAGTTATGTTCCTTGTATATCTGTAAATATAACTCATGGGTGTCCATGTACTGTACCCAAAAATGTCTCAGCCCTGTAAAGTATTGGTGGGACTTAAGCTTTGTTTTGTTTCATAAAGCGCAATTGGCTTTTCTTCCCATTCATTAGGAAAAACACTGTGCAATATGTAAAAGGTTTGGGGTGGCCCTTTCAAAATAAGTACTGCCATCTTGTGGCCTACTTTGAGAAAACACCTTCAACAGTGTAGCACTTTATATCTTTGCATATAGTTATCTAGTAACAGCATAGTAGCAATTTTATCAGTAAAACTTAAAAGTCGTAATAAAGTATCATCCTATCAAAGTAGTATCAGAGTGGTCCAATATCTATGTTAAGTTATAGTCCTTTGTATCTGGAAAGAAAAACCTATCGTCAGCAGAGTTGCAAAGAACATTACAGAAAGCATTTATGACTGAACGCCTCATTCATTACTCGAGGTGCCACCGTATCCATTATGTGGATCCACCTTGCCTCTTTTTGTAAAAGTAGGTGTTTTCTGTCTCCACCCCTTTGGGGCAACTGTACTTTCTCAAGATGGCAGTACTTATGTTAGTACATGCACCTGGCCCGGTATATGGAGCTTGTGCATATTGTTGGTGGGGTGAAAGGGATAAATGGCTTGTTATATCAATGTTTATTATGCACCTGATGAAGGCTGTTGTAGCCGAAACATGTCGTGCAGGATTTTCTGCATAATAAAATGAAAATACTATAAAGGGGTGAGACCTAAGACCGGGGCGGTCTGTGCTCTGTGTCTGGTACATAGCGAGACCACTGCCCTCAACCAGTGCTCTCCATTGGTCTCCCAGGTGGTCATAAATACTCGATGCCAATGCCTTTGCACAAGAGGCCAAATTGGGCTCTCGCTCCTCTGCCCTCTCTGTCGTGGCTTGCAGATCCCTTTGGTTGGAACCCCAATCCGCTGACCTTAGTTCAACGAAGTCCTTGATTTCCATTTAAAGGCTGCAGGGTTTTTGGGGAGGAATTGGAAAAGACTATCTCCCAGGTTACAGGAGGGAAGAGCACTTTGCTTCCACAGTACACATTGAAGTCTACATTTGCTTCCCAGAGAGGTAGCACCTTTTGCAGTCAATGTCCACACAGTCTTTTTGGGGGAAGACTTTGCTTCATTGCAGAGACCTGGGCCCCTCACACCACCAACATCTGGGTACTCTTAATCAATTAATCCGGGTACTGACTCAACTGTTTCCCCCCCGCTTAACTTCCTTATCTCAAGACTCTCACACAAACCGGCAAGAAACCAGCCTTCCTAGAAATAATACATTCCTTGTTGGAACCAGGGGTAATTGTCCCATTTTCTCCATCCCAACCATTCCATGATTTTTATTCAAACCTCTTTTGTCTGGTTTGCAGTAAAAGCAATTGGAGACAAATAGCTGGAAGGGCTTATTCTGCAACTCCTGTTTATGATATTTATGCAAGTGTAGCCCCCGTCAATGTCCCTGTTCAGCAAAGCAGTGAAGTCTGCATATATAAAGAGCCATATACCTTCATGTTTAAGATGCACAAGGGGTGTTTACTAGTTCTGAGACCAAAAACAACCATGAACTGCATATGAGAATTACTATATCTAAAGTAAGGAAACCTTTGTCACAAATAGGTAACAGGGGTAGAGGCACACAATGCTATTTGGGGGAGATCAGTCGCCTGGTAACAAATTGCCTCTTCCTCAGGCGACAAATCTTACCAAACTGCCTCCCCACCAGCTAGAATTTATTTGTCACTGGGCCACTAATCTCCCTGAATCTGCCCATGTTCCGCTACCTTAAGGCACTGTGGGTGTTGTGAAATGTCATCTCTCACTTAGAACATTATGGGAGGAGTCATCTGACAGTATCTGAAGTGCTGCAGGATTCATTCATCATTTTGCACTCAGTTTATTTTTCATTGCTCATGTGTTTATATTCTTTTATTTGCAGTTATTGCACAAACATCAGCTATTATTTAATCCTGAAAGCCAAGAGAATCTCTATTCATGGTCATCCTGTAATAGAAAGACTTGTAAGCTTTAGAAATGTAAGTACAAAATGAACTTTTTTGATTTTCAGCTTTTCCCTTTTCAATAAGCTATATATAACTAGAAAAGGGCAGGGTAAATGTATCTATAGATTTATATTTAGACCTTTAAGCAAGTTCTGTGAGTGCTGAGTCATTGCTGTGTCAATAAACCTGGGACCTTTTTATCCACATGCTCACACTTCACTGCATCTTCAAGAATGGAGTTTATAATCCTTAACAAATATAAACATCTGTGGATTTGTAGAAAAATAACCATGTAGCATTGATCTCTGGGTTAACTGTAGTCTGAGGCATATTTCTTTTTACTTCCAATCAGGCTGGATTGGTAATCTGTGGGTTCTGGCAAATGCTAAAGGGGCTGTCATAAGGTGCCATAGGTAGTCACTATTTAGTGGGCTGTTGCAAGCTGATTGGGCCTCTCTGTACTTGTAATTCATGGGCCTATTTTGACTCCCAGTCCAGACCTGCTTACAATACATCAAGCTATATGGTTGCTCTCATACCGAAATACTAATGTACTGTAAATAAATAAAATTTTATGGTAACAATAACATTTCATTTTTTGAAGACGCAACAAAAGCATAGGCTCTGCACTTTACACATTCATATAGCATTAATTATTATTGTACTATTAAACTGGCATTTAATGTTTATACAAAATAAAGGAATAGGACGCGTGGATTTTTTTACCTGAAATATTTTCCTTGTGCTTACTCCTGATTTCACGGGATATAAGGCTACACTTGATAAGCTCTCTTTGACGAAGGCCCTGCTATTTTCCACTTCCTAGCCAGTCCTGTCCATGTGCACACATATGGGCTGTAGATCAAAACAGTGTTCTCTTTATCAGCAGTTTTCTGTTCTGTGTGCCCTTTGCCTTATATAAGAGTAAAATAGGAAAAGCAGTGAGATGTCAGTGTATGGCTCGATAAGTGGGTGTTTGTTTTTAAAGTGGGGGTACTGAAATCAACAGCTCATTTTTATAAATGCCCAGCAGCTAGTCTAATTATATAGCTCTAGTTTAATGTATTCTGGTTTCTCTTTTCAGATTGCAAAGAATAAAGGATTTACACCTAAGAGAAAGAAGTTGGACCGGAATCCCAGAGTTAAACACAGAGAAAAATTCAGACATGCTAAAATTCGCAGAACGGGCCAGGTATAATCTAATAACTGCATATAATTCATTTTCCCTAGCTTATTTAATTTAATAGCTGCACAGAGCATATGGGCATAACCCTGTGAAAAGCAGACTCTGGGGCATATTTATCAAAATCTGAAATTGAGATGGCATTGCATTCTGGCTTGTGATGTTCTTGTTAGACTGTTCCTGTGACTAGCAAACTGAAATACAGCATGTGTTTAAGATATGTTGCAGTAGTTGGTAAATAGATGGACATATGTGTGCTAGACACTGGTTAGATCCTTAAACTTGAAGCAATTAGTTTAATGCTTACCCTCTACGTTTATCTTTAAGGTTCGCGAGGTGCGTAAAGAAGAAACCAGATATTCTAGGGAGTTGTCTGGAATTCTAGCTGAAGTCAAGAAAAGCATCAAACTTAAGTGAAGAATTTCCAAGAACCACTGCTTATATATGTATAATAAAGTTTTTATTTTTCATCACGTGGCACACCCTTTTTTGTCTGTGTGTGGGTAGGGGAATTATTGGACTCCTTAATGGAGAAAGAAAGCTACAGAGGCATTTTATTGCCAATAAATTAGCCACAATAGTGAAAGCTATAACACTATATTTATTCTGTAGAATGTTTTACCATACTTGAGTACAAAGCTCTAGAAGCTCTCTGTTTGTTTTGGATAGCAGCTGCAGTATTAGCTTGGTGTGACATCACTTCCTGCCTGAGTCTCTCCCTGCTCACTTATAGCTCTGGGCACAGATTACAGCAGAGAAGGGAAGTGGGGGGAAGAGGAGCAAACTGAGCATGCTTGTGCCTGGGGCAAGGAGGTTTAAGCTGAAAACTGGAAGTCTGATACAGAGGCCCATGTGTATACAATAGAAGGAAAGAAATGATGTGTTTCTTTTGACAGGTGACCTTTCTGATAAGGCTTACTTATTTATTTATTTTTAGGTAAGTTTTATTTTGCTTTAACACATCAAACATATAGACAATACATTACAAGCACTCTCACTTGTAGTCAAAGAATCCTACAGGAGCACATAGTGACATTGATCATATAGTAATGGTCTTTGCAGTTAAATTCAGGACAATTATTTTATGTAGAATCAGGGGATTGGCTTAATCAGGTCTTCAGATGGCATCTAGGCAAACTAAACCACCTGCCTCTATGTCAGATTGGGGGGATTGATCTCTGGCGGGGTTCTGCTATGTGGGGTTCGGATTGATCTCACACCACGAGCCCCAGATTTTGTCATATTTAGTTGGCGTTCCTCTGACTTCGTATGTGAGTTTATAGAGAAGTATTATTTTGTTAACCAGACGTATCCAAGCACCAAGAGAGGGCGGGGAGTTGCCCATCCAGTGGAAAGCTATGTTTTTTTTTTGCATAGAATAGTAGGATGCGATAGCAAAGTCGGGGATATTTGGCAGGAATGATTCCTTCCAGTACCCCCAAGAGGCAGACCGTCGGATTACTTACCCTAGGAAAGTCTAGGTTGTCCGCTAGGTAATTTACCACTTGTGTCCAGAAACCAAGGACAATTATTTTTAATAGAGTGCTTTTCTGAGCAAAACAGATACATCCTAAAATAACAGATGGCATAAGCAGTGTGTAATGCAATCAGCTGTGAATGCAACTGTAGGTTTAGGCCTACTGAAGAGCCTATTGTAGCCTGAATTTAGGATTCAGGATGATGTTCTTAAAAATCAATAGAAAGGGTAAAAACCAGCACCGTCTCCACCTGCAAACTGAACATAATTGATTTGTATCCATGCAGATTTATTATTTTATAGTAACATGCCCAGAAGCTTTTTTAATTATGGATGCATATAAATACACTCTTGTATAAATTTATTTTGTTCTTAAAGGGGTGATCTATTTTAGTTCAGTATTAAATAAAATAAAAAAGGACAAGCAATTCGACTGCCGAATAATCAAATAGAATTATATTCAAATTGTTTTCAAAATTCGATGGTCGAAGTAGCCTTCAAAAATATTCGAAAATTTGAATTCGAATCTTTTTGAAAATTCCATGTATGAGAGCTGGCTACTGTTGTGACATTCTGGGCAGGCAATATGTACAATTTACTCAGCAGTTGGGTTAAACAGAAAAATGTGAAAAATCTAAAAGCAGGAAACAGAAGTCATACAGATGAACAGAAGAATTTATTTAGGTTATTCACAGTGTTTTTTGGGGTAAACTAACAAACGTCCTCATCTCTGTCTAGGTCTTGGTAGGTTTGCCACCTGGCCGGTATTTTACTGGCCTGGCCTGTAAAAATTATGGTTGATACCAATGTTGTTAATAGGGAAAAATGCTAAATATATAGGAAGGCCGGTATTTTCTTTTGGAAAAGGTGGCAACCCTAGGTCTTGGGCATCTCCCACAAGCAGAACAATACCTTTCCCAGGCTTACTGGACTGTGCTGAAAACCACCGCCTGCTGCAATGCCTTCTCTATTCTGCTAAAGGAGAATTTGAAGAGTCACTGCGCCATTTTTCCAATGATGTAGGTTGGTTATAGTACACTAGTAGGGTTCCCACCTGGCCAGTAAAAATGGTGCCAAATGTCAGTGTTATTAATAGGGAGGAAAGAAAAAAGGGAGGCTTTTTTCCCGAAAAGGTGGCAACCAGATACACAAGATTATTACAACGTGGAACAAAATCTATAGTACAAATCTTGCCATGAAACTAATTTCACACTGAAAATCTCCTTTACTGTATAATGGATATTGCTCCTGCTCTGTACAAAATAATGGCACACCAGGACCCTGTTTCGGTTTTAGTAAAATCCCAGTACCTTGTGCATGCCCCCCCCCACCCCAACCATGGAAGTTGAATCACTGATGAAGGACCTTCATTCGCTCATAACAAGATTATAAATATAAAAAACATTGGTGTGTCAGACATTAGTTCTAACAGTGTATAGAAATAGTGAATGTGCTTACCTTAGTACCACTTCATTGACTTTCATATTTCCCTTTCTGGTGTATCTAGCAGAGAAATAGGTTTTCTCCCCAAATCTCATCCTAATTGACCTACCTAATGTGCTCCTGTCTTTCATACAACATGTAACTTTCACCAAAATGCCTTTGTGCATGAGTGCAATCACAGCAATACCCTGGCCAGGGGACAAACATGCAATTCAGATAATTATCCAGGTCCCCCAGAGGGAGGATTATTACACTTTGGTGCACCTCTACTATATGGGGACTTGCTATTATACATGTAATGAAATGGCCTACAGAATACAGGATAGTACCTATATTAGCATAGTTGTATAGTATCTTCCTGTAAGGTCTGTTGTAATACCTTCTTACAAAGCATTTCTTTCTAGTCTTAATTAAGTTTAGAGCGTCATTCTGCTGGCCTGCCCCCAAAGTATAGTTGTGCTTTAAAGAACAAAACCTTCACACAAAAACCACAGTCTTTTGTCCTCTGTTAATGCTGAGAGACAGTTTTGTTCCTGCTGTGGCTGCAATGCTGTGAAATGGTATTTTCAGTAACCAGATTGAGTGGAGAGCTTATCAGCCTGTGTGGAGGGCAAACAATAATCTGCCTTACTGTTATCTGCCTGGTGATCAGCCAGGTACTGTATCTATCAGGCACATTTCAATATCAAGAGAGGATTGGCTCATTCACTCATTCCTTCATCCCGCATAAACTGAAATGAAGATCCAAACATTGGCTCAGGGGCCAAGTGTATCAACCATTTTTACCAAATGGGACCCAGATCTTCTTCAGTGGATATTTTTATGTTTGACCATCTTAAGATGTATATTATTATTAATAATAATAAAATGTATTTCTGTAGCGCCAACTTTTTTCGTAGCGATGTGCCTTTGTTACCAGCATCCGTGCAATGCTAAAGCTGTTCCTATTTCTAATATCCCTGCAGTGTTATTTGATGGTCCTTTGTGCTCTTTTCGCTTCAACCCTCTTCTTCTCTCTTCTGTCCCTTTTCACAACTGCTGTTGAACTGCACATGGGTGGGACTCAATCACCACAATCTCACTGCTGCCAGTTTAACATGACCAGTGATACTAGCAAGGGAATATCCATATCAGCTGAACAGCACTGGTGTGAGTTAACGTTGTACTGTAAATCAGAAGGTTTGCCGCTCCACTGTAAATGGGAAGAGGGAGCAATACTAGCTAACTATAATGTTCATATGTACCCAGACCCTGGGTCACTGTTCTGAAAAAATAAAGCCTATGAATAATCTAATTCTTCACTATCTTTTCTTTCTGCTTTTATCCACTGTATTAGTCCATTGCGGGCAGATTAATTAACCTTCCCCTTTGTTTTTAAATGCCTCTGTCCATCCGCCTTCGATAGGATTAACCCCTAACCTAGTACCTATTTGCTCCTTTCTATTAGCATGCTGAATATTTAATACCCCCACCCTATGTGTGCCCTACTCTGCCAGTGTGTGCCCTGCTCAGCCAGTGTGTGCCCTGCTCAGCCAGTGTGTGCCCTGCTCAGCCTGTGTGTGCCCTGCTCAGCCTGTGTGTGCCCTGCTCA
>CM044444.1:74949381-74974025 GCA_024363595.1 Xenopus borealis
TACTCTGCCTGTGTGTGACATACTCTGCCTGTGTGTGACATACTCTGCCTGTGTGTGTGTCTGCCTGTGGTCAACACTGGTTTCCTTTATCGGCCCTCCACTATGTAGGCCAGAATCATTTTGTTCCTTGGTAACACAGAGTTGAACAGCACTGCTCTTGACAATTCCATGCCTCCTAGTCTGCAGTAACAGTCTGGAGAAGGCATTTTTCTTTACAGAAATGGGAACTGAAGGACTTGACTGACCTGCAGAAAACCCTGACCTTATCCCAACTGAATGCCTGCAGGATGAATTGAAACACCATCTATGAGCCAGACTTGATCACCCAACATCATTGCCCCACATCATTAGTGTATACAAATAAAGTATATTAACACTGGACTTCTTTGGATGAAATTGTTATTGTATTAAAATGTTGTTGTGTAGTGAAAAGTTAGCGCTCATTTAGTGGAAAGCATTTCCAGAAGAACAAGGGGCTGTTATAGCTGCAAAGACAAAACCAAACATCATATTATATATACCATGATAGAATGGGATACTGGACAAACTAAATGTTTCTTTTCTGTATAATGGTGAACTAAAGAGAGAACATTTGAAAAAAACTAAGCAAGGAAGAATGAGCCCTAAATAATCTCACACAAGCAACTGGAATGTCATTTGTTACTGTCCCCTAATTTAGCATAACCACAAAAAGAGAAAGAAACAAACTGCCTTGTACCAGCAAGTTTATTTAAAAAGTAAGTGTTCTACATTTTTTGGCCAAAACAGTAATTTCTCCCCCCATTTCTCTTTTTTTTTTTTTTAATGAAAGTGCCATTTTTGGGTCTGTTGTTAACACATTCTTCTTCCAGAAAAGCAGGTTGAGTCTAATGCATTCCAGGCCTACAGAATAAATATGTGACATAATATATTTTTTGTTAACATTTTAACCCTTATAGTATTATTTATACTTGTGATTGCATTTGATGACACTTTGGCATTTTAATGAGTAGCACGCGTTAATGGTTGACATTTGAACTCATCTTTAGTTAAATCTCTACACAAATTGTTCATGCCATCTAACACATACAACACACATAAAGCTCTAATGTAAGATAAGGCTTTACATCAACTATTGCAAATACATTGTTTTTTTTTATTGTGCATAATAAGCTCACAGTGTCCTTAGTTCATCATTCAGTTCCAGAACATATCCAATAAGAAATAAATCCCAGTTAAAGAATAGGGTTTTCATTCCTTACAGACAATAAGACATAAGGCCATAGTTTATTCTGAACAAAGTAAGAACATGCCTTCTCTGTATATTAACATTTAAGGTTATAAAAGGCCTTGGATTTGATCTATGTATCCATTCATTATAGTACTTTCCTAACTATAATGTAAACATTAGTCACAGCCAGGAAAGGGCTTGTAAATGCGATAACGTCTTAACAGTTGGGAAACCTTCAGAATTCCCCAGTTGAAGTTTTATAATCAGCCACATCCTATTTTATCCTTTTCTTTGTTATCCTCTCCTTACTCCCCAACATGAGCAAAGAAACGTCTCTGATAGTCCTGCTCCTCTTACTGAACCTGAAAATGGGGCTGGCGGCTACCATGAATGGATTCTTGACTTCTGACCCTCTCTTGCAAGGTGCATGAGTCCTATGAGAACATGTGGGATCACACGAAACGCGTTAGGAAGATGTCTACCTGGTAAATAAAATTGCTTTTTAATTTCACTGCTGCTGTCTGGTCCACTGAGTGCACACCACAAAGGTTCTGTTTTGAAGGTCTCCCAAAGCTGCGGGTTTGGGGAGAAAATAAATTTTCAAAAGAGCAAACAGATTTTTTAATATTTAAAATTGAAATCTGACATGGGGCTAGACATATTGTCAGCTTCCCAGGAGTAATTCAGAAAGAACTCACATGCACACTCAGGCCCTTCTGTTTCAATATCACTTGGTGCTAAAAATGCTTTTAGGGAGACGGCCCTCCCCAGAGACTGTAAATGCAACGATTAAAGCCAGCACACAAGTCAGATGCAAACCGGGGTCAGTCCCCTGGTGTGTTTATTGCGTCACAACGTTTCGGTTGAGGAAGGGGGACCACCCCCGAAACGTTGTGACGCAATAAACACACCAGGGGACTGACCCCGGTTTGCATCTGACTTGTGTGCTGGCTTTAATCGTTGCATTTACAGCTTCCCAGGAGCCCCCAGTCATGTGACTTGTGATCTAAGGGTAAGGCCATAAGGGAAGATTTCGGGGAGATTTGTCGCCTGGCGACTAATCGCCGCGACTAATCGCCGCGACTAATCTCCGCGAATGGCTTGCTAGTATCTTGCACTAAAGTCGCCTGCGCCTATTCACACGTGGCAATGCGATTTTCAAAGTCACTCAAAATTGCCTCACGAGGCAATTTCGAGCGACTTTAAAAAACATATTGCCACGTGTGAATAGGCGCCGGCGACTTTAGCGCTAGCTGGTACAAGATATGAGCAAGCCATTCAAGGAGATTAGTCACCTACAAGAATCTTCTCGTCTGGACGAGCCCTAATAAATGTTAGTCACTCTTTCGATCAGTCATTGATGGCTACATGCCCTTTATCAAGTGTGAAGATTTCTGTCGGTATCTCGGCATATATTGCCAATGTGATAATATTGGTGGGAGACCAATGTCACCAGCTTTTGCCAGACATAACTTTCATATTGATGTCAGGGGCAGGGTTAGTCTATATATGTGGTGGCTAAATATTTTTATCTTGGCCTCCAGCTTGTGTTTGTGGCATGCTAGGACTATGACACTACTGTTCTCCCTCTATAGTATAAGGAGTATGTGAATTTTTTTTATTTGCTTATGCTCCTCAGTTCCTACCATGTCTCGGTACAGTGCAGTTTCCTAGAAATGACTGAGGAGGATTGATTGATGGAAACTATACACATAGAGGAAAAAGAGGAGAGATTGATCAATGCACATTCCCTGGTCCCCTGTCATATAAGGGCTAGAGCAGACGGGGAGATTCGGGGGCATTTTGTCGCCTGGCGACTTGTAGCGGCGACTTGTAGCCCCCGAACCTCCCCGAATAGACAGGTCCTTAGGCGCACCGGCGTGACTTGAAAACGCCTGCGCCTATTCACACGCAGCGGCGCGATTTGTGGAATCGCTCCAAATTGACTCGCGAGTCAATTTGGAGCGATTCCACAAATCGCGCCGCTGCGTGTGAATAGGCGCAGGCGTTTTCAAGTCACGCCGGTGCGCCTAAGGACCTGTCTATTCGGGGAGGTTCGGGGGCTACAAGTCGCCGCTACAAGTCGCCAGGCGACAAAATGCCCCCGAATCTCCCCGTCTGCTCTAGCCCTAAGTAATCTATGCAGTTGCATGTGTGGCTTATCAATCTTGTGATCATAATTTTGTAACTAAAAAACCCCTGTCTTTGTACACATGCAACTGCATAGATTACTTATATGACAGGGGACCAGGGAATGTGCATTGATCAATCTCTCCTCTTTTTCCTCTATGTGTATAGTTAATTTGGCCAGATCAGTAGCACTTCCATTGTATTTTAGTACATTTTTATTTAGCTATGGAGTGCTCCCACAACCTTTCTTTTTTTATTGATGGAAAGCATGCATATTCCATGAAAACACATATTTATATGAGCTGCATATGTTTTTTCGATATTTTCTCAGCAACATCTACTTTCCCTGTATGCCCAAAGACAAGCTGGAAATATTCAGATCATTGCTTTCATTTTCTAACTTCTAGTAGGCTGTAAGGCTTGTGACATACAGTACAGGCAGATTAGGGGAGATTTAGTCACCTATCGATTAATCACCTCTTCTGCAAGGTGATTAATCACCAGGCGACTAAATCTCCCCCTCTGCCTCAACCCTTATCTTGTTCCAATTTTCCAATTATTCTGAAATGGATTTCAGCGCAGAATTCAGTGCACTAATATTAACTGATGCGTTTTTTAAAAAAAAAAGCATGGTTTCAGAATTTCTTTAGCTTGCCAATCAGAATCTCAACAATTTAATTTATTAAATAGGCATATGGTAGACCTGACAGCTTTTGCTCTTCATTCTACCAATGCCCAGTGCATATCCTTTGCACTGGCCAAAACCTCTACACATTTAGTATTGTAAGTGTGTTGCTAACACATATTAGTGCTCTCATGGAAAGAGTGCCTGTGTAGCTATTGCAGCTTATCAGGCTACTGCAATCCCAGTACATGTATTAATGCAGATTGTATTAATACAGATTGCTCCAGTGCAAAATGCATTTCCATTCTTTCATCCTCACCAAATTGAAATAAAGAATTTTGTCTGTGACTTCATATCACCAATAGATGTCCTACTGAGCCATCCCGTATCTATAAAGATATCTGATATAAGTAATTCTAAAACAACTAGACTTGCTGAGTAATTATTGAAGACGTTTCACTACTCATCCGAGCAGCTTCTTCAGTTCAACTGACTGGTATGGGAAGTTCTCGGTATATAAACTCTTCCACTAATCCAATCACAATGGCAAATTGTAACTCTTCAAAGAGGTGACATCTGAATTTGATTCTATGTAGTTACTGTGATAGGATTACCAATGTGTCATGCAACTCCTAGACACAGGTGTTACTTGTGAGAGTTGCATGAATGGATGTGTGAAGTGTTCTGAAACCACTTGGGTACCGATGTGAGAACAGCATTGTATGTAGCAGACAGCTGGTGTCGAAGGCCCCCACCTCTATTCAGGGATGGTTTTTCTACCTTGACATGAATCACTTCTTTCACACCTCTTTCAAACCATCGGTCTTCTTTATCCAAGATTTGGACCTTGCTATATTGTCCATTTGTTTTAGAATTATTTATATCAGATATACCATGACCTGGAAGAATGAAAATCTTCATAGACATATCTATAAAGATGTGTGACATTTCCTTATCTTTTGTATTTTTCCACTCTAGTGTTCGTGTACAATTAGCTTCTTGATATCTTGATTTAGACCACATTTCATTCAAAGCCACATGAAGTTTGGCAGGCATTTAATCTCAATACCATATTCATTTTCTAAGGTATTTTCTAAAAACACAATATGCCGAGGAATATATACTAAGCACCGTTTTACTGTTCTTTTGTTGACGACCATTATAATCTAAGCTTACACTACATCATATTTACGTTCTATCAAATACCCTCATCAAGTAACATTACATTAACATTTTCCATATTACAAAATCTGACACCATGTTATAAGAAAGCGACAAATGCCTTAATATCAACAGCCAATGGCGATGCAGTGCAAGACCAAGGTAGTAAATACAAAAAAAACTCCAATAAGAATACAAAAGAAATACTTCCTATAGGAACAAAGCTTCCTTTGGTAAATCTGTCTCAGTTGTTTTATACAACTAAGACTTCTATTAATTGTCAACTTTGCTTTCATACTGAATGCTCCCTCGTTCTTTTTCTACATGCTGTATATGTTTTTTACCCACACAGGCAAGTGCACCAAATGAGGACTATTGCTGAAAATTCTTTTGCATAGTTCTTTTGATACAGAATACACCTTACAATGGCAGCGTTTGTACTCCTAAATTATCGCGATGCGAGCTGAATTGTATATTGTGAGGAGTTTATTAAAACACAATAATACCATAAATAAACATGGCATTGGATGTTGGCAAAACAGAACTTGCACTTCAATTTCTTAATCTATAATGAACTAATGGATCACTGATTTTTTACCCTTACTAACTCTCCCACCTGCACTAGTAGTAGAAGAATTTGCTTAATGGAAGAATTTGTTTAATAGAGTAGAATAAAGGAATCACACTAGGGTGGCCACCTGGAAATTGGGAAATCTAAACAGGCAGTTGCGTAACTAGAGTGCGCCAGGCCCTCCTGCAAAAAAAACTCCAGAGGGGCAGAGCACACTCCAATCCTCATCCTCCCACCAAATTCCTGCCACCGCCCACTTCCCACCCTTACTCCACCCACTCCCCGCCGACTCCATCCATTCTCCTCCCTGTGCCGGCTTGTGCTCTGCTTCCCTGCCCCAGGTAAAAGAGCGGCTGGGAAGTAAGGTGTTCCTCATTAGTTATAGAGGAAGCACATCCCGCAGTCCGGTCCCCCTTTTCCCTGGCCCCCCTGTGATTGCAGGGTCTGCTTCCTTTATAGTTACACCACTGCGGACAGGACATTTAAGTGAATGGCATGGTGATCAGCCAATCCCTGATCACCACATCATCAGGCCTGCCCCCTACATCAACCATCCCACCCCCAACATCATCCATTCCACCCGACATCATTTCTCCAGCCCCGACTTCACTTGGCCTGCCCCCGATGTCGCCCCCCTGCCCCTGATGTCACCTGACCCGCCCGCCTGATGTCACCCGGCCTGCCCCCTGCCTGTTGTCCCCAAACAAAAAAGGTGGTAGCCCAAAAATCACACCCTCACCCCACCTTCAGGCTCTTCCTCTGGATTTTGAGTTCACTGTATAGTGAATGAGTTCACTATACAGGGAGTTTATTGGGAATGGTAATCATTGCTTTAAAAAACTAGGAAGTTCCTAAATTAAAGTACTTGAGTGCAATTCTAGGCAGTCTAAGTTCAGTTCTAGCCTGGGCACTAATTGCCAGTAGGGTTGCCACCTGGCAATTTTTTGTACAGGCCTGGCCGGTATTTTTGATGGCTGATCCCAATGTTATGAATAGGAAAAAAGATAAATATATAGGAAGGCCGGTATTTTTTTTAAGAAAAGGTGGCAACCCTAATTGTCAGGCTTTTGTGTTGTTATTCCTGTTTGTGTGTGTGTTTCCTCCAAAAACATACAGGCAGGTTAATTGGCTCCTGGTACAAAAAATACTCTACTATATGTTGTAGGGACCTTAAAATTGATGTGTAATCTATGTAAAGCACTGCATAAATGTGTTAGCACTCAGACCTGGATTTGTGGCAAGGCCAAAAAGGTCCAAGCCTAGGACGGCAATATTAGGGGTGGCATGCTGCCCAGCCCCTTTCTGGGGAGCACCGGGGAGTGCAGCTCCCTAGCGCTCCAATGCAGGTGCGCATGCATGCTCGGTGGGAGGGGGTATGCGGGCTTAGGGGTAGCCGCCACAAAATCCAGCGTTGTTAGCACTGTATGTCTAATAGCAGTATATAAAAACAAGTAGTTTTACTTTGCACAGTTTAGTGCAAGAAATAGCATAATCCATAGATATTACTTAACTGAAACAGGCAAAAATGTACTGAATTCATGGAGAAAAAGGGGGGTATATTACCAGTTTTAACTAATCCACTCTAACTTAACACACTTGACTGACTGTCAGGACTAGGATGACACAGTTGAGCATATATGAACTTTTATTTTAAAAATGGGACAACATCTGCACACAGTTTGCCAGATAGGGCACTGTTACCATCAGAATATTGAGTTTACCATACTTCTACAAGTCTTAGGTCTGCAAAGAAGAGGACCCCCTATACTTTCTTCTCTTGGAGACCTTCATACCCACTATATAGCTGAAGAATCCCCAGTCTAATTGAACTGCAGTCAGTGGACATCGCATCATCACATTGTAAGCAATTTCTGTGTGAATATGCACAAAGGTATTGAAGGCCAGGGATATCTACATTTATTGGAGCTGATACATTTCTGCTGCACTTGATTATTCATTCTTTGCATCAGATCCTGCTCCAGTGAAGCTTACAACCTATGGTCTCTATCACATTCACACACAGTAGGGCCATTTTTAAGTATGTGTTTGGAAGGAGAACATACTAACACTTTGCACATAGCACTGCATGGCTACTCTCTGAGCCACTGTGCTCCCCATAGCCTACCCTGCTTGGTTGCAAAAGTTAATGGCAATGTGGCTATATTTATACATAAGAGTCAGAGTTGCTGTATTGCTTATCTTGGTTGAAGCATTCTCTGTTCAGCAGAAAACTGGTACACAAGTAGGTACCAAATATGCCACTGTAAAATTGGCTGAAGAGAATCCCGACATAAAAATATAATAGGGCATTTTACCCTCTTAACTATTTTATGTAAGAGAACTCCCCTATTGGTAGATATGGCAATTAAAAAACTATTTCTGTAGTGTTTAGATAAACACATCAAACAAGTCCCGGAGAACTGACATATACAGGCAACAAACAGAGGCCCCTTAGCTTGTTGCACCCTGCACAGGTACAGCCTTATTGCAGCATACAGGTGCAGGACTGGACTGAGAATCAAAATAGACCCTGGCATTTCAGGTACACAGAGGCCCAATCAGCCCACATAGAGGCCCAAACAGTCCCCACCAGCCCACTAAATACTGACTTTCTATGGCACCTTATAGCAGCCCATCTGGCATTTGCCCTAACCCACAGATTGCCAGTCCGGGCCTGTACAGGTGGCATGTAAACTCTTGCCCATGGACACAAAAAACGTTTCTGTGTGATATACTGCCAGGCACGGAATCAGCATGTCAGTGTAAAGATATCATAAACTGCTTTCTTACAGGATTATAAATTGCTTTTACTGCAGGACACTGCACTGCTTCCTTCAGAAATCATCAGACCTCATATGCCCCCTAGAACACACTCTGGCCTTCTCTCAGCAAGACTTGTCCCTTTCATGGCTATCCCCGCTGATAGTGGTCCTTGGTCACTAAATGATACCTGTAACATGTATATCTTATTATATCTAATTTGTGCATAGTATGTCTTATCTTACACACTGTACTGAATAGAAAGGTGAATTTCAGTCAATCCATCCCTATGAGGCATGGCAATGCTACACCAACAATACTTAAATAAGTGCTGCAATGCTGACAATCATACAATAAAATTATTAATTATCATTATTAATAATAATAATTATAATAATAAACTTCCGTGGAAAGTCATTATTTCCTCCATTAATTCTAAAAGTAGTAAAAAAAAACTGTGAAGCTCTCATGTCAGATGAGCTGTTATCTTGAATGATTCTCATGGTTTGACACACTGTGGGCACCTATTTGATGTCATAATATCATGTCAAGGCAGTCATTTCCAGGTCTCCAATAAAGACTTATCTGAACAATGCTTGATGATATTGTTCTTGTTCTACGGTGGGGCTCAGCTGGCATGACAGGCAGCATGTTAGTCAGCCTATGCCCAAATACATTTGATCCTATCGGACGGTTCCTTGAAAATAATTTAGATTGCAGAACACATATGTTTAGAAGATACATTACATAGCCATCGACTATAGCTATTGACTATGAGCTATGTTAATGGACAGTTGTCTCTGAGTTTAGCATGGCAGCTGCTCTACATCTAAGGTGCACAACATTGTAACTGATCAAAAATACATCCCTTTTAAAAGTCATCAGTTGAACCTTTTACTTGAATTCATTGGCTTAACAGTACCAGAGCCCAATAATTCTGGATCCCACACAAATTCCCAGTAACAGCTTTCAGCCAACAAGAGGCCATTGACATGCTCTGCAGTTAGGTGCAATAGAAAACAAACTGTATCCCATAAGTGGCAATGTTACTAATGGTATACAAGTAAGCAGCATTTCAGTACTAGATCGGCTCATAACATACTACAAGAATCCATGATTAAAATTAGGTGCCAGTATGATTTAGAATTGCATTCACTTACAGAGGCCATGGAGAGGTAGATTACTTATGGATGTCATGGACACTATCTGCTAACACCGGGGAGCATGGCTTTGGCACATTAAGAGAATCCCTGATTTCTTCAACATCAGCAGCACTCTCACTGCAACGTGATGCATCGCTAGAGCTACAAACACTTTCACGGTGAGCACTAGCAGACCCGTGTGCTGTTGTTTCTTCAGTTTCCTGGGAGTTGGGTTCGGCAGGAGGCACTGCCTTCTCTTCCGATAGCCTACATGGGAGGAGAGACAAGGCATACTCTGCAATAATGTCACCAAGATCTAATTTGAAGGCTTGGTCAAACTCGGTGAAGCCAACATTTGCATTTGCCTCACAAACCACAAAGGATCCATTATCTTGTAAAAGGAGGTCAATGCCACATATGTCCATACCCAGAATGGTGGATACTTGCATAGCTAACAGTTTCCCTTGTTCGCTGAGGGGGCACGGGATACCAACACCACCTGTAAAAACAAGATCATAAGAGTAATGTTTGCACCTGAAAGCAAAAGGGATATTTCAAGGCATGTATTATGCAGCATCATGTAGGTGGTGATCGCTTAAGAGTGGAGATAAATGGATCAGGCTTCTCCAATTCCACAAAATCCCTCTTTGTCATGTTTCCTTGTAATTAATAATGTCATGTGTCTTTCCTGACCATTTATTTTAATACAGTTACCTAAGCAGCAGTTGCTTTGCATCCTGCCATCAGTGGAACAGCGCAACATCGATCCAACCACTCGTCCTCCAACAATTACCACACGGACATCCTTCCCATGGGACTCTTTGACATATTTCTGAAAAAGGTAGGGTGCATCATGGCGCACCAAGTGGGATATATCTAAAAGGTGGTGCTTATCTCTTGCAAGAAACACTGCTTTTCCTATAAGAGAAAAGGTAACATTCCTAAAATTAGGTAATATACCAATATTTGGTTGCATTTGTATGTATGATAATCACACAGTATAATCTCATACAAGGTTCATAAGGCACAGGCTTGAACATGCTCAGTTTGTTCTTCTTGCACTATCCCCCTCCTCCCTCCTTGCTGTAATCTGAACCCAGAGCCAGTAATGAGAGACTCAGACAGGAAGTGATGTCACGCCAAGCTAATATGGCAGCTGCTATCTTAAACAGAGAGTTGTTTACTCAGGTATGGTAAAGCATGCTACAGAATTAATATAGCATTCTAACTTGCACTATTGTGGCTAATCTATAGGCAATTAACTGCCTCTGTAGTATTCTTTAAACTTGTAGAAAACTATTTAAAGCTAATTGTGGACTGGTTACTACTGGCAACTGTAATTTAACAGAAATTCATGAATTGGAGAATAAGGCTTTTCCATTATCTAGGGACGCTTTGTTCATTTTATTTCTTGGCAAATTTGAGATCCCATTCTTGCTAATTTTGCCAAAGGTGGGGCTAATGCATTTTAAGCAGAGTATAATATTCTATTTTGCCACTGCTGTATTGCACATTAACTAAATGTCATGCTAAATAAATGCAGAATTACTGAATGCTAATTGGTAAATAAAGTAAATGAGAACGCTATCAACAAATAGGGCATATTTTTCCCTTAAGAAAAAGAAAGTAGAAAGTTAGCCAACTGGAAATTTTTGGCAATCACAGGCAAATCTACCGGCAGTGGCATAACTTTAAATTGCTGGATCCTAAAGCAAAATATTTTAGGAACTCCTAAACTTCTGGAATAAGATTGATATCTGCAGAGTAAAATGAGCCAAAGTGACCCAACTTACTCACTGTGGCAGACATGAAAGAAAAGCTTTTCTACCAAAGTGGCCAATCACTGTTGTGATCCAACCATCCAATTTAAAGGGACAGTATTCACCCCTTTTTAACATTAGCTGACTAAATAAGGTTTGTGCTCCAGATTCCTTATTTGGAAAACCCAGATCCCAAGCATTCCGGATGAAAATTCTATACCTGCATAAAGCAATATTAATTACCTTGATGTCCTCTGGTGTTTTTTACAACTACCGGATAGCCTAAAGGTTCTGCTGCATCTATTATTTTCGAAAACTCATCGTGGCCACCTACCAAGAGAGAAGGTTTAATGTGAAAATTCTGCTTACTGAATAATAGTTGCCTGGGTAATGTGTTCACTGGCCCAATTACAAATGAAATAGTACCAAGCCAAGAATAAAAAAGCATACTCTACAGTTCTATCTGCAGTGAGATGCTAAATACTTCAGCCAGTACCATTCCCTGGTTCAGCATGGGAAAAACGTGCTATTGATATTGTGGGTCCTTTTGCAGATGTTCCTATAGACTGTAGGTTTTCTATAACTCTGATAGACTATTACAGTAAATGGCCAGAAATTGCATTTGTTTCTCATGTAACACAGCTACAGTAATCGTTTCTGTCTACAGTCTTCAGCAGAGAAGGAAATCCAATGCCATGGCTGGAAATGCTACAGTCACTCCACTGCAAATTTATCAAGCTGTTTTAGAAACAGCAGCAAAGTACACAGTGATGTTAGCAGCATCGGACTGGGCCCCCACCGACCCAGGCCTGCTCCCTGCAATACTTTGGGCATCACACCCCTGTCATAAGTATCCTTCACTCTAACATGGTGCCCCATTACATGAAGAGTGGGGCAGTGGATGAAAACTGTGGTCGTAGGCCGGCCGGCTGACTTAGCGACTAGGGTGGGGGCCCCTGAGGTGGCAGCCCCTGTGGTCCCCAGACACCCCAGTCCGACACTGGATATTAGTAGCCTTGCATTATTTAGTGTTCTTTAACCAAGAATGGGCATAAAAAGTGTATATTTCTCCTTTAATTTACTCATTAACCTACCACATTTTTAGAACCCAGTCGTCTCAACCATGTATTTATAAACTAGTAAGTTATAAAAAATTTTAAATCATTATTCTTAATATTTCCAAAGAAACTTGATGGAAACTTACCATAGGAGAAGGTGTCTGGTAAAGGTATGCCATGACCAGCTAATTCCTGAAATGTCCAGAACTTATTTATGCAGTTTAAAATGGCTTGAGGGCGATTGACAAGGCGACAACCCAGTTTCTCAAGATGCCTCAGTACAGTTATATCGCTATCGGACTGCACAGTTGGCGTTGGCACCCGCACCAGTATTACCTGAGGGTAAGCAGTCACAGTCTTCTGGTTAATTTGCAAGCCTAGAAACAAGAGTTACAGGAAGATGAAGCCCTCAAAATTAATGAACAAATTACCGCAGACAAAAACAGAATAAAGATCCGAATACATATGGAATAAAAAGCACATTGCATAGCAATGCATGCTTGATTTTAAATGGGTAACCAAGAGCACCCGCTGAGTGCTATGGTGCTAAGAACTATAGCAAACGTTCCACAACTACTGTAATCAAAATCATGGGTCATCTGCAATGTGGTTTTATGTGTGGCCCACCCATAGGAACAGGAATGGGTTTCCCGTGGCTATGGCAATTGTTTTCTCTGTTGTGATGCCATTGTAATGTGCCATTAGCATAAATCGTTTTTGGCATTTTTCTGGCATAGAATATTAGAGGTTGGAGAAATGTTTGTTACCCCCAACATCTCTTGTCATTCATGTGAATGTCATGCCCTCAGTGGCGTAACTACTCCCTGGTGGGCCCCGGTACAGGATGGGCATCTGGGGCCTCCTTTCGGGCCCTTACCTCTATAAATACCATGCTGGAGTGTTGATGGCATGTGTGCTGTAAAATTTCCCCTAGATAACGCCTGCCATAACCATTATCATGGCTCTGATGGGCCCCAAGGGGGTGGGGCCCTGATGCAATTGCACCCCCTGCACCCCTGGTAGTTATGCCCCCTGCATGCCCTCAGATTTCAGATATCAAAATGAGTACAAAGCAGATACATGCTATATGTATGAAATGAATGCAATACAAGAAAAGTATTCAAGTGTCACCCCACATCACTTACTGACGTGTAAATGGGGCATTTTCTCTTTAATGCCGTGCCCCCTTTAAATAGAGCATGTTCATTGTGAAACACTGCTGCTCTATTGTGCTTTATTAGTACAATGTATAAAATACAGCTCTAAAGAAGATAATCCCTTCCTTCATATGTTCAAGAAAGCATCCCTCAGCTGGGAACCTCTATGCCCGCAGATGTCATACAAAGCATTAAACTGTGCAGCACAAACATTCTATGGCTTTGATAGCTGCAGCAAACTATAATTACATCATGATTTCACTTAATTTCTTCTGACATTCTAATAGCTACATATGCATAAATAATGGTAAGAGAATCACTGCGCATACACATTGCTGGGCAAACTGCAGGCTTCCGTGCAGTGACATCTAATGTACTGAATCAATATTTTCAAGATCGTTTATGACAGAAGGAAAGCTGTAAATTAGGACAACATGTCAAGAGAAATAATACTCCCTGTGCTGAGGAATTTCTGCTTTAGGCTTGGAATGCAATGAGTAGGTGCAGCTGTTTATACTTTATCTAAATATTCAGGAAAAACATAGCTGGGAGGAAGCTGTGTATATAACAGTACAATATATTCTAAGGGTCGGGGGACTGGATAGTAATGCAAGAGGCAGATTCATAAAAAGTATGAAACTTTTTTTTTGTTGTAAAATTTTCCAGCAGCTTGAAAAACCTCACTGCCTCTCGTAAAGTGCATGAAATATATGGCCCACAGGCCGAATGGGACAAATGAGAGAAAGCTTTGATAACTGAGCCAGATCCAAAAAAAATCAACATTTTTCATAAGTGTGAATAAATTAGACCTGTGGAGAAAATGCTTAGGAAAAACCAATTTCACCTTTTCCTCAAGGTCTTTTTACATGCATTTAAAATGTATATTTATCTCTCTCTGACTACCAACTATAAGAATATATTTCACTTCTGATACAGTCTATATATATGTACTATTTACCTAGGAATTCTGTCATTTATATAAAAGTGAGTTTATATCATCCCTGAACCCGTTCCCAAAATCTGCCGAGCCCCCCCCAAAAAATCAATGCGTGGTGGCGTTTGCGCATGTATGGTGCTCCCCAGCGTTTGGAACCCAGAAACCCCCCCCCTGCTCCAGTCCGACCCTGATCCCGGTGACGTTGCTTATATTTTAATGCTGAGTGGTTACATAGTAAGTTAGGCTGAAAAAAGACTTGCGTCCATCAAGTTCAACCTTTTTTTTTTACTTTTAACTGCCTAACTGCTAGTTGATCCAGAGGAAGGCAAAAAAAAACCATCCTAAGCCTCTCCAATTTGCCTCAGAGGGGGAAAAAATTCCTTCCTGACTCCAAAAAGGCAATCGGACTAGTCCCTGGATCAACTTGTATAATGAGCTATCTTCCATAACCCTGTATTCCCTCACCTGCTAAAAAGCCATCCAACCCCTTCTTAAAGCTATCTAATATATCAGCCAGTAAAACAGTTTCAGGGAGAGAATTCCACATCTTCACAGCTCTCACTGTAAAAAACCCCTTCCGAATATTTAGGTAAATTATATTTATATACAGTACAGGTATGGGACCTGTTATCCAAAATGCTTGGAACCTGGCGATATCCAGATAACAGACCTAATTTGGATCTTCAAACTTTGTCTACTAAAAAATAATTTAAAAATAAAATAAACAAAACAGGCTGGTTTTGCTTCCAATAACAACCAATTATATCTTAGTTTGGATCAAGTACAAGGTACTGTTTTATAATTACAGATAAAAAGGAAATTATTTTAAGAATTTGCATTATTTGGATAAAATGGAGTCTATGGCAGATGGCCTACCCATAATTCACATTGTAGGAGACCACCTGACTCCTGCTGCATTTATTCTGACCCAGACAACAGAAAGCTTTAAACAAATGCTTCTTTTGGCTGCAAATACTTTTACAGATAACTGTAAAGGTTTGGTTCCCCTTCTAGTTAAGCAACTTTTCAACTGGTTTTTCATTATTTTTTTTCAATTATTTGCCTTTTTCTTCTGACTATTTCAACCTTTATATGTATTGTTATTGCTACTTTGTATTACTCATCTTTCTATTCCTTCCCTCTCTTATTCCTATTCCAGTCTCTTATAGAGATCTTAGAGTTCATGGGTCCAGCACTATTATAAAGCGCACAAAATAGGGCCAGCATCTATCTCGACTAGTACTGGCCAGATTTTGACATCCATATGGCATTATTTAAAGGTCCTTGTGTATATACCTTTTTCCCCAATAAGTATATAAAAAATATCTGAAGTCTCTAATTTTCACAAGGCAAGAAAATGCTGAATGACAAGTTGCTTTCCTTTTAGATTGATGGATAGTTTAATGAATCCTAAGGGAGTTCAGAAAACCTATCTCTCCAACATTCCCACAAAAATATTTTCCTTTAAATGAATAAGCAGCGTGAATATATTATCCCATTTTTGACACTTTAATTAAAGCTTCTATACAACTAGATGATCCAGTTAATTGCAAATGCATTCCCTAAGGCTCAAGCCAGTGTACTACTAGGAACTTTGAGTAACTACTGTGTAGGCTACTGTAAAATACAGCAATAGCAAATGGAGTCTACTGTTAAAGGGTTTGTTCACCTTTTAATTAATTTATAGTATGATGCAGACAAGAGAGCAATATTTTGAGATTGGAAAAAAAATATTATATATTATTTGTGGTTTTTTAGTTATTTAGCTTTTTATTTTATTCTGCAGCTCTCCAGCTTGCAATTTCAGTGCAACCATGCATCGATTTAAATAAAAGACAGAATATGAGTAGGACAGGGCTTGATTAGAAATATTAGTATAAAAAGTAATAACAACAATACATTTGTAACCTTAGAGGGCATTTGTTTTTAGGCTTAGTCCAGACGGGGAGATTCGGGGGCGATCCCTCGCCAGGCAATTTGGAGCGATTTTAAAAATCGCGCCGCTCCGTGTGGACACACGCCGGCGTTTTTAAGCCTCGACGGTGCATAGCTATTCTGGGAGATTCTGGTGCGATCCGTCGCGGCGAGAAGTCGCCAGGCGACGGATCGCCCCCGAATCTCCCCGTCTGGACTAAGCCTTAGTTGGGGTCAGTGATCCACATTTGAAAGATAGAAAGAATCAGAAGAAAAAAGCTAATAAATTAATTTATCGTTTCAATTTGCAAAAAATATGCCGCCAGTGAAATTTTGCTAAAATGCATTAAATTCTATTAGAGTCAACATTTTTTGACGCGCATCATTTTTTAAAAGCGCAATGCCAATCAAGTCTATGGGTGTCACAGCAGAAAACTTGACTCATCCCTACATATCCCCCCTCAGTGCTGTGTTCAGTGGAAGAATGATCCCCTCCTCCTGTGACTCTATGCCCCATATACAGCTCAAGACCTTGATGCTGCTGACTGACATTGCTTGCTACAGCCAAGTTTATTATCTACAAGGACTCCAAGGGCATTTTCCGTTATGGATTTGCCTAATGCAATACCATAAGGATTGAAGGAGAACACGATTGAAAAATTATTTGAATGAAAGGTATAAGATAGAGTCTTTTCCTTCTCCACAGTTAGTAAGTATTATGATTAACAGAATTTTCTGGAAATTATTAATATAATATATACATCAGACCTGCTGCAGTGATGGACTCAAGTTGATTGACTGTGTTTTGAACTTTATTTTTGGGAATTTTTTGAAAAACCTTTTTTCACTGATTATTTGTATCCCTTTGATTACAAGTGTAACTTATGGAACGGTCTTGTGTAATTAGAGCTATATTGTAGCTGAAATGGCACTATTATTGCAACTTTGATTATATACAATGTATCATTGCTTGTAATATAGAGGCTGAACACTAGATGGCACTATATATATATTTGTATATAAGCGATGTTGGGATCTATGGTGGGTTGTCACTTGAGGAAGGGCAATTGTTGTCCCGAAACGTCTGAACATGACTCACGTGTCTGGAACTCTACAATAAATTTGGGAACACCCCACTTTTGATTAAAGTATTGGCTTTTTCATTTTTCTCAAACTCACTGGCCTATAACTGCCATGCTGAGATTGTGCTCATTTTATAAACATAGGAATTACATCAGCTTTCCTCCAAACCATACAGATGAAATAGAGTCTGATAAGATAACAAATAGAAGCTGCTTGAAAACTGAACTAAGCTCTCTTAGTACCCAAGGGTGTATTCTGTCTGCCCCTAGAGCAGGGATTCCCAACCTTTTGAACATGTGAGCAACATTCAGAAGTAAAAGGAGTTGGGGAGCAACACTAGCAGGAAAAATGTTCTTGGGGTACCAAAAAGGAGCTGTGATTGGCCATTTGGTAGCCCCTATGTGGATTGTCAACCTACATTGAGGCTCTGTTTGGTAGTGCACCTGGTTTTTATGCAACCAAAACTTGCCTCCAAGCCTGGAATTCAAAAATAAGCTCTTGTTTTGAGGCCACTAGGAGCAACATCTAAAGGGATGGAGAGCAACATGTTGCTCGTGAGCTACTGGTTGGGGATCACTGCCCTAGAGCATTGTTCACATTCTTTTTCAGTAAAACTTGATTAACCATATCCTGGGCCACTAATTTGACTAATTTGAGGTAAACCAACAGTGCAGAGATGGGTCTTGGATTTTAAGCATCTGTTACAACCATACTGGTACCATTATTTAAAGGAGCCACTTTATTTTCACTGTCTTCCATTTGGGCTCACCAAAACACCCAGAACTACATCAAGCAGGGAAAGTCATGATTCTTCTGGGTCTCCTTACCTTAACTTTAGGGCTGGTGAAGTGGGCTAAATAGACATTGAAACCTATTAAACTATCTTTTCTCAGACAGTGGAATCCTATCACTCATAATTGGTCACAGACGATTTGGATCAGCAGGGAGTGCAAACAACACCTATATTGGTGGAAAAAAAAGTTCCCAGAAACCCCTGGAAGGCTTTTTCTCTCAAGAAGCTAGCTTGGGTGGAGATATTTAAAGATGCCTCAGGATCAGGTGGGGAGCTCATCTCCAGTATCTTTATGCACAGAGAAATTGGCATCTTGCATCTTTCCAAGGTTCCTTTCAATGTCCTAGAGCTCAGGGCAATCATTCAAGCTTCTGGGCTCCTCTGGGAAGATTAGAACAGACAATGCATTGGCTGTAGCATTCAGAGCAACTGCACCAATAATGGAGTGTGTTCAGGTCCAACTTTCAGAATCAGAATGCCAAGCCACCAATTTTTGTGGACTTCAGAAAAATTGAAAGGAGAACCAACCCCCCCAATAAGAAAATCACCTACCTACTATCCTAGGTAGTCCCCCCCCCCACCCTGTGCCCCCCTGCATAGTTAGATTGGGAATTTTCATCTCTCCTTTAAAGGAACAGTAACACCAACAATTAATTCTTTTTTGTTTTAAAGAAATGACAGGATACACAGTAGATAACAGATGAGGTTGGAAGAATCCCATTGTATACTACAGAGTGTATATGTTATCTGCAGTGTATCCAGTGCCTTTTCCATTTTCCAGCTTGAATGGCTGGACAATTTGACTGTTTGACGTTACTATTCCTTGAAGCCTCAGCACTCCGAAGGGTCAAATATCAGCATAGTCAGCAGTCTTGGAAATGTTTCTCTAGATGCCAAAAGATGTTTGGATATTTACATCAAGAAAATCAGGAATGCTGTTAGTATGACTATGAAGATTTTCATTCATCCAGGTCAACAACTGGACTTACTGAGTAATTACTCAGCAAGTCCAGTTGTTTTAGAAAGACTTATATCAGATAATGCTGTTAGTAATTTTTGCTGGAAAGAGAAAAGGAGCATAAAGGAGCATATAAGGAGCAAGGCAATTCTCCGCCTAAAGGAGTTAAAGCGCATTCTACATGGGATGTAGTGGCCTCTTGGGCATCAAAGGCAGTAGTGTAATCTGAAACAATCTGCAAGGCAGCAACTTGGGTTACCCCAGTACATTCATTAAACAATATAGATTGCATGTTTTGTCTTCATCTCAAGCCCAGTTTGGGCAGTCAGTTCTTTTTTTCTCTTGTCCTGTATGCTAAAATTAAGCATGATTATCTTCCCTTCTCTTTATTTTGCTTGCGTGGGTATGGCCCATCAATGTTTTTCATGTTGACTGGGGATGGTCAGGAAAAGAGAAAATTAATATCATACTTGGCCATCCCAGTCAACATGCCAGCCCATGTGGTAGCTTTATAATTAGACTGATGTGGGGCAGGAAGGGGTGGACTTTATGGGTTAAAGGGTTAATAATTCCTTCTATCCGGGCTGGGAAGCAGCAGCAGTTTTTCATGTTGACAGGGAGGATGGCCAGGAAAAGAAAACTGCAAGTATGATATTAATCTTCTCTTTTCTTAGGCACCAAGAGAAGACTAGAAGAAGGCAGAACTAGCTGCTAGAGCTTTATTGCCACTGGCCATTAGTTCTGCATTCTAGTTGTCTCCTTGGTCATAAGGAGTGTGAGCCAAGTAAGATTACAGATGTGGTTTCTAGCAAAAATTGCACCAAATAATATTCATATTTGGTACCCCCAGTTGGATGGGAAGTAGCAACATTCCCATGCAATAGGATAAAACTATTCATATTCTAGCCTGTGAAGCTTGCAGAAAATGCATAATTGCCATTTTTCTCCTGACGGTGCATTTTCTCCTGAATTATTGTTCCTGCTCCACCAGAGAATTGATAAAAAAAACTGTAGCATGGTCCACCAACAGGGGGTGACTGGCAGTATCCTGGAGTAAACAGGGGGCCAGACTGCCAAGAAAAAGGAGGGGTTTGGTTGGGTGCAGCTGAGCAGATTGTAGGGATGTTAAGGCGGGCTTATGGGCATCATCATTCCTGGAGGTATTCAGACACCAGCCACTCTACACACAGACCCTCATGTGCCTATATAGAAAATAAGACATAGCTGGCAGAACAAAGCTAATCTGTGGTTGGTCAGTTGCTATAGATGACTGTCCAGGTGCAAATTTGTCTAATTTTACTAAATATGTCTGTATGTTCAGCTCATATATTAATTCCGACTGCCTGCCCCATAGATGCTGCATCTCATTGTTTAACTTATTATTTTATTTTTGTAAAGAAATGTCTTCCTTTAGGGTATCTTTTAGTAAAATATTTGAAGAGAAGAGCAGAAAGGGTGGTACATAGAGCTTTTGGGTATTTGGTAAACTTGGATTTCAGACACAGTATTATATAGTGGGGAAGCATAAAAATAGCACATAAAGGACATGTGTGATGATGGATGCAGGCACTTTTCATCTGGGCAGGGCAGTCTTGATTGGCTGGCTTCTAAATATCCAAATTCAGGCATATAATGAATGGGCCAGTTCGATAAGTCACCACTGTTAATGGTCGCTAAAAAAATGCTGATTCTGTATCAGAGCTGTGGGCAGAGGTGTTTCAGGGCTTCTTGTCGCCCTGAATAATCCTTTTCCGATACCGCCCACTGTGCACCCGGCTCATACCATTTCCAGGACCAGAGCAGGTGCACGGGCTATCGCATCACTAGTGCGGAGAGTGCAATTGTGTAAGTGTTAGTAGAGTTTATTTTGCTTAACTAACATAATAGAAAAGAATGTGGAATTATTTCCTTAGGTGGCCAGTCTCCTTTGTTATTATTATTAATAATAATAATAATAATAATAATAATATATGATAATGATGATAATCATGTTATTGTTAAGCCAAACATTTATACAAGTGATGTGCAGGCCGTCTCGAAACCGAAGGGGAACTGTGGATTTTTCCTGCGGGTCGGGAGGGCTCGGGCCAACTTCCACGCAACATTTGAGTACTGTGGGTGGGTTCAGGCTGAACTTCACTATGCACCCACCCATGACCTTAAAATGCCTAGCTTCTACCTCCAGGTGCATCAGGTTACGGTGAAGTGCAGTTAAGGTTAGGGCCGGGTGCGGTTGAATTTTTGTCGTCCTGTACATAACTAATTTATATGGTTTAGTGAGAACACAATAGTGTGGATACTCATAGTCTCACCAGACCCCCTGGAAAGGTGAGTTTGGGGGCAGGGGGGGCACCAGCGTGAAAGCCACTTCAGGGAGGCCCCTTCTGGTAGGAAGAGTGTGCATTTCAATTACATTAATCTTTTTACTGCTTTATATAAAAAAATGAGTGCAAGATTTTTTGTAAATTTTGTGGTTGTGGATTGGTCTTTGGGGTGCTATTTTGTTAGGCTAACTTGTGTGCAAGGTGAGTGAGAGACCACTGATAGTCACACCTAAAATCACAAGCGTCTGAGATGGTGTAATTGTTTTAATACAGTATACAGTCATTTTTTTGTCATTAATTCACTTCAGAATGAAGTCACTTGCAGCTCAGCTATAGGTTTCCATTCTGCAGTCACTGCAGCAAGTGCTATGGTTTCCTCTAAGGTGTTAGTCACGTGCTATAGACTAAACAGGCAGCTACTCTCCATCACAGCAATGCAAAGTCATCTGGGAGACACTGTAGTCCTGGAAGAAAGGACTTCAGTTTACATTCTTTAAACCAGCATTTCTCTAATTGTTTTAGCTAGGCCTGTACATATTTTAACTTGTCTTTGCGTAGAAAGCTGCAGCTAGAACAAACTGAATTCATTTGCAGCCCTTTTGCCACTATTGGACAGCCCTTCTATAATGCATGCAGCTAATTATTTTTGCACTGCAACTGCTTGTTCATGACTGTGAATCTGTCCGTATCTCTAAGACTGATGCGGCATGGGTGTCACTGCAGCTTGCCTTATCTGATATAGCCTTATCTGCTATATGCAGAGTTCTGCTGCTCTAGCAGAGAGGGAAAGGCATTAAAGCTCCAGTGATGCAACTTTTGATATTGTGGGAAGGCGTGTGCCCTAAAGCTGGCCATACACGAGCACATAAAGCTGCCGCTATCGGTCATTTAGACAGATTTGACAGCTTATCTCCTCGTGTATGGGGGCTTCTGACGGGCCTTCCAGACCGATATCTCGCCAAACGAGCGGATCTTTGCATCTATGGCTAGCTTTACACATTATCATGTGTTGGACAGGTGAATACCTGAAGCATTCTCAGTTGACACTCAATCTTCTAGCGGTAGCAACAGGTGGACCTGGTGGGACATTTTTTTCAGTTTTTACATTCTCGCTCTAACCCAAAGCTGGCCATGCACATAAAGATCTGTTCCTTTGCCCAATACAGCCATCACACACTAGGTCAAATCTGGCTGATTTGATTGATCACCAGGAACCTATGCTCAAATCATAATGAAGATCCACAAAGACCTTTCAAATCTAAGCTGTATCAGAGGGCCAAAATTGTCCCCCAACCAATGGGGCTTTCAAACCTGCTAGTTATAGGCTGGGAAGACCAACAGGAGGGCCTCATACATGGACCAAGTCTACATCTAGAGTGACCCACACTTAAATCCTGTATCCATTACAGGATTACATGGCCCCCTCCTTATGGGAGTTCTCCATGTGGACTCAGTTGCTTTAAATGAAAGTGGTATAACTGAATATAACAGAGGATATTGATGTCCCCAAGTAGTATAGTATCTGTGTAGGTACGCAAATTTCCTCCCATAGACCAAAAACATAAGAACTAAAAATACACCTGGTGCCTTTAAGCACCAGAAAATAAATTGTGAGGATAAAATATTACTCTGGGCAAAGTCAATGGGACTTTGCATAAAATATGTCCATGTGACCCAGCTGGGGTAAGGCACACAACTGAGCATGATGAGAAGCATTAGGGGTATATAGACCAAAAATAGAAATTGCTGCAGATTGTTTTGAAACACCAAATTCATTTATATAGGTGTATGAAATATTTCTTGGATAACAATGTGGACAGTCATTTTAATTATTACTAAAGGTGTCCCATGATCCTGAACACTGCTATATCGCTCTTTTGCATGATATCCTCAGAGGATTGTGTAAAAGATCCGTATAGCACAATGGAACTGGCAGGTACATTGTATAGAGAGTGTCTGGTTCATATGAGGATTCCGGCACATTCATTGCAATTGATATCTTTGAGTCTTGCCTCTAAAAAATGTTTCTGGCATAATTCTTGACAAGAGGTTCTCAGAATGTTTGGCTGCCCACACCCCAGGCAGACTATAACAGGGCAGCTATTATAACAATGTTTTATTACAGCTGTTATCTTTTAATAAGCAATGGGGGGTAGGAACTTAAACTCAAAAGGCCTAAAGAAACCTCTGCATTATACAAATGGGCAGCAACTTACTATACCTGAAAGACTATGGGGCAAATTCACTAAAGAGTACAACTTCACCAGCATCCACTTTGCAGCCATTGCAACACTTCGCCAGTCAAAAATTCACTCAGACAATGCTAATTCACTGGACGTATATGTTGCAGCAAATTCATTACATTGCACAAGCCCGGGAAACCTTATTAAGAGAAAATAGAGTTGTTATATTGCCCTACACATGTGCCCACTGTATAGTTTATAGGAAATTAGGGGGAAGCCGGGTACCCCCAACTTTTTTTTGGGACTTTAACTATTTTTTGATGAACTCCTATCTACTCTATTGAACTTCGCCTGGTCTGAGGTGTTGAAGGCAACTCTGGAGCAAGAGGTGTGGTACTGTAAGTGGTATTGCATTGAGGAGTTAAGAGTGAGGGTAGGCTTCTCTAAATAATTGTGTTTTAAGAGATTTCTTGAAAGCAGAAACGTTGGGAGAAAGTCGGACAGACCGTTGGAGAGAATTCCCTTGCAAAGTCTTGAATTCGAGCATGTGAGGAGGTAAGAGTTGAGTAGCAGGTCAGTAGAGGAGTGTAGTAAGCGGTTGGGTGAGTATATAGAGATGAGTTCAGAGATGTAGGGAGGGGCAGAGTTATGAAGTGCTTTGAAAGTAAGGGTAGTGGAAGCCAGAGTAGGGATTGGCAGAATGGCATGGTAGAGGAGGAGCGGTTGCTGAGGTGTATAAGCCTAGCGGCAGAGTTCATTATGGACTGGAGAGGTGACAGTCAAGGCAGGGAAGGCCAATTAAAATTGAGTTACAATAATCTAGACGTGATATGAGGAGAGAGTGAATAAGAATTTTGGCAGCATCTTGGGTGATAAAT
>CM044444.1:74976726-75018294 GCA_024363595.1 Xenopus borealis
CCCCAGATCTGTGCCAGGCAAAGGGCAAGTTAGAGGGAGGTGGGGACTGAAGTAGAGCAGCACGCTGCTGCTGGAGACAGGGGCGAAGTTAAAACCTAAAGAAATTTAAAAAAAACATTATTTCCCTTCTAAAGTGCGCCCCCCCATGACTGCGCCCTAGACGGCCGCCTACTCTGCCTACCCCTAGTTCCGGCCCTGGGTGGAAGTGACATAATTTAACAAATGACTGGATGTGAGGAGTGAATATCAGGGCAGAATCTAGGATAACCCAAAGGCACCAGGCCTGGGGAGACAGGGTGATAGAGGAATTATTAACTATGATGGATACTTTCAGGATGTTACTGGTGTTAGTTGGAGGAAAGAGAACCATAATGCTCATTCACCAGAGCGAAAATTCACCTGGTGTTAGAGTACAAAGCAACTCTTCGCTAGTGAAGGGGTGCCTGCCCTCATTAGTACGTCAGTGAAGTAATGAAATTACGTCATGCTGGCAAAATTTAGCAAGCGTTAGTTACTTTGCCCTTTAGGGAATCTGCCCCTATTTGTACACAGTAGGCACGTACCTCCTCTGTCACCTACACCCACTCCGGTCCCCTCTCTGCCTGACTTTTTCTGCCTTTTTCCTCTGTCTGTGCTCCTGTGCATGTGCAAATTACCACGAATCTAAGTTCGCGCATATATGTAGGAGTGCAAAAAGAAGAAAAGGGCAAAGAGAGTTAGGCACGCGAGGGCCAATTCGCGCATAGATTGGCATAGGCTAAGCTGGTGTTTTAGCGTGAGTGTGTATGCACGAAGTGGCCCTTGCGTGCCTAAGGCTCCCTGGTGTACACTATTAACATTAGTTGGGTTACACAAAGTGTACATAGGTAATGGGTCAGTTTGCTCTGCTGATATCCATAGCTCTTAGTGAAAGAAAAATCAGTCATGCAAATGGGTTTCCAGCACAGGAGCAGGAATAATATCCTGCAACCCCCCCCCCATTGACACCATGAACCACTGGTATCATTTACTACATATAAGCAAAAATCTGTATGAACTGCTGTACTGACTGCATGGTTATATGTCCTCTTCCAACACTGCAGATACCTTCCCTTTGGACACCATGACCAGGAAGATGCAGCTGTGTACTGTTTATACTGTAGCAACAATACAAAAATGATGCCCAGCACAAGAATATACATTATTTTGGTTAAAAAAATGACACTGCCTTATGCATTTCCTGCATCTACACCAATGCCTAAACTAAAGGTGGGCCATACAAGTCGGCAGCTCATTGGCCCGTGTATGGGGCCCTCCGACGGGCTTCACCGATCGATATCTAGCCGAAATATCAGGCAGGACTAAAAATCCTGTCGGATCGCGGCCGCATCTGTTCGCTGATGCGGTCCCGCGATCTGACCGCCCATATGGCATCCATTATGATCCGACCCAAGATCCGCTCGTTTGGCGATATTGCCAAACGAGTGGATCTGTACATGTATGGCCACCTTCACTGAAGAACTGATATAGGAACTTCATTTGTCTTGTTTAACTAAATAAAGTATTCTCAGTATCCCAACTTAGACAACTGCTCACAGACTTTTCCTATAAAGATTTCACAAAATGCAGACTATTGCTACTCTGTGTCCCTTTTAGTCAGCATTTCTAAAGGTGGCCATACACAAGCAGATAAAGCTGCCGATATTGGTCCTTTAGACCAATTCGGCAGCTTATCTTCCAGTGTATGGGGGCTTCCCGATCGATATCTGGCCACAAAATCAATTGGGAAGGTTTAATTTTTCCGACCTGTTGTAGCCCATTGTTCTTGGTTGTAATTGGATTGTTCGGCCAAATGTTCGGATTACCTGAAAATAGCCCTGCCGTTAGTGGGCATATCAGGTAAAGATCCACTAGTTTGGTGATGTTGCCATGATTTATGAGCCAATGTATAAGCTGTTTCTTGACAGTGTCTTGAGATCTACTCATCACCAGCTAAAGGTGACCATGATGGTGAGATCCACTCGTTCGGCAACATAGAGGTGGGCGTTATCGGGACAACGCAAGAGATACGGGCGATCGGATTGCAGGACCGCATCTACGAACAGATGTGGCTGTGATCCTACGGGATTTTTAGTCCCATCTGATCGACATCCAGCTGACTTTCGGGCAGATATCGATCGGTTAAGCCAGGCCCGGACTGGCAATCTGTGGGTTAGGGCTAATGCCAGATGGGCTGCTATAAGGTGCCATAGAAAGTCAGTGTTTAGTGGGCTGGTGTGGACTGTTTGGGCCTCTATGTGGGCTGATTGGGCCTCTGTGTAGCTGAAATACCAGGGCCTATTTTAATTCTCAGTCCAGTCCTGGGTTAAGCCCGTCGGAGGGCCCCACGCACGGGCCGATAAGCTGCTGACTAGTGGTACACCCCTTCCTAAGATTCAGACATGTCCTGGAGTGCAAAGGAGAGTTGAGATTAGAAGATTCTTTTCACATTAAAAAAAAAAACCAAAAACTGATACACTATAGATAAACATAATTCAACCCAGACATATTGCATATTTAGGTTTTGCCCAGATGATACCTTATTGACACAGGGCAGGTAGTACCCATGCTTTATTTACAGCTGTGTTGGAACTACACTTCCCAGAATCCCCAGCAGACAGAAGTGTAGTTCAAGCAGAGCTGGAGGAATTTCATGCTGTCAGGCAGGTTTCTTACCCAGCTGGCCATCAGTGACAGTGAGAGCGATCTGATCCATCAAGACGAAAGTGAAGTCCACCTTGCGCTCTGCGCATCGCTTCTTCAGCGCCTCCAGGATGCGCGCCTGCGGATAATCCTCCTGGATGTGCCTGTCCGTGAGGAGCCACAGCTGGGAGCACATTGCCAATAACACACACAGAACACCCACTCGGCAGCGACAGAGATAGAAGCAGAGGCGGCCACAAGGTCAGTTTCTTCCCGGCCTGTGCAGAGCACTAACCCCTCGCACCGCTGCGATAACAATCCAGCTGCCTGTATGTACAAGGTAGGTACAAGTGCGCCATGTAGAGAGGGGAACAAACAGCAGCTACACAGCAGTCACCGTGCTGCAACCATACAATTAATAGGGGCACCCAAAATTCCATTCATATGAGCATTTATTTGGGGTTAAACAAAGATAAAAGCCATGCGCCGATGCCACAGTGTTTATTGGCTGGGGGATACGTTCAGCCTTATTATTTGAACATTTAAAGCACAGCTTGGATCGTGCAGCTGCCTCCTGGGCTCCATCCGTTACCTGCAGCCCCTCACAGAAATCCCCAGCGCACATCTCTATCCAGGCTTAGGATTTTTTTCCCCAGCGATGAGTGCGGTGGGGGTTATTGGCCAATGATCGGCCGGGAACAAGGCAGCCAATCAGATTTGGGGAATGACAATCTTGAGACCGCCATCCGGCCAATCGGGAAGCTGGGATGCAGAGGATGCTCGCTGGGAACCAGCTCTGTCTGGATCTGTGCTTGACCTGTTCGTTGCCACGTGTGTGAGCGAGTGGTCTTATGTGACCGACAATTGCCCCGGAGCTGGCAGTCCACTAGAAAACATAGTGGGGAACCGAGAGCGAGTTGCCTGACCAGCAAGCAGAATATTGATAGAATGCCTCATGGAGCATAATAGACTGGTGTCTCCACCGCACACCAAATTTCTACTCCTCTGCAATAGTGGTGTTGGTTCTCCATTGACCCCGCCGGGTGCCTTAGCAACCAAATGTAGAGATGGATCCGCATACACACAAATACTTGCAGTCGGGGAATGTGCCCCTTTTATTATGCTACCATACCATCAACGTTTGGGGGGGGGGGGGTAAAACCTCCCTTCATCAGGATCATCCTTATCAAGGGAGGTTTAACCCCCCCTCAAATGTTGATGGTATGGTAGCATAATAAAAGGGGCACGTTCCCCTGACTGCAAGTATCTGTGTGTGTGCGGATCCATCTCTACATTTTCTCTGAACCCTATAATAGAGTCAAGCTGCAGCTATGCTTAAAGGGGAAATCAACCCCTCCTGCACTAACCCCCTCCGCCCCGTAGACCGCCTCCACTGCTCCCCCCACCTCTCCCCCGGGGCAAATGCCCTTAAGTTGCTACTTACCCCTCCGTGCAAGTCCCCTCCAGCCAGGTTCCCGGGCACCAACTTCTACAGCAACGTGCTCTTCCGTCCGTGCTTGGCAGCGCATGTGCAGTAGGATGCATTTGCCGGTTTGTACTACTACTGTGCATGCACCCGAAGTTCACGAAGTTCAATCGGCCGCCAAATACCGACAGAAGAAGGAAGAAGACTTTGCTGTAGAAGATGGCGCCTGGGAACCTGGCTGGAGGGGACCTGCACGGAGGGGTAAGTAGCAACTTAGGGGCATTTGGCCTGGAGGAAAGGTAGGCTGGGAGGGAGGAGGGAGGGGGACCTATGGTTGAGTGGGGTTAGCACAGAAGGGGTTGAATTCCCCTTTAATAAGAATAGGGGCAAATTCACTAAAGGGCGAAGCGTCTAACGCTAGCACTAATTCGCCAGTGTGACGTAATTTCGCAACTTCGCTAATTTACTACTAGTGTCCCTAGCGAAAATTTGCTAGCGAAGTAGATAGACTAGCACTGACGAAGGGACGTAACTATGCTAACTCACTAGGATGCCCATTTTACTGAATGTTACCTCTTGTGCTAGACTTGGTGAAGTTCAATACAATAGATAGGAGTTTGAAGCCCCAAAAAAAAAACGCTGGAGTCTTTTATATTTTTTTGGGTGATAGTCTGAAAAATAGCGTAATTTTTTGGGGGTTACCCTCCTTCCCCCCTACATTTCCTAACATATGGCAACACAACTATACAGGGGGCACATGTAGGGCAATAGGACAACTTTATTTTATTTATTAAAGGTTTCCTGGGCTTGTGTAGTGGAATGTAGTGGCTGTAAAATATACTTCTATTATACTTTTAACGTCGCGCCGTATGCAAATTAGGCATCGCTCGTGTAAATGCGCTTTGCCTGACGAAATAAAGGTAGAGCAACAGCTACTTCCGCCTCCTTGCACGCAGATTTGCATTTTAGTGAATTAGTGGCGGACTGGCAAAAATTCTCCTGGTGAAGTGCGGTGAAGGGCTCGCTAGTGAATTTCAGCACTTTAGTGAATTTGCCCCTAATAGTTAGTTGGATTTCCGGTCATATGCTAACATTTTTTAAAAATAAATAAAAAATAAAAAACCCTCAACCATATGAAACTAATGTGCCACTTTCTGAGTACAGCCAACTTCTATTGCAGCATCTCTAGTATGAAAGGACAAAGACCGTTGAACTAAAGAAGTAGCTAGAAATGCTGTACATGATGTTTTGTGCTTCTGTACCAGCCCAAGGCAACCACAGCCCTTTAGCAGTAAAGATCTGTGTCTCCAAAGATCCCCAAGTAGCGCCCAGGGCCGGGTCAAGGGGTAGGCAGAGTAGGCACGTGCTCAGGGTGCAAATCTGGGGGGTGGGGGAACCAGGCACCTATCTCTTTTGTTTCCTACCCCCAGAAAGAAGTGAGAGTTGGGCAGAGAGAGGACCAGACTCTCTCTGCCCTTTTCTTCTTTCTGCGCTTCTGCACCATTTTGCGCATGCACAGGAGCGCAGAAAGAAGAAAAGTGCCGAGAGAGTTGGTCAGAGGGGGGACCGCACGCGAGCAACAAATCTCACATGTGCGCTAAGCCAGCACCTCATCTGTCCGGCTTGCCTAGGGTGCCCATGCGGCTCAGGCCGGTCTGGTAGCTCCCATCTTCTTTTCTGCTGATTCACTGATTCACATGCTCTGTGCTGCTGTCACTTACTGAGCTTAGGGACCCACTCACAATATACAGTACATATAGAATAGAAATGTCACAATATAAGACCGATTACTTATTAATACAGATAATTACTACATGGCAGCACAGAAACCAGTGCAATTTGCATCAGAATTTAAAGGAGAAGGTAACCCTTTTGGAGCAAAACCCCTTCCCCCCCGAAAGTCACAAAGTTTTCCGATCTCAACTTTGTGACTCTCGCCACATGCGCAGTAGAGCTGAGCTGGCGAATGCTCCTACTGCGCATACACCGCCAAACTCTGATGGATCCAGGAAGAACTCCTGTGAACTCCATTGACAGGACCTGCGCTGAGGGGTAAGTAGCAATTTAGGGGAATTTGGCAGGGGGGGGGGGAGGCCTGGGGGGGAGGAGGGAGGGGGGCTATAGGGGGAGGTTTTTTTTGCCAAAAGTGTTTCCTTCTCCTTTAATACTCAGCCCTATAGCATCAGCTTCTATTACAGGCCAACCTCATTTTCTGCTTGATTAGACAACCCCTAAGCTTAGCTTCTCAACAGCTGCACAGAGCCCACTGAGCATGTGAGTGTCACAGACACTTTCCAACATAGTGACCCCCTATGACAAGTTTGAAGTCCTGGATCTTTGCTGCTATTGACAAGCTGAAACTTTAAGCTGGTGCAATAAGTTCAGTATATAAAATAGTTTTAGCCATATTAATTTTTAGGGTTTAGATTTCCTTTAAAGGGGAACACTTTTTCCCCATTTCAAAGATATTTTGCAATTGCTTGCCATATTTTATTTTTTACAGTTTTCCTAATATTGAGGTTGAAAGTTTAATGTTTCTGTTTCTGGTGTTTCAGTTTGGCAGCCCAGTGATCCAGGAGTACATTCTGAACCATTACAACAGGGGTGTGCAAACTTTTGGCTTCGAGGGCCACATTTAGGGTTGCCACTTTTTCTTGAAAAAAATACCATATATTTACCTTTTTTTTCTATTAACAAAATTGGGATCAACCACTAAAAATACCGGCCAGGCCAGTAAAATACCGGCCAGGTGGCAACCCTAGCCGCATTGGAAGAAGAAAATTTGTCTGGGGCCACACATGAAATACACAAACACATTTGATTTGTAAAAGTAAAGAAAATACACAAAAAAGAACTACAATACCAGTTAGATTACCAAATGGAGCTATACACTGGAATAAGGGACACCTGGATATTAAATAGACATTATTGTATTATTATTAGTAACTGGGCAATGGGCAGAGTCCCCCAACTCCTATATCCTTTGCAACATGACGTTTTCTCGGGAACTGAGAGTTTCAAGCTGGGCCACATTCATATTCATCCTGGGTCACATTTGGCCCTCTGGCCGCAGTTTGGACACCCCTGCATTTTCTACATTTAATTGATACAATCAGTTAATACATTTCTCATCGGTATCTATGGAATATTAGCTACTATTGTATCAATTCTAACAGCTGTGTTTAATGAAACATGTACATTCTGCTCAGCAGGGACAAAGATTACAAATGTATCAATTTAGAACAGTTAAGGCAGTGATCCCCAACCAGTAGCTCGCGAGCAACATGTTGCTCTCCAACCCCTTGGATGTTGCTCCCAGTGGCCTCAAAGCAGGTGCTTATTTTTGATCAGAGCTCTTATTTGACATTCCTATGGACTTATTCATGCTTGTGTTGCTCTCAAACTCTTTTTTAAATTTAAATGTGGCTCACGAGCAAAAAACGTTGGGGACCCCTGAGTTAAGGAATATGCAACCCCCTCCCAGAGTTGGTTTAGAAGGTGAAAAATGTAACTTTACACTTCAATAGTACAAAAATGTCCACAAATAGAAAATGATTGGAAAAAGTCTATGAAAGTCCTGATGAAGGGAGGTTGTTCGGGGGGAAACGTTGATGGTTTGGTAGCATAATAAAAGGGGCACATTCCCCGACTGCAAATACTTGTGTGTGCGGATCCGTTTCTACATTCACACGGTTGCTAGGGGACCTGGCCGGGTCAACGGTGAACCAGCACCACAATAGCAGAGGAGTGGAAAGGAGGTGTGCGGTGGAGATACAACATATGAAGGTGAACAACCCCTTTAACAGAATTTGCCATCACAACATCACCCATGGCAGGGAATTCCACAACTTCACTGCCATCACCATGAAGAACCAAGTTGCTTCAAATGAAAGTTCAGTTCCTCATGTTTACAGGGGTGGCTTCTGCTTCACTGATCTTCCCTCTTTCTGCTATCTGTCTATTTATGCCCTCTAATGTACCTGTAAATAGTAATCATGTCCCCTTGCAAGAACATTTTCTCCAGAGAAATCAACCACAGCCTTGAAAGTAAATCCTCGAAGTTGAAATAGTTTAGTTGCACGTCTCTACACTCTCTTCAGCTCAATAATATCTTTCTTAAGGACTGGAGCCCAAAACTGCACTGCATACTTTTTCTAGCAAGTCAACACTTTATTTGGTTTAGTAGCCACTGAATGATACTACCTAGAATTACACAGCTTGTTATCCACAAAAATCACCCAATCCTTCTAAATTAAAAGGATTCTGTCATGATTTTTATGGTGTAGGTTTTATTCCTAATTTACACTTTTTACACTATAAATAATGCATTCTAATGTATAAAATTAAATTCCTGAACCAACAAGTGTATTTTTCTTTAGCTGTAATATTGGTGTGTAGGCAGCCATCTCGGCTAGTCATGTGCTTTCAGAAAGAGCCAGTGCTGCAATGTGGAACTACATTCTGACAGGCTATTGTTTCTCCTACTCAGTGTAACTGAAGGAGTTGCAGTGGGACCTTGATTTTTACTATTGAGTGCTGTTCTTATATCTACCAGGGAGCTATCTGGTTACCTTCATATTGTTCTGTTGTTAGGCTACTCAGGGGGGGTGATGTCACTCCAACTTGCAGTGCAGCATTAAAGAGTGATTGAAGTTTATCAGAGCACAAGTCACATGACTGAGGGACACTGGAAAACTGACAATATGTCTAGCCCCATGTCAGATTTTAAAATTAAATATAAAAAAGAAATGTGTCTGTTTCTTTGAAAATGTATTTCAGCGCAGAAGTCTGCTGGAGCAGCACCGTTAACTGATGAGTTTTGGAAACAAAGCATGTTTTCAAATGACAGTATCCCTTTAAGGATTACCCCAATAACTTGCATATATGTTATTTCTACCAAAGTGCATAACCTTGCATTTATCAACATTGAACCTCATCTGCTGTTCCTAAGAGGTTACTTAGAAGATTAAAGGGGTTGTTCACCTTTGAGTTAACTTTTAGTATAATGTAGAGAGTGATATTCTGAGACAATTTGCAATTGGTTTTCATTTTTTATTGTTTGTGGTTTTATAGTTATTTAGCTTTTTATTCAGCAGCTCTTTAGTTTGCAGTGTCAGCAATTTTTTTCTAGGGTACAAATTACCCTAGCAACCCTGCATTGATTTGAATAAGAGACTGGAATATGAATAGGAGAGGGACTGAATAGAATGATAAGTAATAAAAAGTGGCAATAACAATACATTTGTAGCCTTACAGAGCATTTGTTTTTGTGTCAGTGACCCCCATTTGAAAGCTGCAAAGAAACAAAAGAAAATGGCAAATTATTAAAAAACTATGAAAAATAAATAATGAAGACCAATTGAAAAGTTTCTTAGAATTGGCCCTTCTACAATATACTAAAAGTTAACCTGAAGGTGAACCACCCCTTTAATCTTATTTACAAAATGTAAACCAGCACCTTCTAATTGCACCACTATTTTGTGTTGTCAGGAAGAACTGAGAGAATTTCAGCTTAGTCCAACTAACTCGCTTATGGAAAAAGCTGAGAATGCAGGTAGTGTGTGACTAACTCCAGTACTAGAATCATGATACTGTGAAGCCCAACAGGAAGGTGACCATTACCACACATAGATGGCAGTAGCCACTAAATGAATGAAGCAGAAAGTTGTACTATACCTAACCAGAGGCCAGAGTGGTGGCTGGAATACAGGCTACAAAAGATGAGACAGATTGTGCTCAACAGGCCAGGTCAGAATCAAGCTAACGTATAAACATTAGGCAGAAGGATTACCAGTAAAGCTAGCAAAAAGGAGCAAAGCATAAAAATAAAATTGCTCTAATGCACAGTTACTTTAGACTCTACTGGGGTAGAGTGCATATATGCACTTATAGGGAGGAGAAATGCTGAAATAAGAAAAATCTGACTGATTTGATTACCACATCATATATAGGAAAATGCATTGTTCCTTGGAAACTGAAATTGTAACATTTGCATGGCAAATGGCACGCCTTATTAAAATATTGTTGAGTTGACCACTTAGTCAGGCAATCAATCATTTCAAGTCAAGAGGAGCTGCATAAACTGCTGGCCTTTCACAAGGAGGTTTTACAGTGGGTGAATGTTACACCTGATTTTACATAAGCCATGGCATCCTGACAGTCTTGCGGCCACCAGAATGTCCTAAGAACTAGGCTTTGGTATGGTCCATATGTCTTTATAACCGAGTCTTATAGAAAACACAACACTTCTTCCGTAAGACATTTTTACTTCAGAAGATACAGAGGTTTTGCAGTGGGTGTATGTTGTGCCTGAGTGTACATATGCCATGACTTGAGGCCACCAGAATGTCCTAAGAACTAGGGTTTGGTGAGCCCCATATGTATTTATAACATAAGGTCTTTCTAACTGGGTGTTAGTGAAAACACAAAACTCCCATAACACAAATGGGAGCATATATTGTTAAGAGAGAACAGCTGCCAAGTTTGATACTTTGGCCGAAAGAAAGTAAATGAGAAAATTCTTAGTCCTGTAGTCCGTAAATACTTGAATGAAGAAGTGGCATCTCGGGTCATTTTGCTGCTTGAGCCATTCCACCTACCCATTTACTTTATCTGCCTTACTTCTCATACACACATAGGGAGACAGGTTGTTTCTACTACATAAAGCTCTGTTGTGTTCTTCTACACTAAAGATGGCCATGTACAATAGGATCTGCTGAAATGTCAGTTGCCCCCATACACTGGCCAGTAAGTTGGAGGGACTGAATCAGCAGCTTTTATAAGTCTGTGTGGACAACTTTATGGCAGATTTGTCAAAGGTCAAGATACTTGAAGAAAAAATTTTAACTTTTTAGGTATTTTGAATATTGTTGGTATCTTAAAAACAAAGTTGTGTGCTGCAACCTACTAATATGTATTCAAACTATTGGGGGGCTTCACCATGTATTTCAAATGAACTCTTACTGAACTCTACAGAGCCAAAATTAGTTGAGAATTATCCACTGTTTTACCACTGAAGTAAATAAAATAAAAAAATCTTGAAATATTTTCTAGACTTTTCACAACGGAGAAAATTTGCAAAGAAATTCAAGAAAGTTTAATTTAAATTACAATTAGGTCTTAGGTCCTCATATTGCCTCAGGGCAAACATCCCTGAAGCAGTGCATAAACAATGAATTATTGTCACCATTAATAGAGCCAGACTGCATTTAGTCAAGGCTAATCAGCAAACATAGAGCTGAAAACAGCTTGATCTCAGAGAGTAAATTATTGACTAACATAAATAATGGGGCTGCTTTCTGAAAGATTGTGCAGAGATAGCATTAGCAAGTATATTACTTCTGGTAATTGCTCCTGGTTTATAGTCTATGGGCATCAGTGGATTAGGAGACACTGAAGAAGACAGTATTTGACTAAATCTGATAGATATGTGTCTTGTGATATCACAAAAAGCCGGTTAAAGCAAATTCCTGTTTTTTTTGTAAATGATTGAGCTGGTTCAAAGTTGAATCTGTATTAATTACAAAATAAGGAGTCAAGAGTTTTACCTAAACTTAAATACAAGCAAAAGGAAGTTCTACAAAGCAATTTCCCCATCAGTTCAACCACTTGTTTAGGAGGTACATTTATATATAGGCATTGCAGGCCATTCCAGTGATAGTTCTCCAGAATCACTGAAGTGTCTGCATTGGAAGAGGTACAGTATTGCAGTATTATGGGGATTGAGATAGAAAGTCTTGAGAATGAATTGCATGAGAGCTGCAGATGCTCATGAATTGTTGGGGATGGAGATTCAGAGGTTGCAGGGTTTGTTCACCTTCCAACATCTAGTTGTTTGCAGATACATTTCCAGAAATAACAACTTTTTCCAATTACTTTCTATATTCTATGTCAGGGGTGCCCAGACTTTTATACACTGGGATATACTCGACACCTGACCCCCATCAGGAGATCTACCGTGGTAAATTGACCACGCCCATTTTGACCACAGCCCCCAATTACCATATTCATTTTACAAAATTTGCCTGGTTATGAAAGTTTAAACACACTCCCTTTCCCTCCATGTTTGCTGCTCAGCCCTCCCTTTCCCTCAGTGTGTGTTGCTGTCAGCCCTCCTTCTGTGCCCCTGCTTGCTGCTGTTAGCCCTCCTTCTGTGCCCCTGCTTGCTGCTATCAGCCCTCCTTCTGTCACTGTTGCCCCTCCTTCTGTGCCCCTGCTTGCTGCGGTTAGCCCTCCTTCTGTGTCACTGTTGCCGTCAGCCCTCCTTCTGTGCCCCTGCTTGCTGTTGTTAGCCCTCCTTATGTGTCCATGTTTGTAGTTGTCAGACCTCCCTTTTGTGTCCCAGTTAGGTGCTTAGCCCTACCTTCTGTGTCTAACCCGTGCTTGCTGCTCAAAATCTCTGCGCTCTGCCTGCCCGTGCTCTTTTCTCCTCTCTGTCAGACCTCACTGCTGCCTGGTTGCGAGACTTCTGACGTCACAACCAGAAAGTGCGGTTGAAGATGTCGGCAGGTCGCGGTCAACCAGTAAAAGGACGGTGATCGACTGGTAGACCGCGATCGACGTCGTGGGCACCCCTTTTCTATGTGTTTCACTACAGGCAGCTGTTAGAACTGATCCAATAGTTGCTAATACTCCAGAGATGCTGCTGAGAAATGTTGCAAAATTGTATCAGTTTAGAGTCTGCACCTAAATTACTGAGCCGCCAGACAAACACCAGAGACACGGTCATTCAACTTTAAACTTAGATTTTGAAAAAAACTGTAAAAAATGGAAAGTAATTGGAAAAAGTATTTATTTCTAGGGAACAATCTGAAAAAAACAACCCCTTATTAGTATGGAAAGATGTAGAAGCTTATGTATTTGATGCCATAGAGGAGTGATGGAAGTAACGATGTGGAGGGAAATTTGGGAGTTGAAATATTTAAATGTGAAACAATCTGTTGCCAGTAGTGGAGGGAATGCAAAGGCTCATGTAAAAGCTAAGAAGAGCTGTGGAAGACTATGCCATATTGCTTATCTTTACTAAAGCTGGTCATACACAGGCCAATAAAAGCTGCCAAAAGACCAGTCAATATTTGGCTTAGAGGCCTAGATGTTGATTGGGCAGGGGTAAAAATCCTGTCAGATCACTGACCGCATCTCCTCGTTGATACAGTCCCACGATCCAAATGCCTGTATGCCATACATTATGATCTTGAGCCGGATATGTCGCCCACCTCAATATGAGAATATCAGGGAGAGATCCACTCATTTGGCACCAAACGAGCGGATCTCTCTGTCCATAGCCACCTTTATGCTTTATCCGGTTGTTCAAGCCCAGACTGGGATTTAAAATTGGCTCTGGCATTGCAAGTACACAGAGGCCCAAACAGACAACTAAATAGTGACTGTATATGGCACCTTATAGCAGCTCCTTCAGAATCCACAAATTGCTAGTCTGGGCCTAACACAAAAGTGTAATTCACTGGTCATAAAGGGGGTAGGACTTGCAAGAGATGGTACTTGATTTGGGTGGATTGTGTATAGTTTTTGGCAGAATGGGGCTGTATGAATCAGGAGGATATTTTTTTAATTTTTAAATTGGGGCCCGACTTACCAGCTTAGCCTAGAAAATTACAGTTTAGTATCAGTTGCCCCTTACACTGGCCAGTAAGCTGGAGGGATTTCATAAGGCGGAAAAAAATAATGCGAAGATCAACTTTTTTGGTATTTTGAGTATTGTGGTAGTGGTATCTAAAAAACACCATGTTCACATTTCAAATGAACTATTCCTGCACTCTGTACCATTCTTGAAACCTTTTCTTGACTTTTCACAACTGAGAACATTTGTATCCCTGTGAACAGAATAAGATGATTCCTGCGAAATCAGGTGACACATACTATGCAGCTGCAGAACGTCAAGTTGACTTCAAAACAATAGGTTTCGCAATTTCGGACTGCCCTCAAGTTTGTTATATAGTTAATCAGCACCGCATAAATTGTCATAAAATGACATCACTTCCTGCCGGCATCTCTTCCCGCTCACTAATTGCTCTGGGCTAAGATTACAGCAGGGAGGGGAGGAGGCAGGGGGGAAAGGGGAGAGAACAGCAAACTGAGCATGCTCATGCCCTAGCCCTGGAGGTCTATGCTGAAAACAGTCTGATACAGAAGTCCATGTGTGCACAATAGAAGAAAAGAAATTGTTTTTCTACAGAGGGCTCAGAGCAAGATTACTTTGAGGGTTTACTGCCAATGACCCCCCACCCCGCTGCACACTGTGATGCCAGAATTGTAACAGAATCCCTTAGAAATTCTGACTGGCACAATGCAGAGCAGCGGTGCAAGGGGCAACACACTCGTCAGCCTCGGCTTCTTCGTTGAGCAAGCGCTGATCCATATATGGCTGAACGACACGGAAGAAGCGGAGACTGATGAACATGGAGCCCCTGTGCTCCGCTGTTCTGCATTGTGCAGTCAGAATTTCTAAGGCTAGGGACAGACAGGGAGATTTGGTCGCCTGCTATTAAACGAACGTCCTTCTCCCTGTCCGTCGCTAGTTGAAATGTAAAAACGCCGGCTCTGTGCAAACGCGGTGCGGCGATTTCCGGAATCGCCCATAATTACTTTGTGAGGAAACTTCGGGCGATTCCGGAAATCGCCGCACCGCGTGTGCACAGAGCCGGCGCTTTTACATTTCAACTAGCGACAGACAGGGAGAAGGACGTTCGGGGAGATTGTCACCTGCTATTAAATGCCAGGCGACTGAATCTCCCTGTCTGTCCCCAGCCTAAGGGACACAATTCTAGCGCAACAGTGTGCAGGGGTAGACAGGCCTACGGAGGGGAGTCGGTGGGGACATTTGACTGTGGAGGGTTTACTTCTCATTTAAAGCAAGAGACATGTAGATAGCTTCTCCTTTACTATATGTGTTGAAGTGAAAATAATCGCTGAGTGGTTTAGAATGTTTTACATTTCGTCTTCCTCTTCCCCAACTTGTCCCCGTTTAAACTAAACTACTGGGACCCCGCCAAATGCCTTCTAGGCAGAGAATTGCTGGCCTCAAGCATGAAGAGCAAACGGTGCGCCAGTAGCGTCCCCAGAGGCAAACGTGTGCGTCCCTCCATCATTCTCCCGCCACACAACAGTCTCCGCGTTGTAATGCAGCACACACGCGGCGGCTGCCGTAATCCCACAAGCACATTCGTGACCTGCGTTGGGACTTTTCCGTGCGCACCATCACCTTGCGACTATCTCATCTGCACGACTGCACACACTCTCCCCGACTGACAGGACTAGCGCCTCTGCGCCACAATCCGAGTGACAGAAGGTGTGGCTCCCGCTGCCAACCCTGCGCATACATTACACCAGTGTGGGGGCAGTGCGCGCATTGCAGATAATTAGGCCAATACACTACGATCAATAAAGCTTTGACACGTTGAATCCTTTTTTTTATTGCCTCGCTCCTTCGCAAGGGATGCTGGGGATTGTAGTTTTTCATGCTTCTATGCATTTGTTCCTCTCCTGGCCGACACGTCGGAGCAGCACGGAGCAACAGATCAGGTCAGAAGCCCGGACGTGTTAGAACGACCCGGAACCCAGAACTTGACACTTATCGGGTCTGGCCGTGGTCTGCTCGTCCTAAGGGCAGGGGGTTGATCCGGGCCGGGTTTGTCTAGAAGCCTTGCAGGCAATAAAAAGCCACTCAGGGGGCGGGAGTGATCGCTAGAGCTGGGGAAACAGCGCCTCGGTCGGGCCGAATACTCACTCGAATACTGGGGCCCGTGTAGACTTTTACTTGACACGGGAAGCTCCCGGATTATCCGGCTGCCTTGTATTAATGTATACGGTACCCGCTGTTAGGGTACGTGTAATGGCCAGGGCCCCCAGTGCTCATGGGAATACAGCAAGGCCCCTGTGTGGGAGCCAGTGGTACTTTCCTAGTGTCGCTGTGCTGCACACTAACCTGCTTACAGGCAGATCTTGTTTTTTAGCTTTCTGCCCAGCTTTGTGTAAAAAACGTTATCTTTCATTGTATGGCTGCTTGTGACTACTGAGCATTTGTATGTCACATCTAGGCAACTCTGTAAAAGTTCAGCAGTCAGACCCCCCCTTCATTGCCTGTGTTCTTGTTGAAGTAGGCCACCATGGCCCCCACTTGCTTGCCATGGCCACTGAAATGATGGGCACTGTACAGTTGTAGCCTTTTGCAGCTGCGCTGCCTCCTGTTTTATTTCTATTCAAAGGGCAACATTAAAATAGCTCAGTAATGTTTCCCCCTCAGCTCTAGTTGAGTGTTCCTTCGCTGGCCATGAATATCATGGGGCTGCTTGCAGGAAACATTATTTAATGTTCTGACCCCCCCCAATATAATATAGAATTAGACCTAATTAATATTCACCATTAACAAGACCGCTGCCTGTCCTATTGCCAAGTCTCTTTACTTGTCCTTCACGACTTATATGTATATGACTTGCGCTTAAAATACCTTGTTAATGTATTCCTGGTCTTTGGTTAACCCTACTCTTGCCAGAGAGGTCTAAGCTGTTTAAAGGGGAACTATCACGAAAAATGTAATATAAACTTTGTCATACTGAAATCAGAACTTTCTAAATACAATCAATTAAAAATTTTGTACGGTTTCTGAAATTTGAAGTTTACCTTCACTGTTTCTCTCTCAGCATCTGTTTCTCCTCATTCTGTCTTCATGCAGCAGTTGGGTGTCCGATGAATGATCCAATATATCTTATATGGTGGTCCCTTATGCCTAGATCAGTGCTTTCCTACTTATTACATATAATAGGCCAAATGTATGTCATATAACATGTTAGAGGGCCTGACTGATTTAAAATGATGTCATACTGCAGGGCCTCCATCAGGGGGGCCTGCTTCACTTACTTGATTAACCCCCCCTGCTTTCAGCGTGCTGCCAGCTTCATGAAAATAGGACAGCATGTCAGGTACCCATGGGTTACCCGCAAAATCCTGTGGTACCCTGTGGGTTGCGGGTAGAAGTTCCGGGTGTAGATTCAGGGTCAGGCCGCAGGTCTTCTCAGTAGCGATTTTTACTCCTTTTTTCTGATCACGCCTACTTCTGATGATGTCACTTCAGGTTTACAATGACAGCACTTTCAGATTCTTGATGGTCAGTGTGTTGTGGAGAAGGTACTTATGGATCAGGTAGCGGGTCCAAGCGGGTAAGAATGCGGGTCCGGATTGCAGGTTGATCTGGTGCGGGTTCCAAAAAATGGACCTGGGCAGGACTCTAGCTCCATGCACTCATCCTATTCAGATTTTCTGTACCTACACTGGTCCTTTAAGAATAAGTCCCTGTAAAGCTTTACAGGGATTGGATAGGCCTCCAGCCCTGGCTAATCAAGTAAGTGAAGCATGGTCAGGCCCTCCCTTAGACCCAAAACCCTGGCAAGCAATTTTTTTTTAAACTTAAAAATCCTTTGGAGGGCCTCCAGTTAGACAGCCCTAGCCTAGACGATGTATTAGAGCTCACTATATTAAAATCACCAGAAATCCTGTCTCTCTACATGCAGGATTTGTTTGTGGTAGATTTTGTTTGTGCTGGAATCAGTTATTTGGGTGAGTTCTAATACATCTGCTAGGAAAGGAAGCCCTCCTATAAGATATATTGGATCATTCATCTCATTCATCCAACTGCAGCATGAAGACAGAAATGAAGAGAAACAGATGCCGAGAGAGGAATAATGAATATAAACTTGATTATTTCAGAAATGATGCAGAATATTTGATTGATTGCATTTCTTAAGTTTCTTACTTCAGTATGAGGAAGCTTTTCGATTTCCAGAATTGCACGAAGTTGCCACTCAAGGAAATTTCAGGCGATTCCGGAAATCGAAACGCTGCGAGTGCATTGGCTCTGGCGTTTCTTCATTCATGCGGGCAGGGAGCAGGCAGTTCGGGGAGATTGTCACCTCACAGAAGAGGCAATTAATCGCCAAGCGACTAATTCTCTCCAAATCTGCTTGTCTGTCACAACCCTAAGGGGCAGTTTTACTAAATTCACATGAATTCGAAATTCAATAGAATTTTCAAAAAGATTTGAATTCGAATTTTGAATATGCAAATTAGGCAAATTCGACCATCGAATATTCTAATTTAATTTTATTCGAAATTTTGATGTTCGAATACTTCCCCTTTAAATTTAAATTCGACCACCTACTTCGCCAGATTAAACCTACCGAAATGGGGATCATTCCCTAAGATCGAATATAAAAAAAATGTAATTTATAGATCGATCGAATCGAATTGCGGTAAAATCCTTCGAATTCGATAGTCGAATTCGTAGGATTTTAACTCCCCACTATTCCCAAGGTCTAGTAAATCTGCCTCTAATTGTTTACAATCTGCCTTCTTCCACCAAAGCGTTAATGAATTAAAGCAATGAATGTGTGTGGGAATTACAGACAGAACGTGGAACTGGTATTAATTTGTGGTTGGAATGAGCCTAAGGGGAGTACTTTTTATATTTTTCATGTATTAATGAATGAGCATTTAAACGTGGGAACCATTTTTTCTGCTACTTAAAATCTGGTTCTCCGCACAGTATTCGTTCTATGTTTGCTTCTGTGTGACGCTGTAAGAATTAATCAGAGTCACACGATTGGTACCAGTTGATTTGCAGAGGGCAAGGTTATTTTGATATTAGCCTTGTGATAACCATGCTGATTTGTTCAGTGACAACACTCCCATCCATGTTATTAATGTACTGCTGTATGGAATTGCTCAGAGACAGCTATTTGACCTGCCTTGCCGAGTTTATTTATTTTTTTATAGTTCATTATGTGTGTTAATTGTAGACTGTAATTCAAAAAGCAACTCAGAATAAAGAGGCTTTAGGTTGCTACTTGTGTTGTGTAATGCAAATGTTTCCTAAATGTGTGCTTGGCCCCTATAGGGTGGCTCAGTGTAGTGGATGATGATTTGCAGCCTAAAGACCAGTGCCGGCAACATTGGGGTTGAATGTGTCTTTACTGATGAAGCTATTTCTGGAACTAGGCAAGGTGACTGTTAAAGCCATCTATTCATATAGCTCTAATCTTGCGATTGGCTAATGGGAGCCCGAATGTTGCACAACAAATAGGGAGTTCAACCCAAAATAAACTTTACAACTGGATTCATTCTTTACTACAAGCTTGAAAGTTGTGGAGTTATAAATGCATTTACTAATGCCATGGCTTATTTTTATTTCCATTTACGGTTGTACTATTAACTATTGCATTTTGGGGAAATGTCCCCATGACAGTATCCCTTTAAAATATATATAGAAAACTCTCGCCACTCAATATGCTCACATTTTGTCTTTCTGATGTAATAATGGGATTATTCCCCCTCAAATATTAAACACACTGGGATCACCTGACTGTAGCTGAACAAGTTGGAAACTACAACATATAGCTGGCCACTAGCGATGTGCGGGTAGGCCCGACCCCGCACCCCCATTTGCCAGGCTTCATTTTTTCTTTTTACAGACCAGCGCCTCATGTCCGCCCCTTTTGTGACGTCAGCGGCAGGGCAAGTCTTTGTGGGTCTTGAAATGGAAATTAGTATTGGGCAGGGTTGAGGGACGGTGTGTTAGGGTCGGGTTTTGCCCGACCCCGCATCACTACTGACAACTGTTTAGTCCCTGTTTAAAATATATGATGAAGCAGTAGAATCTTTAATAAATTATATAAAGGTGGGTATAGGACTGGCCAGACCAGGGATGACAGGTATAGTTGTCCAGCTTAATAGTGATGTGCGGGTCGACCCAGGACCCTCGTGTCGGGGAAGGTTAGAGTCAAATATTGGGTGTCCATGTTGGGTATGGGTTGGGTGTGGGTTATGCTGAGGCACTACAAACCGCCCCTGACCCCTACCCACCAAGGACACCCAATGAATATCTTGTCTCTATCTTGGCTTTAGTTCAGCATGATGAAAAGCATTTCACCTAGAGAAGTGTTGGGAAAAGCCCTAAGCCTACAGTTAATTGTTGCACAAGTCTGTGTATATTCTGTTACTCCTGGCTGTGTGTTTTTCCTTTGGGCTATAGCACGAGATGGCTTGGCCAATGCTTTTTTTTTTTTTTCCACAAAACATGATAAACTGGATAGAATTTAATGGAAAACTCTGTAAGTCTCCCATTGCCTAGAATAACCCCTATGAAAATAAATCAGCACTATTTCTATGCTTTGTTGCCACCACATATCCCAGTGTAGCAGGCTTTAAATGCCTTAGGGCAGAGAGTTTGTTTTTATATCCTTTTATAGAACTGAAACTGCATGTGATAAACTGTATCAATCAATTAGTCTATAGGAAACATGATTCTCTGTGCAGTAAAGTGTAGTCATGTGTGCCATAAACCTTGCTGTTTTCTGTTAAGAGCAAAAATGTTTATGAAAAATTGATTAATGATATATAATGTAGGATAGTATTCCTTTAATTACTTTTCTCCGTTTTTAAGCAATAGTCACACCTTACATGGATTACGTATGTTGTTGCAGAGGTTTTTTTTTCATCATGTCAAAAAAAATTGAATTTGCCACAATCTTCCAGATAATGCCAAGTAAACCTGTACACCTTAGCAAGCATTGCAGTTATAATATCTGATCTGGCTGCTGCTTGTCCTTTAAGAGAGAGTTAAGTAAAATGTGTGAAATTTACTTTAGAATGTTCTAATTTTTTAAAATTGTTCTTAAGCATAAAAGTAGTTGACTGATTGACCTACAGGCCGAACATATGAAACAAGGGTTTCAATTGTTTGCCCTGTAGGTCAATCAGTCAACTAGTGAGTGTGTGGTCAGTCTTACTAGTGAGTGTGTGATCAGTCTTACTAGTGAGTGTGTGGTCAGTCTTACTAGTGAGTGTGTGGTCAGTCTTACTAGTGCAGTGCTACCAATCTGTGAGGCTCCAGAGCAGAAACATCCCATGGGATATGTTTCATGGCTTATATATTTTGTTAGGAAGGTCTTAAAGGGATACTGTTGTGAGAAAACATCAGTTATTATAGCTGCTTGGGACTATACATGGGGCTATACATATTGTCAATTTACCAGGTGCCCTCAGTCGTGTGACCTCCTCTCTGAAAAACTTCAGTCTCTCTTTACTGCTGCGGTGTAAGTTGGAGTGATTTCACCACCCCCCTCCCCCACATCCCATCCTTAGAACAATTGGACGGTGACCAGATAAGTGCTCCCTAGTGGATATAAGAACAGCACACACTAGTAAAAATCCATGTCCCACTGCAACTACTTCAGTTACATGGAGTAGGAGAAACAATTACTTCTCAGAAAGCAGTCCATAGCGCAGCACTGGCTCTTTCACATGACCAGGCAAAATGACCAGAGATGGCTGCCTACACCAATACTACAACTAAAAAAAAAATACAATTGTTGGGCTTGGAATGAAATTTTATATGGAGATGTATTTGCAGTATAATTTAAAATAAAAACTACACCATAAAAATCATGACAGAATCCCTTTAAGCATAAATGTGGTTATTCACTAGCTGACAGTGTACTCTAGTTGACTGGTTGACCTACAGGCCAAACAGATGGACAGTGTGCAATGGACCATGCTTTTTAAACAGGCAACCCAAACATCTGTAATAGCAGAGAAGAGGAGTTGTGCTTCCTCTTTACTTCCTCATATGGCGACCTTACTAAACAAGTCAACCTTATTGTGTGGCCACCTTGATGGATATGATGCATTGGCAAATGACATGTTATCACGTCTGATATGCATGGCACGTGGATATCCATCAGGATTTGCAGGCCGCCATGCATTCACCAAAAATACTGCAAACCCTTGTTTCAAATGATTTTATCTGTGAGTGTGTGTGGTCAGACTTACTAGTGCAGTGCTACTTATCTATGAGGCTCCTGTACAAAAACATCCTGTGGGACAGCCATCCCCAACCTTTTGAACCTGTGAGCAATATTCAGAAATAAAAGGAGTTGGAGAGCAACACCAGCATGGAAAATGCCAAATAAGTTCTGTGATTGGCCATTTGGTAGACCCAAATGTGGATTTTCAAGCTACATTGAGAGTACACCTGGTTTTTATACAATCAAAACTTGCCTCCAAGCCCAGAATTAAAAAATAAGCTCCTGCTTTGAGGCCACTGGGAGCAACGTCCAAGGGGTTGGAGAGCAACATGTTGCTCACGAGCTACTGGTTGGGGATCACTGCTGTGGGATATACTTGGCTTATATGAGTATTCCTTTTTTTACCAATATATTTTTATTGTTTTATCAATGGTACGTTACATATTGATAAATTATATGCATATATTACACTGACCATTGTATTTTTTTTTTACAAATACAGTGAAATTATAACATGATACAAGATACATTAAGGGGCAGATATATCATTGGGCGAATTTCGAATAAAAAAAATTTTGAAATTCGACCATATGAATAAAAGGGAAGTAAACATTTTTTTACCGCAAATTGATTGATCAATCGTTCGATTCGAACGATTTAATCGGTCAGATTTTTTTTATTCAATCTAAAGTAATGATTCCCAATTCGGTAGCTTGATTCTGGTGAAGTAAGTGGTCGAATAAAAATTTAAAGGTGAAGTAATTTGACCATCGAATAGTCGAATGTTCGAATAAAATTTTAATCAAATATTCAAATTATTCGAATTATTCACGTGAATTTAGTAAATCTGCCCCTAAGTAATGATCCAGATAAGACAAACAAAATGAAATAAATAAAACGTGAAAGTGTATAAGTTTCTGATTGACATCTCTATCTCTGTTTTATCCCTATTGCAAGGGATTTTAATCCGTTCTTTAATAATTACATTGTTAATAATTGGGGCGAAAGGGTCCCTCTTTATCTGTATTCTATCCAGGGTAGAAAAGATGAATATTTAGCTAAGGCAATATTGGTTAATTTTTCGTTAATCTCAAATATCCAGTCAATTTTAGGTTTCACTAAATTATAATTTATGGTCGGGGACTTCCAAGATCTTGCCAATACCATTCTGGCTGCTAAGAATATATGCTAGATTATCTTTTTTTGTGATTTAGTAACATTCTCTAATGCTGCTCCTATTAAGGATTTTTCTGCAAATTTACGTTCAGTATTACAAAAAGCAGATTGTATACTCTTATCCAATATTTTACTGCAAAAGGGCATTTCCACCATATGTGGGTCATAGTTCCTGGTTGGGTACATCTTCTAAAGCAATTGTTTCTAAGATCTGGGTACATGAGGGCTAGTCTCTTAGGGGTAAGATACCAACAGAAAAGAACTTTGTACCCAGATTCGAGCAGTATTGTGTTATTGGAGCATCTTCTTAGGTTATCCCAGAGTTTACCCCATTCTACTTCTGTTAAAGGAGAAGTCAACCTATAACGGGAAAACCCCATGTCCCCCTTCCCCTTTGCCTACTTCCCCCCCCCCTGGCAACTGCCCCTTCGTTACTACTTACCCCCTCAGCGTAGGTCCTGAGTGTGGAGTTTGCAGGTGCCATCTTCTCCCCAGCCGTCTTCTGCCAGGATCCAGTGGCGTTTGGAGCCGCATGTGTAGTAAGAGCATTAGCCGGTTCACAAATTTTTCCAATTGAAATTTCGTGACTTTCTGCACATGAGCAGTAGAGCTGAACTGGCAAATGCTCCTACTGCGCCAAACGCCGATGGATCCTGGAAGAAGACGGCTGGGGAGAAGATATATATATATATTTATTATTATTATTATTATTATTATATATATTATTTATTTATTGCTTGGTGACTTTCTTTTTTTTTTTCTTGGTCCATTAAGTGGTCAGGAAACCCCCAATATTGCACTCACCTATGCAGCGGGCACCTGTACTGTGACTTTGGCATATTGTGGTTGAAATGGCTTCAATATTTGTGAATGATCCCAGCTGAAGAGCACTCTGCTCTCTTGAATGATCACTTAAAAAATACCCCCGCTAGCGCTATGCTACTCGCACAGGGAGGGAGCTCCTGGTGCGAGCAGCCATGTCCGCTCACATGCATGCACATTACACGTGTGTGACGTCACGCGCATGCGCATAATGAAAAGCTGCCTCGATTAGGGACCGATTTTCATTATGCGCATGTGAGTGAGTGGACATGGCTGCTCGCACGGGAGGGGGGGGGGGCGGGCATTTAACAAAAGACCCAAAAAACTACTGTTATCCTCAACTGGAATGCGGATTTTATTTGGGGATAGCATTTTTAACCAATAGGTGCCCTTTAAGTAAATAATTCTAATTTTTAAACAGTTTTGTACTTGATGGTAACTAAATTGCTATAGTCGAAATCCGTGCCATACAATCCTATTGGGTTTATTTAATGTTCAAATGAGAACCAAACCCTAATCTTTAGACCCCCCTCCCCGTTTCCCCACCATCCTACTTGCTACCCCGGGCAAATGTCCCTAACATTTTAGTCACCCCTTGCGGCAGATTCAGGCATTGAAGTTCACGGCAGCCATCTTCTTCATCAATCTTCATGTATTGAACAGCGTTTCGGTTCATGCGCAATTGGAGCAATTTTTTCATGTGCCGAAACTCACGGGAATCGGCGAAAAGCCAAAAGAAAACATGAAGATTACCGAAGAAGAAGATGATGGATGCCGTGAACTTCTGATGCCGGAAGGGCAAGTAAAAAGTTAGGGGCATTTGCCTGGGGTAGCAAGTAGGCTGGGGGGGGGGGAGCGGGGAAGGGGAACTAAGGATGGTAGGGGGAGACTGATTTAGTTACATTAAGCAGGAGAAATAACAGCCTGCCAGAAACTATTTACATCCTAAAATGCAGGCACAAGTCACATGACTGGGGGGCAGCTGAGAAACTGACAATATGTCTAGCCCCATGTCAGATTTCAAAACTGAATATTAAAAAAATCTGTTTGCTCTTTTGAGAATTGGATTTCAGTGCAGAAGTCTGCTGGAGCAGCACTACTAACAAAAGTGTCCCATGACAGTATCCCTTTAATGTTTAAACAATTATTTAGCAGACTAAGTGGGTTATTTATCAAGATCCATACATTTTCTGAAAACTACTCTGACCAAATCCCCCCTCATTTAGCAATGCATTTTCATTAAAAAAATAATGAAAAAAAAGTTTGAATACCGCAACTTTTCTGATTTGGCTCCCGAATACCTAGACTTTTTCGCCTTTGCCTCCCAAATACTGTAACTTTTTCGTAAACCCAGTGCTAATCTTTGGGACATTCGCCACTGACATCTACATGAATTCTTCAGGTCTCACTTGGAGTTCTTTTTTAAAAACTTAGGACTTTTAATAAATCCCAAAAAAATTGAGTTTGTTTTTTTCCAGGAAAAAAATAAAATGAAATGTGTTCAGACTGTAATACATTTCCCCCTAAATGCATGTTTATCTAAATTACACCCCCAGGTCCCAAACATTCTGAATTATAGATCCTTTACCATGAAGAACAATTAGAACATTGTTTTAATGATACATGCTGTTTATATATGGATACGCTAAGGCTAAGGCCAGACGGGGAGATTCGGGGGAGATCTGTCGCCTGGCGACTTCTCGCCGCGAGTTCTCGTCCCCGAATCTCCCCGAATAGCTAGGCACCGCTGCGCACCAGCGAGGCTTAAAGTCGCCTGCACTTGTTGAAACGGAGCGGCGCGATTTTTAAAGTCGCTCAAAATTGCCTCGCCAGGCAATTTTGAGCGACTTTAATAATCGCGCTGCTCCGTGTGAACAAGCGCAGGCGACTTTAAGTCTCGCCGGTGCGCAGCGGTGCCTAGCTATTTGGGGAGATTCGGGGGCGATCCATCGCGGCGAGAAGTCGCCAGGCGACGGATCGCCCCTGAATCTCCCCGTCTGGCCTAAGCCTAAAAAGGGAATGTGCCCTTTAATTATATAAACTGTCAGATTTATAGCTGTATAGAGCTGTGTGTAAATTTGGAGCAGCCACACAAGTGAGCAGATAAAGTCTATTTGTAAACTGTGGGACAACCATAGGGAAGTGTATTTACATATGAATATGTAGGTGTAGCTAGTAGTGTAGCCAGGAGTAAACAACTCCAGCTAAAAATATAACTCCTGCTCCTCCCAGATCAGCCAGCTTGCTTTCTAGTAGAAAACTGACTTCAGGGAAAGCCAAAGCCCAGTAAATCCGACCTTTAGGAAATGCACACATAAGCCAGTGCAGGCAAGGGGACTACTAGTATTGACAGAATTGTGTGCAATCCATATTTGCTTCCAGGAACAAGACTGAGGGCATACAAGGTGCAGGCTTGGAGAAGCCCATGTGCTCCCATTCACTCAGCTGCACTTTCCGACAGCAACAACCTGAGTGTAATAATCCAGGAAGAAAAGCAAAACCATGCATCAGTGGACAAAGTTTCCCATGGGCAGTTACTTACAGCAACCAATCAGTGATTAGCTTTTTAAAGCCTGCTGCAAGCAGAACAAGGAATACAGCAATTTGACTGGTTGCCGTGGGTTACTGCCCATGGGCAAATTTGCCCAGTGTTGATAATTGACCCCCAGTGTGTCTACAGACGTCAGTGCTAAGGAACAGTTGAGCGATGGTGGCACATCGGCTTCTCTCTGTCTGCAGGGTAAACATCATGCGCCCATAGCCTTAGGCTGGGGACAGACAGGGAGATTCGGGGAGATTCTGTCGCCTGGCATTTAATAGCAGGCGACAATCTACCCGAAGGAAGTTCGGGGAGATTGTCGCCTGCTATTAAAGGTCAGGCGACAGAATCTCCCCGAATCTCCCTGTCTGTCCCCAGCCTTAAAGTGTTTGCACACAATTCAGCTAGAATTACCCCCCCCCCCCCCCCCCCCGCCCAGCTGTAGGCAGTTGTAGCAGGACTGCCTTGTGTCCTATTGTAATGCAGGTGCATCCAGCATACTGGCACACCATTCAACTACTTTACTCAATGGTGTTGTGACTGCCACATTTCTCTGCTGTTTTGTGTGACTTCCAATTTAAAATGAATACAAGCAAAATGTACTTTGTAAACAAAATCCTTATGTGGGTAGTTCACCTTTAACGTAACTTTCAATGTTACAAAATGGCCAGTTCTAGGCAATGGTTTAATTGATCTTCATTATTTATTTTTCACGGTTTGTGAATTGTTTGCCTTTTGGGGATCACTGACCCCATCTAAAAACAAATGCCCTGTAAGGTTACAAATATGTTGCTATTGCTACTTTTTATTACTCTTTCTATTCAGGCCTCTCCTGATCATATTCCAGTCTCTTCTTTATATTGTTGTAGGATTGCTAGGGTAATGTGAATCCTAGCAACCAGATAATGATGAATATGAAAACTGGAGAGCTGCTGAATAACTCAAAAACCACAAATAATACATAATGAAAACCAACTGCAAATTGTCTCAGAATATTACTCTCTATTAAAAGTTAACTCAAAGGTGAACAACTCCTTTAATTTCTCTTAAGTTGTTCTGACATATTGGTATTCTTATATGGCACTCCAAATGTGTAAACAGTGTTCTGTGCCTTTGACTTTTCAGTATACTTTTGTTTGTACTGTCCCCATATAGAAGAGTAGCTAGCCATATTGTCACTTACCCAGCTGCCCCAAGTCATGTGACTTGTCCTCTTGTCCCACTGCGTTCCATTCAGTTACATTGAGAAGGAAAAACAACAGCCTGCCAGAAAGCAGTTCCCTCCTAAAGTGCTGGTACAAGTCACATGACCAGGGGCAACTGGGAAATTGACAAAATGCCTAGCCCCATGTCAGATTTCAAAATCAGAATCTGCTGGAGTGGCACTATTGACTGATGTGTTTTGAAAAAAAAACATGTTTTCCTATGACAATATCTCTTAAAGGACCAGTAACATAAAAAAATTTAATAGTTTTAAAGTAATAAAAATATAATGCAGTGCTGCCCTGCACTGGTAAAACTGCTGTATTTGCTTCAGAAACACTACTATTGTTTATATAAATAAGCTGTTGTGTAGCCATGGGGGCAGCCATTCAAAGTAGAAAAGGCTCAAGTTACACAGCAGATAGCAGATAAGCTCTGTAGAACATAATGTTATCTGTTATCCATTACTTATCCTGTGCCATATAGCCGTTTTTCAATTTCCGCCATTGCTACTTAGCAGCTTGTTTATATGAACTATAGTAGTGTTTCAGAAGCAAACAGACCAGTTTTAACAATGCAGGGCAACATTACATGATATTTTCTTTATTTTAAAACACTTTAATTTTTTGGTGTTATTGTTCCTTTAATGTATCTTCTGTACCCCGTTTGGTTAATAACCCCCTCACTCAGCAGTTGAACTTGAAAATACACCTTGTGGGCATGTTATTGAAAGACTTCTTCTTCAGACTTCTTCTAGTTTATAGTGAGAAAACCAAGATTACTTTAATGATCAACCTTATCCATAGACTCCTATGAAAATGATCTGTTGGCAAAATCTTAAAATTGTTTAACTTAATGAAAAATACCTTTTAATGCAATAAAGGATTATTTTTTAAATTCCTAATTTCCCTTTAATTAGAGTATACAGGTATAGGATCTGTTACCAGGAAACCCATCAGCCAGAAAGCTCAAGTTACAGAAAGGCTGTCTCCCATAGATTCTGTTTTATCTAAATAATCCAACATTTTTAAATTATTTTCTTATTCACTGTAATACAGGAATGGGACCTGGGGTCTTCCGGATAACAAATCTTTCCATAACTTGGATCTTCATACCTTGAGTCTACTAGAAAATCATGTAGACATTAAATAAACCCAATAGGCTGGGTTTGCTTCCAATATTGAAATATTGATTAATTATATCTTAGTTGGGATCAAGTACAAGCTAATGTTTTATCATTACAGAGAAAAAGGAATAGTTCAAAAAATTTGGATAAAGCAGAGTCTATGGGAGACACCCATTCCATAATTTGTAGCTTTCTGGATAACAGGTTTTCAGATAACAGATCCCATACCTGTAATAAAACAGTACCGTATACTTGATTAAAACGGAGATATAATTAATCCTTATTCTAAGCAAAACCAGCCTATTGGGTTTATTTAATGTTTATATGAATTTCTAGTAGACATAAGGTATAAAGATCCAGCTAATTCTTCAGATGACACATATAAAATATACTTCATTTGTCTTAGGGTGCCTACCCACAGGCTGTTTATGGGTGCTTGCAAAAAGTGTGGGCTAAGTTGTTCTGGCATGCAATGAATGCATTTTACTAATACACATAAATACATGCATGCATATAATAAATAAAAATTGACATTTGAGGCAGAATTGAAAATTTGAAATATGAATTTTCATTGTTTTTTTTATAGTCAAAACTGTCAAATTCAACTAGGGTGTTAATAAAATTCGATTCCAGTATTAAAAAAAAAAATTCAAATTAGATTTTAAAGCTGTATCATACTCTGGCCCTTTAAGAACTCAAAATTGACTATTCGCCACCTAAAACCTGCCGAATTGATGTTTAAATCAATCAATTTGGAAATTTTGGGTTTTAAAAAAAAAAAACATTTTCTTAATAAATTTCGATTGCATCGAATTTTGAGCTTATGGGAGTTTAAAAAAAAAAAAAAAAACTCATGAATTCGAAATTCAACCCTATAAAGTGTAAATGTGATTCTTGATGTGAGCTGAGGGCCAGACAGGGTACAATATCAGCCCCTCACTGCAAGCAGGATCCTCTTCTTGTTTTTTGCCGAAGAAACCAAGTGTGTTTGTGCTGAAGCCAACACAAGGCTTTCGGACATGAAACAGGAAGAGGAAACTGTTAGTAGTAAGGGATTCCAATTGGCCTGTGGATTTCAACAGGTTGATTTTGGCCCGTATGGCCCTAGCTTATATGTGAGTGTGATGTTATCTTGGCCATAGCCAAACCCATTGTTCCTGTGCCTGGGCTAATCTAGAAAAGTGGACTAGTCTTTCTGGTATCTAATTCAGTCAGGTTGTCACTAAGTTCGTAAGTCACTGATTTTGTGACAAATTGCTTTAGATTCGTTGTTCACAAGTACCCTGTTATAAACATTAAAATTGTTTACTATTGTGGAATTGTGTTAAATTGCTTTTGCACTTTGGCATCCAATGTGACTATGCAAATGCCCTTATTGGCTGCAGACTGGTTCTAGCAGTGCCAACATTAGGGGGAGAGGGTGAGCTGACGTCCCAGGCAGGTGAAATCTACTGCGAAAGTGGCCACGTCACGAAACTTATGAAGTTACATTATTAAAACTTACACAACTCACATAAATGCCACAGAAACTGCCCTGGCTTGCCTAGAAACGTATGTAGAAGCTTATGGGTCCAACGTATCAAGCACAGAGAAGCACAACACCAATTTCACTGGCCACCATTGGAACTAACTCATTAGTACATTAATCATTTACCTATGTCTTCTAACTAATTATTATAGTAACATCATATATATTTTATATTGGCATCTATCCCTAAATTAACTTTTCAGCAGTGGGAATGACCTTGCCGCATCATCATTGGGCCCCTTACATTTGGGATCAAGACATTTTACGTGAATGTATATTGCAACGGCATGTCAGTCTCAAGATTTTTTGGCCGGGGAACTAGAGTCCTGCAGCGGGGTACCCGCGGGTTACCCGCAAAATCCTGCGGTACCCTGCGGGTTGCTTGTAGAATTTCAGGGTGCGGGTATAGAAGCGGGCCGGTGGTTCTGCAGGTTGGCGGGTTGAGGGTCGCGGATCCTCGCTATAGTGATTTTTACTCCTTTTTCTCAGCATTTCTACTTCTGATGATGTCACATCCGATTTACATTGACAGCACTTCCTGTTTTACTCCCTTTTTTCTGATCACGGCTACTTCCGATGATGTCACGTCCGGTTTACAATGACAGCACTTCCTAATTCTTGATGGTCAGCGGGTCGCGGATCTTGGGTTGCGGGTACGGGTCGGGTCGCGGGTCCAAGCGGGTAAGAATGCGGGTCCGGATTGCGGGTACGGGTACGGGTCCCAAAAAATGGACTCTACCGGGAACTGGTGTTGAGGCAAAAATTTGCAAGGGTCGGGGTCCAATTTGGGCTGCCAGTGTCCAATTCAGCACGCCGTCATCCAATTAGGTGCTCCAGCGTCTAATTCGTTAATTGCGGGCTAGACTCCACGGCCTAGTTCACTACTGTTCTCTGCCCACTTCTTGGCCACGGCCTTGTGCTTGGGAACCCCTGCCCTATAGTTCCTGAGCAGCTGCAGGCCCTATTTCTGCTATAGTTACATCCCTACATGTGTGAAAAAGCCAAAATACATCCAAGTTAAAAATTTTGTCCCAGCAAAACCTACCTATATGCTTGCTTTTCATATCTGTAATACACACAAGTGGTTTGGCCAAAAATGTTAGTATTGTGCACGTGTTCATGGGGGCTCCATATAAATAGCTTGTGCAGGGCCCGAAAGTTTCTAATAGCGGCCCTGAGTACTATCCACAGTGTTGCAGGCACATAAATCATAAGCGGTCATGGATCATGTGTAAAAGGGCAGAGCTGCTGTGGTTTTTTTGTGGCTAAAATGAAACTTATTTTAACAATGTCATTTTCTGGATGTTTATGTGCTGTGGAATGTCAGGTATTTTTTATGTGGAAAATAACCCCTGTACTTAAAAAAATACAGTTTTGTTGAAACATGCATGAAACAAAGGCGCTGTATATATTTGTGGTGTGTAGTTTTCATCCTAGGACAGTTTTCTTGCTGCAGCTGCTTCTGTTCATACAGGTATGGGACTTGTTATCCAGAATGCTTGGGACTTGGGGTTTTATGGATAATAGGTCTTTCCATAATTTGGATCTTCACACCTTAAGGGTAGGGACAGACAGGGAGATTCGGGGAGATTCTGTCGCCTGGCGTTTTTAGCAGGCGACAATCTCCCCGAATTTCCTTCTCCCTGTCTGCCTTTAGTATAAGTGACAAAGCGCCAGCGCCTGTGCACACGCTGCGCGGCGATTTCCGGAATCGCCCGAAGATACCTCGTGAGGAAAACGCCAGGCGACAGAATCTCCCCGAATCTCCCTGTCTGTCCCTACCCTATGACTACTATACAATTGTGTAAACATTAAAAAAAAAAAAAAACAATAGGCTGTTTTAGTACTGTTTTATTTTCGAAGAGAAAAAGAAAATCTTTTTTAAAAATTTGGATTATTTGGATAAAATGGAGTCTATGGGAGATGGCTTTTCTGTAATTCAGAGTTTTTGGGATAACAGGTTTCTGGAGAACAGATCCCATACCTGTATATGTACTGGTTGCTGTGACTTTAAACATGCCTTTATGTGTATTTGATGCCAGTATCTGCCTTGGAGGTGAGCCCTTAAGGATTCTCTCTGTGTGACAAGCTTCATTGGCTAACCTAGGTTGTAGCTTATAAAATAGCTGAATCTTTCTCCTGCAAACAAGCCAAATAGTAAGGGAAATATGGTCATGTTTTGGGTGAGCCTAATCCAGTGCTTGTACTCATTAATAGCTGGAGGCAGCCCATTACAATATGACTTGCAGACTCACTGATAACCCAAAGGGAAAACATAAAAAAATCATTGAAATTATCAGTGAAATATCAGATGTTGTCTAAAGATTGTGGGATTTGTAGTAATGCTGGAATTTTGTTCTGGGTGTGTGATGCATGAAGTAGCATATGTGATTCAGTACTCTCTAGAGCCTGCTAAGGAATGCAAAGCTGGAAGACTGGGGGCAGTCATTTTTTGACTCCCTAACAAAGATTTAAGAGCATCATGTGACCAGCTGATTCCTCTTAATGTTCTCTGATAAAGCAGCAAGGGCATTTCAATTTCTTTAAAAAATGTCCTTTCCCCTAAGCCAAGGTTCTAGTTTCATACTTGTACAAGCATCAATTTTCTCTTTGATAGATTGCTCAGAAGCTTCCATACCTCCCTCTCTTGTGTGGCCATACACATAGAGATCCGCTCGTTTGGTAATGTCACCAAACGAGTGGATCTCTCCCCGATGTGTCCACCTTGAGGTGGGCAATATCGGGATCATAATGGAGGTCATACGGGCAGTCGGATTGCAGGACTGCATCAACTAACAGATGCGGCCGCAATTTGACGGGATTTTTAGTCCTGCCCCGATCGACATCTGGCCGACTTTCGGCCAAATATCGATTGGTGAAGCCCGTCAGAGGGCCCCATACACGGGCCAATAAGCTGCTGGTCTGTCGGCAGCTTTTATCGGCCCGTGTATGGCCATCTTTAGACTATTATAAGAAGCCAGAAGGGTATGGTGTCCATTTTTGGCAGGTGGGTAGACCGCAAAATACTCACAATTGGCCCTCCATAGATTTGCATGGGGTTCACATGAGTCAGGAAAAGCTTAACACTTTCCTTAAGAACTAGGGATGCACCAAATCCAGGATTCAGTTTGGTATTCGGCCATTTTCAGCAGGATTTGGATTTGGCTGGATCCTTGTGCCTGACTGAACCGAATCCTTAAAATCATGTGACTTTTCACCACAAAACAAGGAAGTAAAATTTTTTTTAGCCTTGCACTTAGTGAGCGGCTCTCTTTTACCCTCCCCCACACTAATTTGCATATGCGGTTTGGTATTCGGCCGAATCTTTCGCAACTGATTTGTGGGTTCAGCCGAATCCAAAACAGTGGATTCGGTGCATCCCTATTGAGAACATTGGAGTTACATTTGGAAAAGCACTCTACCTATTGCCTTGTGCCACTGGGAGCAAATCTAAGGGGTTGGAGAGCAACATGTAGAGGACAATTTAAGACTGCTTGTGCCTGTTAGGTGGTTATAGAAAAACTTTGGCACCTAAAAGTATTGTTACTGTTATAGTCTTTAGATTGCCTTTAATCCACTTTCCCTGTACAGTAATGCTAAACTATCCCATTACTGTATGCCACAATCAAACTTGATGTTTGTGCCACACCCTAGGCTAGGCTAGTACAAGCTAATATTGACCAATTAGGATTCAGGGCAAGGCATACATTGAGAAGTGATACAGGTATAGCCAGTCCATTTAGCATGCTGCTTCCACCTACAATGTATACCTGCTGCAAAAGATTGGAGGTTTGTATACAGAGACACTAGGTAGGGATTATTATTTTACTTGTGTTTTAGTAATTCTGCTGGTCTGCCTGGAGGTTGTCTGTGTGAAGGGTACGTCACACTGCTACACATATGGGACCTATTATCCAGAATGCTCAGGACCTGGGGATTGCCAGATAACATATCTTTCCTTAATTTGGATCTTCATACCCTAAATCTACTATAAAATCATGTTAACATTAAATAAATCCAATAGGCTGGTTTTACTTCCAATAAGGATTAATTGTATCTTAGTTGGGGACTTGGTTATACATACAGATTTATGGAGGGGAGAATTGATGCAGTACAGGTTTGGGACCTATTATTAAGAATCTTCGGGACCTGGGGCTTTCCGGATAATGGGTCTTTCCATAATTTGGATTTTCACACTTTAAGACTACTAGAAAATCATGTAATCATTAAATAAACCCAATAGTCTGGTTTTACTTCCAATAAGGGTTCATTACAGTTGTGCTCATAAGTTTATATACCCTGGCAGAATTTATGATTTCATAACCATTTTTCAGAGAATATGAATGATAACACAAAAACTTTACTTTCACTCATGGTTAGTGGTTGGCAGAAGCCATTTATTGTCAAACAACTGTGTTTACTCTTTTTAAATCATAATCACTACACAAACTACCCAAATGACCCTGATTAAAAGTTTACATACCCTGGGGATTTGGCCTGATAACATGCACACAACTTGACACAAAAGGGTTAGAGGCTATTAAAGGTAACCGTCTTCACCTGTGATCTGTTTGCTTATAATTAGTGGGTGTGTATAAAAGGTCAATGACTTTCTGGACTCCTGACAGACCCTTGTATCTTTCATCCAGTGCTGCACTGATGTTTTCTAAGTCATGGGGAAAGCAAAAGAAATGTCAAAGGATCTGTGGGAAAAGGAAGTTGAACTCTATAAAACTGGAAAAGGATATAAGAAAAGGAATTGAGAATGTCAATCAGCAGTGTTCAAACTCTAATAAAGAAGTGGAAAATTAGGGATTTTGTAGAGACCAAACCAAATAAAACTAAAATTTCAGCCACAACTGCCAGACAAATTGTTTGGGATGCAAGAAATGCCCACAAATAACTTCAGGTGAAATACAGGAAAATATGTGATGTGGCTGTTTCAAGATGCACAATAAGGAGGCACTTGAAGAAAGATGGGCTGTATGGTTGAGTTGCAGAAGAAAGCCATTACTACACAAATGCCACAAGGTATCCTGCTTACAATATGCCACACCGCACAGAGACAAGCCTCAAACCCTCTGGCACAAAGTCATTTGGAGTGATGAGACTTAAATGTAACTTTTTGGCCACAACCATAAACGCTACATTTTGAGAGGAGTCAACAAGGCCTATGATGAAAGGTACACCATTCCTACTGTGAAATATGGTGGTGATCACTGATGTTTTGGGGAAGTGTGAGCTACAAAGGCACAGGAAACTTGGTCAGAATTGATGGCAAAATGAATGCAGTAAGTTATCAAAAAATACTGGAGGAAAATTTGCACTCATCAGCCCGGAAGCTATGCATGGGATGTACTTGGACATTCCAACATGACAATGATCCAAAACACAAGTCGACCTGTCATTGGCTACAGCAAAATAAAGTGAAGGTTTCTGGAGTGGCCATCTCAGTCTCCTGACAGTCTCAATATCATTGAGCCACTCTGGGGAGACCTCAGACGTGCAGTTCATACAAGACAGCCCAAGAATTTACAGGAACTGGAGGCTTTTTGCCAGGAAGAATGGGCAGCTTTACCATCTGAGAAGATAAAGAGCCTCATCCACAACTACCACAAAAGACTTCAAGCTGTCATTGATGTTAAAGGGGGCAATACACTGTATTAAGAACTGGGGCGTGTAAACTTTTGATCAGGGTCATTTGCGTAGTGTTTGTAGTGATTATGATTTAAAAAGAGTAAACACAGTTGTTTGACAATAAATGGCTTCAGCCAACCACTAACCATGAGTGAAAGGAATGTTTTTGTGTTATCATTCATATTCTCTGAAAAATGATTAAGAAATTCTAAATTCTGCCAGGGTATGTAAACTTATGAGCACGACTGTATATCTTAGTCTGGATCAAGTACAAGGTGCTGTTTTATTATTACAGAGAAAAAGGAAATCTTTTTTTAAAAATTTGGATTATTTGATTATAATGGAGTCTATGGGAGACAGCCTTTGTGGATAACTGGTTATATTTAAACATTAGCTCTTTAAATATTGGCTGCTTTTTTTTTTTTTAATGGCTGCAGGAGACCGGCCTGGCTGTTCATGAACACTTGATGTGCTGTTCTGTTGCTGCCAACGAAGAGTCCCTAAAGGAAGCAACGTGTTGGCTCCCACACTTACGTCATTAAATACTGACAGTGCCCAAAGCAAGCAACAGATTTGCTCCCACTTGCATGTTAAATATGCTGAGAATGGATGTATTTGTATACAGTGGGATATATCCCCTTCAATGCCAAAGCAGGGAATAACTGGGCAGCGAATACAGTTCTGCTGATTAATAATACTCTAAATGAATTGGGGTGTATTTGTCCCTTTTAATGCAGATTTTGAACACCTGTTCTAATTTTTTAGGGTAAACTGTTTTTTTTTTAAAACTTGTTGATAGACTGTTACACTGAGGGGTCTGCCCTTTACTGCTATTTCTATTCTCATATTCTCTATTTACTGAGCAGTGGCACTGGGCAGCATGCTGTAGATTAGAACCAACAATGTTTGGCCCCTAGATGTTTGTGTAGCTAATGTGTGTTAGATTTTACATTCAGGTGACACAGGAGAAAGGAAACAATATTCTCAGATGTGACATGATGCCTTATGCTTCTAGGCTTGAACTAATTTAGATGCATTTTTTATGGACTTGTGTATATACAAGATTGACACAGCTTCTAGACACTCCCATCAGACTGTTGGCGTACAAACGGAGAATTCCATAGTAATTAATCATAAAAGGACACTGCCCTCCATATAGTATGGCTTTTATGTGTTTGAATACAGACTGGCTTATAGACTTGTACAGTATTACAGTAGAAGCCCCATTTAAAGGGATACTGTCATTTTTTTCAAAATGCATCAGTTAATAGTGCTGCTCCAGCAGAATTTTGCATTGAAATCCATTTCTCAAAAGAGCAATCAGATTTTTTTATATTTCATTTTGAAATCTGACATGGGGCCAGACATAGTCACTTTCCCAGCTGCCCCCAGTCATGTGACTTGTGCTCTGATACACTTCAGTCACTCTTTACTGCTGTACTGCAAGTTGGAGTGATATTACCCCCTCCCTTTTCCCCCCTGCAGCCTAACAAAAGAACAATGGGAAGGTAACTAGATAACGGTTCCCTAAGGGCTAGTCCAGACGGGGAGATTCGTCGCCTGGCAACTAATCTCCCCGAACCACTTCCCCCCTGCCTTCCAGCTGCTTAATCGTCTGCGCCTATTCACACGCGGTGCTGCGCTTTTCCTGAATTTGCCTAAGGAGGCAACTTCCAGCGACTTTGAAAAACGCAGAGCCGCATGTGAATAGGTGCAGGCGGAAGCAGCTGGAAGGCAGGGGGAATCGGTTTGGGGAGATTAGTCTCCCCAAAGAAGAGGCGATTAGTCACCAGGCGACAAATCTCCCTGAATCTTCCTGTGTGGCCTAATCCTTACACAAGATAACAGCTGCCTGGTAGATCTAAGAACAACACTCAATAGTAAAAACCTATGTCCCACTGCATTCCATTCAGTTACATTGAGAAGGAAAAACAACAGCCTGCCAGAAAGCAGTTCCCTCCTGTGCTGCCACAAGTCACATGACCAGGGGCAGCTGGGAAATTGACAAAATGTCTAGCCCCATGTCAGATTTCAAAATTGAATATAAAAAAATCTGTTTGCTCTTTTGAGAAATGGATTTCAGTGCAGAAATCTGCTGGAGCAGCACTATTAACTGATGCGTTTTGAAAAAAATATTTTCCCATGACAGGATCCCTTTAAAGTAGTGTGACTTTTCATCACAAAAACAAAGATGTAAAAAAAATGTTAAACTGCACACTGCAAGTGTGGCTCCATTTAAGCCTTCCTAGTCCAAATTTGCATATGCAAATGAAAGCCTTCATTCAGTTCGGTATTTGCCCAAATCTTTAACAAGGGATTCAGCTGAATCCCATAATAATGAAATTGGTGCATCCTTAAATGTTGGTAATGCTGGATTTGTACAAGTTAGGGCAGTGGCACACATTGCTACTGGGAGAGATTAGTAGCCCCCTGGAACAAATCTCTTATTCTTCGGGCGACTAATCTCCCCGAACTGCCTCCATGCTGGCTAGGATGTAAATCGCCGGCGGGATGGCACTCAAAACACTTCATTTTCCAAAGTTGCCTGAAGTTGCCTCACAAGGAAACTCTGGGCGACTTCAGAAACCAAAGAGTTCCGAGTGCCATCCCGCCAGTGATTTACATTCTACTCTAGTTCTGGGAGATTAGTCGCCCGAAGAAGTGATTTGTCACTGGGTGACTAATCGCCCCGCAGTAGCAGCATGTGCCGCTGCCCTTAGGGGTCAGAGTACACTAGGATCACTAGGATCTTTAATAGGTCACAGAATAATGGAGCAGCTTTCAGAATAAGCTGACTGTGAGGTCACAAGTTAAATAAAAACATCTTACTTCAGTTTGATTTTTCTCTTTTTTTTCAATGTGATGAGCATTTAAATAAGTGATTCGTATGAGGAAATATCTTAAAGGGATACTGTCATGGGAAAACATGTTTTTTTCAAAAAGCATCAGTTTTTTTTTTTAAAGAAAACTAACTTTTAGATTAATTGAGGTCAGGCAGCAAATCTCTCCCAGATCTCGTAGCATACTTCTGGTCAACGTCCATTCCTTTTACTGTTGAGTGCTGTTCTTCGATCTACAGGGCAGCTGCTATCTTGTGTTCGGGAGCTGTTATCTGGTTACCTTCTCACTGTTCTGTTGTTAGGCTGCTGGGAGTTGTTATATCACTCCAACTTGCAGTATAGCACTAAAGAGTGACTGAAGTTTATCAGAGCACAAGTCACATGACTGGGGGCAGCTGGGAAACTGGCAATATGTATAGCCCCATGTCAGATTTAAAAATTAAATATAAATTCATCTGCTTGCTCTTTTGAGAAATGGATTTCAGTGCAGAATTCTGCTGGAGCAGCAATAAAAAAATATGTTTCCCATTACAGTATGCCTTTAAGCAGTATATCCCTTAGGGTGGAGGCACACTATGCTATTTGGGGGAGATTAGTCGCCTGGCGACAAATCGCCTCTTCCTCGGGCGACTAATCTCTCTCTAATCTAAATCGCTGGCAGAATGGCGCAAAGTCGCCCGAAATTGCCTCATGAGGAAACTTAGGGCGTCTTTGTAAAACGAAGCCATCCCGCTGGCGATTTAGATTCTAGCCTCCCCGTAGGTTAGGTACCCGAGGAAGAGGCGATTTGTCTCCAGGGGACTAATCTCCCACAAATAGCACCTAGGATTGCCACCTGGCTGCTATTTTACCAGCCTAGCCGAAATGAAGGTTGATCTCAATGGTATTAATAGGGAAAAAAGATAAATAGGAAGGCCGGTATTTTTTTCCAGAAAAGGTGGCAACCCTAATAGCACTGTGTGTCTCTACTCTTATAGCTACAGATTCCTTATCTGCATATACTTATCTATAGACGACTATCCCTTGTCTACCAGTCCCTTATCTGCATGTACTTATCTATGGATGAGTTTACCTTGTCTACCAATCCCTTATGTACGTACTTTCATCTATAAATGAGTGTCCCTTATCTGCAGATCCCTTATCTATGGAGGAGTATTCCCTTATCTATAGATACTCATCAGTACATGAGTGGTAGCTGCCTTATTGCTTGCCTTGGCTAAATTAATCTTCAGGGACTAAAGTAGCAGCATTGCCATTAACTGGTCATAAATCAGAGTTTTTTTTATATTGACTGTGTGTGCAATGTGGCAGCGTTCATTATCTACTCATTTTGCATATTGTGCTTATGTGTGCTTCTGCTGAGTTAATGAATCACCCAGTATTAGAAGGCAAGCTGAGTGAGAGAGTAAAGCTGGCCATAGACGTAACAATTACGATCTTTCTCGGAAAAGATCTTTCCAAGAAAGATCATTCGTTTCAACACACACGTGTAGAGCTGAATCGTCAGATAAACGGGTAGAAACAATACAATTCTACTTGTATCTGACGATTCAGCACTAACAATGGCCGATGTTCAGGGTACTTTCAAAGGCATCCGATCAAAATTTTCCGTCCAGTCCGATCAACCAGCCGACCGATATCTTAATCCTCTGACGTTTCGTACGATATTATCTGTGCGTCTATGGCCACCTTAAACTAGGTGTCCCACAATGCCTGTTACAGTGCAAATAGCTTACTTTGCACTATTTACACTACTTTGTTGCAGTATTGAACCCTGAGATTGCTTTGTGCTTGACTGATTTCAGCTGTAAGGGCAAGGCCAGATGGGGAGATTCGGGGGAGATCTGTCGTCTGGCGACTTATCGTAAAGTCGCCTGCGCTTGTTCACACGCAGCGGCTCGATTTTAAAAGTCACTCAAAATTGCTTTGAGCGACTTTCAAAATTGCGCCACTGCGTGTGAACAAGCGCAGGTGACTTTACGCCTAGCGGGTGCGCAGCACTAGCTAGCTATTCGGGGGAAATTTGTTGCGGCGATAAGTCGCTAGGCGACAGATCTCCCCCGAATCTCCTCGTCTGGCCTTGCCCTTAATGTATCCTCGTGAGGCAACTTCAGGTGACTTCGACATCCCGCCGGCGATTCATATTCTTTCCGGTGGGAAGGCATTTGAGGAGATTAGTTGCTGCCTGAAGTAGAGAAGATTTGTCGTTGGCGTCTGCCACCACCTTAAAGATCCCGAGTGCTCTCACAGATCATAGCAACTGCCCACAATGTACAAAATCCACATTTATTGTGCTTGACACTGGTTCCATAGTGATATGCGATCAAGGTGAACCCATAAACAGTATTTGGGGAATTTTTTTCATTGGAAAATTACAGCAATTTAGGCTAAAATAATGGGAACAACAACATCACTACAACAAGAATACAGTGCACTGAAGTGTTGAATAAGTCAGGGATGCAAGAGCTTAAAGGAAAACTATACCCCTTAAGCAATGTAGGTCTCTAAATAATGTATATTGCATAATACCACTCATGTGCAAAACCCTGCTTCATGTAAATAAACCATTTTCATAATATACTTTTCTAATTGTATGTGCCATTGGGTAATCCTAAATAGAAAACTGGCATTTTAAAAGATGAGGGCAGCCCCCTTGGATGGTAGGATTCACAGTGCACACACACATGCCAAACAAACTATAAAGTTAGGTCACATGAGCCAATTAACAGACAGCGTTTTGTCTTTTGCTTCCACACTTCTTCCTGTTACAGTTAGAGTTGAAATATTTCTGGTC
>CM044444.1:75018887-75050599 GCA_024363595.1 Xenopus borealis
GGGTTAGCGCCTGGGGGGGTATAGATTCCCCTTTAAGCCTAATAGAACATGAGGCGGTTTCAGACATCTTTTTTGTAGCTAGTGCAAAAGGACCCCAAAACACACACTACCACCTCCCTTTGAGCTGAATGGAATACAAATTAAATCACCAATACTGGCACTTTTCTGCATGAAACCATGTGGTTGGTTGGGCCCTCCCTCAGTGTGCCATTATCAAGTTGCATGAGTCTGCTGTTAAGCTGAAAGTTGGCAGTATGGGAGAGTGAAACAGTGATGGTTTCTGAGCTGGGAGGCCTTTTGCCATGTAGAACTAAAGCCAAATTGACACATTATTTTATCTTTATTCACAGACTTCTTTCCTGTCCAGATGGGTTTACATGAACACAGGGCCATACTTGGGACATCATACAAAAGGTAAGGGCTCGTTTCTCCCCATTTCTTGTTCTTAATTCTAAGAAATGCTTTTATATGCTGGAAAATATTCTATATGTCAGCTTCCAGAATCCTGGAATCCAAGGAAGTGTGTGGCTTCTTCATTTTAATGTACCAGATATACAAGCCATTAAAGGTATGGTTAACCTATATGTTAACCTTTATTATATTACAGAATGGCTAATTCTAAGGAATTTTTCAACCAAACCAATGCTCTGCAATATTGCTACTAGGGATGCACCGAATCCACTATTTTGTATTTGGCCGAACCCCTGAATCCTTAGCGATAGATTCGGCGGAATACTGAACCAACACCTAATTTGCATATGCAAATTAGGGATGGAAATGGGGAAAACAATTTTATTTCCTTGTTTTGTTAGAAAAAGTCATGTGGATACCCTCCCCCTAATTCGGTTTGCCAGACGGAAGGATTCAGACAAATCCAAATCCTGCTGAAAAAGGCCAAATCCTGACCTAATCCTGGATTCCTAATTGTCTACTTTTTATTACTTCTCTTTCTATTTAGACCATCTCCTATTTCTAGTCCAGTCTTTCATTCAAATCAATTCATGATCGCTATGACAGTTTGCATCCTAGCTACCAGGTTTCTGAAATTGGAACCTGGAGAGCTGCTGAATAATAAGCTTAATAACTAGAAAAAAAACAGAAATAATAAAATCCGAGACAACATATGATTGGCTTTCATAATATCACTCTCCATGTCAAACAAAATGTTGGGTAAACAACCCCTAATGTTCATGCTAAATTTGTTTATTAGGTGAAGAGTTAATCCTTGCAACTGACACTGTGGCTTGTATACGTGCCAAATTGTATTATGTTTTCCACTTTGGCCAATCAGTTTATGTGAGTTTCTGGATGGTATATTGACATCCAAAGCTATAAGGGGCAGATAGTATGGCATTGCTAAGTAAGGCTGTCTATAGGCATAGACATATAGGCATAGACATATAGGCATAGACATATAGGCATAGACATATAGGCATAGACATATAGGCATAGACATATAGGCATAGACATATAGGCATGATTGTTGGAAAGCGTTAGATCTCTTTTTTGTGATTAATTGTCCTGTTCCAGTAAGTTTCCCTCTGTATATATAGCTCCTTTTATACCCAGGCAATACTGTGGCCAGTTCCTGCTATAAATACTCTGCTGGACAATTATTGTTACAATCCACATTATGTCACAGTAGCAAAGGGTATTGACTGAGCAATGTAGCTTATATATAGTGCAGTAGTAATGACTTTAAGTGTCTATGCTACTTTTCCATATCATGGTTTAGTCAAAAACCTTGTTCTCATTTTCTATACTCTGTTCATGCAAATGCATTTAAGGATTTCACCTAGTTAAAGGAACAGTAACACCAAAAAAATTAAAGTAAAGACAATATCATGCAGTGTTGCCCTGTGCATTTAAAACTGATCGGTTTGCTTCAGAAACACTACTATAGTTCATATAAACAAGCTGCTGAGTAGCGATGGCGGAAATTGAAAAACGGCTATATGGCACAGGATAAGTAATGGATAACAGATAACATTATATTCTACAGAGCTTATCTGCTATGTAACTTGAACCTTTTCTCCTTTGACTAGTTGCCCCATGGCTACACAACAGCTTATTTATATAAACAATAGTAGTGCTTCTGAAGCAAACACTGCAGTTTTACCAGTTTTTTTGATGTTACTGGTCCTTTAATCATCAGTGGAGTGGCAAGCCTTACTGCACAGCATTCTATCACAGAGCAGTGTGTTGTGCTTATCAATCATTTTCCTTACAGAGTATCGTCCATTTTTCATTAGCAGGTCAGAATGCATGCAATTGCACAGGAATCAGGGTTTCATTATTATTTGCCATCAAAATAATACTATGAGTTTGTGCCAGTATGGCTTTATGCGTAATAGATCTTGCCAGACTAACTTACTTTCTTTTTATGAGAAGGTAAGCAGGGACCTCGATTCTGGGATGGCAGTGGATGTGATTTACTTAGACTTTGCTAAAGCATTTGATACAGTGCCACACAGAAGGTTACTGGTTAAATTAAGGAATGTTGGCCTGGAACATAGTATTTGTACATGGATAGAGAACTGGCTAAAAGATAGACTACAAAGAGTGGTAGTAAACGGAACATTTTCTAATTGGACCAGTGTTGTTAGTGGGGTACCGCAGGGCTCTATACTGGGTCCCTTGCTTTTCACCTTGTTTATTAATGACCTGGATGTGGGCATTGAAAGTACGGTTTCTATTTTTGCAGATGAAACTAAATTGTGCAGAACTATAGGTTCCATGCAGGATGCTGCCACTTTGCAGAGTGATTTGTCTAAGTTGGGAAACTGGGCAGCAAACTGGAAACTGAGGTTCAATGTTGATAAATGCAAGGTTATGCACTTTGGGAAAAATAATATAAATGCAAGTTATACACTAAATGGCAGTGTGTTGGGAGTTTCCTTAAGTGAGAAGGATCTTGGGGTTTTTATAGATAACAAGTTGTCTAATTCTGGGCAGTGTCATTCTGTAGCTACTAAAGCAAATAAAGTTCTGTCTTGTATAAAAAGGGCATAAACTCAAGGGATGAAAACATAATTATACCTCTTTATAGATCCCTAGTAAGGCCTCATCTGGAGTATGCAGTGCAGTTTTGGACTCCAGTCCTTAGGAGGGATGTAAATGAGCTGGAGAGAGTGCAGAGACGTGCAACTAAACTGGTTAGAGGGATGGAAGACTTTGATTATGAGGGGAGACTGTCCAGGTTGGGGTTGTTTTTAAAAAAAGGCAAAAGGCATTTGCGAGGGGACATGATTACACTTTACAAATACATTAGAGAACATTATAGACAAATATCAGGGGACCTATTTACCCATAAAGAGGATCACCAGAGGCCACCCCTTCAGACTAGAAGAAAAGGACTTTCATTTGAAGCAGCGTAGGTGGTTCTTCACAGTGAGGACGGTGAGGTTGTGGAATGCACTGCCGGGTGATGTTGTGATGGCTCATTCTGTTGATGCTTTTAAAAGGGGCTTGGATGATTTTTTGGACAGACATATTATCAAAGGCTCTACAGTTAGTATAGCTATGGGTATATGTAATTTAGGTGAAAGTATGGAGGGGATTTCGTTTGGAGGGTTGAACTTGAAGGTCTTGTCTTTTTTCAACCTGACTTAACTATTTAACTATGTGACTGTGTGTGTGAATCTTTGGCCACATGTACACTGCTTCTATTGATACAGGCCGGTGTGGAAACCCTGGAGCTATCTCCTGGTCTAGAGGAGGAGGATTTTTCTTTAATTCTTAAAAAAGTAGTTCTCTTCATGTCTCTGTTTATTATTTTTACTGGATATTATTTTGTTGAAATCAGTATATATAACAATATGGTCAAAAATCTTTCTATTGATCACCGAGCCACCATTATAACCTCTTGTTTTGTTTCTTTTTTCAGACTAAACGTTGGATACCCTGTTTTTTGGAAATCTTAAACCTTCAATACCTGGAAACTGAAATAAAGAAATTCTATTTTTTTTTTTTTTACGTTCTGGAGAACACAATAAAGAAGGGGGGAAAATAGGGTATCTTGGAACATTCAAAATGACTTCAGAGCTAGAGAGCAGTCTCACTTCTATGGACTGGCTCCCAAAGATCACAGTGAGAGCCCCCATTCCAAGTTCAGATTGCAACCAGCATGCCCATGGAACAGGTATCCCAAAGAAGAATTTGGTGCTTGACCCAAACACAACACTGGACCAGGAAGAAGTACAGCAGCACAAAGATGGGAAACCTCCATATAGCTACGCTAGCCTCATTACATTTGCAATCAATAATTCACCAAAAAAAAAAATGACTCTAAGTGAGATTTACCAGTGGATCTGTGATAATTTTCCGTACTACAAGGAGGCTGGAAGTGGCTGGAAGGTATGCTTTGTTGTTTCTTTTCCTTTCAGTGGCTAGATATATAATATCATAGAGCACTTTAAGATAACATTAAATGGACAGCTTTTGCATGTTAGGAACAGGGCTATAAGTATCATCTGAGATACTTTGCACAGTGCCTTGTAAGAACCACCACTCCCCACCCAAGTTTATAACTAGCTAAATACCCCTTACGCTTGAATTTATAAATATGCATGAGCCTGATGGTTGCATACAGTATCCCCAAGATGCTCTTTAGTCTTTCAGTCCTTTAAAGCTTGCCTGGGACTTTTTTTTTAAAGAACAAGTTAAAAGGATTATAAATAAAAGTGGCAATTTAAAGGGTAAGAAGTTTCACTTTAACTTACTCTTCAATGCAGAATTTAAATTGTATTACCAATATCTGTGTAATTATGCCTCATTCACTACAGGCTTTTAAATTCAGGGAACTAGAATACATAATAGTCCACTCATTATATCTGCTGTTTGGTTGGTGCTCAGCACAAGTGCAGAACATTGCATGGGCAATTTACCATGGCCAACTGGTAGAATGTGATGCAGAATTTGCCTCAGGGTGCCGCTAACATAATAATGCGACGTTTGTGACCTGAAAACGTAGTAGTTTGGTGCCGACTGCACTTATTTATGGTAGCATTATTTACACTTCTGAACACTTAGGGGCAAATCTACTATTATTCCCCAAAATTGGTTCGATCCTACTTGAAATCCGATAAGCATTCGACCATAGAATGCTTATCGAATAGTTTTAGGCTATCATTTTGCTCGATATTTGATTTCTCGATGAATTTGTACTATCGGATAGCATTCGTTCGATTTCATGTAAAAATAGTAAAATTTCCTTTGAGCCTCCGAACGCTTCGATCGTACGAATGGTATTCGAGCAGGACTTAGTCTCAGAAGCCTATGGGGGGTTTCTCATAGGCTTCTGTTACAATTCGTTAAGTTCAAGTAGGCAGTCGAACAATTTAAAAATTTTGATTCCTTCAATCATTGAATGATCGAATTATTGAATATCCGATCATTCGATCTATTCAATAATTCGGTATTCGATGATCGAAGAGGCCAAATTGGAATATACGAAAAATTTGTACGATCGTTATTCGATCGTATTTGATCGAACTTCGATCATTTCACGTGAATTTTGTAAATTTGCCCCTTACATTTGACTTGGTTTAATAAGTTTTAATAGTGGCATTATATGGTTGTTTGCTGAGAGGAGGCCAATCATTTTTGTACTAGTAGAAAGAATATAAACTGAGTGTGTGTTTTCTGTTCTTTGTTCTTCATATCTTTATTTTAGGTTAAGTTTTAGTTATTTGGCCAAGTAAGGCTAAAGAATGTGGAGAACTTGGAATCCATTAGCAGGTGGGAGTTAAAAGTGCTGCATTCTGCTTGGGTTTTTAAGCAGCACAAGTGTGTTACATTTTCATTTATTTCATCCCGTGAACATACACTGACTGATCTGAGTGCTGGGGATGGCTTTCCTTTGCTAGTTTAGTGATAAATGTTTGTATGATTAACAGGCATAATATAAACCACATACATTTTGAGTTTGACCAGGTAACCGCTTCTCATCACTTCCCGTTCAGATCATTTTCACTACATACACAGATGTAACTTCAGTTATATTAAAACACCTGTATATTAGCATAACCTTAATAAGTCAAAAAATATACAATCCAAAAAATATGCAAGTCAGAAATATTTACAATTGGCAAAGAATAATGCCCCTTTAGGAACTGTTGATTGTAAAACTATAACTGGGTAAATAGGCTGTGCAAAATAAATGTTTTCAATATAGTTAGTTAGCCAAAAATGTAATCTGTAAAGAATGGAGTGACTGGATGACTTTATGCCCCCCCAAATGCAGTTGTGTTCTCTTGTGTCATGTGTATTTCATGAAGAAGAACTTTCAATTAATTGACACGAGAAAACTTTCAATTTCTTGCCCAAGGGCATTCAGTTTGATATAGAATTTAGATTAACCGCTATTTCATAAACCAGTCTTTTATTATTTGTGCCAATTTGACAACAGTAGCTTTAAAGGTACAGGGCAGCATACACACCATATGTTGTCTCACCTGAATTCAGTGGTTCAGCATGATGATGTGGGCAGACACAATAGATAAGGATTCTTACATTGCAGGTGAACTTATAGAATATAAATATTACACACTCATGCATTTATAGGTAAAAAACTGAATTTATTATCACATTAATATCCTTTAGACCCCACAAAAAGACCATTGTGTTTCTATCTCACCCATAAACCAATCTAGGCTACATCATTGTCATCTAGACTACATCATTGTCATCTAGGCTACATCATTGTCATCTAGGCTACATCATTGTCATCTAGGCTACATCATTGTCATCTAGACTACATCATTGTCATCTAGGCTACATCATTGTCATCTAGACTACATCATTGTCATCTAGGCTACATCATTGTCATCTAGGCTACATCATTGTCATCTAGGCTACATCATTGGCATCTAGGCTACATCATTGGCATCTAGGCTACATCATTGTCATCTAGGCTACATCATTGGCATCTAGGCTACATCATTGGCATCTAGGCTACATCATTGGCATCTAGGCTACATCATTGGCATCTAGGCTACATCATTGGCATCTAAGGAGCTCCCGGTTCGAGACGCCATGACAGTGGACGCGCATGCGTATTTATGCGCGTGTGACGTCGGGAGCATGCGCATAGTGAAAAGCGGTCGCTATTTGGGGCCACTTTTCTTAATGCACATGCTCGTCCACTGTCATGGCGATGAATGTTTGCCTGCGCTGGCGGGGGGGGCATTTAAAAAAACAAAAAAAAAATAATTGTAGCCCCAACCGGAATGCGGGCGCTATCAGCCCGCACCTGTTGGTTCGGGGTAACTTTTTTTAGCGATAGGTGCCCTTTAAGGGGTAAGCTTTAAAGACAGCTGCCTAGCAAATAAATATGCCATTCCTTCTTACTGGAGTGCTGCCATCATTTGTCTCACAGTTTAGACTGCAGCACACATGCCTTTACTGCATTTCCCCATTCCTCTGCGTCAGCTAGCAGATCAGTTAAGCTACTTTCACTTACACACTAATTTTGTGTTGATGGTTGAATGAAAGTTTTTTTCAACCTCTACTCTTCCTAATCCTACGATTATACGTTCTATATGTAAGATCTCCAATAAATGACACAGTAAGCATATCCCTTGTGTTGTATTTGAATGTATACGTGGTTTAATGTTGAACAACTCAAGCATTAACCCTGATTTCTAGTAATGTGGATGAACTGAACTTTTTCTATAATGGTGAAAAGATAGGACCATGTATATTATTTTCAAAATAGTCTGGACTTTGTCCATGTCAAGTGAAAAATGACTTAGTACTCAACATGCATCCTGTGGGCCAGCCATTTAATAGCTTTTAAGTCAGCCAATGTATGGGTCATATTTCAGATTGTAGTGCATTTCTAGACAAAAATTCACCCTGTATGTCAGACAGGTGAATTACAACTTTTGCCACTGCTTATAATATAGGCCTCTATCGGCTGTTTCTCTCCCAGAGGAAAATTGTTGGTGAAGAAACTGTTGGTGTAACATTAGACTTAGCCTTCCCAAACATCACCCTCCTGCCTATGTGCACCCAGACACAGTGGATTACGGAGCCAAAAAAACATGAGTTTGCATTTCTATGCCGAAATTTCCCACGTCTGACTGCACCTGGGCTGAGGTAATGTATCTGGGTGCAGGCAAATCAAGCGGTGGAGGAGTGGATTCTTGCCCTATGTTTCTCTGCAGGCTGAGGTCCACTGCATCTGGAACTGGCCTTATTCCTTTGCATTGTCTTGCTGTTCGACTTTAAAGGAGAATTCAACCCAAACCTTAAAAAAACCCTACCTAGACCCCCCTCCCCTCCAGCCAACCTTGTACCTGGGGCAAATGCCCCTAACTTGTTACTTACCCCTCGGTGCAGATTCTGTCCTCGGGAGTTCATGGCAGCCATCTTCTTTTCTTTGGTAAACTTTGGAAGCAGAACGGCGTTTCGGTGCATGCGCAGTTGGCATAATTTTCCGGACCCAGATCAACTGCACATGCTCAAAAAGTCGCCAAAATTTTTTGGAAACCATGTTGACTTTTGGCGCATGCGCAGTTGTTTGGGACCAGACTGTGCATGTGCCGAAACGCTGGTCTGCTTCCAAGGTTTACAGAAGAGAAGAAGATGGCTGTTGTGAACTCCTGAGGACAGAATCTGGGGTAAGTAATAAATTAGGGGCATTTGCTCTGTGTACCAGGTAGGCTGGGGGGAGGAGGGAGGGGTCTAGGTGGGGGGGGGTAAGGTTTTTTTAAGAGAGTTTGGTATTGAAGCACCTAGCAACATAAAAGTGATAAACAATTAGGCTGTTGCTAATCTTTATGTGTAGTTTTTAAACAAAATATGGTGTATTATGTTTACACAACTTGTGTATATATATAAAGATAAGGTAATCTAGATTAGTGGGTTGGGACCCAAAACTGGGTACAAATTGTGTTCCTGCCATGTCCTAGGATATATCTAGTGGTGCTTTAGTCCGATAAAACCTGTGCAATAAGGCATAATTTATTGATTGTTTGATTTAAAATTCTTGAGGCAATTAAAATACTGCATCTTGATTTTCTAATTGGTTTTAGCATCATCTTAAAACCACTAGACTATTGAAAATATAAATGGACTGCATGGCACTGAGATTTTTCCCTCGACCCTAAGGGGCAAATTTACTATTATTCCCCAAAAATAATTTGTTTCTGTTCGATAAGCATTCGATTTTCGAATATTAATCGAATAGTTCTAGGCTACCTTTTATTTGATATTCCATCATTCGACTGAACGAATAAATCATTCGATCATTCGAACGATCAAACACTTCGATCGTACGAATCCTATTCGATCGAGTGCTCCATTAGGCTTCTATTGCAATTCGGTAGGTCCAATCTGGCAAAGTAGGCAATCGAATAAACTTTAAAATCTTTCGCTGGTCGAATGATCGAATATTCATCCATTCGACTCTATTGGAATGTATTCGATCCATTGACCATTCCCTATTCGATGATCGAATATGCCAAAATTCACATATTCGACCAAACGAAGAAATCCTACGTTCGAAATTCGATCGAATTCGTTCGAAATTCGATCGAACTTCGAATCCTTCACGTGAATGTAGTAAATCGGCCCCTAAGACTTCTAAGTAGAAGCTACCATGCCTATTCAAATCTTGCACTCTGCCCCAGCAGCGCTGCAAAATGTAGTGCCTACAGTGCAGGAGGAGACATTCAGCTACTCTTCCTTCTGTGAAAATCTGGGGATCAACTTTTTCACTCAGTTAGTAGCTGCTGTTTGTAGCTGTCTTGAACTTAATATGGTGCAACCTGTGTAGGAAATGGAAACTGTTAGTAAGTACTTCATATATTCATTTGAGCATTTAACCTTAACAGAACTTGTTTTTCAGCATTCCTGACCGATTACAAAAAATATATTTATCTCTTTACAGTGGCAACAGGTTGAAGGGTGTTCAGGGATTTGTAAAAAAAAAATTTCTTAGCCAGGGACAAGTCTTGTCCTTGCGCTTCTGCAAGATACAAATTGTGGATTATTGTGGACAATGGATGATTTTTTTAAAGGAAAACATACATTTTCCATTAGCCCTCATATTAAAGGTCGTAAATGACATGCAACCCCCCCGCCCACAAACATTTAATCGGTGAACAGCATCTGGAATATTTAGATACGTAATTAGAAGCAAAATATCCACAGCACAGAGAGCCATTGAGCACCAGACAACACAACAGTATCTTTTGAAACGGGTGTTCGAGAGCCAATTTTTCTTTGTATATTTAGATACGTGCCACTTTGGTTGTTATGAGTTAACCATATGGCTGCAGCATCCCCTTAATCACTTAGAATTCCTTCTCCTCCTCTAAGCCCATCCATCAGGAATTTACTTTGACTGTTGGCTCATGAGCATGCTCAGTTCTTCGCTCAGATTACTAAAAAAACCTGCATTATCTATTCAGGGTCGGACTGGGCCGGCAGGGCACCTTAAAAAAATCCCAGCCCAGGTCCGCGCCCAGGACAACTCCTTGACCACCTTTGTCGGAGGTAGGGTTGCCACCTGGGCAGTATTTTCCGGGAAAATTGTTTGGAGCACACATAGTGCAGCGCACAGCCATGTCGCACACTGGTATGGCGGGGGGGGGGCTCGGAGGGGGCCCTGGGGCAGTAGCCCTGGTGGGCTTCGGCCCCCCAGTCCGACCCTGTATCTATTGGATGAACTTTACAGCATACATGTCCTGTTTGCAGATGTCAATGTAACTGATGAAGTGTCAAAGGGAAAACAGCCGGGTGAAAACTACTATTTGTTTTAGGAAAACGTGATGTTGCTGGCAAATGGAGGTGGTATATGCATGATGTGGTTTGGGTGGGGAAGATATGCCCAACTTATATAGTTACTTCGTGAGGAAACTTCGGGCGATTCCGGAAATCGCCGCACCGCGTGTGCACAGAGCCGGCGCTTTTACATTTCAACTAGCGACGGACAGGGAGAAGGAAGTTCGGGGAGATTGTCGCCTGCTATTAAACGCCAGGCGACTGAATCTCCCCGAATCTCCCTGTCTGTCCCCAGCCTAAGATGTTCTACCACATGCTGCTTGTGTTCAGGAATGGCCTACTTTTCTTTTATAAGCTGCTTGACCAAAGGATGGTCCTCCGGGGGAAGTACTGTATTACTGAATATTTTTATTACAGACATACTATTATATTACTATGCTTCACGCTAACTATATGTTGTTGGAGTATTTATGTATATAGGGTTGCCACCTGACAGCCCAGTTTTTGGAAGAGCTGTTCGGGTGAAAACTGCCTGTCTGGATTTCCAAATTAGGAAATCCAGACAGGACATTGAAGTAAACAGCATGGCTATCAGCCAATCACTGATCGCCACAAGTCCCACCCTTGACTTCATCAGCCCTGCCCCAAAGCACCAGTCCCGACCTCTTTAATCACCTGCCCCGTCACCCGACCCCTGGCTGTAGTTGGGCAAACAAAAAGGTGGCAACCTTATGTGTATATTCTAATTAAATAACCTCACTAGTGCATAGTTAGTACAGAAAGCAGTACATGTGGCAATTTTAGGCATTTTTCCCTGTACATTTTATTAGCAATCCAAGCACATGGGGCCCAATACACCCACCTGCCACCGATTGTTCTCTGTTACATTTGCCTGAAAGGGATACTGTCATGGGAAAAAAAATTTTGTTCAAATGCATCGGTTAATAGTGCTGCTCCAGAATTCTGCATTGAATTGCATTTTTCAAAAAAGCAAACAGATTTTTTTAATATTTCATTTTGAAATACATGGGGCAAGACATATCGGTTTCCCAGCTGCCCCAAGTCATGTGACTTGTGCTCTGATAAACTCTTTCCTGCTATACTGCAAGTTGGAGTGATTTCACCCCCTCCCTTTTTCTCCTCCAGCAACCTAACAACAGAACAATGGAAAGGTAACCGGATAACCGCTCCCTAACACAAGATAACAGCTGCCTGGTAGATCTAAGAACAACACTCAATAGTAAATACCCATGTCCCCCTGTGTCTCCTTCAGTTACGTTGAGAAGGAAAAACAACAGCCTGCCAGAAAGCAGTTGCCTCCTGCTGGCACAAGTCACATGACCAGGGGAAGCTGGGAAATTGACAAAATGTCTAGCCCGATGTCAGATTCAAAATTGAATATAAAAAAAATCTGTTTGCTCTTTTAAGAAATGGATTTCAGTGCAGAAGTCTGCTGGAGTGGCACTATTAATGAATGTGTTTTGAAAAAAAATAAACAGTTTTCCAACAACAGTATCCCTTTAACCACAATAGTGCAAACTAGAATGATGTAATTATTCTGTAGAATGCTCTACCATACCTGAATAAAAATATCTGTATATATATTGTTTGTTTATGATAGCAGCTGCAGTATAGGGTTGCCACCTGTCCGGTTTTGAACCGGACAGCCCGGTATTTTGAAGGGCTGCCCGGTTCAATGCTTCCTGCCCGGTTTTCCATATAAGGAAAACCGGGCGGGATTAGCTTGATTGACGCCGCGATCGGCCAATCGGCGATCGCGGCGTCATAGCTCCGCCCCGGGACCGCCCACTGACGTCACATGACCGCCCACTGACGTCACGGGACCGCCCCATGACGTCATGGGACCACCCCCCTGTCCGGCTTGAGCCACAGGGAAAGGTGGCAACCCTACTGCAGTATTAGCTCTGTGTGACATCACTTCCTGCCTGAGTCTCTCCCTGCTCACTCATAGGTCTGGGCTCAGACTACAGGGAGGGGAGGAGGGAAAAGGGAGGGGGGAGAGGAGCAAACTGAGCATGCTCAAGCCTAAGGCCTAGAGGTTTAAGATAAAAATAAGAATTCTGATACAGAAGTCCATATGTATACAATATAAGTAAAGAAATATGGTGTTTCTTTTGACAGAGGACTCCGAGCAGCATTACTGGTGTATTTATATAGACCTTTCTGATAAAGCTTACTTACTTTTAACATTTACTTCTCCTTTAAACAAAGTAAAATAGTATTTCAATATATATCGGTACAAAAAAATGATGCATGGAAGGGCTCATATTATTTTAAATAGAGATGTTTGCTTTGGTCACATGATGAGAGATTTTCCTTTTTTCTCTCCTTTTATTCTGTTGCCTTCTGGGCATTGAGTATATCTAAATCTGCAGCAAGGGATATATGCCCTGTATTGTTTGCTCTAAACAAAAAAAGTGTATCGTATAGAGACCGCAGCGGCAGGGAATGAGGCAGCACACATTGCACCTGTCTTTATGGATTGTAGACTGCACTACTTTAGGAGACACTGCTTTTAATAACCAAGCACTCATGACAGCTGTGTTCCTGTAATTACATTTTTACAATCAGAACTTTGCCCTTTTGCATCTCTTGAAAATGCTGGGGTTTTATAGGCGCCAGATGATATACACTGGCAGTCAATCTGTATTGTCTCATTGTTCCTTGGAAACACTGGTGCACTTGCAGACATAAACTGGAGTAAAGACTGCGGGCATCCCAAGGTATTATTTACCTTTGCTGCTGGGATCTCATGTTAACATTGGTAAGAGTGCTGAAGTTTCAGGTATCCGTCATTGGATTTCTTTTCCAAGCTTAAACCAGTCATAAAACTCAGTACAGCAAGAACCTGTCACAGATTGATCAGTTTATTATAATTGTATATTTGTTTGGGCTAGGGATGCATAGAATCCACTATTTTGGATCTGGCCGAACCCCCGAATCCTTCCAGAAAGATTCGGCCGAATACTGAACCGAATCCGAACCCTAATTTGCATATGCAAATTATGGGTGGGAAGAGGAAAACATTTATTTCCTTGTTTTGTGCCAAAAAATCATGTGATTTCCCTCCCTGGCCATAACTTGCATATGCAAATTAGGATCGACCAGGCAGAATGATTCGGCCGAATCCTGCTGAAAAAGGCCGATTCCTGGATTCGGTGCATCCCTAGTCTCGGCACTGAGAAGCCTATGGGCCAGTAGATGCATAACCCTCTATTCTCCAGCAAGTCCCTGGAGCTGTATTCTTTTAAAGGTACACAATTATTCCCAGTGCTCCTTTAGAGCAGAGAATCCTGTGTAGCAATCAGGCCCGAATTTCTGGTGAGACCACAAAGGCCCAGGTTTTTTAAGGCAAAATATTATGGGCGACAAAATATTAGAGCATATTCTGGGGAAGTGCAGCTCACCAGTGCTCAGAAGCATGCACTCGCGGGGGTAGTGTGGGTGGGCTCTAGGACCATGCGGCCTATGGGGTGCCCACCCAGGAAATCCACCCTGGTAGCTCTGGCGCTAATGAAATTTCTGAAAGTTTATGTTCACTATCCCTCTCTCAGCATCTGTTTCTTTTCATTCTGTCTTCCTGCAGCAGTTGGGGATCAGATAATCCTTGACAGTTAGATCCAATATATCTTATAGGGGGGCTCCTTTTGCCTAGAAGATTTATTAGAGCTCACTCTGTTAAAATCACATCATGTGGATTTGCGCAGGATGCAGGATTTGTTCAAAAGGCAGTTATTTTATTAGATTTTGTTTGTACTGGAATCAGTTATTTGAGTGAGCTCTAATTTATCTGCTAGGAAACGGAGCCCCCCTACAAGATATATTGGATCTGACACCCAAGCAAATGCTCCTAATTTTTTAATTACCCCTCCGTGCAGATTTGGGCCTCAGGAGTTCATAGACATCTTGTTTTTTCGGTCTTCTTCTAAATCAGACCGGTGTTTTCGGCTCATCCCCACTTGTAGTAAATTTAAAGGGATTCTGTCATGGGAAAAAATGTCTTTTTCAAAATGTATCAGTTAATAGTGCTGATCCAGCAGAATTCTGCATTGAAATCCATTTCTCAAAAGAGCAAACAGATTTTTTTATATTTCATTTTGAAATCTGACATGGGGCTAGACATATTGTCAATTTCCCAGCTGCCCCAAGTCATGTGACTTATGCTCTGATAAACTTCAATCACTCTTTACTGCTGTACTGTAAGTTGGAGTGATATCAACCCCTCCCTTTTCCCCCAACACAGCAGCCTAACAACAGAACAATGGGAAGGTAACCAGATAACAGCTCCCTAACACAAGATAACAGCTGCCTGGTAGATCTAAGAACAGCACTCAATAGTAAAAACCCATGTCCCACTGCGTACTATTCAGTTACATTGAGAAGGAAAAACAACAGCCTGACAGAAAGCAGTTCCCTCCTGAAGTGCTGACACAAGTCACATGACCAGGGGCAGCTGGGAAATTGACAAAATGTCTAGCCCCATGTCAGATTTCAAAACTGAATATTAAAAAATCTGTTTGCTCTTTTGAGAAATGGATTTCAATGCAGACTTTTGCTGGAGCAGCACTATTAACTGATGCGTTTTGGAGGGAGAGTTAGGTCTACCCAGGGTAGGGGGAAGGGTTTTTTCAAAAAAGGGGTTGAATTCTCCTTTAAGGCTAACGGCACACAGGAAGAAATGCAGTTGTAAAATGTCATTGGTTTAGCATCTGTTATAAGGTTTACAGAAACAAGCTCTTTTTCCCTGCATGTGAGTTCTCCAAGGATTTCAGTTTCCTCAGTTCAAACGATAGTTGATGATCCAAAACAGAAACCAGCCTGAGTGTCCAGAGTGGTTCCTCTCTAGATCAACTCGTATGTTAAATTCTCATCATTGGCATCTGTATTTATTTGTACTTTGAATGGTCGCATTGTGTATTGTAGAAGAGTGCTGATAACTTGTGTTCTTGTTTTGTTCTCTTCATGATAGAATTCTATACGACACAACTTGTCCCTGAATAAGTGCTTTCTGAAAGTGCCTCGGTCCAAGGACGACCCCGGAAAGGTAATTCCGTATCTTGTTCTTCCTCACACTCTTGTTTCTTATTCGTTCCCCCCGTATCCCCGTATGTGTTATTCTAAACAAAAGTAAGTGGTTTAAAGGGCAAGGAAAGGCAAAGAAATAAAATCCCATTTTTACTTTCTTTAATGAAAAAGAAATCTATCTCCAATATACTTTAATTTTAAAATGTGTACCGTTTTTATAAGAAACCTGACTGTATGCAGTGAAATTCTCCCTTCATTTAGTGCTTCTGGCAGGGAAACAATCACTTATGAACAGCAGGGGGAGCCCCCGCCTTACTTACCAACCATGCAGATTTGTTTTTTGATCATTTATGACGATCCCTAAGCAGCACAGACCATACTGAGCATGTGCAGTGCCAGTGTCAGACAAAGATGTATAACAAAGTTACAAGATGACAGCCCCCTGTGGCCAACTTTGAAAGCATAAATCATTTGTTTGATTAGGCTTGTGGTGCAGTAAGTTCATGTTTATGTCTAGTATACAAAATACAGCATTTCTAGCCTTATTCTATTTTACACTTTCCTTGTCCTTTAAGAAAAGAGAATGAAGAGAGCAGAATAGACAAAAGGCCAACTGTGCTTATGCCTGTATTATGTACCTTTCAACACACTTTTGCTCATTTGTGGTTCCCAGTTGACTAGTTTAACTGGGATCTGACATTGCGACTCATTGCTCTGTAGCGCATCTCTATTGGGGCTTGCATAGGTCCATACATTCCATTCAGGCATTGGAATGATCAGAACATGAACATCAGAAGTATTGCCCTTATTTATTTCTGCAAGCTTGTGTGCAAATGATATTATGGGCCAGATTCAATTCAGAGAGAAAAAACATTTCCAGTTTTTCCCCATGGACTTCAGTTCAGAAAAATGTATCTCACGGTTTATCACATGCAATTGAATTGCATCTTAAATTGAATCTCATCTATGAGTTTTTGTGTGATGAACCTTTTTCCCACTGAAATAAATCTGGCCCAGTACCTTCTATGCAATCTATTGGATCTATTGGATCCTGTTATTGTATATTAGTCATGCATGGCAAAAATGCATGATTGGTGGACAGATATTTAAAAAAATGTCTGAGCCCGGCCTAGTTTCCATATGTCTGTCATTTGGAAGTGGTAGAAACTGATCTAATGGTCTTGGGGTCTGTTCATTTCTGCTTATGCTGGCAGCGTTTTGTGTTGCATGAAGAATTAATTGCCCTAAGAAAGCACATTTATCAACTGGCTAGCAATACCAGATTTGTGGCTTAAAGGAGAACTAAACCCCCCCCCCCTACCAAAATCCTTAAAGGAAAACTATACCCCCAAACAATGTAGGTCTCTATAAAAAGATATTGTATAAAACAACTCATATATAAAACCCTGCTTCATGTAAATAAACCATTTTCATAATAATATACTTTTTTAGTAGCATGTGCCATTGGGTCATCCTAAATAGAAAATTGCCATTTTAATAAATAAGGACAGCCTCCTGGGATCCTAGGTTTCAACGGTGCACACAAACATACCAAACAAACTATAAAGTTAGGTCACATGAGCCAATTAACAGACAGAGTTGTGTCTTTTGCTTCCACACTTCTTCCTGTTACAGTTAGAGTTGAAATATTTCTGGTCAGGTGATCTCTGAGGCAGCACACAGACCATCACAAAGTGGCGGTTCAAGGCAAGAGATGGAAAAGGGCAATATTTACTTGAATATATATTCCAGTTCTGTAAGATTCTTTAATATGTCACTTAATTTGATATAAACTATCTGTTGCTCAAGTATTCATTTTGGGGGTATAGTTTTCCTTTAAATGCAGAGAAGCACAACGGAGATCCCTGTTACCATCTTCCTGATCTTCATGTAGTCTTCGGGTCTCAACGATGAATTGCGAATGCCCAGATGAAGCTGATTCCTGACTTGGCCCAGCTGTTCCTGGTACTGCAGGCTTTGTGACGATGAAAAGACTACACGTAGATCCTGAATATGGCAACTGGGAGCTCGGTTGTGCTTCTCTGCATTTAAGGGTCAAACTTTAAAAGCACATTGCAGGTAGGGAGAGGGGTCAATGCCTGCAAGATTGGGGGGTTCGTTCTCCTTTAACTAAAGCCAAGGAGCCATATGCCACTAAATATAACAGAGTATGGATAATAACACTGAATTCAGACAGTAGTGGGAAGCTGGAGGAGAAACTCACAGAACTGAATGGGATTGATGGGGTGGGTCTATAGTATTATAAGGGAATATGCCAGTCGGCAGTTGGGAAACAATGACAAACATATTACTGATCCTCCTGTACTGCTGCCGTGTAGATATTCACTAAACATGCACTGCTACTGAAACCACAGAACAGACCTGGGAGCAGTTGAGAATGTTTAAAATAGAAAAAAAAAATAACCTCATGTCTTCATATGAATGAAAAGAATGAGTAGAAACTAAAGAGGTGACATTAGGAGAAAGCACTTGTATTGCCTTGATGGCAAATTCTTTTGAACACAAAGAGGGAATGTGTAAAGTGACAGAAGCACAAAAATGTCAGCTATTGTAGCCATTGTGTTTGCTTTTGTAGGCGTTTCATTAGCAGGGAAGGCTCCATGCATCAGGCCTTACATAGTTGTGTTGTTTCTTTCTCCTTTGTGTGTTTTATCCTCTGGCCAAAGGGCTAGCTGCTATGGATCCCAAGCATTTTCTGGGCCCCATATTTTTTACCTCTGAGTGCCTGAAATTTTCACTCTGACACTTTATGCAGCACTATGCACATTTACCCTTCTGCCATTTAAATATATTTTTACTCATTGGCACTTTCATGTTTGATCTTTTTTATATAGGATCAGTGCAAAATCCGACCCCACCACTAGGGTTGCCACCTATTCTGGCAAAAAAATACCGGCCTTCCTATACATTTATCTTTTTACCCTATTAATAACATTGGGATCAACCATCATTTTTACCGTCTGGGACTTTAAAATACCGGCCAGGTGCCCACCCTACCCTCTAGAGATGAATTTGATTTAAGATTTGATTTTGATTTGATTTAAGGTCATTTGTTTTGCTTCTCCTCTGTCTATTGTTTGGAAGGAGCTGGATAAGCCCCCCCCAGCCTTGCAATAAAAGGGGGTCTGAAGACCCATGCCTTCAGGCTTTCTGGCTGGGGATGTCGATGATAATGGTGCACACCCTAGGCTTTATATTAAAGATGGGCCTGAAGACTTTTTTTATTGGGTGCCTTTTGGCCAGGTGGCTATGGGATTTTGTCTATTGCATCCTTATGTACTTAAAGGGCCACTAACATTAAAAAAAAAATGTGTTTGTATACATTGAAAAAAAGCCACCAAGACAAATTAAACTTTAAAACCGCACAGCCTTTATTCAGAAATAACTTAACCGCAACTCTGCTTCTGCTCCTCTTCAGAAAAGGCAACAGGGCGACCATCCATCGTGCGGCGCTTGATTTCCCTATAGGAGAGAGCCAGGGAGGAGAAATCCAGTGCTGCACGATTGATCACCTTTTCTTGAGAGGAGCACAAGTGGAATTTCGCTAAGTTGTTTCTTAATAAAGACTTTGCAATTTTAAAGGAAAACTATACCCCGAAAATGAATTTTTGAGCAACAGATAGTTTATATCAAATCAAGTGACATATTAAAGAATCTTACCTACCTGGTATATATATTTAAGTAAATTTTACCCTTTTACATCTCTTGCCTTGAACCCCCATTTTATGATGGTCTGAGTGCTGCCTCAGAGATCACCTGACCAGAAATATTTCAACTCTAACTGTAAAGGGAAGAAGTGTTGAAGCAAAAGACACAACTCTGTCTGTTAATTGGCTCGTGTGACCTAACTTTATAGTTTGTTTGGTATGTTTGTGTGCACCGTTGGATCCTAGGATCCCAGGAGGCTGTCCTTATTTTTTAAAATGGCTATTTTCTATTTATGATAACCCAATGGCACATGCTACTAAAAAAGTATATTATTATGATAATGGTTTATTTACATGAAGCAGGGTTTTACATATGAGTTGTTTTAGGCAATATCTGTTTATAGAGACCTACATTGTTCGGGGGGTATAGTTTTCCTTTAAAGTTTAATTTGTCTTGGTGGTTTTTTTTTCAATGTATACTAACAATTTTTATTTTTTTAATTTGATTTTACTGGTCCTTTACGTTCTGCAAACTTTTTTGCACTTTATAAGAAGTTCTGCTTAGGCCTTAAATACACAGGAGGGGGTGAAGCTGAGACACCGTGCTTGTTTTTGAGCAATAATAATGTCAAATGCGTAATAGCTATGCAAGATTTCATTACCGCCAGGGAAAGCAGTGGGCTTTCTGACCACTACTTCAATGGTACCTTACTGTGGTTTTACATTTTATATGCATTTTAAAAAGGTAATGTTCTTGATAAACGCATCATGCATAGGAATTGATGACTAACAAGTATTCTACGATGAGCAATTACTATAGGTCTGCTTTAAACTGTATGAACTCACATTCCCTAGTAATGATAAACGCACTTGTCATTCCTGTAGACTACCGAGTGTATTATTAAATAAGCCGCCTGCATGTGTATATTACAGGGGAGTGGTGTTGTCAGTATGGAAACCCTAGCTGTGATTAGAGTATCATCTTTTACTGTCAGTGCTGTTCTGATCTGGAGTTCAAAGAGCAGCCCAGAAAATTAAATGTTATTCTGCCGGCACCTCAAGGGTTGTCATTTCATCCCTTGCTAAATTGGCTCCGTATGAAATCCTCATATTGCAGTGATATTGCAAATACAGGTATGGGATCTGTTATCCAGAATGCTCAGGACCTGGGGCTTTCCAGACATTGTATCTTTCTGTAATTTGGATCTTCATACCTTAAGTCTACTTGAAAATCTTGAAAGCATTAAATATGCCCATTGGGCTGGTTCTGCTTTTAATAAGGATGAATTATATCTTTATTATTATTATTATTATTATATAATTTTGATTATTTGAATGAAATGTAGTTTATGGGAGATGTTGTTTCAGTAATTCAGAACAGGATAACAGGTTTCCAGATAAGTGATCAGTCTGGCTACCAATAGCCAATCACAACCTTTATTTGGCATATCCAGGGGCTTTTTGCATGCTTGCGTTGCTCCCCAACTCTACGTTTGAATGGGGCTCATGGGTAAAAAAGGTTGGGCATCCCTGGTGTAGAAGATATTTGTGCATCTACAATTGTGTATGTTCGTATCAATATGATTCTGTGAAACAAATGGAGCATGAAACTGAACCAAACCTACATGTCCTGTAGATATCGGTTGGTTCATCAGTCAGGCAGGCTTGACCTTTTCCGAAGAAATATTTAAACCCAATCTCCTCCTGCCAATAGAAATGCTTCCATGTGGTTCAAGTCAGGATTAGACCAACTCAAATTTTCCTCTGAGCCATTAAGATATGCACTTGTGTTTCAGCTCTTGGACAAATGACCAGAGATCTGGAAAGGGCCAAACATTTTTTCCACTTCCCCCTACTTATAATCATACTTGAGTAAACGCACATATAGGGTAATGTAAGACAAGTTACTAAGTTTGCCCAGGAGCAATAACCCGTAGCAACCAATCAGCAGCTACAATTTACTGGTCACCTGTTTACACCAGTTTAGCAAACATCTTATTGGTTGCTAAGGGTTACTGCTCCTGGGCAAACTTAGTGCCTTTTATTACATATGGGGGATAGAGAAATAAAAACAGAAGTATCTGTCCATGACATTTAGCGGTGCTCTTTTATTAAGCATGTGAAGTATATCTTGGTAGTGAACATGAAAGGTTTCATTCATATGTTTGCAAATATGCATAGAATAAAATGAAAATAGTTATAAATTCCACTAACAGTATATATGTCTTTTAACATTTTGAATAACGAGTGTTGTAATCCCTTAAATTTTAGGGGTCATATTGGGCAATAGACACAAATCCAAAGGAGGATGCAGCGCAAGCACGGCCAAGGAAAAGGCCGCGATCAGAAGAGCGAGTAAGTATATGTTTAGTGCCATTAACGGACAGCTAAAGTTTAACAAAGATGTAAGATAGAAAAGCTGTCCATTATGGTATTTCTACCCCATGTTGCTTTTAAGATTTAGTTCTCCTTTAAAGTGATACTGACACAAATAATAATCTTCACAATATTAGCGTACATTAAAAGTTACCTATAGGTGATGCTGATGGTTTTACACTGATAGGGTTGCTTTTGTAAGTAATTGTTACTTGAAGTTCCTAAACTTGTCTGTTTTGCCAACCTGACTGTCCCTTCTCAACCAAATAAGAATTTATAATGCTAATGGACTCCTGCTGCACAAATATGGCAGCTCTCTTATACAGGAACATAGGGAGTCAAATAGGTACAGTAAAAGTATTGGACAAATTCTTTTATGGCAAAATTATAAATACCATGCAAAGACAATGTTATGACAGATGTAAAAAAAAATGTTCTGGTGTCAGTATCTCTTTAAAGGAGAACTAAACCCCCCACAATGTGCATTAGTTAAAAAAAAAAAGAACCCCTTAAAATAAATGTCACCCTAAAATGCAAAGCAGCTCTTCAATGCTGCTGGGCACCATCTTCTGCTGCTTCGTATTCTTTCGGGGCTCGTCGCCAACACAAAACCTGGAACCAGGAAGCCAGGAATCGGCTTCAACTGCACACGATCAAACTGGTGTTGAGTCCCGGAAAAAAATAAAGTGGTGGAAGATGGACCCCTGGAGCTTTGCGGCACTGTTCTGCATTTTATGGTCAGATTTTTTTAAGGGGTTGTTTTTTTTTGACTAATGCACAGTGGGGGAAGGGGATGGAGGGCAATGACAGGCAGATTATGGGGGCTTTTGGTGTGTGGGTTTAGTTCTCCTTTAACAAAATTGCCTCAATTGATTGTTGCTATGTTCATATTGAGACAGTATTATGGAGGCTCTTGCGCTGTCCTTGCAGTTTGGGAATATAAGTTATGCAGTGCTAACAAATTGCAGCTTTGCAGAGCGTTGAGAAAAGTAATTGGCTGGAAATCTTAGTCAGTCGTCACTCACACCGTAAGGCTTGTGTCGAAAAAAACTTTCACGTCTCTTGTCCTACCAACTGTCAATTGCCCAGGTGCTAAACTACAAGTCTGCTGCTACCACCGCCAGGGCTACGTTGAGGCAAAGGGGTAGATTCATCAAAGAGTGAAGTTAAGAGTGAAGTTCCGCCACTAGAGGGAAATTCCACAGCTCTCCATTCATTTCTATGGGATTTTGCAAGGCCTATTCATCAATGGGTGAAGTGAAAGTTCACCCTTTAATGAATACACCTTTAAAAATCCCATAGAAATGAATGGAGAGCTGTGGAATTTCCCTCTAGTGGCGGAACTTCACTCTTCACTTCACTCTTTGATGAATCTACCCCAAAGTGTCAAGGGGTTAGCTTTAGGTGCATTAACTAAGAGGCGCCCACTCCTACAGAAAATGCAATTAATACATACGTTACTGCTCTGAGGTTTTGTTGTTTGTCGTATGCCAGATCAAAGTAACATTTTTCTTGGATTCCTTTTAGGCCTCAACCCCATACAGCATAGATTCTGATTCCCTGGGAATGGATTGTATTATCCCTGGAAGTGCCTCTCCGAACCTGGCTATCAACACTGTGACTAATAAAGTAAGTTTCTGTGTATTGGGGGTATGGCTAATTAGCTGCCATTCTACTTGGTAATGATCTCCTCCACAACAGTCTATGGAACTCACAGGTACAGACGGCTGTAAGAAAACCTTGTAGGGCCACATCTGGCTTGTGAGGCTCCAGTTAGAGAGAACTGCTTTTAGGAAACTGCCATGTGTCACATCTAGTTTAAAACCCTGCTCCAAAACATCTTGAGGGCTGCCTGTTAAATATACCTATTTCATTGACTAACTGAATTTCTTTGATTTCGCAGGTAACCTTATACAACACAGATCAGGATGGCAATGATAGTCCTCGAAGTAGCCTTAACAACAGTCTTTCTGATCAGAGTGTGTCCTCCTTAAACTTGAATAATGTTGGCAGTGTACATAGCTACACATCAGTAAGTATTGTATCTGTCTGTAGCACTGCATATGCTCCTACCAGTAATAATATGTCACCTCTCTAGCAAGTATTTGATGGCTGAAGAGTCAATAGGCATGAACACTTATAATCATGTTATCAGTATGGTAGTCTGTGCCTGTCATTCTCTTGTGTAACTGTTCCTTTATTTGGCCAGTGTCAATAATACCTATGGAGTCATGGCTGCAGCTTTAAGTTTACACATCCCTCCCCATAAATATCAATACCAACACAAGAGGGAATGCCCATAATACCTCCTGGGTGGTGTCAGAATTTAGCTCGAATTGTGTCTAAAGATAGACATAGCTGTTTAATTGTGTGTAAGTTAATTCTGCTCATTCTTTAATAGGTAACAAGCCATCCAGAGCCATCTGCTCAAACATTAACACAACAATCACCCTATAGTGCACCGGAAAGGGACAAACTCTACCCTGAATACAGTTTTGAAGATCTCAGTGATTCATTTAGAAGCCTGTATAAGTCTGTTTTTGAACACTCTGTAAGCCAAGGTGAGTCTTTCCTCTCTGATTTATACATATAAAGAAAGATTATACAGATAAGGTTTTGTATGGAAAATGGAAACTCCACAATTATGTGAAAAGGTTAGAGAAAGAAAAGAGTAGGGATGTGGCAGACGTCTGAATGTGGAAGACCAGACTTCTGTAAAATCGAAATTTTAAAGGATAAAGCAGGTGTAGATTTCCAAGTCCTTCATCTTGGATTCCGAGATAGGAAGAGGGAAATCATTAGCAGGTATGTAGGTGGACACACAATTTTACTAGTGGGCAGTGTTCATCATCTCCTTTCTCAGTGGCCAGCCATGTGCAGCACTGTATACTACGTGTTACTTCCCCTGCATGTAGAGCTCATGTCAGTGTGTGACCTTGAGGAAGAGCTGCAGTTGGTGGATGGGTTCTCCACTGAAAATATTTTACACAAAATTGTAGCAGCACATTGAACCAATGGCACATTATGCCAGTGTCAGCTATACAGCACAGTTGCACCTCTGCACTGATTCCTTTTCATTAATAGGGCAGCTGGTACATTGGTGTTCAGCACAAGGCATTTTGGCTACAACTAATACATGTATTGCATAACATATTGGCACCTACTGGTGAATTTTGTTTTCCTTGTCCTTTAAGGCCAGTGACACGCTAAGATTCGGAGAGATTTAGTCGCCCAGAAACAAATCGCCTTTTCCTCAAGAGGAAACTTCAGAAAATGAATTCTAGCCGACGGGAAGGCTTTTCAGGGAGATTAATCGCCTGAAGAAGAGGCGATTTGTTGCTGGTCAACTAATTCTTTCTAGCCTAACACACGGTTTTGCATCTAGTGGTTGTGTCTGACAGTAGTTAATAAGCCTGAGATGTTTACAATATGCTACAGCAGTGCTGCATGGACTATGTGGACATTGGGTTAACCCTTATATGTTGTACATTGGATAGATAGTGTATTCAAAGGACCAGTAATATCAAAAAGTGGACAGAAAAAATACATAGTGTAGCTGATAAACCTGCACCTACAAACAAACAATTCCTTCACAACGTATGTCCTATTTTATATTCTGTAGTTCTCTATCCATCTTTGGTGTTACTCTTTTGAAAGATGACGCTTCCTTGTCTCTGAATGCTTTGTGTACTATGAAATTGGATTTTTTAGTTTTTTTTCTTGTATTTTTTTTTTTGTATGTAATCTGCATGCTCATTGTATATAATAATATAGATATTTTTGTAAGGGGTCAAGAGATCAGGCTCACAGCGAGCTTGTGATTTTAGTCATTAGCAGAACAATGAAAGAAATGCTTTGTTATGGTAAAAGGTTTTAAGAAAGGGAAATAAAAATGTCCTTTTTTTTTTGTGTTCCAGGCTTGATGAACCTGACTACAGAGTCCCCCCAGCAGACACATTCTCCTTGCTCCTATCAGCACTCCCCTAGCAGCACAATGAGTTCTCAACAGCACAGTAGCCAAAATAACCTAACAAATAGCCATGCTAGTAACATTGGCACAAGTGTAGGCGACTCCATGGGGCAGGTTCACTTATCTCACACTCAGCTACACACGCAACAGTCGCAACATTCACCCCACATACACCACAATGTTGTACATCATCAGCATCCTCAGCAGTGTACTCAGCACACATCTCACTGTCATCAACAAAGTCCTCATCAGCCTCAACATCCTCAGCAACGTGCCCAGCATCCTGCACAACATCAGCATATACAGCACCATCCAAACCATCCGCATCAACCTCTAACGCATCAGACATCTCTAGCGCAGCAACAAATACCCAGCAGCAATGGTAAGATAATAGACACGCTTGTTATACTGACTGTTAAAATACCTTGTTTTTGAGGATATACATAGACTGCTCTAACTTATTTGCTAAAATAAGAATATGTTAATAAAACAGAATGTTTATCATCATCTGTCTTCAGCCACATGTTGCTTTTCTTTTCTGACAGCTGCTGATCTTTTCACCTCATTACCTTTCAATGTGTATTTCCTTTCTCTTAGTTGCTCCTCCCTTTCTCTCTTTGTTTCTCCCTTTTTGGCTGCTTTCTGTTCTGCTTTAACATTGTGTTACTTATTCTCCTTTCCCTTTGGTATCACTTTGTATCCCATTTTCCTTGTCTGCTTTCTATTATCCCCCTTTTATTTCACATTATTATTTTTCGTTGCTTTTGTTTCTTCCAACATCTGTGGCTAAAGTTGTCAGATTTTTGTGTTTGCATGTATTCTGTGTTGTGACTGCACAAATAGCCAAGATGTATATTAAAGTAGAATGAGAGTTAAAATCACTGGGGAGTGCCAAGTCTGGGGGCTCCCCACTAGTCATTCTAGTCATTTACCTTCTACCCTATACTGCCATGATGCCGTCTTGTTCTCTATCTCAGGCATCTCCTCTGAGCAAGTGGATGAGCAGTACAAAACTTCTTTGGCAATTTCTGTACTGCTCATGCACCCAGCTTCATTAGATGCAGGGGATGCCTGGGACACCAGAACAAGATGGTGGCACAAAGCTCATCAAATAGTGTTCCAGGCTGGTTGCTTTTTTTAAAGATGAGTACCAGTTTGAGGGTAACAGGTAAGCGGCATGAATCACTGTGAAGGGAGGTACTCAATCCCCTACTGATTTTATATTTCCTGTTCCTTTAAGTTTACTAACATAGCACCAGAAGATGCACTTTATGACGTTCAGAAGAAACTAGCTAAACGTGTTTTAGCAAGAAAATATCCATGCCTCAAGGAGCGTACTGTTTATATATAGCTATTTTTGCCTTCTGAGTATTTTACCTTCTTTCTTTAAAGGATGGGCAATCACAAGGACGTATAACAGATACTAGTCCAGACTAGTTGCCTATCCATGACCCAGGAAACATACCGGCTTGCTATTTCATTAAGACTTTTTTTTGGTTGAGAAACCTGTAATACTGTGGAAGTTACAGTAGATGTTACTAAATACAGAATTTCCCCCCATCCTCATCTGGATATGATTAGCGATAGATTTACTTTGTATAAAGTACAGGCACACGTCCATGGCCAGGAGTCCTTTGCAAAGTAAGTTCAGATCTCAGTGCCAGCCCTTTCTCTTTCCTAGGAGAAAATGTGTGCCTGCATGTCAGAGCTGTATATGCAATTGCACTGGTTACTGGACAAACTGGAGGAACCCAGAACATAAGTAAAGTTGGCCATACATTCCCTTCTCTGTTACTGTAAAAAGTAAAGCAGCATCTAGAGCTAAAAAATATTGCACATTAGCGTCTTTATGTTTGAATAAAAATATATGGAGAAAGCAGCTTATAGTAGTTTATAGCTTGCCTTGCTGGCTCATAAACCCTAAATACACTTTTTTTTCACATTGCTTTTAAACGCAAGTTCTGCAAGGTCTTACCTTCTCTTGTGATTAAGTTACATAGACTTGAGTCCATATACCTTCGTGTTTGTTTGGCTTAACCCATTGTCTAGAAAATGTCCAGCTTCCCTCTAGAGTAGGGGTCACCAACTTTTTTTGCTTGTGAGCCGCATTTAAATTTAAAAAAGAGTTGGAGAGCAACACAAGCATGAAAAAGTCCATGTGGATGTCAAATAAGAGCTCTGATTGGCTTTTTGGTAACCCCTATATGGACTGGCAGCCTACAGGAGAGAATGTTTGACAGGACATCTGTTTTTTATGAAACCAAAACTTGCCTCTAAGCCAGTAATTCAAAAATAAGCACCTGCTTTGAGGCCACTGGGAGCAACATCCAAGGGGTTGGAGAGCAACATGTTGCTCGCGAGCTACTGGTTGGGGATCACTGATCTAGAGAGCCCATCAATAGAAATGTATATGAAGCTGCCATTTTATTGGGTCTTTTACAGTAGATGTTCCTCATGGTATTCTGTTGCATAAGCTCCAATATTTACCAACTTCATCTTATTATAGTTACAATGAATTTCATCTTATTTCATTATGTCTTTTTGTATGACTTGTAGAGATCTATACATACACAGACCGAAAGGATAGAAAACACCCAACCCTGATTTGAAGTGGATAAACCGTTTCTAATATTCTTCTAATACTGTTCCTTCTCCACAGAATGGTGCTCCACTTTAGACATGCTGAAGGAAAGCTGCCGTATCGCTAGCAGTGCCAACTGGTCTGATGTGGACCTCTCTCAGTTCCAAGGTATGTACTCTCTCTCTTTAACACACATGGGATGTCCTACACTCTCTCCTTCTGCTTGGCCCACTTTGCAGTCAGAGTACATAACGGAATGCCGAGTGCAAGCCCAATTTCATATTTTGATGTCCTGCATGTTCAGATCTGTGTGGTTGGAGTACCCATTACTGGTAAACATTCACATGCACTGCATACTTCTGTATCAAGTCAGTGTCATGTAAGAAGTGCCAGAACAAGCGGAATTATACCCCCTGCATCTACTGCAAAAAGAAAGTGTTGGTCAGACACACAGAGAAACCATTCTTGTTTTAATCTTTAATATGATGTTTATTCCTTATTGGAGCAGTATAGAATGGGTATCTTTATATAGGATTTCTTAAAATAACTAGTATAGGAAAGATCAAATAAGTGGAGAGGGCATAAAACTAAAGTATATATTAGTGGGGAGAGCATACAAAAAAAAAAAATACAAAAAAAAAAGTTTAACTTATGTCTGGCTGCCCCATGGCTACTCAGCAGCCTATTTAGATCAGCTATAGAAGCGTTTCTGAAGCAAGCACGCCATTTTTATCAGTGCAGGGTAGCAATACATGTTTATATATAATAAATCTTTAGATATGGCAATCCATGGTCCTCTCTTATACCCCCTTTCTTCTTCACCCCCCTTTTTTTTGGTGTTTGTTTTGTGTACATTCTTATTTATATGTCTTGTTATATGGATCTGGATGGGATATAATGTGTGATGTGATGTTATCCCTTTTTCTTTCTGTATCCTTCTTTTCTGTAGCTTTTTTCTTTTGCAGCTGTAAATGGCTGTTCTCCACAGTTCTAACCATAACTGGCCTTCAAGCTGATCCACTTTGGGATCGGGGCAACACCTTAGTTTGGGCATCTGCCTTTTGATATATTCCCACCACTGATGCAACCTCCTTGAAGTATTGTTACTTATATATATATATAGCTTTGGAATTTTGTCCATTGCAAGCAAACCTTTTTGTTCAGCATGGCACACATCATATGCATTGAGAGGTTAGGCAAGCTTATTTCTCTAGGCATCAACCATGGAGCTACGGTTACCTGTTTATGTTCAGCGGCAGGCAGGGTGTGGTCTCTGGAGTTTTTCCTGAGAGGGATGCATCCAATAATTTAGGCCTACAGACACATTCTTAGAACGATGGATGAGACTTGTGAAGTACACCTCTGAATAGTTTGATTGAAATAGCAAATTGTCTTTGTATTTGTGCAACTAACTTTTTCTTTCCCATGTCTAGGCTTAATGGAAAGCATGAGGCAAGCAGATCTGAAGAACTGGTCCCTAGATCAAGTTCAGTTTGCAGACTTGTGCTCTTCTCTCAATAAATTCTTTACCCAGACTGGATTCATCCATTCACAGAGCAATGTGCCATCCCCAGTTTGCCACAGTAACCTGCACTCCACAAAGCCCGCACAGCACCTCGGATCAGGTACGTCATACAGAACACTAGACCCATCAGGTGAATCCTGAGTAACATACAGATAGGGCAGGAGGTTGTGATCCATGCAGCCTCTTCAAAAACTAGGACGTCTGCTTCAAAACCAGACAGGTGGCAACCCTAGTGTGATCCATACCTTGTGGGTTTGTGATTGTGAGTACATGGGCTTGATTATCCTGTGTGGAACTCTTTGCTATTGCTGCCATCCTGAGGCTGCTGATGGGCAGTACAACATGCATCAATTGTTTCTGCCAGTTTAAAGAGATACTGACACCTGAAATTAAACTCTTTTTTACATCTACTATAATACAGTAGAACCCCCATTTTACGTTTTTCAGGAAAAAATTATATAAAATCAGGGAAGATGTAAAATCAGGAAAATGTGTTAAAGTAACTTTTTCTTCAAGTGCTGAAAGGATATAAGCACAGGAGTCTGTTTTACTTTGAGATACAATATTTACTGTGTTAATAACAAAGGTTAAACATTGCAGTGTTAATGTTACACTATGGGGGCATGTGCAAGATTCTCTGTCAGCCACACACACAACCTAAAGCAGTAAGTGATTGGTGCTGGACTGTATACGGGGCAGACTTATTGGAATTGACCATTTACAGGTAGAACAGGCAGAATCTGGTTAGTATTTTAGACTTCTTTATTTCACAAATAACATTCATAGAGGAAAAAATCAGTTTTTGGGAACATCAGGACGAAATTTGGATGTAAAATCAGGGAAAACATGACTTAAAATCAGGGAAATGCACCTATTGAAATGCATTATAAATTGGTGGGACCACAAATAAAAAAAATGTAAAATGCGGGGAAACTTAAAATCAGGGGACTTAAAATCAGGGTTTCACTATACATCTATACTGGCTTTGAAAGTTACTTCTAACTTTGCCATAAAGTATTTGAAAGATGCTTTTATATTACCTGTCTGATCCCCCATGTTCCTGTATGAGGGGGCTGCCATATTTGTGCAGCAGGAGTCCGTGATCATTAGAAACTGTAACTAACAGGCTGAGATGGGACAGTCAGGTTGGCAAAGTCAGAGTGTCAGAGAGTCAGGCTTAGGAACTTCAACTAACAATTATATACAAAAACAAACCTCTCCGCAAAAAATGATCAACGTGACCTATAGGTAACATGTAATGTACATTCATATGTTAAAATTCATTTTTTTTGTGTCAGTATCACTTTAAGAATATTGGGGGGGCAATCCTAGCATCACATTAAAATGTTGTATAAAACTATTGTGTAGTGCAGTGCTTCACTACTGCTGCCTTTGGCCGTCTATTGTTGTCAATTGTTATGATTTATAGGTCTGCTTGATTTTGATTGGCTGCAATGCTATAAATAGACTTAACATTGTGTACTGTAATGCTGTATACAAAAGCCCCCCAAAGCCTATCCATACAATGCTGCTAACTTTTGTAGTGAGCCGTTCACTCGTGGGATCTCAACCCATTATTAGATTACTTTGTGCTATTCTAGACATCTGGGGCAGCAGTGTTGGTTTGTGGTATAAGTCCAAAACCAAAACATCCACAACCTTTAAGACCACATCTGTCCAGTTTGCAACCCTTGTATGTTTCCCAGAGACATTGCTGCGGTAGTAGAATTGCAGGAAAATTGCAGAACAATTTATTTTACATTACAACTCTCAAATACTCTAAATTACTACTCCATTACTGGGTGCCCTTCAGTA
>CM044444.1:75073836-75088836 GCA_024363595.1 Xenopus borealis
TTTTTTTTTTTTTTTTGTTTCCTAAAAAACTGGCCCCTTAAAGGGTTTCTGCCATGATTTTTAAGAAATACATTTTATGACTAAATTACACTGTGTACAAGGCACTTAATTCATTATACCATTTGAAATGTTAATCTTAAGCCATTAAATGTGTTGTTTTTTTGTTGTAATATTGGTGTGTAGGCAGCCATATCTGGTCATTGTGCCTGATCCTGTACTTTCAAAAACAGCCAGCACTTCATAATAGAACTGCTTTCAGATAAGCTGTTGATTCTCTTACTCAGGTGGCAATACACAGAGAGATCTGCTCATTTGGCGATGTCGCCAAACGAGCGGATCTCCGATATGCCCACCTTGAGGTGGCAATATCGAGGTGATCTGATCATGGGCCCTGGGGCCCAACTATCGGATCATAATTGAGGCTATATGTGTGGTCAGATTGTGGGGCCCCATCAACAAACGGATTGGGGGCGTTATCCGACAGGATTTTTAGCCCCGCACGATCAACATCTGGCTGACTTTCAGCCAGATATCGATCGGTAAAGCCAGTCGGAGGGCCCCATACACAGGCCAATAAGCTGCTGGTCTGTCGGCAGCTTTTATCGGCCCGTGTATGGCCACCTTAACAGGAGTCATGGTTGGGCTTGGGTGTTTTACTACTGAGTGTTGTTTTCACATCTATCACTAAGTGGGGCATGGAAGCATTCTTAACAATTAGGGTGTCAGGGACCTGTTATCTGGCTACCTGACCGTTGATGTGCTGCTGGTGGAGAGGGAAGGGAGGTGATATCACTTCAACATGCAGTGCCGCAGTGAAGGGTGAATGAAGTTTATTAAAGTCACATGGCTGAGGGCATCTGTAAACTAAGAACATGTCTAGCCCCATATCAAATTTTAAAATGTATTACAAAATTGGTTTGCTCTTTTGAAATATTTATTTAGATGCAGGATTGTGCTGGAGGAAAACTATAAACCAATGTGTTTAGTATTAAAAGATGTTTCACCGTGACAATCTCTTTAACGCTTTGCCTGCCAAGCACGTATGGGATATGTGCTGGCAGGCAAGTGCTCTAATGCCAAGAACATATCTTATACGTTCTGCACTTTTAGAGCAACACCCTCTGCACCAGTGGCTTTTGCCACTTCTGCTGAGGGTTAGGCAGTTGCACAACCCCCTAGACAACGAGCCAAAGGGGGTTCTAGGTCGGACCTGAGACTCTATCGTCCAGAACCAGACTTCTTACTGGACTGCATGGATGACTTTAGGACCACAGCAGAGAAGGAAGATTCTGACTACAGCACCAGCCCACTCACTTCATGCTGTGTGTTCTTTGCAGATCCTGGGCCCCCCCTGCATAAAGAAATGGTAGGTGGCCTTATACATGCATTTGCACATACACTACACATTGTACTAAAGTTATCGTTTTCGTGTGCTTTTCTAGCTTTTTTTCTTTTGCACACACATTTACACATGCATACACCCGCACAATTTCTTTTTATTCTTCATTTTTATCTTGACTCTTATTTATGCCCTATTGCAGGGCTGTTCGACTGGCGGCCTGCACCTGGGCCAGCCGCTCCATGGTTAAGTTACTGCCAGGGGAGGAGGAGGCATATGGATTTAAGGATATGTCTTTAAATGACTTACATTGTTCACAAGTGATACCCCTGCAGTGAGCACCAACCATCTTGCTTTTTTGTGTGCTACCACAATTAATGTGGACATGGTCTTGTGGTAACATGGGTGTGGTTTAAAAGCAGGGAGTGGCTAACATTCGCTTCCATTATCAGCCCTTCACCATGTAGGCCAGAAAAATTCTGGCCCTCGGTACCACAGAACTTGGACAGCACTGCTGTATTGGGTCGAGTATTCTGACCGCTAACGATGCCGTTGGATAAGTTATTTTCTGATTTCATTGATTTGCCTAATTGTATTTTATTGCAATTTTATGCTTGCACTGTGATGTTCATTTTAGTAGTGCTTTGCAGTTTCACAGTTTGGAGTATGTGACTTGTGCCAGCACTTTAGGAGGGAACTGCTTTCTGGCAGGCTGTTGTTTTTCCTTCTCAATGTAACTGAATGGAACGCAGTGGGACATAGGTTTTACTATTGAGTGCTGTTCTTAGATCTATCAGGCAGCTGTTATCTTGTGTTAGGGAGCTGTTATCTGGTTACCTTCTCATTGTTCTGTTGTTAAGCTGTTGTGGGGAAAAGGGGAGGGGGTGATATCACTCCAACAGCAGTAAAGAGTGATTAAAGTTTATCAGAGCACAAGTCACGACTTGGGGCAGCTGGGAAACTGACAATATGTCTAGCCCCATGTCAGATTTCAAAATTAAATATAAAAAAATCTGTTTGCTCTTTTGAGAAACGGATTTCAGTGCAGAGGTCTGCTGGAGCAGCACTATTAAAGGAAAAGTAAATGTTTTTCTTTTTCTTTCTGTAAATTTGCTCTAAACAGCCCCCCAGATTAATGTACCTTAGTCCCTGCTGCAAGTCTGCTCTGGTTTCTGTGTTATCAGCAGCTTGTTTCCCCTTCTTCCTGGTGCAGAGTGAAGCCCAGCCCCTTAGTTTACTGAGCAGTCCATTTGCTGCTGTTCCACAATAGAGAGGAAGAGGGAGCCAGTGTGTGCATTAGTAAGCTAGTTTCCCAAGCAAAAGGTGCTGCACACACTGGTCTCTGCTATGTCATAGTATGCAAATGATCTCCAGGACTAGTCCAAGATATAAGGTCAGCTCAGAAAGCTAAGGGGCAGGGCTTTACTCTGCACCAGGAAGAAGGGGAAACAAGCTGCTGATAACACAGAAACCAGAGCAGACTTGCAGCAGGGACTAAGGTACATTAATTTGAGGGGCTGTTTAGAGCAAATTTAGAGATAGAAAAAAAAAACGTTGACTTGTTCTTTAACTGATGTGTTTTGAAAATAGTTTTTTCCCATGACAGAATCCCTTTAATCATAGACTTAGAAGTAGGGATGCACCGGATCCTCAATTCCTCAATCTGAACCCTAATTGGCATATGCAAATTAGCGAGAGAAAGGGAAAGAGCGGAAAAAAAAAATGATTCACTTCCTTGTTGGCCAAATTCAAATCCTGCTGAAAATGGCCAAATACTGAACCGAATCCTGGTGCATCCCTACTTAGAAGCCCATATCTTTTTACAGAGGTGGTATTACACCAAAATTCTAGCATATTTTTAAAGTTTATATAGTCGTGAACATTTTTTTTCCTGAGTAAACTAAAAAACCCTCACAGGAAAGGCCCCTAAAGTGAAAGAGTGCAAAATGGTCTGGCATTAAAAGTACTGAATTGGCTGGCAGTGAAAGGGTTACATTGTGATAGTTTCCCAGGTAACGTTTCTTTAATCAAGAGCAAGCCATTCAAAATCTTTCAGAAATATGGTAAAGCAACTTTGTGATCAATTTATCCGTTGGTGCAAGAGACATAACTCAGAAGACGATAATGGAGCAAAACAACAAAAATGCGCCCACAAAATGAAGATACGGGGTTGATGATTCCAGTAGAAGGGGCTGATTTACTATAGTTGGTATATTTATCCTGTGCAAATGTGTTAATCAAATCAAATTTAAATAGTAACCTAGTTAGTTGAAAAAAGACACACGTACATCAAGTTCAACTCTTCAACTATTTTAATATGCCTGACTGCAACAGTTGTTACATTTTTGCTTTCCTGTTATTTATTGTGCATTTCTTGAAAGCTGAGGTGCGTAACAGTTGGTAGGAGCAAGAGACTGGTATATGAGTTCTGCGACCCTATCAGAAGTATGAATTAAGTGAGGGATTAAAGCTCCCCAGGTTGTCAAATGTGAACTGGCCAAAATGAGCTTATTCGTTCATTTCCTATACTAATGATTGGATCCCACAGATGTGCTGTACAGACACAATAAAGGGCACCTATTGGGGCAAAATTATACCCCCAACCAAAAGTTGGCTGATAGAGCCTGCATTCCGGTTGGGGGTTTCACTATTTTTTTTAAAAAAAAATATGCCCCTCGCAAGCGCTAGCGGCCTCGCTCCGGGAGCTCCCTCCCGGAGCGAGCAGCCGTCTCTCCACAGGCGCGCATGCGCAGAATGAAAAAGCGGTCACAGTTCTGGCAGCTTTTCATTCAGCGCTTGCGCGTGGCGTCATTAAGACGCGCGCCTGTGGGGAGACGGCTGCTATTTCCTTTCTCTCTGTAATAGTAAAAACGTACCTTGTACTTGATCCAAACTAAGATATAATAAATATATATATAATATAGATATAATAAGATATAATCCTTATTGGAAGCAAAACCAGCCCCTTTGGGATTTATTTAACATTTAAATGAATTTCACGTAGATTTAAAGGAGATGGAAAGCTACAGAGGCAGTTTATTGTCGATGGATTAACCAGAATAGTACAGAATGCTATATTTATTCTGTAGAATGCTTTACCATACCTGAGTACACAACTGTAGAAACGATCACTGTAGTTTAGGATAGCTGCTGTCATATTAGGTTGCTGTGACATCACTTCCTGCTGAAGTCTCTCCCTGCTCACTCATAGTTCTGGGCTCAGATAGGGAATGGGGGGGGGGGGGAGCTAACTGAGCATGCTCAAGCCCTGGAGGTTTAAGATGAAAACAGGAAGTTTGATACAGAAGCCCATGTGTACACAATAGAAGGAAAGACATGTCGTGTAGAGTCCTACCCGGACCCGCATCCTTACGCGCTTGGACCCACAACCCGACATGACCTGCAAATACCTTATGTGCAACCCGGAGCCGCTGACCATCAAGAATCAGGAAGTGCTGTCATTGTAAACCGGAAGTGACATCATTGGAAGTAGCCGTGATCAGAAAAAAAAGGAGTGAAACAGGAAGTGCTGTTTGTAAACCGGTGACATCATCAGAAGTAGACATGCTCACAAAAAAGGAGTAAAAATCTCTATGGAGAAGATCCGCGGCCCAACCCTCAACCCGCAGAACCACCGACCCGTTTCTACACCTGCACTGGGAACTCCTACATGCAACCCGCAGGGTACCACAGGATTTCGTGGGTAACTTGCATGTACTCGATCCGCTGCAGGACTCTAATGCAGTGTTTCTTTTTACAGATGACTCCGCACAGCATTACTTTTAAGTTTTATAGGTGTATTTTTATATAGACCTTTCTGATAAAGCTTACTTAGTTTTAACATTTCCTTCTCCTTTGAGGTATGAAGAGCCAAATTACAGAAAGATCCCTTCTTGGGAAAACTCCAGGTGTCGAGCATTCTGGATAACGGGTCCCATACCTGTATTATCTGTATATTATATGGCGGATCTGTTTTTGTACAATTGTAAGACTAGAACACGCATGTTTGCAGCACATTTTGCAGCACATATAGACATGTTTATCAGATGTGATTAAGAAGTATTACATAAGTTGGCAATGCTGGAATACATGGCTTAATTGTCCATATGTTGAGGTACAAATGGCAGGAGCTACAGACAGTCCCGCGCTTGCTGATCTCTTGTGACGTGGAGTATCTAAGGCCACGAAGGCTTGGAATTCTCAGGACAAATCAGAATAATTTGCATAGCGTTCAGATAATACAGGCTGGCTGGATGCAGATTGACTGTTTTTTTTCTACAAACACATAAACAGACTTTCAGTACAGGGGATAGGATAGGCCAATGTCTGGAGATCTTTTTTGGGAATACATTTCCTTATTGTTAAGCAAATGCAGAGGCATGGCAACCATAGACATGGCCCCTAGGTGGACTGGTAGCCTGCAGCAAGTGCTGAGAAACAGTACATCTTTCTTTTATGCAACTAAAACTTCCTTCTAGGCAAATGCCCCTAACTTTTTACTCACCCCTCGTGGTAGATTCAGGCATCTTCGTCTTCAGTCATTTTCGTGTCTTCTTTTAGCTCTTCGGCGATTCCCAAGAGTTTTGGCGAATGCACAGTTGTCTGGAAACGGGAATTTGCTCCAACTGCACATGCGTTGGAACGCTTTTTAATACACGCAGATTACAGAAGATGTCTGCTGTGAACTAATACGCATGAATCTACTGCAAGGGGCGAGTCAGGGGCATTTGCCCAGGGTAGCAAGTAGGCTGGGGATGTCCGGGTTCTAAAGGGGAGGATTTTTTTACAGTATGGGTTTGGTTCTCCTTTAAGGATATGAACTGGGAACCTTCCAAAGCAGATAAAAATCAGCGCTACGAAATAAGTTGGCGCTATAGAAATACATGTTATTAATAATAAAAGATTACACAATGACTCGGTGATGTCTTAATTAGAGGCCCACCTATTTAGGGGACTCAATTTATTTTTGCTATCTTTAAATCCAGGAAATAACATGGAGAAATCGCTTTCTGCTGCATTTTTGCCACTTCAGTGTTTCCAGATATTATTTATCAATCTTTTGCCTTCCTTTTTCCAAGTTTTCTCCTTTTATTTCCCACCTGCTAACTCCAAGTGTGCTGTGATATTCCTCTGGATCAGCCAGAATTAGTAGAACAGAAATTGTATCCGTGAAGGATTGAATGTCAAGACTTTGTTCACTCTTCACACTACATTGTTGGTGTTAAAGGTAATGCCTCTAACAACTGGGAACAGATTTATTAACTGGTCTCATTTCTAAAGCTGGCCATTGACTCAAAGATCCGCTCGTTTGGCGACATCCCCAAATGAACGGATCTTTCCCCGATATGCCACTAACAGCAGGGCTATATCAGGAGCAGTCCGAACATTCAGCCATATGGACGGATTACGATGACGCCAAGGGGCTCAGACGGGTCGGTTGGAAGATGATCAAACTTTTCTGATCGATATTGTGGCCAGATATCGATTGGGAAGACCCGTCTGAAGCCCCCATACACGGGCAGATAAGTCAAATTGGTCTAAACAAAGATATCAGCAGTTTTATCTGGCCACCTTATAAAGTCCCATCCTTACAGCCCCCTTCACGTGTAGCTCTTTCAATCCTGCCCAGAAAACTGAACTGGGCTCCTGGGGGCCCTACTGTAAAGACTGTTAGTAAAACAACTCCACATCAATATCATTGTACAATTTTTTTTAATGCTCTTTCATTTACCATCAAGACAACCTGTGGTGATGGGTTCACTTTATATCATATATATTTATACTTTATGAAGATAAAGCCGAGTATTGCAATAATACACTACAAAAATATTCAACAAAATAAGTCACACAATGTGTTTCTCTATATCCGGCATCTCAATATCAGATATCACTTACCCTGGCTGTACAAGTTGGGAATTGTATTTCCCATGAAAGGGCCGTGACACAGAGATACCTGCTTTAGGCAGATTATTCGGTACAATTTCTATATAAAGTCCATTAAAGGTGAGTGCTCACTTATTAGAAAGAAGCACTTTCAGTGTTGCCCGGATCCCATCTTTTTTATTTACATGATTGACCAAAAAAAACAATATGACATAAAAAAATATTAGTCTGCAAATGAAAAATAAAAAATGGATTTGCTAATAAAATCACTTTACTGGTCCGTTTAACCGTAAGCAATAAATTAGAGATCTTTATAATATATGTAAATTTGTTTCTCTGCATGCTATGAAAATATTCCACTCTGGTTTATGGCTTAAAGGCAGATTGCAGTTCTTTAAAGGCCGCTTTCCGTTGTTCTTTCTCTTCTGCTTGTCTCTTCTTTTCCTCTTGTTCTGCTTTGATCTCTTGTTCGAATCTGCTCCCGTGATTGATGGCCTGTACCTGCATCATTGAACAAAACACTGGATAAATATGTTTCTTTTATAGGAATGGGGATCTTTCCAGTTTCAGAAACTCAAATTGTTGTTGGGTTAATGGTGGCCATACTATGGCCCCAAACTCATTTATATTATGCGATGTGCTATTATGGTATGGCCTCATTCTATTGTTCCATCCAAGCTGCTGCTCAATCATAACTGACCGGAAGTGAAGAGGGGCTTCTTATTTCTTTCGTCATTTGCCCATACACCCACCAACAAGGTGACCTAGCAGATGACATTTTCAGCTTGGAATAAAGGAATCTCAAATAGTCTAAACCGCCTTCCCCATAGATAAAACACATGGTTAGAGTGTCCAGACTGTATGATCAAACCACACCTGGGCAGTTCTGGCCAAATGAAGGCAGACTGCTATTGGTTTTAAGGCCGGTAAAATGCAGACTGCTAAGTCGTGGAACTATTCAGATGCATAGGAAATACATATCCACTTTAATTAAAAACATGGAATTACAGATATACTTTGAATAAAGCCTTTAGCACGTAGGTTCTTGCCTCCCTGCAGATCACTGTGTTACAGAGTGTAATTACTGATAGTAGCCACCTACTGTCAGGATCTTCTCTAGGAAAGTACAGTCCATGCAAAGCCCGTGTTCCTTTCAGCAATAATGTCAAGTGTCCTTCATAAAGATAACAATCTCTTCGCTGGTTGCGCAAACCGCTGAGCATCTGAAGGTGATGATTTTTTTTTCCCATAGGAGATAAAATTGTATTGCTTGTGCCTAAACTTGATTAGGCAGAATAGGGTTAACCCTTTGCGTTCAGTATTTGGCCAGGTAGCTTGTGGAGGACTGAGCTCATATGGGTTGCTGATGAATAATGCATATTATCCTGACAGAGAACTGTGCCACGTCCAGCTCATCAGTTAACACAAATCAAGTGATTTATAAGGAGTTCCATTTGCAGTGCCGGTTGGTCCCTGAGGCGGCTGATATTGGGGACAGACGTGTCCCTTGTCAGACTCCTGTGTCCCAAGAGAGGACAGGTTGCTGTGCAACAGGGCAACCTTATTTGCAGCCACTAATTTGCTAAAGGAACATGGTGCATATGACGTCTCCCTTGTCTAATTAACAGAAGAGTAGGCCAGGAGCTCAGACAGGCTGTGTTATTATAGAGCAACCTGCTCATTGCCTCTAATACCTGTGTGGGATAGTTGGGTTCCTGGCTTCAGTTGTTTGAGGCATCACCAAGACTGCAAATTTACACTAGTGAGCTAATCATTTCCCTGGCTTCACAATGGAGGAAATTCACTAAAGGGTGAATTTTCACCTGGGAAGGCTCCGCCACACATCACACCACTTCGTTAGACGTTAATTCACAGCGCATACACAAATTAATCAGGCGGAAACTGTCGAAAGGGGTAACGTAATGGAAAATATGGGCTTTAGTGGATTTGTGGAGTAGTGATCATTTGTTTTATCAAATATTTGCCTGGCGAAAGGCTGTGAAACTTCATTAGCATTGAGCTCTTTGGCTAGCAACTTGTCCTCTACACCTGGCGAATTTTATTATTGGCGACGGCCACTTTGCCCTTTAGTGAATCTGCCCCACTGAGTCGGAGGAGCAATTTTGTCCATAAAGATAACATAATAATAACATAATAATAACATCTACTTACTGTATAATCTCAACGTCTATCCTCTCTCTAATGACGGCACGTGTGCCAGCAGGATCCTTATTTCTACATCACCCACCTACTGTGACTGATGTAAATGCAGGGCCCAACTTCCCTGCCCACAGACCAGCATGCTGCACAAAGCAACGCTGCAGAAATGAGAGAAGCCATTGCAACAACACTAGGCAGATGGCTGATATAAAACTGGCATTTATTGCAAAATATATAAATGAAAAGACTGAGTCCTGGAAGCAGCAGGCCAAAAACAAATGATGCATTACACACACTCCTACCAAATGCCTTTATGGCAAAAACGTCCACAATAATATCGTGAATAAAGTACCCCCTTCTGTAAATTTTAAGTACATTATAAGTTACCGAAGAGTTGCATGACCATATAAAAATACAAGGCTGAAGGCCCAGTGTTATTATACAGGTCACAGAACTCTGAGGTGACTAATATCCTCATATTTTGCAACATGGGGTACTTTATTTATTATAATACACAAGTTTTAGTGAGTCATATGGTAAGAATGACATCACTACTCACCATTTATAACTGATGACATCACTACTCACCATTTATAAGGATATCATTTACAAGATATTCATGGCTTTTGTGTATTATAAACCTATAAAATTGGGTTTATTTAATGGGAATATTCCTACCTTAGCCTCAAAAAAGCTTTTGGCTCCTTTTACACCTTCGACAGAGACATCGATCTCAGAGAGTCGCGCCAGAGCGTGCAGCCCACTGTCTTCCTCCAGTTCCCCGGCAGCTGCCTTGCGGAAGATTAGAAGGAACTTCAAAAGAGAAAGAGAGGAGTTTCAGTGTTTTCGGTATATGGAAACAAAATGCTTGGAGGCAGTGCATTGTATAGAATTAGCAGACTCCATGATTAGGGCTTATTGTGCAGCATCTGGAAAAACTACTGTCTGCGAGGGCCACTGAGGGTGTGTTTAGACAGATCTTTACATATTTAAGACTAGTGAATTTTAAAAGACAATAAAAGTAATATTTACTGTATATTTGTACAGTATATTGTCTTAAATAACATTGCTTACATCCTACTTTAAAGGGATACTGTCATGGGAAAACATTTTTTTTCAAAACACATCAGTTAATAGTGCTGCTCCAGTAGACTTCTGCACTGAAATACATTTCTCAAAAGAACAAACAGATTTTTTTTTATTCAGTTTTGAAATCTGACATGGGGCTAGACATTTTGTCAACTTCCCAGCTGCCCTGGTCATGTGACTTGTGCCAGCACTTTAGGAGGGAACTGCTTTCTGGCAGGCTGTTGTTTTTCCTTCTCAATGTAACTGAATAGAATGCAGTGGGACATGGGTTTTACTATTGAGTGTTGTTCTACCAGGCAGCTGTTATCTTGTGTTAGGGAGCTATTATCTGGTTACCTTCCCATTGTTCTGTTGTTAGGTAGGTTATCACTCCAACTTGCAGTACAGCAGTAAAGAGTGACTGAAGCTTATCAGAGCACAAGTCACATAACTCGGGGAGCTGGGAAAGTCACAATATGTCTAGCCCCATGTCAGATTTCAAAATGAAATATTAAAAAAATCTGTTTGCTGGATTTCAGTACAGAATTCTGCTGGAGCAGCACTATTAACTGATGCATTTTGAAAAAAAAACATTTTTTCCCATGACAGTATCCCTTTAAATTAGAATTTTAAGGTTAACTGTCCCTTTAATTTTGCCAGCCCAACCATAATTGTAACCATAGTCTGAGATATCTGCCAGTACTAAATGAAAACCAGCTAATGAGGCTGGATCATCAGATTTCGTGGGTAAAACAAATGCTGCTCATTGCAGTCATTAAGGGCTAGGCCAGACGGGGAGATTCGGGGGCATTTTGTCGCCTGGCGACTTCTCGCCGCGACTTGTAGCCCCCGAATCTCCCCGTCTGGCCTTAGCCTAAGATGTAGGTTGGTGCTGCAAATGCCCAATGTATGGAAGAATAACAAGATCACTGGCAGATACTCAGAGCCACAAATCTAGTGTTCCAGTTAATAGCACCAATGTATTTCTCTGACACTTTCTCCGCACAAACTGTGCTGACATTTCCTGCAGAAAACAGACTGCAATTATCTTTCATCCCAGGGCGATGCAAAAAGCCAATGCCAATTTCTACTGCTTATCACAAAGACAGACAATGGCAGACTCTTCAGAAGCTGTTCAAGCACAACTCCCAGCACCTCTGGGTGAGATGGAGAGAGATATAGTCTGACAACATCTGGAGAGCTGCCAGTTTCCTGTGCCTGTTTGACTGTATATTCAATCAGATTGGCTCTGCTCCCCCACTCCTGGCATTGTATAGAGCTAACTGACCAGATCTGCAGTATCTGGCGCACTCGCTGTTATCTATCATTGCTCCCAGATGCAGGTGTAAACGAGTGCAATAGGAGTTCTGTTGTATTCCAACTGCTGTACATCATTTATGCATTTTGTAATACAAACCTGCCAATATTCTCTATATAAAATGGGCAGAGAAGAAGAGGAGATATTATGCTGCGCTATAAGGAATCAATGTTCACCAATGTTTTGAGTTACTTGTGTTAGATATAACATGATCTGGATGAATGAGAATCTTCATAGTCATAATGTTCACCAAGTAAAACATAGGCTTGTGCAGCTTGACCTTCAGCAGGAGATGTGAAACCAGGATAAACAGCATTGCACTTAAGGGCCTTGTGTGTTACATGCTATAGTGCACTTACTTGTAGGCAATCATTATAGGCTCTATAGCAGGCGTCCCCAATCATCCGGCCGTGGCCAGTCCTGAACTGGACCTCCAATTCTAGTCCGCAATTAACAAGTTGCATTTAATTAGACACTGGTTTTGCTGTTGCAATTTATGGCATTGTTATAAAACTAGTTATGGCTGTTGGACCTAAAACGCCTTTGACTCTTTGTCTGGCTAACCACATCACATCACTCCTTTGTGTTATAATCTTTCCCCTTGTGGGGCCCCCCACATGAAAGTTTGCCTGATGTGATTCCTTACATTGTGTAAGCTTTAAAAAGTATCAATAGTGACATGAACTGGCCCCTGTAAGCTCCTGCATTGTTCATACATGTAACATATATGTCATTTACACCCAAAGGGGACATAGGGCAGGCAGAGTATGACACACGCAGGGAACTCAGGGCAGGCAGTTTGTGGCACACACAGGGAGCATAGGGCAGGCAGAATAGAGCAGGAGACAGGGAAAGCTGTCAGGACCACTCTAAGATGAAGAGTTCATACTCTGCCTGCCCTATGCTCCCTGTGTGTGTGTCATACTCTGCCTGCCCTATTCTCCCTGTATGTGCCATACACTGCCTGCCACTATGTAGGCCAAACAAATTCCAGCCCTTAGTACCACAGAAGTTGGACATCACTGTTCTAAGAGATTCCATGCCATGAGGGCTGTATGGTAAATAAACAATATTGTCTGTGCTTCAACCACCTTATTTAAAGGGATCCTGTCATGGGAATACATGTTTTTTTTAAATGCATCAGTTAATGGTGCTGCTCCAGTAGACTTCTGCACTGAAATCCATTTCTCAAAAGAACAAACAGATTTTTATAATATTCAGTTTTGAAATCTGACATGGGACTAGACATTTTGTCAATTTCCCAGCTGCCCCAAGTCATGTGACTTGTGCCTGCACTTTAGGAGGGAACTGCTTTCTGGCAGGCTGTTGTTTCTCCTTCTCAATGTAAATGAATAGTATGCAGTGGGACATGGGATTTTACAGTGCTGTTCTTAGATCTACCAGGCAGCTGTTATCTTGTGTTAGGGAGCTGTAATCTGGTTACCTTCCCATTGTTCTTTTGTTAGGCTGCTGGAGGGGAAAAGGGAGGGTTTGATATCATTACAACTTGCAGTACAGCAGTAAAGAGTGATTGATCACATAACTTGGAGCAGCTGGGAAATGGACAATATGTCTAGCCCCATGTCAGATTTCAAAATGAAATATATAAAAATCTGTTTGCTCTTTTGATAAATGGATTTAAATGCAGAATTCTGCTAGAGCAGCACTATTAACTGATGCATTTTGAAAAAAACTTTTTTTCCCATGACAGAATCCCTTTAACCTTGTAGTTGGTTGCAAAGCAAAAAGTGAAAACTTGAAATTATTAGGTCAAACTACCAGGCTGGTTGTTTGACCTAATAAATTAAAGTTTTCACTTTTTGCAACAAAGTGCTGCAGTGGTATTTTTTCCCTGTATGATGGCTTTATGGCATGAAACAGATGCCTTAATAGAACTTTTAAATTCCAGGACTGCTCCACAGCAATTCTGTAATTCACCCAGGCATACTGAGTGGGTGAGGTGAGTATAAAATGACTGCATAAGTGGCTTCCTTATGGAAAAATGTTATTATATAAGGGTCAGGTAACAGTGCCTCACCTCTCTGAAGCTGAGTTTCCCATCAAAATCTTCATCCACTTCTTTGATCATATTTTTGAGTCCAAGATGTGTCTGCGGAGCTCCCAGCTTCTCCATCATCAGTTTCAACTCCATGAGGTCAATGAAACCATCATGACCTGCATCAAACCTGTTGCATGAGATAGGGGGAAAAAGGAAATGCACATTGTACAATCAATGACCACTTTATTTAAAGAGATACCTACACATTCAGTATGCGGGGTCCAGCACTATGACCAACCTATTGGCGCAATGCATATACAGTTAGACACAGCAAGATAGATCTGAATTTCTGGCCCAGCACAATTCAGCGGGTCAGACTGATAGACCCTGGGTGATGCTAGGCCAGAGCCAATTAGGCTCCACACTTATTTGTCAGTAACAGAGACACACTCCTATCATTTACAGCAATGTGTCAGTATCACTTTAAGAGCATATGCTGCCATTTTTACATACTCCCCCACCAGTACTGGGATGTGTATCAACTGATGATACTGACACAATTCATGTCTTGGCTTGAAAATGTAAAACGTAAATGAGGGGGAAAGAACAATAATCCCTCGGTTCAGTCTATTTCCGAGCTATTTTTACCTCCCTGTTACATGCTTTAAAAAAAACCTTATTGATGTCAGTTGTTTAATGCAGTGTATTTCTTTGGATTTCTGGCAACATTATAACAGTTCATCAATGGCATTTATTTTTAATCACACTGATCACCAAGCACACGCTGTAATTACACTGTCCCTCTATAAGTACCTACACGTCCCAGTACATACCCAGCCAACTCAAATGAGAGCAACAAATAAATCTATAGGAAAACAGGAAACAGGGGTGCAATCATACAGGGGTGTTTGGGCAGGGGGTGCAGGTTATGGAGTGCCCACATTTCACAAGGACCAGTCAGGAGTGCCCCCGAGAAAAAGAGATTTCACAAGGACCAGTCTGAAGTGCCCCCGAGAAAAAGAGATTTCACAAGGACCAGTCAGAAGTGCCCCCGAGAAAAAGAGATTTCACAAGGACCAGTCAGAAGTGCCCCCGAGAAAAAGAGATTTCACAAGGACCAGTCAGAAGTGCCCCCGAGAAAAAGAGATTTCACAAGGACCAGTCAGGAGTGCCAATGAGAAAGAGAGATTTCACAAGGACCAATTAGGAGTGCCCATGGGGAACAGACATTTC
>CM044444.1:75093836-75106651 GCA_024363595.1 Xenopus borealis
GGTCCAAGCGGGTTGCGGGTCCGGGTAGCAGATTCGTAAAAATGGACCCGCGCAGGACTCTACACTGAGGCGTTTCATGACCATTTAAAATCATGAGGCCAAAGGCGTGTTTTTAAACATGTCATGGAACTCCAAGTCTACATCTAATATTCTCATAGTTTTCAACAGGCGGTATTTTATTTATTATAATACACGAGTCATGTGACAGAAATGACATCACTATAATTTACAGGATATTCATGGCTTTTCACCAGCACGCCTTGAATATATCCATTTGTATTGAAAAAATTAAAAGCAGCATAGAAAAAAACATCAAGTATCTGTGTGTACTTTTTTTGTTTTCCTTCGCCCGAAACATGTCCTGAAATAAAACACTTTTGCAGTTAACCTGCGAGTGCCAGACTCTACTTTCATATTCACAAATACTTCAGCCCCTGATTGGACTAGGGCAGAGTCGGAGGCCAAACAAGGCAAGATTGGCAACCAGTTACTTTATACCTGATATTATGATCTGTATGTAAACAATGGAATTGATGAATAGTTAGTGTAAGTGTAAAAATAAACAGCAGTACATAATATATATTGTGCACTTTGGGTTGAGGGTTGTACAGCCTTAGGCCCCTTAACTAAAAGGGGAATTCAACCCCCCTGGCGCTAGGCCCCCTCCCTCCTTGACTACCACTCCCCCCCAGGCTATTTCCCCTAAGTCGCTTCTTACCCCTGTGTAGGTCCCCTCCAGCGAAGTTCACAGGGATCCGGCTCCGGACGCTGGTACTACTGCACATGCGTACAAAGTTCAATCGGCGAACTCCATGCGCATGCACAGTAGTACCAACGTCCTACTGCGCATGCACCACAGGATCCAGGAAGAAGCCACTGGAAGAGAAGATGGCATCCGTGAACTTCGCTGGAGGGGACCTACACAGAGGGGCAAGTAGTTACTTAGGAGCAATAGCCCAGGGGGAGAGGTAGGCCAGGGGGGGGAGGGGCCCCCGGGGGTGGGGGTTAGTGCCGGGGGGGTTGAATTCCCCTTTAAGGTGGCCATAGATTTCCTGCAATATCCGACGAACGATCTCCTGACCTGCCACTAACCTTCAGTTTAAATAAAAAGTAGTGTGCTAGCAGGGTGGAACTCTATTGTACAGACCTGAGCTTAAAAACACAACCCTAGGTCAGGTAGCCAATGCTGCTATTAGTTTAGAAAGGAAGTTATCACTTTAAAATTGAGGGAGCCTTATCACTTGAGCTTAATTACTAGGTGTATAGAAAGCAAACTTACTCTAATGCCCAGATGTCTCTCTCCGATGACTGGGTTTAAAATAATCAATTACACTACCACTCCCCAAGACTTGCACAAGCAAAACAGCAGCAAGTCTCCTTCTTTCTGGAATCTCTGGACTTTCTCAAGGTTATGGGAGCAACTCTGGGCTAATGAGTCTGCCTCTCCCTAAAAATCCCTGCACAAACCCACTGACACGGCTCTCCCACTGTCCTGCACAACTGCTCCATGGATTATAATGTACACACCATCGTCTCAGAAACAAGCGTATGGCAGATCTGTTAGTTGCAAATAGTTGTAATTATTTCACGTGAGAAGCAAGCAGTATGGTGTAGAAGAGCATAGCGGACATGCATGTTAGTCATGGTATATTCTAATGTATAGTGAATACCCCAATGTGTAAGAAAACGCTTAGGTCAGGGCTGTATAACGGGTGTTGCCGCTATATGGACAAGCTGTAGGGAATTTTAAGCGCAGTTCTTCCTGTGTAAATATTGTATGTTTATTTACACACCAAGAAACACTTATCCTGTATACTGGTATGTGCAGTCTATCAGACAGTCCCATTAGGATCCCAAGCCTCCTTTCTTCCTTCATTCCTTACTCTGCTCTTAAATCTTTTTTCTCCCATTTCACCTCCTTTCTTTCCCTTTCATCCCTAAAGCAAAGGCCAAATATATTGCCTTGGCAGACACGGCAGATTTTTGTGCAAAATCTTGCATTTTGGCACCAAAATCCACTGTGTCTGCCTGCAATCAAGCAGAAGCAATGTATTCAGGTGCACAACTGAGAGCAGAGCAGCACCAGGAGTGGGTTCTTGACCTGCATTTCTCTGCAATCAGACGGGTCTGACTCTAGTCTAAGAGAAATAGTTCTTCTCCTTCCACTCACTTTTACAACCTCCCCTTCACAAACCATTATTCCTTCCTTTTCCAGTTTACCTCTTCAGCCCCCCCATTTTGCTTATCCCTTTCACCATATTTTTTCCTGTTGTTCCCAATCCTCTCTCCATTCTTTTACCGTTTTAACTATACTTTTAACTCCATATGCTCCTTGCCATGCGGTGTGATATCACAGATACCATGAAAGTTGATTAGGGAGGGTGTTACTCAGTATTTGCCACTGAGGGGAACTGAAAGAACAGTGGTGGAACTACCAGGGGTGCAAATGCACCAGAGCCCGTGTGTGTGTGTGCAGGGCCACCATTAGAAATCACGGGGCCCCACACAACAAAATTGTCAGGGCCCCCACGCACCCAGGCCCCTGATCCCCGCCCACTCCACATAAAAGTTAAAAGACCACACAGACATCAGCACTAAAAAAGTAACCCCCCAGGGATCCCTTATAAGTTAAAAAAAAAAAAAAGATTGGCACCAGGGCCCCCCATAAAAGTTTTTTTTTTTAAAAAAAACATTGGTGCCAGGGCCCCTCATACAAGTTAAAAAGAATTGGGGTATCAAAAAATATTTTGTAAAAAAACATTGGTGCCAGGGCCTCCCATAAAAGGTTTTTTTAAAAAAAAAACAACTGGGTCAGTGCCCCCCAAGTTAAAAAAAAAAAACTGGTGACTAGGGCCCCCCTATAAGTAAAGAAAAAACCTTGACGCCAGGGCCCCCTTACAAGTTAAAAACAAGGGTCCTCTTACTAGTTAAAAAAAAAAATTGGGACTGCAGAAAATATTTAAAAAAAAAAAACTTTGTTGCCTAAACCCCCCCACCCCCTTACAGGTTAAATAAAAAATTGGGGCCCCATAATTTTTTTTTTTTTTTTAAATTGGTGGCAGGGGCCTATAGAGGATTAAAATAAAAAATTGGTGGCCTGGGGATTAAAAAAAAAACCAACAACCCACATTAGTGTCAGTAGAATTGAACTTGTGGCTTCAGGACTTCAATTATAACCGTTTTCGTGACCTCGGTTCTTTTCGCCGTTCAGGACTTCAGTGTCGGCTCCTTTCGGGACTTTGGGTCTTTCCGCCTCTTCAGGACTTTGTATATGTTCGGCACTTCCGCATTCTGCCTCAGGACTTCAGAAGGAGCGCACCCTTCTGCGCTCGTAAGGGGGCCCGGCTCTTTGAAAATTGCAGCATTGCCGGGCCCCCTTTCAGCCCCGGGCCACTTGTCCCCCCTGATGGCGGGCCTGTGCGTGTGCACAAAGTCATCCTGAAAATTGTCCCGGGAGGGGATTGGGTTGCATGGCCTGCACCTGGGCCTCAGTTTTTTTAGGAATAAGGTGGCTATAAAATGCAACAGTTAATAGCACTCCTACAGAATCTGACATGCAGCTAGTCCTGTTCTTAGTTTCCCAGGTTCCCTCTGTCATGTGACTTGTGCTCTGATAAACATTATTCAAAAGAGCAAACAGATTTTTGTTATAATTAATTCTGAAATATGTGGGCAGACCTGTTCTTAGTTTCCAGTTCTCCTCCCTGCCTTCTATAGGAGATAGGCAGGGAGGAGAAATCGAGCGCCGCACGTTGGATCATAGCCATATCGCCATCTCAAAAGAGGAGCGCATGCAGAGAATCGGTAAGTAATTTCTTATTAAAAACTTATCGATTTTAAAGATTTATCTCTGTTTTCGTTTATTTGTTAAAAAAAAAATAGAAATAAAAATTTATGTTAGTGTTCTTTTAAGGTGGCTGCCTACACACACCTATATGACAGCTTAAAAGAAAACAAAAAAACATTTATTGGTTCAAGAAAACATGTTTAAATGGCAGAATGAATTACTTGCAATGTACAAAGTGTAATTTAGTAATAAAATCTATACCATACAAATGATGACAGAATGAAGGGATTATTCTCAGCAGGGCCAAAGAAAAGAAATGCATCTAATGTAGCGTAGTAGAACAGTTTACAGAGTCGGAATCTGAAAATTTAAACTTCAATTTTAGAAAAACATTAAAAACTAAAAATCAGAAAAATGTTTTCTTTATTTGAACGATTGTTTTATATGGCATAGTGTGTGTGAACTATTAGAAAGTAATAAGTGTTCTGAAGGTAAATAATCCCTTTACGTGTCAGACCCAGAGAAAAGCAATTAATTAACAGACACTGCTTCCCGACACTCATTTCCCCTTAAAAAAAACTATTTTTTGGGGTGGAGGACCCATCTAAGCTTTTGCCGTTTTGTTCAGACAGATCAGCCAGGGTGCTCTGGTTACACATTTGTGATATAAGCAGTGCACAAACGGCTTATATCATGAAATCTAAGAAAATGTAAATAAAAAATAATTTTAGTATATCAAATAAAAAATCAAAGGTAATATTTGGAGACTTCCACACACACCTTTTGTCGCATTTCCTCCTGTGTCGGGACCCCGGGTAGCCATGTAAGGATTTCACAGCGTTTCATTGCAATAAGTGCAATATCCATCTGACTTCAGAAATCTCATGTTGCACTGTGACTTTAATGGAGATTGTAATCCAAATTAAGCCATGTTATTACTTCCAACACATTCTTTGTTAACACAAATAAAACTGTTTATTTCAATGATAGTGTCCATTTAATATGACAAATGTCTCTTTACACTCTCAAAGTATTAAAACAGACAAAATATTTCTGTTTCAAAGACAGATTTCCATTTATATACAAAAAGTAGACAGACTGAATAAATGCATGTATCAAAAAATCGATATTTGTAGTGTTACCCAACTTTCCCCTCCTCCTTTTGTATTATTTTAATCATACGGATAGATAATAGGCACCAGCACCCTCTAGTGGAGGACTGAATAAATTTGGCTTAATTAAAACAAAAAACACTACTAATAAAAAGTTAAAGCGGGCAACATCTAGACAGATTTATTTATCATTGTTTTGGAGCAGCGTGCATAGTGCTGAGAAAGAAGGACTTTTAGAGAAAATACTCTAGTGGAAAAAATATTGAAATATTCAAACATGGGGAAATAAACTGCAAAAATACAAGGGGTGTAAATTATTTCATAAAATCCTAATCCTTTGCTCCCGGGCTGAAATATTAGGGTGTTGGGACTTAACCGATTTTTGTTTGGACCCAGTAAGCTCTATGATGTGCTCCAGACTGATCACAAATGCAGTGAAATACAAAACAAGAGCCACAGAGTAAAAACATGGTGGATGAAGGTGCAAACTGTAGGGGCTGCCCTGGGGCCCACAGAGTAAAAACCTTATGGAGGGGAAGACTATTCCATTGTACAGGCAGCAGTAATAGAAATATTTACCAGAGCTGTAAAAAAGGAATGAACATTGATTCAGATCTAACCTGTGGTCTCAAAATTAAGCTAAAAATCCCTTGATTCCACCTATAACCGGAGCCGTTGTAGATACTGGCAGCTGCAGTTTAGAAATGGCTGTATAGAGCTGCACTGCCTTATACACCTCGCTGTGTACCAGTTACATCCCACGGAGTTTAGGTCTCAAACAATGGACAGCCCTAGGTCTATGCCACATTGTGTAATTAACCTTGGCTGCCCCCAAGCTGTTCCGATTTGACATCTTATTTACATATTTCATAGAAATGAGTAAACTGTCCAGCTTTCATAGACAGGAATAGACATTCCCTCCCTATACTGGCTTGGTCAGATCTAAAGGCTTCTCGTCATATTGCGGTGGTGGAGTCAAAGGTTCAATGGTGGTGGTGGTGGTCTGGCTCGCTTGACCGGACAGGTTTAATCTGAATTCTTTTAGGTGCAGCTTGTCAGATTTAATTCTCCTGACATTCAAAGGTTTCTTTTCTTTCCCTGAGCGGGAATTTGTCCTTTGCGGTGTCTCAGCGATTGGCCTGGTTGGTGTGGATTCATCAAGTTCTGTTAAAGACTCATAAGAAGGAAGAGACATGGGGATTCCGTCATGATCCTCAGGCGCCCTTGCGTTTGACGTTTCGTATCCAATCCTCATCACTTCATCATAGCTGGGTGCAGAATATCTGGCAATGTCCAGTTCTGAACTAAAAGAACAAACAGAAGAGAATCAGCACAGAGTTCCCAAACTGGCCCGTGCCATACATACGGTTTGCATCGATAACACATGCACTGGCCATATATTCTACATTTGTAGAAGCTGTTGCATGCTGGGATGTTTGAAATAGATTTACATGAACAATCTGTAGCTCCACTCCCTGGCATGACTACATGTGGCTGGAAACATTGATAGAAACAAAGGAAACTCAGGTAGTCCGATTTTTGGCCGATCAAGTTTGTTACACTTATTCTACACTTTGAATACAAAATCACTTTGTAGGTGGCACATGAGAAGAGGAAACTGAAAACGTAGTAGGTGTGTGATTGGCATAAAAATACACTAAACGTTATTTGTGTTTTCTGAAGCCAAAATGATAGAATGAAGAACTAGCACTAACAATTCAACTACCAACAATCAAGAGTCACAATCAACATAGTTGAAAGTTTTAGCACCAGAGCTTAAAAAATATGGCAGATTATTTACCAATAATCCTGGTTCAGTTTTAGTTAAACAACTCTCCATTTTGACCAAGAAGAAGCAGGTATTCCTGGACTTCTAAAACTGGGATCCCCAACCTTTTTAACCCATGAGTTACATTCAAATGTAAACAAAGTTGTTGAGCAACACAAGCTTGAAAATATAGTTCCAGAGCCAAATAAAGGCTGTGATTGGCTATTTGATAGCCCATGTGGACTGGTGAGCATAGCTGGTTTTTGTACAACCAAAACTTGCCTCCAAGGCCAGAATTAAAAAAATAAAGCACCTGCTTTGAGGCCACTGGGAGAAACATCCAAGAGGTTGGCAGAATGTTGCTCATGAGCCACTGGTTGGGAATCACTGGCTTATCAAAGTCAGACTTAAGGTGGCCATACACGTAGAGATCCACTCGTTTGGCGATGTTGCCAAACGAGCGGATCTCTCCCCGATATGCCCACCTTGAGGTGGGCGATATCGGGCTGATCCGATCGTGGGCCCTAGGGCCCAACGTTCGGATCAGTACGGGCGGTCGGATCGTGGGACCGCATCAACGAACAGATGCGGCCGCGATCAGACGGGATTTTTAATCCTGCCCGATCGACATCTGGCCGACTTTCGGCCAGATATCGATCGGGAAAGCCCGTCGGAGGGCCCCCACACGGGCAGATAAGCTGCCGACACTTTTATCTGCCCGTGTATGGCCACCTTTACACCTTTGACAGACTGAATTGGAACTCACAATAATGCTAAAGATTAAGTTTCATTTATACTGTAGTAGAAGAGTCCGTGTGAAGGGAGTAGAAGACATAAGAATGTTTTGCCACAGGCTGGATAGAAATTCTGCCTTTTCAAGGTATAATGACCCAGTGTTTAAGGATGATCTGAGCAAGCCAACCATGTCCAACTGTCATAGTTTTTGTAAAATACACATCAATAAGTTACTTAGGCAAAATTCTGTTTCTGGACATTTCATAAGCTACATAAAACATACAGAAAGATATGGCGGCAGCCTGGCTAGAGAAGATTTCACATCAGAGCCTGCCGTACTATGTAAAGCAAAGTAATGTGCGCAGAGTACAATCAGGCAGCAAACACATTTTCTTAAGAGCAGCTAAATCTCATATCTGTCATTTTTAGCAGCTGTTAAAGAGGAGCCGAAAGGAAAATATGTGATTCCAGCCTTAACATTCCCAGAGATTTGCCTGTTCAAAATGAACTGAGATTTGGCATTCTGTAGCTCAGTGCTTTAGCATTTTATGTCTAAGAGATCTACTGGCCAACAATTCTACTTTTAAAACCCATATAAACAGCGTCTGACTGGGGGGATGGTGCGGAGGCCCGGAGGCTGCAGCCTTTTTTGGTTTTGGTTTTTAAAAGTAGGATTGTTGGCCAGTAGATCTCTTGGACATAAAGCGGAGTCTTCTGTCCCCTTGCCGTCCCCCCATGTGCGATCATACTGTTATCTGTCATGTTAGGGACACGGCCGGGTTAAGGGAGGGCCCAAAAGACCCGAGACCCACAGGGTATTTTCCCGATGTCCCGCCAGCCCAGTCCGACCATACATATAAAGTTCCCTGAAATAAATTTGCGACGCTTCTCATTCATCCAGGTCACGGAATGTCTGTAGAAATAAATCAAATCAACTGGACTTGATCTTTCACCAGTCATCCAACTGGCTTTCTCAGTTCTGAATTGAGTAAGCCAGTTGGATGGCTGGTGAAAGAAAAACACAAGAAGTCCAACTGTGCTCTAAAATACAGTGTTTTACTATTCATCATCACCATCCTCCCACCACATTACATTTCTCTGCAGCTAAAGGGCTTGTATTTCTGGGCCACCCCTGGGAATCTCACAAATTGCAATAGATTGTCAGTTTCTCACCGTTACACAAACTAGCAGATATTGTGACATTGCAGGGAATATGCTCTATAGATTCCTTGTTGACACAATGTTGTGTGTCGCACCCCTGTATTGAGACACTGAGAGGCGTGCCTATGCTCCTTATCTTATATCACTTGTCTGACACGTGAATGCCAAGCTTAGATTTCCCCATACACATTCCAGAGGCTGGGGCTTGGCAGTCACATGAGGGGCTCCCCTATTGAAATGACTTTAAATACTTAGTGGCAATTTTATTATGTGGTGGAATAAATGGTGGAATAATTCGCCACACATTGCTGTGTAAAAAAACGGAGCAAAAATGGCAATTGTCTGTAGCAGTTTAAAATAATGGCTGCAAACCTGGCATTCACATGACGTAAAACATCACACACCTTGATAGGTTCGCCATTTTAAACAGTTTTTCTAGTGAATTTCATTTTCCACAGCATAATAAATAGGCCCTAAAAGTCACATTAGAAAAACTTACCAGAATAAACCTGCTCACTTTGGGACCCCCAGACATGTAAAAAAAGTGTCACTTTCCACCCTGGGAGGAAACAATAAATACTTCCTAAACAAGTATGTTGTAAGTAGAACTAAAACAAGTGCCATATTGCCACCCGCATGAAGCTAATCTCACAATAACATCCAGTTAACTTGTAGATTTAGTTAGGGATGCATTCAATCCAACATTCAAGGATTCAGCACTACACCCAAAACCTAAAGAAACACAACTTTAAAGCACTGGTCAACTAAAAACAAATATTTTCCATTTTTTATTTTGCTTTAAATCAGAATATGCCAATTACTGTTAAATCTAAAGTACTAAATGTTTCGTAGAGAGTTTCTGTATATCCGAATCCAAAAATGATGGATTTGGCAACTAATTTTAAAACTAGAAAACTAGGAAAATTAGGATGAGATTTGGGGAGAATTCCTAAATACACCTGGAACCTTGATGGCCAATAAAGATGAGATTTTGGGGCAAACATTTGCTGCCCTAGAGATCGTTGGAAAGGTAGCTTATGTTTATTGTGAGCAAAGAGAGGCCAGACTAATGCTGGAACTCAAAAGGAGGAGGAGGGGTGTGAAAAAAAAGACCAAAAATATCAATCTATAGGTTTGATCAGTGAAATGACGAAGAACTTAAATAGCTGGCCGATAGACAGCAGCCAATTCTCAAAATGTTGACAACCACCCAAACCTCCAAAATGAGCCCATCAGTAGCCAACAAGAAGGTTGGCCAACATCACTGGACAATAACGCATGTATTTGATTTTCTATGATATAATTCACCTCTGCTCTTCTGTTTATTGAAATGAATGTGGATTCCACCACATTTTTTTCAAAAATCAGCAATACATATCATTAACCAAACATGCTGGAAAAATATTTTACGCTTAAAGGAGAATCCAACCTGCAATGAAAAAAAACCCTCCCCTGTGTAGACCCCCCTCCTTCCAGCCTACCCCCCCAAATGCCCCTAATGTTTGCTTACCTCTCCTGCAGACTCAGACCACGGGAGTTCAAGGCAGCCATATTCTTTCTTCGGTCTCTTTTGGAAGTATTGGATTTTGCGTTGCATGCGCAGAGATTTCTGGACCCGAACCACTGAGCATGCACCGAATGTCACGAAAATGTCCAAATGGGAAATCTTTGTGACTTTCAGGGCATGTGCAGAGGTTCAGGTCCGGAAGTCTTCTCCAACTGTGCATGTGCTGAAACTTCCGAAAAAGACAGAAGAAAGAAGATGGCTGCCTGCAACTCCGGTGGCACAAATCTGCAGGAGGGGTAAGTAATAAATTAGGGGCATTTCCTGGAGTAGGCTGGGGGAGGGCTTTTTTCATTACAGGTTGGATTCTCCTTTAAAACTAGAGGCCAATACTGTCAACCCTGTGCATTATCTTTACAGGCGCATTCATATAACATAGCGTTAATTGTCCTCATACTGCCCTAGACTAAGAAACTGTATATCTATAGAAAAGTACTGCTGCTGCTAGGCTGCCTATCTAGAAAGGTCTGAAGGGGCTATAGATTAATCAAGAATTGTTGTTACTTTCACTTTCAAGCTGTACAGAAAGTCCTGTGTATGCACAGCGACACCGGCAGGCCATTTGTATAAACACCACAATAATACACATAGAAACTGGGCTTCCCTGGTGCAGTGACTGGACGACTTCTTAGTGGTCAATGATTCCAAATGTCCACAGAGTCCTCCAACCACCGACCTCTAGTAGCTCTAATTTGCCAGTTTTTCTTGGACTGCGGGGTTTCTTCATTCACGTCTCGGCTGTATTTATAGGAGGGAGGTGTACATGGGACGTCTCTCATTCTGTTATACATGACGCCCAACTGGAAAATACTGCTTTCAGCAGACTGTAAAAAATAATGCACAGGAATGCATCTGCCGTCAGAGGGAAAGTTGCAGGAACATGAGGTATTTGCTCTTGAGCTATATGTTCTGAAACACAAATCCCATTTTACTATAATGAAACTATGAAAAAAAAAAGACTAGAGTTTCCTCCTCAACAGCTTTGGCCTCTAAAGATTAGATTGTGTATGCAATGTAGAGAGATAAATTAGCAAATAAATAGAAGTGCCAGTGCAATTCATGGTTTGCCTCAAACTATTTAAATTTAGATTGACATCTTCAGCTAGAGAGCAGGTAGGACATTCCCAGGGGCATCACCACTGCACAGCTTTCTGAACGTCAAAAGAGGAGTAGCCAACTACCCATAAACCAATGCAGAGATACAACACACACACGGAATACAGATGAGAAGCCCCAAAGAATAGTAGCAATGATTATAGCTCCAAACCTAATTTTAGCCAGAGCAAGAGCAGAAGAAGTTTAAGATATTTGTCCACCACTGCAACACATACAATGTGCATGGCGACATTCTCAATTTGACAAATAGAGTAAAGACACACAGTAAGATTTCACACCCACTGTTAAATCTGCTACTGTGGGCAACACAACATGCCACAGAACAATAGGATTTCTGCAAGTAAAACATATACTCGCTGGCTGACCTAGTGTTATTCTATGGCAAGACATTTTTCGGAAGTTTTGTCACCCCTGGTTGCAGATTTAACTAGAGACGGCAAATCTTACCAGGTGTCATTGCCCTTATTGTATATTATACAACGCTCGGCAGGAGCCTGATGCAATAAGGGTTGCCACTATTTTTTTTGTATGAAAATAGGCAGGAGGCGGGACGGTGATGCAGGGGGCGGACCAGTGATGACTGGAGGCTGGGCGGGTGCTGTGAGGAGGCGGGGCAGGTGACGTGGGGTGGGGATGAATAATGACATTGCAATCAGCTGATCGCCATGTCATTTACTTCAATGTCCTTGTCCAGATTTCTGAATTTGGAGAAAAAAAAACAGGCTGTCCGGGTGAAATCCAGACAGGAGACAACCGTAGATGCAATACTTTTTAAATTTATATAAATAAAACCTCATGTACCTCAAACATGTATAGAATTTACTCAGCAGCTGAGCAATACATTGTGTGTAGTAGGCTCAAGACTGGACTATTATACAATAAATGGGATGCTACTCATCTTTTCATCATGCTGCCGATAGCACTGTGCAAATGTAATTCTCTACGGCTAATTAGCATCTAATTAAGATGCACTCTGAAGACTGCAGTCACATAGCACAGCTTAGCCTTGCTGAAGAATGGGTCAGGATTAAAATAAGGAATGAGGCGTGTGCCCAGCAATACAAGCAAAAGTGTAACTATGATTGACTTCAGGGAGGCATCACATTTAGCCGCTTGCTCATTTCACCTATTAAAAAAAAAAAAAAGGAACAGAACATTTCTTTACTGCATTTATAAAAAATGATAAGCAACCGCAGGCTGTTGATTTTCTCATATTTGCCACACAAGAGCAATATTCCGTGCACCAGAAAAAGAACAATGCCGAGACAATCACACACTTTCCCCACAGGAAAACATCTGTGCCAAGAGCAGTTGCTGCAAATTAGAATATGTAATAGAGAATGATTTATGAGTGAGAATAAATACGATTGCAGGCATACAGAGGACGTATGAAATGTAGTACAGGTATGGGACCTTTATCCAGAATGCTTGGCATGGGAGGCTTTCCGGATAACGGATCTTTCTGTAATTTGGCTCGTCATAGCTTAAGTCAACAAGAAAATCATGGAATCATTAAATAACCCCAATAGGCTAGTTTTGCTTCCAATAAGGATTAATTATATATATATATAT
>CM044444.1:75114234-75193335 GCA_024363595.1 Xenopus borealis
AAAAAAAAAAAAAAAAAAAAAAAACAAGTATAGCCCTTATGTGTGATCCACATATACACCTAACCATTAAAATACATTCAACAGTTATATTTAACTTGGAGTAAAAATATGCTCTGGCAAAATCTTGGGAGAAACAGGTATAATGTTACATCACCTAGAAACTATAATTATGGCATGTCACCAAAATACACAATATAAACGAAGAACATTTCATGCTGATGTCCCTGATCTTTATAATTAAACTATTTAATAGCAAGAAGTGGGAGCTCAGGAGAGGAAATGTTCCTTTTTGGCTAATTGGTTGTTTACAACGATCCTACAGCCGAGATGCTCAGTAATCAAAAGGAAGATTCCTGCTTCAAAAAAAAAAAAAAAAAAGATGGAGTGTAAAGTTGAACTAACATTTCTGCTATCTTTTTGGAGAAAGTTTAGAAATCCTAATTGCCTACAAAAGGTTATATAACCAGCCATACAAGAATGACTGCAGTGCAGACAGAGCATAATTACCTATCAGGAAGATTTTAAGAGCTCCGGACAGTCCTGGTACACAGAGGCCCAATGAGCCCACACAGAGCCCAAACACCCCCCCCCCCACCAGCCCACTAAATACTGACTTTCTATGGGACCTTATAGCAGCCCCTCTGGCTTTTGCCAGAACCCACAGATTGCCAGACTACCTGTACCAAGAACTGTTGTCCGCTTGATGCAGGCACATGCAATGGGTTTCAGTAAAGAAACACACGAGTTTGCATTCTGGTGCCAAAATCCTGCACCCACACCAACACAATGGCAAGTCTACAATTAATTATTATTACTTTTCTATTCAGCTCCTATTCATATACCAGTCTCTCATTCGTATGACCTTCTGTAGACCTTTGGACCTTCTGAACAATTAACTACAAATTGTAAAAGATAGACCAATTGCAAATTGTCTCAGAATGCTACTTTCTACATTATACTAAAGGTTGAATCAAAGGTTTAAAGGGCTAGTTATTTCAGTACATAATTGGGGCAAGGTCTCTGCCCCTGAACAGGCAATTAAAATGAATATTTGTAGGACTGTAAAATAAAAGCAGGGCATTAGAGCAGCAGTGCATACAATGCATGTGGATACCAAAAAACACAAATATTGCATAAATCATGCATGCTGCCCTAGTCCTACGGGTCAATGCCATGAAGAGAAAGGAAGACTTCTGCAGGAACATGGATCATTTAGTATCTGCTCATGTGCACTGGGTTCTATACTATGTCAGTAGGTAAGTATCCAGGATATGGAGGAGGTGGACAGTCCCTTCTAACCATAATAATACAGGTATGGGATACGTTTTCCGGGAAACCCTTTATCTGAATTACGGAATGACCATCTCCCATAGACTCCATTTTATCCAAATAATCCAGATTTTTAAAAATGTAATAATAATGTATCATGCCATGCCTAGAATATATGCCATGAAACAAAAGTTATTCTTATATAGAGCTATATTGTGATAAAGAAGGACCAAGTGTGCTCCCTATGCTTGGTCGAGTGCTAGAAAACTGGGAATTCTGGGAAGAAAGTGGTGTAACCTAATTGTTATATGGCAGAAACATAGTAAAACCTGCTCCTGTAACCAATAACAACCAATGAGATCTTTGCTTTCAAACAGGTAACCAATAGATAGCACCTACAGACTGGCTTTGTTTTTTCAACCAGACTGCTCATTAAATGGGGCAACCACAAAATTCACATTACTAAATCCGTCAACATTTCTTCAGGGAGATTAGTAGCCCAAACAAGAGGCGATTTGTTGCCGGATGACTAAATCTCCCCAAATCTTTACACGTGTCTCTGCCCCGAAGATTATAAGAGCACAAGTCACATGACTGGGGTCAGCTGGGAAACTGACAATATGTCTAGCCCCATGTCAGATTTCAAAATTATTAATTTGAACCGGACAGCCCGGTATTTTGAAGGGCTGCCCGGTTCAATGCTTCCTGCCCGGTTTTCCATATAAGGAAAACCGGGCGGGATTAGCTTGATTGACGCCGCGATCAGCCAATCGGCGATCGCGGCGTCATAGCTCCGCCCCGTGACCGCCCACTGCCGTCACAGGACCGCCCACTGACGTCACGGGACCGCCCCGTGACATCACGGGACCGCCCCGTGACGTCATGGGACCACCCCCCTGTCCGGCTTGAGCCACAGGGAAAGGTGGCAACCCTAGTTTCAGTGCAGAATTCTGCTGGAGCAGCACTATGCATTTTCCCCATGACAGTATGACTTTAACAGAAAGGAAGAAAGGGCTGTGATAGATTTCCCTGCACTAACAGAACCAGTGTAACTATGTCACAGCGCAATGTAGCAGATCAATAAAATGCTTTGTGTTTATTCACAGAGTAGCCAGTAGCGGCTTTGTGTTCCAAACATGAAGACATTCAATCTGTCTGGGAAAGTCAAGCTGGTGAGGCATTCCATTAACAGTAACAAAGCATTCACAAGATTCCACTTATTCCATAAAGGGCAAATCCTACCATGTACTTTTGCTACCTCGTGAGTCACACTCTATAGCTAAACCTGCTCATGGCAACCTGAAAATAATATATGACAAAACTCGGAACTTTGAGATAAATAAAGGTCTAATAAATACTTTAGTTCCTGAAAGACTACTATGGGTTGTTACATAAAGGGCCATATAAATCATTATGCAAGTGCATTTCTGAAAAAGTAAATTTCCATAAATAGCCTTCTTGCATATTATATTTTCACAATGTGCCTTAAAGGAATTGTTCAGTATAAAAATAAAAACTGTGTAAATAGATAGGCAGTGCAAAATAAAAAAGGTTTCTAATATAGTTAGTTAGCCAAAAATGTAATGTATAAAGGCTGGAGTGACAGAATGCCTGACATAACAGAACACTACCTGCTTTTCAGCTCTCTTCTTTACCACTGACTGGTTACCCTGGTTACCAGGCAGTAACCAATCAGTGACTTGATGGAGGGCCACATGGGACATAACTGTTTGCTTTTCAATCTGAGCTGAATGGTGAGGATCAACTGCAAACTCAGTGAACAGTTATGTCCCATGTGGCCCCCCTTCAAGTCGCTGACTAACTCAAAGTTAAAGAGCTGAAAAGCAGGAAGTTGGATTCTGGCTATTATATTAGACATTCAGTCACTCCAGACTTTATACATTACATTTTTGGCTAACTAACTATATTAGAAACCTTTTTTTATTTTGCACTGCCTATCTATTTATCCAGTTTTTATTTTTACACTGAACTGTTCCTTTAAGAGTTGGGGCAGATTCAGGGAAATTAAATCGCCAAGCGACTAAATCGCCTCTTCTGCGGGGTGTCAATCTCCCCGCTGTTTGCTTGAATGAAAAATCGCCTATGCTAATGCACTCACGGCGCTTCAATTTCCCAAGTCGCCCGAAGTTGCACTAGGAAACTTAGGGTGACTTTGGAAATCGAATTGCAAAAAGTGCATTAGCGCAGGCGATTCTTCATTCAAGCAGACGAAAGGCAGGAAGAAGGCAGTTCAGGGAGATTGTCGCCCCGCAGAAGAGGCGATTAGTCGCCAGGCGACTAAATCTCCCCGAATTTGCCAGTCTGCCCCAACCCTTAAAGGGATACGGTCATGGGAAAAAATTTTTTTCAAAATGCATCAGTTAATAGTGCTGCTGCAGCAGAATACTGCATTGAAATCCATTTCTCAAAAGAGCAAACTGATTTTTTTATATTTCATTTTGAAATCTGACATGGGGCTAGACATATTGTCAATTTCCCAGCTGCCCCAAGTCATGTGACTTGTGCTCTGATAAACTTCAATCGCTCTTTACTGCTGTACTGCAAGTTGGAGTGACATCACACAGGGTCTCATATCTATTGTATTGAACTTCGACCAGGTCTAACCCTGGCGAAGTAAAGTCTAGCGCAAGAGGGAACGTTCATGTGAGGGCTACTCACCCTGGTGGTCTAGTGGTGGTGCGACGCGGACACCCGCCGCACCAATCCTTATTGCCGGCATCCTCTTCTTAGTGTGCACGCGGCGCGCACTTCCTCAAATTATAGGCGCAGTGGTGTGAAGTTTAAAATATTTAAAGGGGCATTTTGCTTAGTGTCATTGCCGTGATAGGTTTATTCCTGGTGCCTTTCTGTGCTGTTAAGCTTCTGTTCCTGATTCTGTGTTTGACCCTGCCTGACTCTTGACTACGCAACTAGGCATGTCCCATCTATCCCCTGAGGAAAAGGCACGCAGGCGTTCCCTGGGTCTTTGCATTTATTGTGTGAATCCGTGTAATAATAGGCCGGGAAACGCCCAAGCCTAGATGGAGAAGGGGAGCTCCATTTGGTCGCAGGCTTTTACTCTCCCCAATCTGCCTCAAGAATTTTGTTACCAATCAAATTAACCTGGCCTACGGGCTTTATTTTTATGTCTGCTTTTGTCGGGAGCTGAAGGAAATTTCTTAGATGCTGCTTTTGCAGCCAAAAATAATATTTCTTTGGTTCCTTTATGTACTCCTTTGAAAATATTAGCGGTGGACAAAAGACCCTTAGGGTCAGGTATTGTGTCTTAAAGGATGGTGTCCTTAGCCATGTGTATTAACAACTTGCATTGTGAGGAGATAACCTTTTATATCATTGAAGGTGCTTCTTCTCTCATTCTGGGGCTACCATGGTTATTAAAAAACAACCCACATATTGATTGGGTGTCCAGGGAGATCCTTGGTTGGGGTTCTAATTGCCAAGGGTTCTGCATTCCTTATGTTGTGGCCACATCCACTCTTGAGGGCTTACCTGCAGCTTACTCTGATTACGCTGATGTTTTTTCTAAGAGGGCTGCTGAGACCTTACCCCCACACATAGGCAGTATGACTGCCCAATTGATTTAATTCTGGGTTCCATTCCTCCTCGTGGGAGAACATATCCTCTTTCCTTGCCAGAAGCCCAGGCAATGGAAGATTACATTAAGGAAAGCCTAGAAAGAGGGTTCATTAGGCCCTCTAATTCCCCGGCTGGGGCAGGTTTCTTTTTTGTGGGTAAGAAGGACGGGATCTTTGCCCCTCTATAGACTACAGGGGTCTAAACAAGATAACTATTAAGAATTGCCATCCCCAACTTTTTACCCCTACTGAAAGACTTGGAAAGTAAAACTCTAAACTGGAAAAGATTGAACCTATCCTGGTTCGGAAGGATTCAAGCGGTTAAAATGATTCTTATGCCCAAAATTTTATACCCACTCCAAGTTTTGCCAATCCAGATACCGAGGGCCTTTTTCTCCTCAGTCAAATCTATTTTATCCACTTTTATTTGGGGTGGGAAAAAAGAATCAAACATACAATTTTGATTAGAGCAAAGGATGAAGGGGGATTATCCATTCCAGAAGCATCAACTTACTATAAAGCAATACATTTAAATAGAATTCTGCAATGGTACAAGCAAAAAGAGGATAAAAAGTGGATTTTTATTGAAAAATCCAACTCAGAAATCCCACTAGAAAACCTCTTATGGGTCCAGAGAGAAACAGCCTTAAAATATATTAAAAATCATCCAACCATTAACCCAACACTTGATATTTGGTTTCAGATCAGAGAAAAATTAGAACTATCACCTAAACCATTTATTCTCCAACCACTAAATTTGAATCCGGAATTTGCCCCAAGCCTAGACGAAAGATGCTTCGCACCATGGAATAGTATCAACAATACACCTACCAAATTAAGGGACTTCTATAAAAAGGGGATTAAGTTATCACTATCTAAGATTAAAAAAAAATGGGGAAGACATCCTAGAGACCTATGGTGTTTTAACCAATTATCACATTATCTGAAATCAATCACACAAGTGGGCTGGGAAAGGAAACTCACGAAATGGGAAAACATCATGGAAGGAGCCCAGATACTTAAAAGACCCCTGTCAAGTATTTACAAAATACTCATCCAGGCCAAGGATATCCCTCAAGCCCCTTGCATAAAAGATTGGGAAAAAGAAGCGGATATAATCCTAGATAATGAAAAGTGGAGGAAAATATTTAAAGCAGTTCATAATAGCTCAGTAGCATCCAAAACTAGAGAAACAATGTATAAGTTGACCACAAGATGGTACCTTACACCAGTTCGGTTAAAACAAATATACCCTGGGTATAGCAGCTTGTGTTGGAGGTGTGGATTGGCAGAGGGAACTTATATTCATTTGTGGATTGATTGTACTATACTAACTGAATATTGGTCACGAATTAGTAAAGTCATAAACAATCTAACTAATATTGATATAAAACAACTAGATAAAACACTTATCTTCTTGCATTTTGTGTCGTAGTGAAATAATATAATTAGTGATAAACTATTCCTTCACTTAATCCAAACAGCTAAAGCTATTATCCCAGGTAAATGGAAATCGAAGGCCTCTCCCACCTTTACAGAATGGCTTAGAAAAGTGGAAGAAATACGCAAACTAGAAGAACTGATCTATATTACTAGAAATGAGAGTAATAGATACTGGGAAGTTTGGAAACCCTGGATTAAATATATCCGATCTGACAATAAATAAGTAAATAATCATTCAAATAATAAAGGATAATAATAGAGCATATATTGAATTGGGAATATATTCAAAAGTAAATCCCAAATATCAAACTATTAAGGTCACCCAAATGTCTTCCAATGGAAATAAAATGAAACTCATATGTGGATCCAGAACTTAAGATGCTATAACGGATTGTATTATAACATGTTTACAATGCTTCTAAAACCATGTTCTTTTCTATATAAAAGATGTATAATATGCAACCTATGTAATTACTATATGACCCCCTCCCCCCCCTCTTTTTTTTGCTTTCTGTACCCTGTTCCTTTCCCTTTCTTTTTTGATATATAAAAAAGTAAATAAATAAAGATTATTACAAAAAAAAGAATCGCCATCCCCTTCCTTTGATTTCTGAACTCTTTGACCGTGTGAAAGATGCCAGAATCTTTACCAAGCTTGATCTTAGATGGGTTTATAATCTCATACGTATCAGGGAAGGGGATGAGTGGAAAACTGCATTCAATACCAGTAATGGCCACTACGAATACCTGGTTATGCCCTTCGGTCTCTGTAATGCCCCAGCAGTGTTTCAGGAATTTGTCAATGACATTTTCCGGGACCTGCTGGGGATATTCGTAGTGGTCTATTTAGATGATATTTTGATTTTCTCTTCTGACATTAATGAGCACCGTAATCATGTTCGTGAAATATTACGTAGATTAAGAGAGAATAATCTCTATGCGAAACTAGAGAAATGTACTTTTGAGGTTTCTTCTATTCAGTTTTTTGGGGTATTTTATTTCTAACAAAGGTTTAGAGATGGATCCAAGCAAAGTGAGAGCTGTCCTGGATTGGACCCAACCCCTTTCTTTATGTGATACCCAAAGATTTCTTGGTTTCGCTAATTATTATCGCCAATTTATTAAGAATTTCTCCATTATTGTTGCCCCTATCACCAATTTAACTAAAAAGGGAGCTGATCCCAGTTTATGGCCTCCTGAAGCTTTGCAAGCTTTTGAATTTCTAAAAAAAAGTTCAGTTCTGCCCCTATCCTTCGTTATCCTGACTCAGCACTTCCTTTTATTGTAGAGGTGGATGCTTCAGAAGTAGGAGCTGGGGCAGTCCTTTCTCAAGGAGCTTTGAATCTATCTCTTCGGACTCCAGTGAGTGTTCTCTCATTATTCCCAAGGAGTTAATTGTGGCAACTTTAGAATCCGACCTCTCTTCCTTACTAGCCCCTTTACAATCCTCTGCTCCTGTTGATACCCCCTCTGATAGATGGTATGTACCTGAAGAGTTTAGGGAGCAAGTATTGAAGGAGGTACACGATTCCAAAATGGCAGGTCATCCAGGTATTGCAAAGACCATTTCTTTGCTGTCTCGTCATGTTTGGTGGCCTTCTTTCAAATTAGATGCTAAAACCATTGTTAATTCTTGTCCGATTTGTCAAAGGTCTAAATCCTCTCATAATTTATCCCAGGGTCTGCTAAATCCATTACCCATCCCTCAAACCATGGACCCACATTTCCATGGATTTTATTGTTGATTTGCCCCCATCTCAAGGGAAAACTGTGATTTGGGTGGTAGTGGACAGGTTTAGCAAAATGGGCCATTTCATTTCGCTCCCATACCTCCCTTCCGCTAAAACCCTGGCTGATCTGTTCATTTCTCACATTTTTAAGTTGCATGGTTTTCCAGAAAATATCGTCTCTGATAGGGGGGGTTCAATTTGTTTCTAAATTCTGGCGTGCTTTCTGTTCTTTAATTGTCCTTTTCTTCTGCCTACCATCCCCAGACTAATGGCCAAACCGAGAGAGTGAACCAATCCCTTGAGCAATATCTGAGATGCTATGTCTCTGATAACCAGTCCGCTTGGTCTGAACTTTTGCCTTGGGCGGAGTTCACATACAATAATGCTTCTCATTTTTCCTCTGGGGAATCTCCTTTTTTCATAGTTTATGGATTGCATCCCAAAGCCTTTTCCTTTTCTGGTTCTGCTTCTCCTTCTGTGGAAGTTTTCTGAAATTTGGTCCCAGGTTCACAACTCTCTGTCAGCAGCTTCCTCTGCTCAGAAAAAGGCTGCTGACAGATCCCGTAGGGAGGCACCTCAGTACAATGCGGGGGACTTAGTATGGTTATCCACAAAAAATATCAAGCTGAAAGTTCCCTCTCCCAAACTTGGTCCCAGGTTCATTTGTCCATATCCCATCATTTCCATAATCAATCCTTCCTCAGTTCGTTTAAAATTACCTGCTAATTTCAGAATATCCAACTCTTCATTTTTCTCTTTTAAAACCTGCTTCTAATATTCAACACTTGGCTGTTCCTCCCCCAGTACTGGTTGAAGGTCAGCCTGAATATGAGATCCAAGAGCTCCTCGATTCCCACCTTGTCAGAGGTAAACTTCAGTATCTGATTAAGTGGAAGGGCTATGGCCCTCAGGAAAACTCTTGGGTCTCAGTTGATGACATCAAGGCTGATCGCCTCAGGAAGCAATTCCATTCTAAATTTACTGGGAAACCTGGGGGTCCAGTGGTCCCCCCTAGAGAGGGGGGTAATGCGAGGGCTACTCACCCTGGTGGTCTAGTGGTGGTGCGGCGGGGACGCCCGCCGCACCGATCCTTATTGCCGGCATCCTCTTCTTAGTGTGCGCACGGCGCGCTCTTCCTCAATTTATAGGCGCATGCGCACTGACAAAGTGACGTCAGCGCGCAGTGATGCGAAGTTTGAAATATTTAAAGGGGCATTTTGCTTAGTGTCATTGCCCGTGATAGGTTTATTCCTGGTGCCTTTCTGTGCTGTTAAGCTTCTGTTCCTTGATCCTGATTCTGTGTTTGACCCTGCCTGACTCTTGACTACGCTGTTATCTGTATCCTGACCCGAGCCTGTTTTCTGACCACCAATACTGCCTCATCCTTATCTGTTTGATTACCCGGTTTTGACCCTTGCCTGCCTGACGATCATTACTATCTGCCTGCCTCGATCCAGCCTGTCTAACCACGAATCTGCCTATTTCCATCTGTACCGTGACCTTCGGCCTTTATAGACTATTACTACAGTCGTGCCCCATTGCAAGCCAGAACTCCTGCTCGTAGTAACGACCCTTCGTCAGTGCGCAACTTCGCCTGGCGTAAGGGTGCGAAGTTGTGTTAGTCTATCTACTTCGCTAGCGAAAATTCGCCAGTCAGTAAATTAGCAAAGTTGCGAAATTAAGTCACGCTGGCGAATTAGCACTAGCATTAGCCTCTTCGCACTTTAGTGAATTTGCCCCACTGTCTCTTAAAGGGCAAGGACATAAGGCTAGAAATGCTGTATTTGGTATACTTAACATAAACATGAACTTGCTGCACCACAAGCCTAATCAAACAAATGATTTATGCTTTCAAAGTTGGCCACAGGGGGCTGTCAGCTTGTAACTTTGTTATACATCTTTGCAAGACTAGACTACATACACATGCTCAGTGTGGTCTGGGCTACTTAGGGATCGTCAAATGATCAAAAAAACAAAGCTGCTTGAGTTCTGCATGGCTGGTAAGTAAGGCAGGGGCTCCCCCTGCTGTTTATAAGTATGATTGTTTCCCTGACAGAAGTTAGGGACCGTCTGACAATTCCTATCCACAGCACTAAATGAAGGGAGACTTTCACTGCCTACAGTCATGTTTCTTATAAAAATGTTACACATTTTTTAATTAAAGTATATTGGAGATAGATTTCTTTTTCATTAAAGAAAGTAAAAATGGGATTTTATTTCTTTGCCCTTCCTTGCCCTTTAAGATTCAGTTCAAAGACAGACGTCTTGACATTTTCCTTTAGAATTCTCTGGTATAGTTCAAAATTAATTGTTCAATCAACAACGGCAAGGCATCCAGGCCCAGATGCAGCAAGACAGGCCCAAACAAGAATACTCCCACCATCATGTTTCACAGATGGGATAGGCTGGAATGCAGTGTTTTTCTTTCTCCTTATGTAGCTGTCCAAAAAACATTCTTCCACTATCCTTACGGTTAGTCTACATGATCTTTAGCAAACTGTAGACAGTCAGCAATATTTTTGCCATGATAAACATCCACAAATGTGTTGTACCTGTATGGGTGATCAGACTTTGCTGGATCCCTGTTCTTTAAATAAAACAGGATCTCTCACTCACACCTGATTGTCATCCCACTGACTGAAAACACCAGACACATGCAATGTTATTGGATCATTTTTCCCCAATAAACATATGAGCAATTTAAAATTTCTATTTCAACTAGGTTTTCTTCATCTATTTTTAGGACTTGCTTGGAAAAAAAATATACAAAGTCATATGAAAAAGTCTGAGAACCCTGCTTAGCCTGCAATAATAATTTACTCTACTTTGAACAAAAAAAAGATAACAGTGGTATGTCTTTCATTTTCCAGGAACATCTGAGTACTGGGGTGTTTTCTGAACAAAGACTTTTAGTGAAGCAGTATTCAGTTGTATGAAATTAAATCAAATGTGAAAAATTGGCTGTGCAAAAATGTGGGTACCCTTGTAATTTTGTTAATTTGAATGCGAGTAACTGCTCAATCCATCAAATTGGTTGAATTACATACCTCCCAATGGTCCCGTTTTTAGAAGGACAGTCCCTACTGTAAAGTCCTGTCTTTCACTGCACTGAACAGCAAGAAAAATAAACATTTCTAACTTAATTGGCTTTTGGCAGAGCCCAGAATGGCCAGGAGGTTCAGATAAGATACTTTCTACCAATTTCTAGATAAGCAAATAAGTCATTGTAACAAGATAAGATAAGATAAGATAACAGGTCCCTTGGGAAAAGTTACTCATCTTAAAGGACAATTCACCTTCATTAGCAATACTGTAATAACTGAAAAAAATACAGAAATATGTTCAAACTTTCACAACCTGACACATTTTTTAAAATGAACATGGTAATTAGGGTGTGTGGACACAAATGGGCGTGGCCAAAAAAATTTGATCAGCTGAGTGCAGCAACTTTTTTGTCCCTCTTTTTATTTCCAAAAGTTTGGGAGGTATGGGATTAACCCATTAAGCCTTGAACTTAATAGACAGGTGTGTCCAATCATGAGAAAAGGTATTTAAGGTGGCCAATTGCAAGTTGTGCTTCTGTTTGACTCTCCTCTGAAGAGTGACGGCATGGGATCCTCAAAGCAACTCTCAAAATATCTGAAAACAAAGATTGTTCAGTATCATGGATTACGGGAATGCTACAAAAAGCTCAGAGGTTTAAACTGTCGGTTTCAACTGTCAACTTTTTTACCGGCTTGACCGGTATTTTTGATGGCTGATCCCAATGTTATTAATAGGGAAAAAAGCTAAATGTATTGGAAGTCCGGTATTTTTTTTTTTAAGAAAAGGTGGCGACCCTAACTGTAAGGGAAGTAATCGAGAAATGGAAGGCCACAGAGTTGCTGTAAAACCCAGGTCTGACAGGCCAAGAAAAATACAGGAGCAGCATTTGTGGAGGATTGTGAGAATGGTTACAGACAACCCAAAGATCACCTCCAAAGACCTGCAAGAACATTGACTGCAGATGGTGTATGTGTACATTGTTCTACAATTCAGCACAATTCGCATAAAGAACATCTGTATGGCAGGGTGATGAGAAAGAAGCGCTCATACAGCCTATTCATAAAATAAAATCCAGATATTCAGGTACAACATGAATCAATTTATGCTGCAACAAAAGTATGATTAATCTTTGTAATGATTGATTCATCAAATTAAGGCTTTGGCTCTTGTCTGGCAACTTTATCAAGCAGGAGGTTTCCAAATGTGGGCTTGACCTTAGCATGTTCAATTACAGTTTTATGTGCAGTCTTGTGTGCCAGCCCATTATTTACCATAACAGACACACCATGTATAAACAGAGATGGCCGAACAGGGAAACTGCAAGGCGTTCAGTTGCAGAAGTACATCTAAAATTGGCAGAAAAAGGGAATAATGAGGTTAGTGAATTAGCACAGCAGTTCTTGAGGCAGGAGGGATGACGGACTGGCAGCAGGGAAGACAATCCCATGAAATCATTTTGGCTTCTAGACTAAATATTTGGGAGTTTCATGCCACTTGCGTGAAGATTTCGACTTCTTTGAAAGAGATAGGAGCTGTGAAGGCAGTGCTGGAACAATGAAAGCTGTGAAATAATTAACTTCATTATATTTATTTTATGGGATTTTCCCCAAGGCCAACACGATAAAGGAGTGTCCAGAAGTTATAGGGCTATACAGAGCCCTCCTTCCCTTTTCACAACATCTAATATGACATACTTTAGGGCAGGGTTCCCCATCCCCAAGCTTTTTAACCTGTGAGCAAAATTTAATTATAAAGAGAGTTAGGGAGATAAATGGACAGACTGTACTGTACTAATCGCATACTATAAGAGCAATGCTTTGAATTGTACATCTTCATTTTGGACACAAATGTAATGATCTACTGCTGTATTTAATCCAAATTCTATGTACACTTACAGATGCATATGATTACAGATAGGATTTCATTGTAACTCTATGTGGACTCTTATGATGCTTAAATAAAAAGTTGAAAACAGTTCTTGGGGGGTACCAAATTAGAATGGTTGATGGTTATTTGGTAATCCCTCAATGGACTGACAGCCTACCAGAGGTTTATTTTTGCTAGTACACCTGGTTTTTATGCAAGACAAGAAACCAAAAATAAGCACCGGTGTTGAGAACACTGGGGGAAACATCTGAGGGGTTGATAAGCTTGTGAGACACTGGTTGGTGATCATCACTTTTAGGGCATTACTATTTAGCAAACAATTTATAGGTTCCTATTACTTTAGAAATCTAAGGGGCATATTTATTATGCAGTGTAAAAAAATAAATAAAAAAAAACTGCGGGATAATACACCACACATCACCAAGCTTTGTGGATTAAAAAAAAAAAAAGAGGCAAACATTTTTTAAGCCTTCTTTCTTATGTGACTTCTACCATGGTGTAAAATGACACACAACATCATTCATTTTTCACAGCTTTTTACACCTTATTTTTTTGGCAAATTTAGTTTTACACAGCATAATAAATAAAGAAGAACTGCACCAGTTGTTTTGCTATGGGTTACTGAAAACGGAAGTAAGCTTTGAACGTGTTATTACATTAACCACTTAAATAGTGAAAATAGGTTTGTTACCTTTAGGTCACATGCGATCCTTCAAATGTATGGCCGTCAGTAGGCCACTGAGAACTGTAGTTTAATATCTGAAATCAGGCACGTTGGACATCAGTCCAACATTTACCACTGGCCTCTTTAGAGGGAAACCGGATAAAACCCCGGCGGTCCCCCAGCCCTTGTGGGCCTGGCTGACCCACTTCTGCTATCGGCATTGCCCCTCCTACCTCCCTCCTGGGCCCCAGTCAGCGGACGTAAACAGGAAAAAAGGTAGGCGCGGGGGGCAGCTGCAGAGGGGAGGAGGGCCTGGCCAATGCGTCTTTGCTGTTGCAATGGGGCAATGTGGGGGCCACAAAGCAGCAGCCCCGGTGGGCCCCTGATCCCAAGTGTCCTGTTTTGGGCAGGACAGTACTCCAAAACAGAGCCAAAGTGCGAGAGGCATGGTGGATAGAGTGACCGCAAAATGTCCCAATTTTTTTCATTTATTTTGTAATAAGGAAGGGACAACTTGTTTCATGCCTTATCATAAGCATAGTCATTCAAATCACACCATAAATGAATGTGTACAAAGTGTAAAAAGATTACGTTCTCTTTAAAACACATGCACACACTGCTATGAATACGATCACAGTGATAACAATAGAAACATCATTCTACTTTGCATAACGTACGTAGAAGTTATCAGGCAGAGTAAGTAAACGGACAGGCTGGGCTGAACACTAGTCCAAAGTTCACATTATGTTACAATTCTAGATTTTTGTTGGACATGGTTTCTAATCTTCTCTCTGTGGATTTGCTTGAACATATTCTAATCAAGACTGGCCAACAGCTTGTAGGGTTGGGATATGCAAAAAAATAGAAAAAGCTTCTTCTAGACAAATAGAAGTTGTGTACATCCAGGTAAAGATTTAACCTGTTTAAAAGTAGTGGTTACATGAATTTATTTTTTTGTGTACAGAAAATTCTCTTAAACATATTGCATACCTTCTAGCTGCCCCTTCTTTCACAGAACAGGTCACTCACTGTCCAAAGTGAAAAAGAACACAGCTGAAATGAAGCCATGGTTTGAGGCATACGGATTCATACCTCCCAACATAGAGTTGTGAAAAAAGGGACAGAAAGTTTTGACACGTGCAGAGCAGCCAGTATTTACAACCATGCCCACTTTGTGGCCACACCTCCCAATTACCATGTCCATTTTACAAAATTTGGTAGGTTATTGAAAGGTTCCGGGGGGTTTTAGGGTCAGGTTTTATGTGTTATAGCAGGGAAGCTTATTTATATGGCAATCTGTGTTTAGCCAAATGAGTGGATGACATAATATCATTGAAATCAAAAGAATTACTGGTGCTCTTTATATCACATATTGTATCCGTTTATTTCTCACAACAATGACTTAACTAGCTGGATATACATTATAATTTATTTAGAGCTGACATGTTCCTACCCCAGTGGAGACTACAGTATAGAACACCGCACTATGGGCAACTGCATCAATGTATGTTTTGGAGTGTAGGAAACCCACACAGTTATGAGTAGAAACATATAAACCCCTTGAAGATAATTCCATGGCTAGAATCAAACCTAGGACTCCAGTACGCCAGCATATCATTTCCCTGCTTTTATCGGAAAGGCCTGCTACCTGATCATACACATAATTAGGTCACAATAGTCAATTACAATACACCCTTAAAAGGAAATTAATATTTATGGAAAGCACACAATTAGCCATTTAATTTCAGGGCTGCACATTAATTCAGTAGAGCGGATTCTGGGAAAGCAGAATGACCTTTACACTTTTATCTCGTTTTGTTTTTCCATTAGTCAGTGTGACAACTATTTCACCATTTTATCAAGTGGGAAGGCTGCCACTGTAATGTTAACCCTAAAAGGAATATATTGGTTTCTCTCTATTTCTACAGAATCCTGCATTGCTATTTTTACTTAATTTAACGGTGTAATATCACAAATGGGATTTTAAATGTTTTTTTTTGAATAAAGTTTAAAGGGCACCTATGGCCCCAAAAATTTCCCCCAAACCGAAGGTGCGGGCTGATAGAGCCCACATTCCGGTTTGGGGTTCTAGTACTTTAAAAAAAAAAAAATGTCCCCAGCAGGCGCTGGCTTACTCGCACCGGGAGGGAGCTCCTGATGCGAGCCGCCATCTCTTAGGAAGCGCACGCACAGTATGAAAAGCGGTCTCGGAAGTGTGACCGATTTTCAGTATGCGCGTGTGTGACGTCACACACTCATACCAGAATGCGGGCTCTACCAGCCCGCACCTTCGGTTTTGGCTTCGGTTTTGGGAACATTTTTGGGGCCATTGGTTACCTTTAAACATTACTTTTCCTGCTTCAAATACCAGTTGAGCCCCCAAAATCTTAGACTAAAGCTGGCCAAAAATTTTTAAAAGATTTGATCATCATTGTGAGACCACGATTATATCAAAACGATCATACGAATTGTCCATCAACTAAAAAGACCATTTCAGGAAATATTGCCAGCAAAACTGAAGGGTCGCTGCCTGCTGGCCTTGCAAACATAGATAGATTGCACTGCGAGCGATAAAGATTTTTTAACCTGGCCGATCAGATGTCTGACAGATGGACTAAAATTCGCACAGTAGTTTGAATCTCACTAACCGCACGACAACCAGACTCAACTGCCTGATGCTCATGATATGAGTGGGGATGCAGAAAAAATGAATTTTCAGCAAATGTAAAACCTATTTGGTCACCAAAACCCAGTTATTTAGTAATAATAGCATACTGAGTTGGGCTGCTTACTTAAAGCATTTAATACAACTATCATTTTTACATTAAAAAAATATTGGGTATCATTCTTAAAGGATTGCCCTAAAGTGCAATTGTCTTGCACCACTCAAAAATATGTGCCAAATCTAAACAGAAAAGTTAACTAGATTCATGTTGTGAATAGATCTACAGGTATGAGACCTATTATCCAGAATTCTCGGGACCTGTGGTTTGCAAGATAATTTGGATCATACCTTAAATGTATTAGAAAATCATGTAAACATGAAATAAACCCAATAGACTGGTTTTGCGTCCAATAAGGATTCATTAGATCTTAGTTGGGATAAAGTACAAGCTACTGTTTTATTATTAAAGGAAAAAAGGAAATTGTTTTTTAAAATAGGAATTATTTTATTATAATAGAGTTTATGGGAGACGGCCATTCCGTAATTCAGAGCTTTCTGGATAACGGGTTTCCTGATAATGGATCCAATACCTGTACCTGTTGAGAAAAATAAACTACAACTACAGCAGCCTAGCCAGTAACCTTCTAAATGTGGATCTTTTGTAGTTCAAACCAATAACTTATTCACTGGTTCTAGCAAATATTTATACATAATAAACACGATAATTCAAAGCGAGAGGAAAAATTAATGTCTCAGACATGCCCTGTTCCTGTTTATTATTATTATTTAATTTCTGTGTCTTTTGAATTCTTGAGCGATATAAAAGTATTCAGGCCGTCTAGTTCATACTGCCATAGAACTCCTCTACAACTTCCTATATAAGAGGAGGAGTGTAATATATGTTTGTTAATACAGACACTTACCTTTCACTGTTCGCTTGTGCAACATTAGGTTCTTCTTGAGGGACTCTAGTGTCCTCCATACTTTGCCTCCTTTTTCTTCTACTTCGAATACTCAGACAGATGGCGATTAATAGAAATGCAATGCCCGACCCGACCAGAACATAGGCCACTGTAAAAGACTTGCTTTTTAAGTTTGTCTCTGTAGTGACTTCGGGCTTACTGCCGTTTCCTGGGGAGGATCTTGGTACCAAGTTCCACACTGCCATGACCACTCCCAGGATAAGCATTCCCACTCCGATGGCAGTGATCGCATAATGGGATCCACTGGATTTCGACTGGGCCATGGCTGACAAATTAAATGTATACTTTGCTTCCTTCACTTCATCATCCCACTACCCAGGCAAGCATATCCAAGGTCACTGGCCCTTTAGAAACATTGTAGATAATCCTGCATTAAAAATAAACAAGGCACCATTATAATGACAACACCAAACTTATTTAACACAAGTAAACATAGTGCTGTTCAACCCAAGAGATCTGATCCAGTGTATTGACACTATAGTAAGGATTCAAGGAGTCAGTAGTTGGACTTTAATAAACCTGTGTGGAAACGTTAGGCCATGACTCCAAAACATATCTCACCACTGATATGAATGAAGATCAGAAAATGCAGATCCGTATTGATGTTAAGTTTATAAAACTCTGAGGTATTTGTATAAGTAGGAGACCAGTTATCCAGATTGCTTGGGGCCTGTGGCTTTCCAGAGAAAAGATGTTTGAGTAATTTGGAACTTCATAATTAAAGTGATAATGACACGTATCTATAAAAATCATAGGAAAGTGTCAGTATCAAGTAACTGCTGCACCCGGAATAATTTCCCTGAAAGCCCCCTTAAAGCTGCCCACCAGCCCTGCGAACCTTTGTGCAGCTGACCTGCTCATACTTCAAATTAAAAAAAAATGGATCAGCGCCTAAGGCAACAGGAAAATCAGAAAAAGCGCTATTTAGTGTAGTAGATTAAGTGCATCTTAAAACACCCAATGTATTTATTATATTTATAGTACAATTTGTTAGGAATACTCCTTTGGTTCTTTTTCCTTAGTTGTATCACCCCAAACGTGCTCTGAACAGCTTTAGGGCCCTTACACATGGGCGTTTTGGACCTGCGCTCCCCTGCGTTGCATTTGGCTGCGTTCAGCCGCAGGGGAGCGCAGGTCTAGACGCACCTCATTCTTTTCAATGAGGTTGTACCCACGAGACGCGTGTAAGCGCCGAACGCAGGTTCAGACGCAACATGCTGCATTTTTCCTGCGTTTGGCGCCTACATGCGTTTGTGTGAGTACAGCCTCATTGAAAATAATTGAGTGCGTCTATACCTGCGCTCCCCTGTGGCTGAACGCAGCAAAACGGAACGCAGGGGAGCGCAGGTAAAAACGCCCGTGTGTAAGGGCCCTTAAAGCTGTGGTAGAATTGCTTACTTACAAGACCAAGTCTTGGGATATCACATATAGTGGTTCCTTATTCTGTTCTTCCTCCGATCGTGCCTATTTAAAAAGAAGTTCAATCGCTTAGTCCTTTTGTGGATAGGCCCTGGAGTGGGGAGGTTGGTAATCTATTGTCGGCAAAGTTCTTTCTCCCTTTCTTCTCCTCATGGCCTGTGTTGTTGCCTGCGATACTCTCCGCCCGATGCATTTCGCTGACATCATCAGCTTCATCAGAGGCATGACCTGCTCATACTACCAACGGATCTACTGCCTTGCTTCCGTGATGCTGGTCTGGGGGTGGAGCAACCTTCCATAAGCTGCAGTCCTGTTTCCATTTGTAATTAGCCTATGGAAGGACCATGACGGCCCCAGACCAGCATAACTAACTGCACAGAAGGTATTTTAGCCGTGCCGGAGGGTCAGGTCAAAGCAGGTTCGCAAGGCGGGCAACTACTGGAAACGGACACGTTCCGTATGATTTTTATAGGAACATGTCAGTATTGCTTTAAGAATACTAGGACATCATGTAACATTAAATAAACTTAAGACTGGTTTTCCTTCCAATAAGGATACATTATATCTTAGTTTGGATCAAGTACAAGGTACGGCTTTATTATTACAGAGAAAAAAGTACATTTTTTTTAAAATTTGGATTATTTGGATAAAAACAAAAGTCTATGGGTAAGGGATCTCATACCTGTACTGTAGAAAAACTTGACCTGTACATGACCCACAAGAACCAGCTGTGCACTCCGATTTATATACCCGTCTGCCTCGCTGTGATGTCATGGAATGGGGCGCGGGGAGTATATTAAAAAGGGGTGTATCCAGAGGAAGTGGGGCACTTGTCTTCTACATCTTATATTTTATGCTGTGAAAAAAGTAATGAAACTTTGGGCGACTTCCGAGCGATCCAAGTGCCATCCCCTTGCATTTTAACCGTCACGAAGGCAGTTTGGGGAGATTAGTCACCAAATCCACTCTGCCCTAAAAGTTCAATGGAACCACTGTAATTAAATGATGGTGATTGCTTTATACTTTTTGAACTCTCCACCACTGGCTTAACTGATCAGACTGTATATTATGAACTGAATAATGTATAGGTAGTAAAGAGTTAATGTTCTGCTGCAGAACGGATGAGCACATACTGTACAATGCTTGCTTATTGGTATGGTAAACATCCATTTGGATAGGAGAAAAAAACCTCAACGAAGTTGAGTTGGTGCATTTTCTTGCACCAAATTTTTTGAGTTTTTCTTTTATTACTGATAAATAAGGCAACATCGTGGATGGGGGTTTGGTTGACTTTGTTTTAATAAAAGAATGAGAAATGTTTGAGCGTTAGGAAATACTGCTCAATAATTCTCAAACCCACATATTTAACAAAAAGAACAAAGTTTGCCCAGGTGCAAAACACCAGCTTTAAAACAGGAGGACAGTAAATGCTACCTGACAATTAGTGGATATAGGTCATAAAAACTTTAGCTTATTTTGTTCCTTACATAACATAGCTCCTAAAGTGGTGAAGGCTACAACAGGTGACCTTCTTTCTCTCTGGGCTCATTTGCATGTTATTCATTGAATTGGCTGGTCTGATTAGGACATGAAAATAGGGTTGCCACCCAGCCGGTATTTTACCGGCCTAGCCGTTAAAACACCAGCCAAGGCCGGGGCCGGTATTACAAATTTACCGGCAATGTAGCTGCCGGTAAATTTGTAATACCCCTTAAAAAGGCCCTTGCCTTGCCTGAAATCCAAAAAAAACGTACCTTTTTCGCGTCTTCCGCCGATCGCTGCAGTGGCTCCGCCACTTTTTGCGTCACGGCCCGCCCCCATTGCGTCACGGCCGCCCCTTTTTGGTCCCACCCCCCCCGCCGGCCGGTAAGTAATTTATAAAAAGGTGGCAACCCTACATGAAAATAACGTTGCTTTCTTGTGCCAGGTGTCTGCTGATGCACCCAGGAAGAAGGTTAACTGTCGTTGTCAAAGACTGAGACAATATACAGTTAGGGCTGGGAGTAGCTGTAAAACCTGTATGCTTCCTCTTTATAGGCCCCATAAACCTTCTCTCTCTCTTGTAATTGCAGTTGATCACACAGAACACAAGCACTATCTCAATTCCTTACTCTGGTGCTCAGTGGGGGAACTGGCACCCACTGCTTTTGGTTGGTCCTATAATGGGATCAGCGATTGTAGCGCACACACCTGATGAAGGGACACGCCGCTGAAATAGTGTGCAGTTTGACACAATAAAACACAGGGGATTAGCCCAGTTTGTCAAGTTCTCCTGTGTACTGGTTCTGTTTTTCTATGACCTATAAGGAGGAGACAATGACACTTACACAATATTGCTCTTCTAGGCAGATATATATCATGTAAAAAGCACAGAATTGTATGCGGTTAGTTTGCCTCACAAACATATAGATCAATCTAGAGCTGAACTGCTCAGCAGAGATGCCATCATGGGCACACAGGAGGGACTGCTATCCCTGGCCAGTGAAATTGGGAGGGTGTAGTTGGGAAGCACAAAGGTATGGAAATTGTTTAATTTACATATAATCATATGTTAAAACTTACCTGGCTCATTTAGATATGACTTGCTTATATGGTTGCCACCTTTTCTGGGAAGACATACCGGCCTTCCTATATATTTAGCTTGTTTCCCTATTTCTAACATTGGGATCAGCCATTAATTTTACCGGACAGGCCGGTAAAATACCGGCCAGGTGGCAACTCTACTTGCTTATCAAGCAAATACAAAGCAAAGTAGCCTGACAGGGGCTGGTGGTTGTGTAGGGCTTAAATGGAAATGCTCAGTATGGGGCGTAGAGGTGGGGCAGTAACTTACTTTCACTTTCCATTCAGCAATTCCTACAAGTCACTGCTCTCCACAGATTCCGCCTCAATCCCAACAGTCTATAATTTGTTAGTGAACTGTTTTGGGGCATTAGGTCCCCCATTCTGGTGCATACATAAGATTTTGAGGTGATACATAATAACAGTGTCTAGAAAATGGCTCCTGTCTGCTTGTTGTGACTGTGTAAGTGCAAGACTGAAGGAAACAAAATCTAAATGATACATGTAGTGTAAGTACATTTTATTTTGTTCAGCTAACATGACAGAAAATAGTTTGGAATGATTTCTTAAGGTGACAGGTCCCCTTTATCTAAGTATAAAGTCATTTTGGGGGAAATTCTCTCTCTCTCTGGTAAGGGATTGTGAGCAGGTATAGTAGGGAGAGATGGGGCCTATATTAGCAGTGGGATAATAGTCTCTGGGAAGGGAGTGTGACTGTGGGATGGCAGGTATAGTAGGGAGAGATTGTGCCTATAGTAACAGTGGATAATAGTCTCTGGGAAGGGAGTGTGACTGTGGGATAGCAGGTATAGTAGGGAGAGATTGTGCCTATAGTAACAGTGGATAATAGTCTCTGGGAAGGGAGTGTGACTGTGGGATAGCAGGTATAGTAGGGAGAGATTGTGCCTATAGTAACAGTGGGATAATAGTCTCTGGGTAGGGAGTGTGATAGCAGGTATAGTAGGAGAGATGGTGCCTATAGTAGCAGTGGGATAATAGTCTCTGGGAAGGGAGTGTGACTGTGGGATAGCAGGTATAGTAGGGAGAGATGGTGCCTGTTGTAGCAGTGGGAGAATAGTGGCTGTGGCATAGCAAATATAATATATACAGATGAAAAAGAAATCCTAGGAATAATTCTGACAAAAACTAAATGACTATTTTTATATAAATAAAATGCCCATTTCATTGCTAAGTTGGCTTATCCCACAACTTCCCTGCATGATCTGCACAGTACATCTCAATAGAAGTGTTATCTGCAGCAGAATATGGCAATGCATAACATGACTGTCTTGGAAAACTGACTTGCCTTGCAATGAAGTCTGTTCAGAATCTGAACTTCATATAACGGAGGACATTAGGGTCGATGTACCACTACCTCCGGGCCTGCAGAGAAACAAGTTTGGAGGCTGTGCAATGGGGCACACCCCAAAAAATTTACATCAAGTAACTTAATAAAGGTGCAGGGTTTTCCCCACTACAGCTGCCTTCTGTGTTTAGTAAAGTTCTTGTTGCTGTAATTATATAGTACAGTTATGGATGGGATCCGTTATCTGGAAACCCATTATCGAGAATCGAAGGTTGTCTCCCATAGACTCCATTATTATCAAATAATCTGAATTTTTTAAAATTATTACCTTTTTCTCTCTAATAATAAAACAGTAGCTTGTACTTGATCCAAACAGATATAATTAATGCTTATTGGAAGCAGGGCCAGTCTATTGGGTTTATTTAATCTTTAGATGATTTTTTAGTAGACTTAAAGGAGGACTAAACTCTAAAAATGAATAGGGCTAAAATGCCATGTTTTATTTACTGAATTTATTGCACCAGCCTTAAGTTTCAGCTTGTCAATAGCAGCAATGATCCAGAATTTCAAACTTGTCACAGGAGGTCACTATGTTGGAAAGTGTCTGTGACACTCACATACTCAGTGGGCTCTGAGCCGCTGTTGAGAAGCTAAGCTTAGGGGTCGTCACAAATTATCCTGCAGAAAATGAGGTTGGCCTGTAATATAAGCTGATACTACAGGGCTTAAATTCTAATGCTTATTGCACTGGTATCATCTGTATTAATGACTAATCAGCCTTATATTGTGACATTTCTATTCTATGTGTACTGTATATTATGAGTGGGTCCCTAAGCTCAGTAAGTGACAGCAGCACAGAGCATGTGAATCAGTGAATCAGCAGAAAAGAAGATGGGGAGCTACTGGGGCATCTTTGGAGACAGATCTTTACTGCTAAAGGACTGTGGTATAGAAGCACAAAACATAATGTACAGCATTTCTAGTCTACATATTTGGCCTAACATTCCTTGAAGATCCAAACTATGGAAAGACCAGTTATCTGGAAAACCCCAAGCATTCTGTATAATAGGACCCGTACCTGTACCATCATTGTTCATATTGTGATCTGGTTCTTACATTTTAACAACTATCTCTTATATGATTTTGAAACTTCTAAGACAAGCCATTCTCTAAACATATACTGCATCTGCTTATCAGTAAAAGCCCCATTGGGCACCCTCCACTTGCAGGCTGAAGTTGCACCCTGCTTTTCAAAATGATTTGTGAGTTTGTGTCATAGAAGCACACAAGGTTTTGTCCTAGCAAAACCTACCTAACTGCTAGTTACTAGCAAAACCTACCTAACTGCTAGTTACTAGCAAAACCTACCTAACTGCTAGTTAATCTTTTATGTCAGTGATCCCCAACCAGTAGCTCATGAGCAACATGTTGCTCCCCAACCCCTTGGATGTTGCTCTCAGTGGCCTCAAATCAGGTTCTGCTTTTTAATTCCAGGCTTGGAAACAAATTTTAATTGCATAAAAACTAGGTATACTGCCAAGTAGAGACTTCTGTAGGTTGCCAGTCCACATAGGGGCTACCAAATGGCAAATCACAGAACTTATTTGGCACCAGAAGGGACTTTTTCATGCTTGTGTTGCTCCCCAAATCTTTTTACATTTGAACGTGGCTCACGGGTAAAAAAGGTTGGGGACCCCTGTTTTATGTAGTACTTACTAAGGGCCTGGCCATAAATGTTGGCACTACACCAGTGTGTTCAGAAGAGGGGGGGCAGAAATAACTTGTATCGGGCTCGGATATTTCTAATGGCAGCTGCAAAGTAGTATCTGTAATTCATGTAGGAGTCTGAGGACTGAAGGATGCACAGGACAGAGCAGGGATCCCCATCCTTTTAAACCCATGAGCAACATTCAGAAGTAAAAGGAGTTGGGGAGCAACACAAACATGGAAAATGTTCTTGGGGTGGCAAATAAGTGCTGAGATTGGCTATTCGGTAGCCTCAAAGTGGATTGACACCTAGGGGTAGATTCATCAAAGAGTGAAGTTCCGCCACTAGTGGGAAATTCCACAGCTCTCAATTCATTTCTATGGGATTTTTAAAGGTGTATTCATTAAAGGGTGAACTTTCACTTCAACCATTGATGAATACGCCTAGCAAAATCCCATAGAAACGAATTGAGAGCTGTGGAATTTCCCTCTAGTGGCGGAACTTCACGCTTTGATGAATCTCCCCCCTAGTTTTTATACAGCCAAAACTTGCCTCCAAGCCGGGAATTAAAAAAAATAATCACCTGCTTTGATGCCACTGGGAGCAACATCCAAGGGGTTGGCAAACAACTTGTTGCTCACAAGCTACTGTTTGGAGATGATAGATAGAGAATCATAAAGGCTAGCTTCTTCAAAAGACCTGGCCTCAATGGCTCCCAGTGGCAATAAACTCCATCCCTCTCCCCTGCACCACGTCATGGGCAAAGGGATGAGCCCAGTTGCAGGCCACTGAAAAGGCTGCAGAGAAATGGCATGCAGTTTAGCACTAAATTATCCATGACCAATGCATTTCAGTTAGGTTTCCTTTTTAACATAGTACCAAGCAGTCCTTTGTGCAGGACATGAAGCTACTGAATGTAATTATTTACATCTGTGACCTGGCAAAAGGCAACCACAGCCAACTTGTGAAATTTGCTAAAAAGGGAGGTGAACAATCTGGTATCAGCCCTGTGTTAATTCTTACAGGCTGTTCCCCTTGTTGCTTACAAATTACTTTTACTGCATGTCATCATAAATGTGGTTAAAATAATATTATGAGCATTAATGAGGCCATTCACGGGCCGATAAAAGCTGCTGACAGGCCAAGTCGGCAGTCTAATGGCCCGTGTATGGGGCAATCCGACAGGCTTTACTGATTGATATCCGGCCGAAAGTCAGCCAGATGTCAATTGGGCGGGACTAAAAATCCAGTCTGAACGCGGCCGCATCTGTTTGTCGATGCGATCCGACCACCCGTATCTCCTCTATTGTTATCTGATTGTTGGGCCCTATGGCCCACGTTCGGATTGTGGGCCCTATATCGCCCACCTCAAGGTGGGCATACCAGGGAGAGATCTGCTCGTTGGCAACATCGCCAAATGAGTGGATCTCTCCGTGTATGGCTACCGTTACTGTGCTTACCAAAATTCTACCGCAGATAAAAGAATTGGCTATTACGTGTTATTATACCAACCAGTGCTCTGCTATTGATATTATTACTTATTTTTGCTGAATGTGGACTTTTAGTGCCCATATATAATGTGGCTATCGCATGGTGGGGGGTACTTTGTACCATTGTAACCTGCTTTCTCACATGTATGTGTAATGCATAGCTCCCAACATTTTATTTCAAATTGTTGGGCCACACCCCCTAATTATTATTCATTTTACAAAATTTGGCAGGTTATGGAAAGTTTGTGGTTTTTTTAGTTGTGCTAATAAAAATGAAGTTGCCCTTTAAGCTGCAAATCAGTTTCACCAAGAGACCTGTTTATCTTAAATTGTTGCAATTGTTTCTTCGCTTAATATCCTAGTGCACCTGCCACATATTCTGGGCTCTTTTCCGAAAGCCAATTAAGTTTTAGAAATTTATATTTTTCTGGCTGTTCAGAGCAGGATTGCTGGGAGGTAAGGTAAATTAGATATATTTTGCCTAATGTACTAATTTACAGGCTTTATTACACATGTATGTGATTGATATATGCACTGTGCCTAATCTGTCCTGTATTGCATATGTAATGCTCTTTGCACTTGTCATAGGTACCTTGCCTTGTGTTCTACATGAACTGTGGTTGGTGGTACTCAAGTGCTGTTCCCTGGATAAAATTTTTGATTTGCAATGTAGGAACCACACACACATAGCTTTATGCAACTGGCCTTCATTATTTTTATGTTATAATTTTTTTGTTAGGCCTTTTTTTTCCGGACCCTTTCCAGCTGCGCCAATCTAAAAATCAAATGCTCTGTAAGGCTACAAATGTATTGTTATTGCTTCTCTATTACTCATCTTTCTATTCAGGTCCTATCCTATTCATATTCCATTTTTCAAATCAGTGCATGGTTGCTAGGGTAATTTAGACCCTAGCAACCAGATTGCTGACACTGCAAACTGGAGACCTGCTGAATAAAAAGGTAAACTTGTCAAATAAGCAGCTTAACCCCATTTTTACCTACCCAGGAAATTAGGTTGTTTATTTGCGGTTTAACATAAGTAAGCAGCATTCTTTCTTTCATGAATCCTACATTTTCCAGGAATTTCCAGTGAATTTCTGCAGAGCCTGGAAAAATATAAAGGTTTCTCCTGTAGTTTGCGGTCTATTGCTATTCTCTGCACTGTTGGTTCTGACTACAGTGTTTTCAATAGCTAAAGTGTACAGAATAAGAGCAGATACAATAAACAGATTGCTGATCACACGAATATTGGCATATGTTTTAGCAGTTGGTTTACACCAAAAACAAACACTTCCTGGCAGAGGTTAAACTAGGGTGTGCACATCACTTAATGTAAAAGATATTAGTACTGGTGAAAACAATTTAATGTCGTTATCTTATGCTAACTTTTCCTCTCCCATAACGATGAACAGACTGAAAATAATTAATGTTTTACTATCTGTTACCGTATACGTTAGTGGAAAAATAAGAGGGATTACAAAAAAAATAGGGTGTGCACCTTGAAATTGACACATGAGATAAAGTTAAATCCAGCTTCCCCTGGGCAAAATGTTCAACTGATTTGGAAGGAAAGGGTAGAAATATCCTCAAAACTTCAGTTTCAAGATAAAGTGTGCAACTTTAGGGCAACTAAAACCACATTCTGATTTTATCTGTACAGCCACTCCACAGTGCCCGCTGGCTAATAGTCCACAGACCCGCTTGTAGTTCCTGGCCAAGTACATAGCTGTGGAACAGGAAGTGTGGTGGCTTCTGATCCCATGCATTCCAAAGTGATCCTTTACTTCTGCTCACAGCCATGCAGGAAGTTTGGCTCTCTTGTGACCCACTACTAGTGTTGATTGTCGGCCCTATCAACTACACTGAAAACACAAACGCTCATTTTAAAGACCTGCTTAAAGGTAAATCTTTGGCCCAAAATTGTGTTTCTTTGAGTAAAAAGTATGCTATATACTTTGAAGCATGACCAGGGATTACAAACAGACCTATAGGTGCTATTAAAGAGAAACCGACACCAGAAATTAAACATATGTTTTTTTACATCTGTCATAATATTGTCTTTGCATGCTATCTATAATTTTGCCATACATTACCCATCTGATCCCCCATGTTCCTCCCAGAGCAGGGTCAGACTGGGACTCAGGGCCCCCCTCCGCTCTGTCGCGCCACTCTTGTGAGTGCACACTATTTTTTGCCGCAACTGCTCGAAGACAGTAGGTTGCAGCTCGGCGGTTGGAAGAATCCTTAATATGTGGGATCTGGGTGTGGATCGGGCCCCACATGAGGCAAGTCCCACCAGGTTTTTTCCCGGTGCCCGCCAGCCTAGTCCGACCCCGTCTCTGAGGGTGCTAACATAAGAAACTCGCACTGACATGTTGAGAAATCAGGTTGGCAAAAGTCAGGTTTAGGAACCGATCAAAGTGAGCTATAGGTAACTTTTGATGTACATTAATATTTTGAATAATAATATTTTACGGTCAGTATCACTTTAACAAACATATAACGTATATAAGCTCCTAAGCTTAGCAGTTGTCTGACTTTATACTGAATCCCTACGAGAATTCTTATTTGCTTAAACACAGACAGATGTGAGCAAGGAAGGTTCAGAGTGGTGCCAGCTTCTGTAAACAGTCTGCTACAGCTCTGCTGGAAGCCACATCACTACCATAGATCACAATTGTTTCTCCATACAGCTTGCAGTGCTGTTATGTGGTTTCAAAGAAATGAACGAGGGACACCACTTTGAGTGATCGTCTATATTATAAAGGAACATTTTTACCAGAGGGTGAACATGTTAGATGAAGAGAACATAAGCACACAGCTATATTGGTTTCTACTGACAGAATTTACTCACATTCCTGGGATCAGATCAGAATCATTGGATCAAGATGAGTATGCCTTTAAGTTAGTAAGGGAAATCACTACTTCTACATAAATTCACACAGCAAGAACAGAGGTGCCCTGTAAAAATTTGCTTAGAAAGCAAGTGTGGTTACACACAAGCACCCATACACAATCAGTTGGCAGGCACAAGTACTTTTAAGATCTTTACCTTATTCACAGAAGTTACAGTTCCTACTTATCGTAAAAGCTGTGCTTTAATAACTAGTACCTCAGATTCAGCCTAAGGGTAAGGCCAGACGGGGAGTTTTCGGGGAGATTTGTCGCCTGGCGAGTTATTGCCGCAACAAATCTCCCTGAACAGCTTGATAGCGCTGCGCACCCGCTAGGCGTAAAGTCGCCTGCGCTTATTCACACGCAGCGGCGCGATTTTCAAATCGGGCCGCTGCGTGTGAATAAGCGCAGACGACTTTACACCTAGCGGGTGCGCAGCACTAATAAGCTATTCGGGGAGATTAGTTGCCTCAAAGACATAGCGTTTTGTCGCCAGGCGACTAATCTCCACGAATCTGCTCGTCTGGATGAGCCCTTAAAGGGGAATTCAACCACCCCCGGCGCTAACCCCTCCCCCCCGTAGGCCCTTATTTCTCCTCCCCCCGGCCTATCTCTCCCCTCGGGCTATTGCCCCTAAGTCGCTGCTTACCCCTCTGTGTAAGTCCCCTCCAGTGAAGTTCCCAGGGGCCATCTTCTCTTCCAACCGCGTCTTTGTGGATCCGTCGGCGCATACACAGTAGGACACTGGTACTACTGTGCATGCGCACAAAGTTCACGAAGTAAGCCGATTGAATTGCATGCGCAGTAGTCGCAGCGTCCTACTGCGCATGCGCTGCCGACGGAGCCAGATGCAGGAAGAAGCCATTGGAAGAGACGATGGACCCTGTGAACTTCGCTGGAGGGGACCTACACAGTGCAAAGTAGCAACTTAGGGGCAATAGCCCAAGGGGAGAGGTAGACGGGTTAGCGCCCGGGGGGCTGAATTCCCTTAAAGTTAAATTTTAGTATGTCATAAAACAGCTAATTCTAAGCAACTTTTCAATTGGTCTTTATACTTCACTTCAGAATCATACAGGCAGATTTACTGCCTCCTATTGAAACTGGCCCTAGTGAGTTTGTTACACATAAAGGTCTATAAGCTCCACTAGGGCAGGGAGCGGTGCCCATGCAAAGCACATAGTAAAATGTCGACACCTAAATAAAGGAGAATGACAACAGAGACCGGTCTTTGCTACGCTAAAACAAAAACAGCAAAGCATTTCCAATAACCTTTTGTTGAGGAAACAAAATTGATAATGTGTTACCAAAATACCTTGGAGTCAACCCTTTATCATACATCATGACATATGTAGTTCTGTGTGTGCAAAACTCTCTTACAGCACACTGCACAACAGATTTTGGAGCACAAACTATTGTGCACATGCACAGCTCTGAGGCAAGCATTGCTACCCTCGACTATCCATAATTATTAACCACAATACCACAATAGTGTCAAGGTCAGCATTAGCGTAGGGTTGATTACATTTAAACACCAGAGTATAAAGCAGAAATATTGATCATTCTAACAACTTATTGATTCATACTTTGGCTCACATGGACAACATCCTTGCCAAACAACTTGTGTTAAAAGCCACAACTATAACTGTCACTCAATCAGACAAGAATGAACGGATCTCATGTTGTCCAGGCACCTTTCTAAAGCAAGCTGGACTCTGGCAGCATTCCTACAAAAGTCCTCCACACAAAAACATTAAAATCCACTAAATGTGTAAGAAACATAAGGCAATCTCCTGTAGACTGCATTTTATACAAATAATCAGAATTTTAAAAAATACTTTCCTTTATGTTTAATATTATAAAACAGTAGCTTGGACTTGATAACAACTGAGATATAACGAATTCTTATCGGAAGCAAAACCAAGCTATTTTAGTTAACGTTCAGATTTTCTAGTGGACAAGGTATGAAGATCCAAATTACAGAAAGATCTGTTACCTGGAAAACCCCAGGTCCCTAGCATTTTTGACAACAGGCCCCATACCTACTAAACACCTTGCAGATAGTGGTCTGGCCAGACGAGAAGATTCAGGGAGATTCGTCACCTGTCGAAGAATCTCCCCAAACCGATTCCCCCTGCCTTCCAGCTGCTTAATGAAGAATCGCCTGCACCTATTCACACGTGGCGATTTCCCGAAATCGCTCGAAATTTCCCATGGGGGCAAAAACGCAGCGCCACGTGTGAATATGCGCAGGCTATTCTTCATTAATCAGCTGTAAGCGGTTCGGGGAAATTAGTCGCCAGGCGACAAATCTCCCTGAATCTTCCCGTCTGGTCTAACCCTGAGGCAGCAATACTAACCACTGTCCCATTGTACATACATTCATTTAAATATATGCTAATGAGAGACTTTACTTTTTAAGGCTTAGTCCAGACAGGGAGATTCGGGCGCAATCCGTCGCCTGGCGACTTTTCGCCGCGACAGATCGCCCCCGAATAGCTAGGCACCGGTGAGGCTTATAAGCGCCAGCGTGTGTTCACACGGATCGGCGCGATTTTTAAAATCACTCCAAATTGCCTGGCGAGGCAATTTGGATCGATTTTAAAAATCGCGCCACTCCGTGTGAATTAGCGCAGGCAATTTTAAGCCTCGCCGGTGCCTAGCTATTCGGGGAGATTCGGGGGCGATCTGTCGCGGCGAAAAGTCGCCAGGCAACGGATCGCGCCCGAATCTCCCCGTCTGGACTAAGCCTTAAAAAGACGGATCGCCGCCGAATCTCCCCATCTGGACTAAGCCTAAAAAGAATGAATATCATGGAAGCATTGCTGCATGGCTTTTTTTTTTTTTATTATCTGGAGCAACAATCAGTTTGCAGCCAGCTTTGCTCAGCGAGATGCAAATCGGGGAGAAGTATTTATGTTTAGCCTAAAGTTACATGATCATTTCTCTTGACCCACCAGTATTGCCAGTATTAGAATACCATTTAACAGCAGGGACAATAAATGGATATACTAAGCCACTATGTCTCTCGGAATGCTGGAAATGCAATAACCGTGTTTTTAATCAGTTGTGATTTTGTATCAGTGTAGTTGTGCTCTTCATATCAGTTTTGTGAAGAAAGTAAAAATTGCTGATCATGATTGTTGTGCAAGAGTTCCAGGAGATAGAAACAACTCCTAGGGGCAAATTCACCAAGGGTGAATTTTTGGCAGTGACCTCTTAGCCACTTCGCCAGGCGCAAATTCGCTACCACTATGCTAATTCACTGAAATGCGAAGTTGAGCCTCAGCAGCCAAATTTTTGCTAGTGCTACATTTCATACAAAATTTATGCTAGCGTTCATTTCCTAGTGAAACTTCGCTAGTACGCTTGCGCTTAGGTTCATTTGAATAGGGCTAGGTTGCTCCTCAGCGGCCGAATGCTGGCGTCTCCTGGGCGATCTTTTTAAAGCGAATTTTTGCTAGCATTCCGTCGAGCTCTGCGGCGCATGCGCAGTAGGATGCTGGTTCTACTGCGCATGAAGTTCACAGATTGAACTTCGTGAACTTTGTGCACATGCGCAGTAGTACCAGCATCCCACTGCACATGCGCCGCCGACGGAGCACCATCCAGGAAGAAGTGGTTGGAAGAGTAGATGGCCCCTGTGAACTGGGGGGGACAGAAGGGTAAGAAGCAACTTAGGAGCAATAGCCAGGGGGGAGAGGTAGGCCGGGGAGCCTACGGGAGGTGGGGTTAGATTCCCCTTTAAAGGGGTGGTTCACCTTCAAGCTAACGTTTAGTATATTGTAGAAGGACCAATTCTAAGAAACTTTTCAATCGGTCTTCATTTTTTATTTTTCATAGTTTTTTAATGATTTGCAATTTTCTTCTGTTTCTTTGCAGCTTTCAAATGGGGGTCACTGACACCATCTAAAAACAAATGCTCTGTAAGGCTACAAATTTATTGTTATTGTTACTTTTTATTACTTATTCTATTCAGTCCCTCTCCTATTCATATTCCAGTCTCTTATTCAAATCAATGCAGGGTTTCTATGGTAATATGTACCCTAGAAACCAAATTATGAACACTGCAAACTAGAGAGCTGCTGAATAAAAATCTAAATAACTATAAAACCACAAACAATAAAAAATGAAAACCAATTGCAAATTGTCTCAGAATATCACTCTCTACATTATACTAAAAGTTAACTCAAAGGTGAACAACCCCTTTAATAGTAATGTTGGTGCAAAGTGCCCATTTTTTCAAATCCATGTCCAATGAGCCATAATAAAGACAGAAGAGATCCTCTAATGCCCTAGACATGAGCCCACCCTAAAACAAATGTGGCATTCCCCTCAAATTAGTTTTAAAAAATTGTTCACAAATAAATCTTTAATAGTTTGGACGTCTGAAGGCAATTCGGTCAACAGCATTTTTTTTACAACTTTAATGCATTTCCAGCATACAGGATATAATGTCACAGACATAAGATTGAGGAAGATGTAGCTTTGTTTTATTAGTTACCCTGGTCAGAGGTGGTGAAGCAAACTCCGGTAAAAGAAGTAATGTTCAGTAAAATTTGCATCTTAGTGAATTTGCGGAGGAACAACCGTTTGCGAGAGCGAAAAGTCGCCTGGTGATAGGGTGCGACTGCGAATCGACGGTTTCATTCTCTAAAGAATTGTTCTCTACGCCTGTCAGTGAATTGCCGAGGTCTGCGAATGAGATTTCTGGCGAATTCTTGCTAGCAACGGCCACTTCACCCTTAAGTGAATCTGCCCCCTAGCCCCTTGGAAACAATGTACCTGTAATCAATAATTTCCAGTCTTGGTGTGGTCCTGTGTGAGCAAATATATTCCGCTGAAGCAAACATACGATCAGGCATAGCCCAGGAAGTCAGGTTTATGGTTGCAGCACTAGCATTAGCTCATAAGGCAATTGCAAGTTGTAGGATATTCATTTGGCTGGCATGTCTCTAACAACCTCACACTCTCACATGACTTAACTGATAAGAGGCAAGACTGGCTCTAAACATCACCACAAAGTTAAACAGAGCAACACCCCAAAATGTAAGCAAGCAATTCCAACTCCAGGAAGCAAACATAAAGGTTGCACAATTAATGACTGAAAAAAGCAGACGGTGCACTCACTACCAATGCACAGGGCAGCACAACACTCCAAAAGGAAGTACAATTGATGGGTGATTTCCTGACGAGTGATTAAAAGATATAAAACATGATTATAGCAGCGGTGGGAAGGTACATCCAACATTAATGTGTATAGGTGATTAGAAGACACTGTCAACTGGTGTCAGCCAGTCCAGCTCCTGTTTGTACTTGCCCAAGGCCTTCAGGAGAAGATTTACATTGGCATAATCCTGGCACAGGTACAAAAAAAAGCAATGTCAGCCATTCAGTCCTCCAACTGTCAAGGAACAACAACTCCAGCCATTTCCTGACAGCCACACACACACTTCCTGTGACATAGAGGAAAAAGATAGTTCTTTAAGGCTAAAAGACGCTAAAAAGCCACTGTAGCTTGTAGCCTGCGGCCTTGCCCATTTATTTGGTTGTTGCACAACTGGTAATTTTCTGCATTTCACAGTGGAAATTAGAAAGTGCTCGCAAGGAGCGCAGCCATAACCAGTAATAAACCTGGCTTGGAAGAGCAGGGCTGGAGTTGAGAATGGGGCCCCATCTTGAGGGGGAAACTACAGGGTTAATTTATATCAAACCACACTACACCCTCCTGTGAACCCAGGGCAAAAGCCACTCTCTGCCCTAAAACTGACCCTGGTGGGAAAAAAAACTTGTATTCGACGGGTTTCCAGCAGAAACATCCTAATAACGCACGATGGCTAAGGATAACAGACTCCCCCACAATGGTGTATTACTCTCATCCACATTTCTACTGCCCTAAAGGAAGTTCCAGCTGTGATTGGACGGCCGGGCTCACTGAAATACCACAGGGGAACCCATCAGGCGCCAAGCGTCTCTAGATTATTGCGACAATGAGGCAAATCCCACCCTGCACGAATGAATTTAGAGAAGTTGCAGCAAACTGCAGTACGGTACGCACTTTAGGACATCTTCAGCAGGGAAGTAGGCAGACTCGCCGCATAGTCGCTCTCCTGAAGATGTACTAAAATGCGTCCCGTATGGCAGAGCCGCATTCTGCCGCGATCTGTGAAGGGAAAAAAGGGCTGGGCTACAATCCTCACCTGAAGTAAAAGCCTTTCCGGCATAATTGTACTAATGTAGTAGCCAACATACAAGTAGCAAGACGTTCATGTAAGCTTGTGTGTGTCTACGGACAGCCCTCCGTACTTCTCTATGACACAAAGCCAACAAAGTACGTTCCTTGTTACTGGGCGGCTCAGGTGAGTTGGACGTGACCTCCCCCTCCAGTGTTCATGTACTCACCTTCTCCAGTTCACTTGTGTATCATTGTATCCACGTGGCCCACTCTGACTCCCCGAGATTTGGGATTGTAAGTAGTTATGGGGGAGCAATAGTCGTAAACTGTGCTGGGCGCAAGGACACAGGAGGAAAGTGCACTTCCAATCACACACCCGCCCCGCCCCTGCTCTCGGCAACAGGGAGGGAGCTTGCGCACTCTTCCTGGGTCCTAAAGCTCGAACTGTACCGCCCGCACGAATCACACATCTCCGGGTCCGGCACTAGAGGGGTTAAAACTCCAGCTGATGTAGTTACTAATGGCTGCCCAATAGACGAGACGATTCTTCTTTATGGATGACCAATTTCATGCAGTCCAACCAATCCGTCGTCATACAGGGGCCGATAAAGGCTGCTAACAGACTGAGTTGGCCAGTGGCGTAACCATACCTCCCAACATTCTAGATGTAAAAAGAGGGACAAAAAAATTTTTTGCCCACAGGACGGCAAAATTATTGGGACCACGCCCATTTTTAGGCCACACCCCCTAATTACCATGTTTATTTTACTAAATTTGACAGGTTATGAAAATTTGAAAATATTTCTCCTTATCTAAACTGTTACAATTACTGCAAGATAGTGCAGTGGCAATTCCATGTATAAATATCCCCATAACTTTTATCAAGATGGCACAGTGGAAACTCCATGTATAAATACCCCCAGAAGTTTTATCAAGATGGCATGGTGGCAATTCCATGTATAAATACCCCCAGAATTCAAGGCAGGATGGCACCATGGCAGACTCATAGCTAATAATCCATTAATGCAGCTATTTCTTTTCTTAAAAACCTCATAACATATTTTAAAATAAATATCGAATTTCCAGAGTTTAAAAATTAAAATGCTAAGTGCCAGCTAGTTAAAAAAAAAAACAGTCCAAGTCATTGGCAACCAGCATTTGGCTGTTCTGCTGCTCCTTGTCCCTAACCCCCCTTGCTCTCCCAGATGCAGCCTGGACACAGCAAAAGTTCAAAAGCAGGAGGTTGAGATGCGATGAGAACCAGACCAGCACCATCATCAATCACTGTGCCCTTGGTGCGATCGCTCGTAAAAAAAACTTTGTGCGGTGTCACGCGAGATAACATTTTGTGGTGGGGGAGGAAGTGGTTGCAAAGAGCAGCCGTTCCTGGCTGCTTTAGGCTAAGGCCAGACGGGGAGATTCGGGGGAGATCTGTCACCTGGCGACTTCTCGCCGCGAGTTCTCGCCCCCGAATCTCCCCGAATAGCTAGGCACCGCTGCGCACCGGTGAGGCTTAAAAACGCCTGCGCTTGTTCACACGGAGCGGCGCGATGGCGATCCGTCGCGGCGAGAAGTCGCCAGGCGACGGATCGCCCCCGAATCTCCCCGTCTGGCCTAAGCCTTAATCACGGTGCGTGCGGGCTCCCCAGGGGCATGGGCCCCTATAGGACACAATCAGTCCAATTTGTCTGCTCAGTCGGCTGTTGGCTCATCCGAAACAGATACTGTCTCTTCAGGGAAGCGGGCCCCATCGGGGGTGCAGGGGCCCTGGTGCCACTGCTAGGGTTGCCACCTTTTGAAAAAATTCTTACCGGCCGGCGGGCGGGCCAAAAGGGGGCGGGACGTGACGTCAAAGGGGGCGGAGCCACGTGAGCGATCGGCTGAAGACGCGAGAAAGGTAAGTTTTCATTGGACTTAAGGCAAGGCAAGGGCCATTTTTAAGGGGTATTACAAATTTACCGGCAGCTACATTGCCGGTAAATTTGTAATACCGGCCCCGGCCTTGGCTGGTGTTTTACCGGCTAGGCCGGTAAAATACCGGCCAGGTGGCAACCCTAGCCACTGCACCCTTTGCACCCCCGGTAGTTCCGCCACTGGAGTTGGCAGCTTATCGGCTGGTGTGTGGGGCCACATCTGGATCGCAGCCGCATTTGTTGATGCTGTCCTGCAATCCGACCACCCGTATCTGCACCATTTCTGAGTGCCCATGATCGGATCAGCCCGATATTGCCCCCCTCCCCCGCATGCGCATCAGTGCACTGTGCAGGAAGGGTGTGGATCTGGGCCAGTGGGGCCCACTGGAGCGGGGGCCCACTGTGGTTTTTCCCTGTTTCCCACCGGCCCAGTCCGACCCTGTGTTCGGTGGCGAGATGGCACTTGGATCGCTTCAACTTTCCAAAGTCGCCCACAGTTTCCTCATGAGACAACTTCTGATGACTTCAGTCAACAAAGCTTTCTGAGTGCCATCCCTGTAGCCTAGTGTGTCACCAACTTAAAAGGGAAATTTCCCTTGTTGGATAGCGGCAGTCAGTTTTTGTGTGATCTTTATGTTCTTTTATCATTTTGCCTTTAATTTCTGCCTGAATTTGAGGATGTTAATTAGTTGCTAGCTTGTTAGCAATCAGAAAATAAACTAACTGTGAGGCTTTTGATTACATTACTTTGGTATAACACCTCACAAACACTTTTTAGGGTAGCAGGTTGACGCAGTGACAAATCTGGGAATGCCTCTCCTTTGCTGGTAATTGAAATCGTTGGCGGTGTGTCCACCTTATCACTAAGGGTAGACAGCTCTTGTATTTCAATGGGGGGAAAAATCCAGTCAGACGCCATCCGATTTAATCTTGTTGCATGAAAATACAGCATGCAACTGTCCCGTTTTTAGAGGACAGTCCCTCTTTTGACAGCTCAACCTCCAGTCTCTCATTTGTACTGGAAAGTCCCTTTTTTCTCTGCACTGAGCAGTCAGACAAAGAAAGTTTCTAACTTAATTGGCTTTTGGCAGAGAGCCCAGAACAGCCACAACAGCAGATAAGATACTTTTGTACTTTTGCTCCTATCAGAAGAAAACTGCACCGGCCCATGGAGTGATCTTCTTCCTTCTTCTTCTTTCTTCAAATTTCCCAGGGTAAATGCATGTGCAGAAGAACAAAATAGATGACTTTTTAGTTAAAGTTCGGCTTTCCATATCCTTTGAATTGACAATTTTTAAAAACACTTGAATTTTTTGGTGTTACTGATCCTTTAACAGCTAGGGCCACATGACTTGGATCTCGGCCTGTGGAGAAACACTGCCCCGCTGCTGCTGCTCCTCTTCTGCTGTGCTGCATGCACATTACCTCCACTCAGGTTCAGACAGGCATGCCGAATTTCCGTGTGAAATAAGGCCTCATCTGGAGTATGCAGTGCAGTTTTGGACTCCAGTCCTTAGGAGGGATGTAAATGAGCTGGAGAGAGTGCAGAGACGTGCAACTAAACTGGTTAGGGGGATGGAAGACTTAAATTATGAGGAGAGACTGTCCAGGTTGGGGTTGTTTTCTCTGGAAAAAAGGCGCTTGCGAGGGGACATGATTACACTTTACAAATATATTCGAGGACATTATAGACAAATATCAGGGGACATTTTTACCCATAAAGAGGATCACCGCACCAGAGGCCACCCCTTCAGACTAGAAGAAAAGGACTTTCATTTGAAGCAGTGTAGGTGGTTCTTCACAGTGAGGACGGTGAGGTTGGGGAATGCACTGCCGGGTGATGTTGTGATGGCTCATTCTGCTGATGCTTTTAAGAGGGGTTTGGATGATTTTTTGGACAGACATAATATCAAAGGCTATTTTGATACCAAACTCTACAGTTAGTATAGCTATGGGCATATATGGTTTGTGTTTGAAAGAGTGGAAATGTGTGTGTGTGTGTATGCTGGGTTTTTAATTTGGAGGGATTGAACTTGATGGACTGCCTGCATCTGAGCAGTGGTAATGATTCCAGGTACAGGCGGCACAGCAGAAGAGGAGCAGCAGGGCTGAGGATACTTTCCCAGTGTTTCTCTGTTTCCCGTGTGACCCTAGCCTAAGGCTTTTGCAACATTGTTTAAAAAGTTACAACCATGAGTTAAGCAAATGCTGCTTTCAATATTAGTTGTTTTTGCAAATAACTTTTAACAGCACTGTCATTTTTTAAATAAATGTATATTGGAAAGTTGTTTAGAATTATGTTTTGTTTTATTAGGCACATTTTTATTTTGGGGATGACTTGGCCTTTCAATTTCGGAATTTAGTTTCCCGTAACCTCCTATAAGTGCAATAGTTAAGGTAAAAGAATAGCAAAATTATTAAACGCAGGACCAGAGAGAAGTGCAGGCCAATGAAAAATCTCTGCACACTGTGTGTAATGTAGACACAAAACTGAGGTTACCCTGAAGAGATAAGTACTATAAAGTTCAAGCAGCTTCAAAACGTTTGTGTTTTCAGTATATTAATGGAAGATCAGCGCTGAAAATGCTATTCTTCTCTTTGCCTAGGGAGCCGTTTTTGACCCTTAGTACAATGGGCCCCAACATAAAACTGCCCTCATTATTTCCTTATTTCTGCAGCTAAGGTAAGTAACATACTCCCCTCCAACTGGGGATTGCTAATATTCAGCGTGCATACTCGTCCCTGCAGTGTTTCAGCTTCAGCTTGCAGTGTGGCACGTCATGTATTTTTTTATCGGTTTAATTCTGCTCTGTATGGCTGCACATGAAAGGACAGTAAAAAATGAACACAAGAAAAAGTCCAGATTTTTTGGCTCTCTATAAAGCAGATCAAGACAATACAAAGACTCCCTGTGTAGCTCTGATTTTGCCAGTTCAGGTCTACTTTTTGTGACTTTCGGCGCATGCGCAGTAGAGCTGAACCGGCAAATTCAGCCTTTACTGAGCAACCATACAACTCAGGCCCGGACTGGCCATTAGTGGGTTAGGGCAAATGCCAGAGGGGCTGCTATAAGGTCCGATAGAAAGTCAGTGTTTAGTGGGCTGGTGGGGACTGTTTGGGCCTCTATGTGGGCTGATGGGCCTCTTGTGTACCTGAAATGCCAGGGCCTATTTTAATTCTCAGTCCAGTGGCTCAATCAGGCTCATTTCAGGGCTGCTGCTGCCCCTCACAATAGCCAATCACAGCCCTTATTTGCCCCCCACAGATTTTTCATGCTTGTGTTGCTCCCCAACTCTTTTTACAATTAGAGGTGGCTCACGGGTAAAAAAGGGTGGGGACTTCTGGCATCTATTGTATTGAAGTGAGCTTATATTTTGCAATCACGAATGTGACACTATAAACAATAATCAATAACCGAAATGGACCCTCCTGTTATATAATCCCCTGCCCCGGGAGATATTTGTCCCCACTAATGTAGAAACAGACCAAATGTAGGTGTAGGTTTGTTCCTGCAGTTTGAAGTGACCTATTTAATATTGTGCAACAAACAGAAATGTGTAGTTTTAAAGATTTCAGCTGTTTTCTCTATTAAAATTTGCGTAACGGAAAAATTTTTTTTCCATTACATGCTTTTTTTTTGTATATGTTTTATTCTTAAAACGGTTTGCTTGCCTGGAGGGGGTGAAAAACCTGTACATCCTATGGGATAATTATTCTTTGTTGCTCTAAAATGTGGACAAAATAGTTTTTGCAGTAATGAAACTATAGGGGGACGGGCCCTGGTGCGGGATGTGCAGCCGGGTATCACCACCCCCGTCTGTACACGGTTTTCCGACTGGAATCAATGTTGCACAAGCTGCCAGAGGGCCCTGAGGGGGTGCGGGCCCAGGCCCAATTGTACCCCCTGCTCCCCCGGTAGTTCCACCACTGGGTTTTTATAATTTCTTAAAATTATTCTACTCCAGTGTCGAGTCACAAGTGCCACCCTCTGCTGCACACCTTGTACTTTTACTCATTTGGACACAATAACGGGAAAGGGAGTGGCTCAATTGGTGCCCAAATTTGCCAGCAGGATAATCAGACCTGGGCCAGCCCACAGGGAATTTTCCTGGGGTCCTGCCAGCACAATCCAGCACTGTTTTTTTTTTTTTTTATTTAAAATGTTTATTGGTTTTCATTTGTCAAGAAAAATAAAATATGTAGTACACCTCAAAAGGGGCAGGGCAAGCAGGCGCACAGCTATAAAACCGGAAGCCAGCAGTAAGGTGACAGGTGGGGAGAGCAAGAAGAACTTGCAAATGGGGGTGTGAGGTCTCCCCGAACCCGATCGACCTGCAGGTGAATGATACAGTATATCCCAAACAGGACTGGACTGAGAATCAAAATAGGCCCTGGCATTTCAGGTACACAGAGGCCCAATTAGCCCACATAGAGGCCCAAACAGCCCCCACCAGCCCACTAAATACTGACTTTCTATGGCACCTTATAGCAGCCCCTCTGGCATTTTCCCTAACCCACAAATGGCCAGTCCGGGCCTGATCCCAAATGTTCTCCCTGTAGCTAATAAAACAGAGAAACTGAAATAATCATGGTCATTTGCACTTTTAGCAAATTCTTAAAGGTTAATTTATGAACATTGGAAGGAGCGAGTCATCGGCTTTTATTGACCCTGCATGGTCACCTTAAGAGCGTGGCAGAGTAAGGGTAACAAGTGATATTTTGCCAAACAATTTCCAAAAAGTTGCAAACATTAGGATTAACTTGAGTCATGAAATGGGGCAGATCTCCCTGATGAAACACAGCATTGTGCATGTTTAACTGTGTATTACAGTAACTACAGTCTGCTCTTTCAAATTATTATTACAAAGATGCCAAATTAATAGCAGTCGTAATTGCTAAATTAATGTAATTGGGTTCCATTCTTAGTTGCCATTAATCTGGGTGTGATAGCCTTATTGTTCCAGCAGGAAGTGCGGACATGCCCTTTACTTGCAATGTCAGCAGTGATTTAGTGAGGAATTGATATAATTCCTGGGTGCTACAGTTCCAATGCTAGATTAAAGCAGGGGACTGAAATAAACATGTGTTACTTTCTTTTTAGTGATAAAATGCCATCAGATGTTTGCTCAGTAATATATGTGTGTATGAGAGCTGGAATTGTGTTTATACAATGGATCATACCCTTTATAGTTATCTGCTGTTGCCATAAAAAATATTTGCGGCATTCTGATTTTTCTGAATGAAGTGATTGTCTTCCAGTCGAACTGAGCCGGTGGGGCGCTGGGAAAAAACCTGGTGTGCCCCCGGCTCCTGTGGACCAGATCCGCACCCAGATTTGCATTATCCTCTCTGCCGTGACCTCTCCTTTGTGGGTGGCCGCGGCAAAACTTGCGCATCCGAGCATGTGGACACGCGCGCAGCAGTGGGGGCCGGAGGGGGTGCTGGACAGCCGCCCCAGTGGGCCCTGCCCCCCCAGTCTGACCCTGGCTCTGTTGGTTTGCCCATTATAGGTTTTCAACAGTGTCTTTTTTACTTAATAAAGTAAAAATGGTATTTTACATTCTCTTTAATGTTTCCCATTCCAGCTGCAGGGACAAAGATCATTGAGCCAGATTTAAACAGATAAACTGGGATTCTTTGTGGAGAATTTTTTTTGCTGCAGCCACTGGTTCTGCAGAGTTGGAGAAACTCTTCCCATGGTGATGATAAAACCTTCTGATCACTTACGCCCTTCTGTCATCCAGAAGATCTCCCATAAAAATTATGGAGTAGTATTGCTCCCCTAGATGCTCCTTAAGCTATTACTGTATGAATGTAGCAGAAACAAATCTATTTGTATTCCTTATTGGGGTATAACAATAGAGACAGGAACAGTTACTGCTTGGGGTCCCCAGGAGTGTGAATGATGATCCATTTCAGAATGGTATAGGACCTGTTATTCAGAATGCTCAGTATATGGGGTTTCCTGGATAAGGGACCTTTCTCCAATTTAAAGGGCACCTATCGTTTAAAAAAGTTACCCCCAACCAAAGGTGCGGGCTGATAGAGCCCGCATTCCGGTTGGGGGTACCAGTACTTTCTTTTAAAAAAAAATATGCCCACCGCCAGCGCAGGCAAGCTCGCACCGGGAGGGAGTTCCCGGTGCGAGCTGCCATGACAGTAGGCAAGCATGCGCTTTTGTGAGCTTGTGACGTCACGTGCATGCGCATTAAGAAAAGCGGTTTTCCTTAATGCGCATGCGCGCCTACTGTCATGGCGGCTCCCTCCCAGTGCGAGCTTGCCTGCACTGGCAGGGGGCATTTTTTTTTTTAAATACTGGTACCCCCAACCAAAATGCGGGCTCTATCAGCCCGCACCTTTGGTTGGGGGTAAATTTTTTAAACAATATGTGCCCTTTAAATCACCATCCCTTACTTCTACTAAAAGCAGGCCCGGATTTGAGGAAAGGCCGCCTAGGCCCGGGCCTAGGGTGGCAGGATTTTAGGGGGCGGCATGTTGCCCAACCACACCCACATTGGTTCAGAAATACTGGGGATGCGCAGGAGATATGATAGTTTTTTAAATTTTCCATGCACCAATGCACTCCCAATGAAGGAAATTTGTACGAATATAGGGGAGGGGACGGGGTGATGAACGCCTGTGGGCCTAGGGGCGGCCACTATATAAATCTGTCCCTTACTAAAAAGTAATTTAAACATTAAATAAACCCAAGAGGATTGTTTTGCTTCCAATAGAGATTACTTGCAGCTTACAGAAGTTTGGATCAAGTACAAGGTACTGTTTTATTTATCTTTTACAGAGAGAAAGGAAATCCTTCTAAAAAAAAAATCACTTCAGTTCTTTAGTTCACTCACATAGTTAGGCCTAACTGTTTTACCATTGGGCAGTGACAGTATATTTCTGTTTCCTGTTTTTTTCAGTGAATGATTTCTAAGACTGTTTTCCTTTAAATAACCCAGATCTTCTTCTTTGAAAAACCCTGAACGTAATGCAAGAACAGGGACAGCGACAGTAAGGACTCTCATTTGGCAACGTTACTGAAAGTAAGAGCACATTCTGTTATATTAGTGCACCCAATCACCCTGCTGCACTTTGGCCTTAATAGATAAGCCAGAAAAGGAGAAGTTACAGTTGATAATGTAACCTGCAGTTTTAAAGTTCAGCTTAACTTCACATCTGTATTTGTTTTTATAGATTAAAAAAACCCATTATCTTAACTTCATCTTTGCACAGATATCAGTATTCCTGCAAATTATGTATGTGTCTCCTCTCTTGGAAAGTTACCTGAAATATAATAATGGTCTCTGCATCTCATATAACTTGCAGTTACATTTTTTGTAAATATTAAAAAGGGGGGTTGTGGGAGCCCTCCTACGGCTAAGTAAAAATGTATTACAGTATGTAGTCCCCTGTCTCATACCACGTCATGGTAAACCCCACACAGTGGTCCCTAACTTGTTTACCTCTGGTCATTGTATAAAAAGGTACATTTTTTGCAGTCTTCCTTTTAGAATTGTTTATGAAGAAGCTATGGAATTTTAAAAAGTTCATAAAGCTTGTATTGATAGATAGCAGGTGCCAAATAGAACCAGAACCCTGTTAACATATTACATACCTCTCAACTGTTTTTCATGGGACAATCCTGATTTTGACAGCTCAACCCGCAGTCCCAGATTATCTGTGTCCCGACTTTCTCTTCGATCTCTACAATGAACAGCCAGAAAAAGATACAACATTTTCGCAGAGAGCCCAGAATACGTGCCAGGTGCACTTCAATGCTTTTGTAACAATTTAAGATAATCAGGTCTCTTGGGGAAACTGTGACTAGCAGCTTAAAGGGCAAAGAAATAAAATCAAATTTTTACTTTCTTTAATGAAAAATAAATCTATCTCCAATATACTTTAATTTAAAAATATGTACCGTTTTTATAAGAAACCTGACTGTATGCAGTGAAATTCTCCCTTCATTTAGCACTGTCGATAGGAATTGTCAGACGGTCCCTAACTTCTGTCAGGGAAACAATCATACTTATGAACAGTAGGGGGAGCTTTACTTACCAGCCATGCAGAACTCATGCAGCTTTGTTTTTGATCATTTATGACCATCCCCAAGAAGCCCAGATCACACTGAGCATGTGTATATAGTCTAGTCTTGCAAAGATGTATAACAAAGTTACAAGATGACAGCCCCCTGTGGCCAACTTTGAAAGCATAAATCATTTGTTTGATTAGGCTTGTGGTACAGTAAGTTCATGTTTATGTTTAGTATACAAAATACAGCATTTCTAGCCTTATTCTATTTTACACTTTCCTTGTCCTGAAATGGTGAAAAGGAATGATCTATTTCCCAGTTTTTTATCCAGATAAAAAGAGAGGATCTGACTGAAGTCAGTATAGTGATTAATCAAAAATAGAGAGAAAAGAGAACCCCCCTTGATATCTATAGAGTAAACCGTGATTTTAAGTAAAACAATTTAAGTCAATGGTCCTTCCAGACCAGTCAATAAATATAAAGTGCTAGTGCCAAACAATTTTCATTAATTCACTTCCTATTGGACGAAATATTAAGTGCTAAGTGCCAATATAATTTATATATAATTGTGAACCAACTAGTAAAAATTATTAAATTCTGATTTCATTTAAGTTAATAAAGAATTAATTTCCGAAAATTCATCATTAAAATTCCAATTAATTATTCTAAATTATTATAATTTCCGTAACTCCTTATTATAAATTAATTATTGAAGTAATTGGTTAACCTGGATTATAGTATAAATGAAAAGGAAATTAATAGAGTGGTGGAGAAGTCCCGTAAGAGCTATCTATTAATTGGCTATCTCTGGGACCCCACAAGAGGGAGAAGGCCGCTTCACAGGGACTGTGGTCTTGATTATTAACTATCACTAGATTGAAGAGGACTAAACTAAAAAACCACAAATCCCTATGTGCATGGAGAGAAAACAGATTCAGGAAAGAAAGTATTGAGAACCAGGTGGATTGCAGACTTAACACGATCGTTATTTTTTAAAAAAGAAAAGAAGAAAAACACTTCCCCCGATTGTAGTTCTAAGGTAAAAGACTGTTTAAAAAAGAGATCTCTTGCCGACGCGCGTTTCGCTAACTGCTTTCTCAAAGGCAACCCGTGAAATTCTCCCTTCATTTAGCGCTGTCGATAGGAATTGTCAGACGGTCCCTAACTTCTGGCAGGGAAACAATCATACTTATGAACAGTAGGGGGAGCTTTACTTACCAGCCATGCAGAACTCATGCAGCTTTGTTTTTGATCATTTATGACCATCCCCAAGAAGCCCAGATCACACTGAGCATGTGTATATAGTCTAGTCTTGCAAAGATGTATAACAAAGTTACAAGATGACAGCCCCCTGTGCCCAACTTTGAAAGCATAAATCATTTGTTTGATTAGGCTTGTGGTGCAGTAAGTTCATGTTTATGTTTAGTATACAAAATACAGCATTTCTAGCCTTATTCTATTTTACACTTTCCTTGTCCTTTAAAGGGCAATTCACCTTCTATGGTAAGTAAGGCAAGGACTCCCCCTGCTGTTCATAAGTATGATTGTTTCCCTGACAGAAGTTAGGGACTGTCTGACAATTCCTATCCACAGCACTAAATGAAGGGAGAATTTCACTGCATACAGTCAGGTTTCTTATAAAAACGGTACACATTTTTTAATTAAAGTATATTGGAGATAGATTTCTTTTTCATTAAAGAAAGTAAAAATGGGATTTTATTTCTTTGCCTTTCCTTGCTCTTTAATTGTGTGCCAGTTTCCCTTAGGAACATACTAAAGCTGAGGATTTAAATAATCAGAAATGCCTCATTACTACTGGACATGCACCAGGAAATCTTGTTTTCGATTGAAAAGTCCTAAAACCCAATATTATAATGATTAACTTTTATTTCTTACTTAGTGCCACCAATTTCAATTTCAGATATTTACCATATTTAGTGTTTTGCAGCAGTCTTTACATTCTATAATCTGCTTATGGGTATTATAACAAAAAACATACAATGATTTACCCCTAACAGTGCAGAAAGCTCAAATTGGTAATGCATTTTTCTTTCTATTAAAGATCTTCTTGAACAAGGGTTATAATGCGGTGGTGGGCTGGTGGGCATGTGGAGTGATCACCTATGAAGTGGCCACCGGGGAGATCCCATTTCCAGATGACAGCGATGATGAGGACTTCAGCGACAAACCCAACATCCCTTCCTGGCTGAGTAAGGATCTCAAAGATCTGCTGAGAAAGGTGTTTGAATTGTGTTTAAATTAAAGAAATAGTTACACTGATTGCGCTGCTGCCTGGCTGCTAGAGCCTATTTATCCTATTAGTCTGTGAGTCCAAACAGAAGATCAAAAGGAGAGGGCCAAATAATGTAAAAAGTTAAAATAATAATAGTAACACTGAACCTTCACAATTGGCCTGTGTTTGGCAGAATAGGACTGCTAATAGTTCAAAATAAATCCACATTAAAGACCAAGTGAAAGGAATGAATTTAATAAGTACATTTTTAAAAACAGTGACCATACTCTTTACTTCTTTAACAGTGACAGTCGTTAATAGTGACTAGGCTCTATATGAGGGTATTCCTGGTGGGTTCATTACCCAGAATTAAATCTGCAATATTCATATTTTGTTCCTTTAGCTACTGGAGAGGAATCCTGGTGTGCATGGCAACAGCCATTCTTCTCAGCCATTGACTGGGAGGAGCTGGAATGGCAGCCAGTACCACCCCCTTTTGACCTTGGAACAGTAAGTATATGGCTGCTGAAATACTTAGACTTACTAGACAGAAACTAGAAATAGATATTTGATATATATGAAAACATACAAAACATTACTTTATCTAAATTTACTCAGCATGCTTTTCAAATCAATTTTGCCATTTACGTTCATTTCCTAGTGATTTCTGAGGTGTTTGCCGTTTTACACTTATATTGCCAGTGTTTCAGCTCAGCGGCGCTTTTTTAGAGTCGAGTCTCGGTCACCCCAAGGTTAAGTGACTATTCAGGTGGCACATAGAGATCAGTTAGGAAGCTCCCAGCTCTCTTTGATATACTTGTATAGAATGCAGTACATTAGAATACACTAGAATGTCCATTACCTTCTGTTGGACTGGCTGATTACTTTTATAGTTCAAATACCTTTACTGAATATTTAATATCATTAAAGTGGACCCGTCACCCAGACACAAACATTTGTATAATAAAAGTCCTTTTCAAATTAAACATGAAATCCAATTTCATTTTTTAATTAAAGCATCCATAGCTGTTTTAAGCTCATTTAAAAATCTCAGCTGTCAATCAAATATTGTCTGCCACTCCTCTATGCCTTAGGCATAGAGGCGGGGCAGATAATTACTTTCACTTTCCATTCAGCACTTCCTAGATGTCACTGCTCCCCACACATTCCCCCAGTTCTCTTAACCATTTAATTGTGTAGCCAGGACATGGGGATAGACATTGGGTCCCCCATTCTACTGCTCAAACAAGATTCTGAGATGATACAAGTCTTGTCTTAATAACAGTGTCCACAAAATGGCTCCTGCCTGCTTGTTATAATTATGAATTCCCAGACTGAAGAAAACAAGATTAAAATAATGTATATAGTGTAATTAATGTTTATTTTGCTTGACTAATGTGATAAAATAGGATTTTTAATATTTTTTGGGGGTGACAGGTCCACTTTAAGGCTAAATAGTGTTTTTCTCCCTTTTATACAGTCATCAAGGGAGCAGATGAAGCCATATGAAGGAAAGGCTCTATCGTTCCTGGAGTCCCAGAAGAACAACAATAACTCATTGGGGGACACTATGAACACTCCAGGCCTTTCCTTCATAGATTCAACTTGGCAGGATTATGTTTCTGAGGCTCAGCCATGCGGTTCCATCAACATGAAACATCAGTAACTGTCATCCATGGACTTTGGATCAAGAACATCTCCACCTGCTGCATAGAGACACCTTCATACTCTGCAATGCCTGGTCATACCATCTGATCCAGTGCCACCTGGGAAACACCTTCTAGACCTCACCCAGTAACATCTGGAAGAGGTAAGTATATTTATATGGTGCGTGATTGTGTGAGAGAATGTGAGATACAAAAAGCTAAGACCGTAACAGGACAGGCAGAGATGGCTCCTCTTATAGGAACCAAATTCCAACAGGCTCCGCTGTCTGTCTGTGAAGCCCATTACCCTGCTTTTAATGCACAGACAACTGATCCACGTCAGGGAGGTTTTTTTTCCCTTCTGTAGCAAATTGGCCCGCGCTTCAGATGGGTTTTTTCCTTCCTCTGGATCAGTTGGAAAGTGCAAGGGGTTGTGCTTCACAGACATGTCTTTATCAGCCTCCATAGTTATATTATTCGTATTCTACTATTGTTCTAATGTTAAGTATTATATATGTTATAGGAGGCAAGGCCTGTTATGTCCGGAGTAAATGGTGTGTGAATGGCCAGTAACATGGTTGAAGCCTTGACGTGGCGTTACTGCACACATGAGTTATGTGCTAATTCAACTAATCATAAGAATGGAATATTGTTAGAAAGTGTATTTATTTCAGTCCAACCACAGGCATTTCAAAAGTGTGGACACCGTGATTTTCCTACTTTTTGGATTTTGGATCATCTTCATAATCGGGGAGATTGTCGACCCACAGAAGAGGCAATTAGTGTGCTCAGGGCTCCCTTCCTGGATCCCACTTTGCAGGGAGATTGGTTGCAGGACTGGGTCTGAGCAGGTGACAGGTCCTGGTTATGGAAGCTTTATTTAGAGTCAGAAGTTTGGGTCATAGTCAGTCTAGGGGTGAAAGTTAGAGGTAGTGTATTTAGTGAGGAGCTTTCTGGCTCCAACAAGGAGAGTAGTTAGGGTTAGCACCCGTACGGTGATCAAGCTGCCAGATAGGGACACGAGTGGGAAATCTCAGGAGCAGGGAAAGTGCCAAGGAGTAAGATACCCCGTGGGATCCATATCGCTGGGGAGGATTCAGCAAGATAGGCTGTACCACCCTGAGACAGACTGTTCTAAGTTTACTACTATTAAGGGCACTAAGTATGGAGGGTTTCCACTGTCTGCATTGAATGTCATTGAATTGATTGTATTGCCTGATTGCTGTAACCAAGATTCACTGTCATTTGTTCAATAAATACGTTATTTATGCAACACTCTTGACTGCTGTTTCTTCATTCTGGTTAATCTGAACACCAGGAAACCCGTAGGACAAAACAGGAGGACAAGGTGTTTAAAGGGACACACACACACTGCTGGGAGTTGCAGGGAGTTGCTCAAGGGAGGCACTGGCAGCAAGGCCCACTATAATCACACTACACTATTCTCAGGCCCACCCATGGGTGTGCTATTTCTTCTTCTGATTCTTCCAGGTTTCAAATGATGGTCCCTGCTACTTTTTTCATTGCTCATATTTCTATTCAGCTCCTCTCATATTCATATCATATTCAAACCAGTGCATGGTTGCTATGGTAATTTGGAACATAGCAACCAGATTGCTGAAATTGCAAACTGAAGAGCATCTGAAAAAAAGCTAAATAACTCAGAAACCTCCAAGCCTGGAATTGAAAAATAAGCTCCTGCTTTGAGGCCACTGGGAGCAACATCAAAAGAGTTTGGGAGCAACATGTTACTCATGAGCTACTGGTTTGGGATCACTGCTCTAGAGGGCCCTTTGTCCACACAGGTAGTGATTTCCTCTTCCTGGGGGTTATGTCATTTAATAGTGGTCTAAATAATGCCCAGTGAGTTCTAATATAAAATAGTAGAGCACCATGTGTCCTGGGGCCTCATCTCACTGGGAGTTGGATACAGATCCAGGGCTCCAGTTTGTGTTAAATTATAGATAAGCTTAGCTAGTGATAGTTTATGTTTATAGTTGCTCTAAGAGTGAAAGGGAGGCTTAGGTACAGGGCTGGTCTTACCAACTACATTAGAGGACATTATAGACAAATATCAGGGGACCTTTTTACCCATAAAGAGGATCACCAGAGGCCACCCCTTCAGACTAGAAGAAAAGGACTTTCATTTGAAGCCACTCAGTGCTAGTTTTAGTAATATATTTTATAAAAACAAGTGTACCTCTAGTGGTGGAACTTGACATACAGGATCATAAAGGGCTGCAGGGCTCAGTTCCATAGTAAATAACTGACATGCATACTGTTTATTCTGTACACACATATGGTATAATACAATACATCAGAATTGCTGTTACTAAGAAAATGTGCAAATACTGGGAATAAAGATGACTCTCTTTTTGTAACTGATGACATTTAAAATATATTTGACAACCTTGAATACACAATAAAGTGAAGTAACTGACAAATTAAGCAGACTTTTTGTCCTGAGGCTTTGACTGGAGCTTGCTTACCCTAACCTCGATTTACATTTGTTTCTTTCCAAAACAAACTTGGAATTGGTTGAACCACATGAAGCAGCACCTGTTACCCTCGCAGGAGGCCATTGTGGTTACAAATAAGTTTACCTACTATTTCTTGTCTTCCCACCATTCCTTGTGGGCACTCATGCTAAGTGGCCAGCACCCCTGTTCACATTGATACATTATTCTGCACTTCCATGGATGCTCAGACTCGCTTCTGTAGCACTTTTGATGCACATTGGTGGCTCCCACAGATCCTAATGCAACTCCAGCTAGTCCTCTGCATATATCCTGGTGCCAGTACCACTTTGATGCCCTTTCATCCTTGAAAATTCAACCTTGATATACTATTGATTTTACTGTTCCCTTTTTGGCCTGTTTTTTGGAACTCCACTTGCTTGCTGCCTGACCTGGCCTGTCCACTGATCATCTGGTGCCTGCCCTGATCTAGATCTGTCTGACTTCAGTCTGTCTTCTCCCTGGTTAAGGTCTCTGTCTCTCTGCACTTCACTGGCCTGATGTTCACAACTTTGGGGGTGCATGCTGCTGATTCTTTGTAACTGAATCATTGACTGAGTCTTGTTCCAATAGCTTGTTCCAAATAATAGCAGTGTGCAATTAAATTAGTGAGGTTGTTCATTCTCTGAAAAACAGATGTCAATTAGGGCCATTATTTAAGGAAGGAAGCAAATGTTGTGCATGCTGGGTATAGTGCATTTCCCTCTGAAAATCAGAGGGAGTAAAATGGGTTGTTCCAGACGTTGTTTAGAAGAAGGGCATACTTTGATTAAAAAGTTTATTGGAGAGGGGGAAAACATCTAATGAAGACTCTGATAATGTTCAGCTCCAGAGACATCAAAGAAGGTGCAAATTTACAATTGGAAGAGATGAAGCCAAGCCATTGGCAAGAAGCCCCGCAAAGTCCCAAAAAAAAAGATGTGCTGAACACATTGATTGGCCTAAAGAGAAATGGCACAACATTTTGTGGACTGATGAAAGCAAGATTGTTCTTTTCGGGTCTAGGGGCCAAAGAGTTTGTCAGTTGACCCCCAAACACTGAATTCACTATGGTGTTGGGCCTATTTATCACATTCTAGGGATCATGGATCAGTTTCAATACATCAAAATACTTGAAGAGGTCACATTGCCTTATACTGAAGAGGAAACGGGAGTTTCAACAACTAAACGACCCCAAACATGAGTAAACAAGTAAAATATTGGCTCCAGACCAACAAGATTGATTTTATGGATTGCCAAACCCAATCCCCAGCCCTTGATCCAATGGAAAACTTGTGGGATGACATACAAATGCCGTTTCTGAGGCAAAACCAAGAAATGCAAAAGAATTGTGGAATATCACAGGTGCCAGAAGTTGGTGGACTCCATGTAACACAGATGTGCAACAGTTCTCAGAAACAATAATTATACAACTATTCAAAGGAAAGCAAAATCTTGAAACATTTTTAATTTCATACAGTGGATGTTTGAGTTTGTGAAGAAGAATGCAGACACTGCTATGCCCAGAAAATGATGTGATTTCTAATGGCGGCCCTGCATTCAGGGTAAGGACGGCACTGGGACAGCTTTGCCTTTGCCTTTAGAAATGCTTTTCAAGATTGTTCCTCTAAGGTTCCTTGATAGTTCTTTCAGTGAGGGATCGGTTGCTGCCTGAGAAGAACTGACCAAACTGTGTGTAACAGGGCAGGGCTCCTCCAGTCTCCTCTCATTGACTGTAACTCCTGAATAAGTCACTGGCCTAGAGTTCCCTTTCCCCCTTCAGCCTAGATTATGAATGTTTACACAATGAGTTCAGTATTGACAAGAAAGTAAGTACAATAGTGATTAGAACAGTTTGTGTTTATCTGGTATGGAACAATGGATGGATCAGACCACATTTTTATGAGTAACTCATGCAAAAAGTCAGATAATGCCAAAGTATTCCCCACCTTTTTATTTAACCATATAACTGCCCAGCCAATGAGGAGGTTGGCAGGGTGATCACGTGTTCTATGTCTTCCAAAATTTAGGGCTATAGTAACTGTGTTTTGCTTGCAATTACCAAAGCGCAAAGGCTCTGTATGATTCGACTATGCTGCAACTACTGGATACTGGTTTCTAATTGGCTACGAGTGTTCCAATATCAAGTGTTGCACAGTGCATTTATTTACAGGTACAGGGATGGGACTTATTATAGAGAATGCTCAGGACCTGGGGAGTGGTGTAACTAGATATTACTGGCATCCACAGCAAGTTATTTTTCAGGCCCCCAAAATGTTTAGAGGTTGACTTGTTTCAACAATATTTTTTTAAACTGTATATGAATTAGTGCTTCATGGGGCCCCTATACCTCCTGGGACCCCCCCTGCAGCCACAGGGTCTGCTTTCTCTATAGTTACACCCCTGGACCTGGGGTTTTCAGGATAACGGATCTTTCTTGTAATATGTACCTTCGGTCTACAAGAAAATCATTTAAACGTTAAATAACCCAACAGGCTGGATTTGCTTTTAAAGATATCTTCTCTGTATTACTACAGAGAAAAAGGAAATTGTTAAAAATAACAAGGAGCTTTCTGGATAAAGGGTTTCTTGATAATGGATCACATACCTGTATAAGATCTATTCTGTATGCTTGATACCTGTTGTTTTCGTGAAACGGGACCTTTCCATAACTTGAAACTCCATACCTTACATCTGCTAAAAAATATGTGGAGGAGTTATTTGGTCATATCAAAAAGTGCTTTGCACGGCAGAAGAAGATCACTGAATTCCAATAAAAACACTGTAAATTTGGTGGAGGTTCCATCCTGCTGTGGGTAGGGTTGCCACCTTCTTTTTAACCTTTTTATTGGCCAGTGGTGGGGGCGGGGAAAAAAGGGGTGGGGAGTGATGTCAAAGGGGCGGGACGTGATGGCAAAGGGGGCAGAGCCACGGCACACAATCGGCTGAAGACGGCGAGAAAGGCAAGTTTTGATTGGATTGGGGGCAGGGCAAGGGCCTTTTTTACAGGTATTACAAATTTACCGGCAGCTACATTGCTGGTAAATTTGTAATACCGGCCCCCGGTAGGGTGGCAACCCCTCGCTGTAGGGCTGTGGGGCTAATTCAGGAACTGGGGCCCTTGTTAAAGTCGAGGGTCGGATGAATTAAACCCAATATCAACAAATTCTTCAGGAAATGTTCAAGCATCAGTCACAAAGTTGAAGTTACGCAGGGGTTGGATATTCCAACAAGACAATGACCCAAAACACAGTTCAGAATCTACAAAGACATTTATACAGAGGGAGAAGTACAATATTCTGGAATAGCCATCAATGTCCCCCGGCTTGAATATTATCAATAATCTATGGGATGATTTGAAGCAGGCAGTCCATGCTCAGCAGCCATCAAATCTCATCTGGGGAGATTTTGTATGGACCAATGGTCAAAAATACCTCCAGAATATCCAGAATCCAGACACTCATCAAAAGCTATAGGAGGTGTCTAGAGGCTGTTTTACATTTACAAAAGGAGGCTCAACTAAGTATTGATGTAATATCTCTGTTGGGGTGCCCATATTTATGCACCGGTCTAATTTTGTTATGTTATTGCATATTTGCAGTTAAACCAATAAACTTAATGTTTCTAACTTTCCATGGAGTGAATTTGTTGGAGCAGGGGGGGCAATAACACATAACTGCTCCTGCAACCCAACAATTTCACCTGCTACCATCAATAGTCTCTGCTATTAGTATAGGATGTTTTTATCGCAAAGCCTCCTCTGGAGAAATCAATTGTCTTCTCGTTTATAATACAAACAGAAAGTTTGCCATGAATAAGTAAAGACTTATCTCTCTAAATACAGCATGACACCCATGACCTGTTTACAGTGAGCATTATTAAAAACCTGCACAAAGGAAACTATTAAATATGACCTAGGGTGAAATATTGAATAAATTTCCAGGGATGCAAACACATCTCAGTAGAGGGCTGCCTTCACTGAATTGAGGATTATGGGTAATAGCAGAGGATTTACTATTCTAAAGGTGAACACTGGGGACACACACTGATACAGGATTTAGTTACTGCAAAGACGTATCTCTCCCTGCAACAAATCGCTAGAATTAGTATTAGAGGAAAATAATATGTTTTAAGAAATACTATTGCTCTGATTTCATTAGAATCCCTCCAAATCTAATCCTTGCAATCTCAGGATCTGAGCAAACTTTACCCTACAGTGCCCTCTAGTGACAGTCTGGAAATACTTCAACGTTAGTATCAGGGGCCTTGCTGGGATAAAAGGGAAATACAGACATGGGACCTGTTATCCACAATGCTCGGGATCTGAGGCTTTCCAGATAACAGATCTTTCCATAATTTGGATCTTCGTACATTAAATCTAAATTAAAATAATTAAATAAACCCAATAGGCTGGTTTTGCTTCCAATAAGGATTCATTATATCTTCGTTTGGATCAAGTACAAGCTACTGTTTTATTATTACAGAGAAAAAGGAAATCATTTTTTAAAATGTGGATTATTTAGATAAAATTGAGTCTATGGGAGGCAGCCTTTTCTGTAATTCGGAGCATACTCAATAACAGGTTTCCAGATAACGGATCCCATACCTGTACTAGTTCAATTGTATCCATATTGAAAACAGAATCTGACGGAGAAGGAGGCTACAATTTGAGCAAGAAAGTTATCAGATTGACTATTGAGACAGATCTTCCCTAATAATCACCATTATTTATATATTTGGTGACAGCAAGTTACTCAGCACTTTCCAATAATTGCAAACAAACAAGGGTTATAGACAGGGCCAAATTTGCAGCATGGGCGCCCCTAGGACACGTGGTCCTAGCGCCTGACCGTGGACATCTCACTCGTAGTACTGAAGAGCTGCACGTCCCCAGTGCTCCTCAGCAAGTGGCTGGATGGCATGCTGCCCCTACAATTCTGCCGCCCTAGGCTCTGGACTATGTGGCCTCACCACAAATCTGGGCCTGGTTACAGAATAAAAATAGGAATGGAGGCCAATTAGGCCTGGCTTCACTCAGGGTCTTACCCCAGCCCTGCTTTTAGCACTGCCTCCTGAACTCCCTTCCACCCCCAGTTTCAGGTGATTCTTGCAGCAAAATAACTTGTTTAATCACAAAGGACAGTCACAATGGTTCAATTCACAGGCCCATAGATGATCACTGGATAACAGTAACAGGATTCTTCCCATTCAGTGAAATAGCACTGTGGGGCCCTTACCTCTATAATTTTCGTGGCTCTGATGGGCCCCAAGTAGGGTTGCCATCTTTTCCTGAAAAAAAATACCGGCCTTCCTATATATTTATTTACTATTACTTTTTCCTATTAATAACATTGGGATCAACCATCAAAAATACCGGCCAGGTGGCAACCATAGCCCCAAGGGGATGGGGAGCCTGGTGCAATTGCACCGCCTGCACCCCTGGTAGTTACACCACTGATTGATGGAGAGGCCATGTGTGCGTGTGCAATTTTCTGCCTGGATTGGGGGGAAAAAAATAAGAGCAACTGCAAATCACAGAATATCACTGTCTCTCATATTGCCAGGGCTTATTGTAATTCTCAGTCCCGTTGTATATTACAGAGATTATCTGTTATCTGCTGTGTATCCTGTGCTTTTTCTCCTTTTTCAGCTTTGATTGGCTGGTGGGTGATCGGTGTTCCACATTTGCCTGCAGGGGAAGCTGTGAGGGGCATCAGTAGGTGGAGATGGGCACATTCTGGTGCTCCAGGTCTGTCTGGCATCACTGGGTTTTTGTTGGACAATAATAGGCTGCAATTTCACAACTTTTGCTTAAGATGTGTATCAATATGATTCATTGCCTTCATAAATGCCCCCACTGTGGGTCACTACCCCTAGCAGTGTGTGTGGTTGTTGCCTGGGGCACAGGAAGATGGCACTTGGTAGTGGCCGGCAGCAGGTCCAGACTGGCAATCTGTGGATTCGGACAAATGCTAGATGGGCCACTTACTTTAAAATGTAAATGGGCTGCTCACCTAAAAAAATTAGGCATGTCTTTATTATGTAAATTAGCCAATCAATTTAGAAATGTAAATGAGCTGTCCATAATAGCCAGCCACAGCTAAGCCTATGCCTGTATTTGTTAGTACTCATGTCAGTACATATGGGAGGAACCAGGAATTCTGACCAACTTCAGTTAGTAATATTAGAGTTGCTTGCTATATACCCAATCCCTTATACTTATGATAGGTATGTTGGCAACAGGAGGATCCATGCTCAGAACAGTCACTTCAGCCTGTATATGCAATACAGTGACATGTAGCATTAATTACATGAGACAGACTAGTCTCTTCAAGTATGAAACACTTTGGCCCTGTGATACACATGGTAATTAAAGTCCTCTTATCTACCAGGGTGCATGGTCTAGCTGGGGGCACATATTACCGGCGTTCCGTAGTGAAAGTGCAGACGAGGGCCACAATGCAACCAACAGCATCTGTTTTAAACAGAGGAGCAACACAGACATGTGGCTCAGTTGATGTCCAACTTTAATATCTATTTTTTATCATCATAATGCAATGATATACAACTAGAAAACAGACAAATCAACAGGCTGTCATAGTAAGGAACAAGTATATTCGATCTCAACATACATATTCTGCCTATCGTCATAAGAACAAGCCTAGATAAACCCAGAGACTAACATAGCAAACCGGAACAAGTATGTTTTATCTAGACATTCATATTCTGCCTATACTTATAAACACTAACCTGTTTTAAACAGAGGAGCAACACAGACATGTGGCTCAGTTGATGTCCAACTTTAAAGGAATTGTTCAGTATAAAAATAAAAACTGGGTAAATAGATAGGCTGTGCAAAATAAAACATGTTTTCAATATAGTTAGTTAGCCAAAAATGTAATGTATAAAGACTGGAGTGACTGCAAGTCTAACCTAAAAGAACTTGCTTTTCAGCTCTTTTGTTTACACTGACTGGTTACCCTGGTTACCAGGCAGTAACCAATCAGTGACTTGAGGGAGGGCCACATAGGCCATAACTGTTGCTTTTGAGCTGAATGCTGAGGATCAATTGCAAACTCACTGAACAGTTATGTCCCATGTGGCCCCCCTTCAAGTCGCTGACTAACTCAGATTTAGGGAGCTGAAAAGCAGGAAGTTGGATTCTGGCTATTATATTTGACATCCAGTCACTCCAACTTTTATAGTTTGCATTTTTCCCTGACTAACTATATTAGAAACATTTTTTATTTTGCACAGCCTTTCTATTTACAGAGTTTTTAATTTTACCCTGAACTGTTCCTTTAATATGAGCCTCAGGCCCTGGATCTCCTCAGAACATTGCAATAATAACAGAGCTCCCTCTAGTGGCAGCCTTATCATTGTGCTGTTTGGAGGTCTGTCACACACACAAAGGAAAATTTAGAATATACTGTAAGTATACAATCACTAATCCATCAGATAGAATAGTTGTAATAGAAACAAGGGGGAAATATTTGTTGCAAGGGCCAGTTCCAACACATAGGATGTATAATATTGCTGGGGATTACATGGTAATGGGCTCTTAAAATATCTAATTATTAACACTAGTTCTAGCTAACCTTGGGGTTGAAAACATATTATGCTTTGCATGTGCGTAAATACATGGGCTGCTTTAATATTTTTGCAAGGGCTGCTTTTTCCTCCCAGTCCGGACCCGGCAGGCAGAGACACTGGGAGGGAGAGGCCCATTGTCTGTCCCTAATCTTTTCTATATCAGGGCCCTTTTAGGCTGCAATGCCGTCTGATGCAGCGTTCAAAATGCCACCCCCCTCTGCCTGTTGTGCTTACCTTATGACGAGGGGGGGCTGCATCGATAGCACACAGAGCAAAATTGCGCTCTCTGCGCTAGAAAAGCAGAGTTTCCAATATGATAACCGGAAATTCGGCTTTTTAAGTTACCAAGAGCGTCTTTTTGCTGCCCCTGGTAACTACTGGGGAGCTGCCGCCTAAGGCAAGGAACTCACCTTGCCTCATGGCAGAAACACCCCTAATCTACCCCTTATCTCAATTTAAAGTTGCAGCCTGGGGCAAAGAGGCAATTCAGCTGAAAACAGAATGACCAAGGCATTAGATGCCATAGGAGCCAAAGTCTGCCTATAGATATGCCATCAAATTCTAAACTAAACACTAGCCAAAGTGGAGGGAATTGTTGGCACACAGTCCTTACTGTGACTGCAATAAACACACACATATGTGGGGGGGGGGGGGGGGGGGGGGCAAGTCCCAGTGGCTTCTATATGTTAAAGGGGGTTCCAGCCTTACTGTGTTTCCTGGATTAGCCGCATCTCCCTTGAGCTGCCAAAGTACAAGCCAAAAGCCTCAAGGAGCCAAGGAAGAAGAAGTAAATTCCACTGAACAATGTTTTTCTTGTAGGGAGGCCACTGATTTTTTTTTTACTTGTACAGTTACCTGGCCCCCTTACTTGTAGGGGGGGGCACACCACCAATGTTGTGTGGCAAATTTGATGGGGACATCTGTCAAGATCTGATTTAGAGAATATGGGGGGGGGGGTATATGGGGTGAATTTTGGAAGAAAAAAAAAAAATCACTTTGAAGAAACCAAATACCTAATGCCATTTTTATATTTAATGAAACAGAAGGAATTCCCTATAGAAATAAACAGGACTATTGCCTTGAGACAACTTTACTTTCTCACCCACTGGAACAAAGGCCGTATAGTAGTGGGAAAAGCTTGTTTAACTACTGCTGGGCTGACATATTGGCCTGATGAAGAGTTATAGTCCCAGATAACATGCAGTCCCAGGACTAAATATAGTTGTACCCATGACTGATGGAGATAAAAAGGAAAGCACTGTGTTCCTTATGCAATGGATGTGACTGTGGGGAATCATATGAAACAGCTGAAGGGCAGGAAGTCGGGTCACAAAAGGAATGAAGAGAGGGTGGGAAAAGTCTCCCAAGCGCAGCTCATGCATAAGAACATGTTCACTGCTGGGAAAGGCAAGACCGCAGTTCTAGAACACGTTTGTTTATAAATTGGAAGTGGTGTCACTTTACCATGATCCATTTGCTGCTGTGCAGAGTTAAATGCGTTAATGGTTTATTTCCTTTGGTAAGCAACTTGGAAGGGAACATTACTGGAGAGAAGTAACAGATTTGAGTGAGTGTGTGTGTGTATAAAACCCCTGGAGAGAAGAGTCAAGAAGAGCAGATCCTGATTGGCTGTGCCAGGGGCAGAATCACTGCATACACAGGATTTTGGTGTGAAGATGTTGTAAAAAAAAAAAAAAAAAAAAACACAGACAAACTGGAATATTTTAAAATATCCTTTATTGATTTTTTTTTTTTTTGTATTTGCCTCCATGCCTTTAGAATTGATCCACGCTGAGGTGGCCATAATTAAAACTAGTTACCAAACATTTTATACTACATATTATCGCTCTTTTATTTATTTATTTTTTTATAGACCAACTTCTTAGTATCTTTTTAAAAATTATTTACTAGCATGTAATGAAAAGTACTAAATAACCATGAGCTTTTGTTTTTTAAAAAAATAAAACACAGGGGAAAAAAAGCTTTACAAAACACTTTTGGACACGGAAAAAAAAAAAACAAAAACCTTTTTTTTCTTCGGTCCAACGATCCCTTTAAGCCACTGTTTGCCAGTGAGAATATGCATGGTGTTAGCAAGAAGAGTTGTAAGACTAAATACCCCTTCAATAGGGTGCACTAAATTGAAAAATACCATCTAAACATTATCAAATGTCCATGTTACAGTTTTCAGAGCTTGACATTCAGTTTTTTTTTTTTTAGGATAAAGCGAAAATATACGGCAGCATGGATGTACCATCTACACAGATTAGTAGAAAGGGAGAAACACAAAGCTGGTTACAGGCTTAAATTACACAGTCACTTGCACAGAGAGTACTTTGATTGAAAATAAAATGCCCAAACAAAGATCCGTTTATGCCACTGCCAGCCTATTCTGCCTGGCCAGAAATCGCTGCATTTTAATGGAAATCCCAGGACAAAAATAAATCCAGACAGTGTTACTTGTAAGAGGTAAATGAGATGGGTTTTTTTTTATTCCAGGCCTCTCTTAACAATACGAAAATGGAAAATGTCTCTTATAGGGAGAGATTAGGAAATTAAAGGAGCCCAAACCAAATGGAGAGTGTGCAAACTTAAAACTGCGCTTACACCTTGCACAAAAATAACAATTGGATGCGCAACACAACAGAGGATTCCACCCCCCAAAAATGACATTGTTTAAAAATATATGTGCCTCCTGTGATAAATGTTCCACCAAACTTTGATTCTCTCGTTCTCCCAAACAGCTTTAGTGTTCACTTCCTGGATCCTTCGTCTCAACTACGGGTTCTCACTTGGATCAAACAGCAAGGTCCAATCTGGGGTAGGCAGAGTAGGCACGTGCCTAGGGCGCAAACCTGGGGGGCGTGTATTTGTTCTGTCACCTCTCTCCCCAACTGTATGTGTTTCTTTTGTGCACTGGACATGTGTGTACACGCTCTGCACACGTGCGTCAGCACCAACTCTCCATGCACACGTGTCAGCGTCAACAGTGGCGTAACTACCAGGGGAGCAGGGGGTGCAATTGCACCAGGGCCCACTCCCTCTCGGGGCCCACTGGAGAGGCTAGAAGAACTCCAACTCATAGGGTGAGAGCCCAATAGGGGGGCCGAGTGCCAATCCTGCACCAGCGCCCACCAGCGAGTAGTTACGCCACTGAGCGTCAATCTGCGTGTGTGTGCGCTCAGGCACACTTGTCTAGGGCAACTGGCCAGCCTGGCTCCTTTGAGCCTTCTCCTGTTGCTCAAAATGATTTCCCAGCCCACAGCATTTGGACCTTGCTGTTTAAACCAAGTGAGAACCCATAGATGAGACGGAGGATCCAGGAAGTGAATGGGTAAATGTGGAGTGGTGGAACAGGAGGCAACAGACGGGACCGCAAGCTGGACTACATTGCGACTGTATCCAAAGGATCCATTGAGTATTTACTAAGCAGGGATCATGTGCCTGTGTCTTTTGAGGTTGAGCAGAGAGGTGCTTGGCATTTGGAGTTAACATTGGGATTGACCATCAAAAATACAGGCCAGGCCGGTAAAATACCAGCCAAGCAACCTTGCTTGGAGGGAGAGATCGCTAACTGAGAGGCATATTTCCAAACGCTACGTGATCCAAGAGAAACTAAAGCTGTTTGGGAGAGAGACTCAAAGTTTGCGGGGACATTTATTACAGGAGGCGCATACATTCTAAAAAGTATTTTGTCCAGAAGCAGTAAGTGATGGCAACCAATAAGATGTTTGCATTTAAACAGGTGACTAGTACATTCTACCTGCTGATTGGCTGCTATGAGTTACTGCACCTGTGCAAACTTTGTGCCTTTTATTACATAACTCCATACGACTTTTAAAGCCCCCTTTCTTCTTCATGGCCACCCTACTTGATCTGACCTACTTTCCATCTGATGTGACTGACAAGCCTCAGTTCCCCCCAGACTCATCTTGCCTAAGCAACTCACATGGATAGCAGGAGCTTCTCCAGTTTCAGCCCATTTATATAAGCCTTGGGTATATAGCATAGGTGAGCTAATGATATTATTTCCTCTTATTATTTAATGTACAGGTGCAATGTACCAGTTTGTACCTAGAATCATGTCTGTACAGGCCGTTATACTCTACAATTATCCAGCTCAATTGCTCTTTGTACAGGGGAATACCTGTCCTGCCATAGTTATATGGTTTTTCTTGTACAGGCTGTGAGTACCTCTTGTTTGGATTTGTTCATACTAATATTAGCAACCTATAGCTGGCCAACTACCCCATGATCTAAGACTATGTCCCCATGGTCACTAGACTATGCTGCTCCCCTGCATTACAAGAACACAATATGAGCAGAATGCAGTGTACGTGCTTTTAAAATACAAAAAAATAAACTGTAAGATTACTTAATGCAGCAACTGTCCACAACTTCCCCTTTAAATTGAGCAACGGTACCTAAATGAAGTTGGAGTTACATTTTGCATGATAGTATTTCTCCAATTAAGAGGGGGAGGGGCTTTTTGATTGCAGCCAAAAAGCAAAAAATTTGCATTATTTAGCATTTAGAAACACCGCTTTATGCAAATCCACATGCACCCATAATATATATATGTCTGTGTGGGCTGCTGCCTTATAAATACTGTGGACATGGTAGAAATTGTATATTGGAAGACATAACCAAGTGGATATTGAAATGCTGTTAAAGGAACAGTAGCCTCAAAAAAAGTTGTTTTTTTTTCTTTTTAAAGTAATGAATATATAATGTAGAGTTGCCCTGCACTGGTAAAACTGGTGTGTTTGCTTCAGAAACAATTCTATAGTTTATATAAACAAGCTGCTGTGTAGTCATGAAAGCAAACACACCCATTTACCAGTACAGAGCAACAGTACATTACATTTTTATTACTTTAATACACATTCATTTTTTGGTGCTACCATTTCTTTAAATCGAGTGGCTTTGGTTGCCCTGCGCTGCCTTCTAACTGCCCACTTCTCCGCTCCACGGACAGGCTGCGCCAGAGAACAATATGATATAAACATACACTTCATCCTTTAGGAAAAATAGAACTTCAACAATTACCTTATAATTTAGATATAACAAGTTTTGTGCATTTATGCAAATAAATTAAAAAATACAAACAAAAGAAAACCTTGTCTGGCAGGCCTTAAAGGTCATTAAACCCTTCATCCAGAAAAGTGTTGACCTTCTCTGAATAAAGATTCTGTATATATATATATATTTTTTTTTTACATTTTTACCTTTTTTTTTTTAACAAAGCACTGGCACACCCCTTAAACAGGATAATGTCACGCAAATGTATGAAATAAGAGGATGCATCACACTATGGGCTCAAGAAAACCGCTTTCTGGACGAGAGACACTACAAGCACGAAGTGCACTTTTTATGTTATTTACAAATACACAGTAGTTTTTCAAGTTTTGAAACAAAAAAAAAAAAACAAAACAAATCCGCTGATCCCCAAAAGCAAAACCCATCTTTAAAAAAAAAAAAAAAAGTGAAAAAAGTGGGAAAAAAAATAAATTTAAATCCAACACAACTGCATCAAATATACAGACAACACACAGGTTGGAACATGTTATGTACAACACAAAACTCGAGCTTCTCCAGTTGACCTACAACTCCCAGAATGCCAGAGCTGAGGGTTTTTTGTTTGGTTCACAAGAGCAGTAGATCAATAACATCTGGAGAGCCACAAGCCGCAACCCCTCATACAACAAATACAAAATAAAAGGCTCATATCGTAGGACACATACAGGGTAAACAGGCACTTCACCAGTCTGCATCTTCCTCGATGTAATAGTCGGGTGTGGTACCATCAAACAGGCCGGGATCTAAAGATTTCCTCTGCTTTCCCCTGGCAAAAACTCTGGATATGGATCCAAAGCCCATCTTCTCTTTCTTCTTCTTCTTTTTTTGGTCTTCAAGGTCTTCTAAAGACTGTAAAGATTGAGAGGGATGGCATTTCAGTAGCTGTATGATATGTGCCTGAATATGGTTCAGGAGGGTAAGTGTCTGCATTGCATGTCATAAGCGTGGCAGTTTCACAGGGACCCATCTCGTGTTTTGCAGGCCTAAGCTGAATTTTTTTGGGAGTCAGAATGCACGGAGATTCAGATGTACAGTTAATATGGCCTAGGTAATATATTCAATCAAGGGCAGCAGATGGATTTGCCTTGTTGAAATCCTCACACCTACATCTTATTTAAAGGAAAAACTTTACCCCCAAAATTAACACTTGAGCAACAGTTTATATCAAATTAAGTGGCATATTAAAAAATCTTACTAAACTGGTGTATATATTTAAGTAAATATTGTCCTTTTACTTCTCTTGAACTGCCATTTTGTGATGGTCTGTGTGCTGCCTCAGAGATCACCTGACCAGACGTACTGCAGCACTAACTGTAACAGGAAGACATGTGGAAGCACAAGACAGAACTGGCTAATTGGTTACCTAACATGTATAGTTTGTGTGCACCGTGAATCGTAGGATCCTAGTATATTCTTATGAAAATAGTTTATTTACATGAAGCAGGCTTTACACATGAGCTGTTTTATGCAATATATTTTTAGAGACCTACATTGTGTGAGGGGTACAGTTTTCCTTTAACTAGCTCCTTGCTCCCTACAAGAATCCTCCCAGCTGACTTCTAACTGGCTTGTTATTACAAATAGCATTTACCTTGTAATTGTGCCATAAATACAGCAAAATCTAATAGGGAAAGCTGCACCTGCCAATGACAAATTTTCTCCCCAGATGTGACTTGATTTACATTAAGCCTTTAAGCCATTTAACTTTAGCTTTTCCTTTGAAAATCCCTAGGGTAGAGCTTAAAGGAACAGTTCAGTGTAAAAATAAAAACTGGATAAAGAGGCTGTGCAAAATAAAACATGTTTTTAATATAGTTAGGCAAAAATGCCTACACAAAAATGTATGAAGGCTGGAGTGACTAGATGTCTAACATAATAGCCAGACCTCTTACTTCCGGCTGTTCAGCTCAGCTGACTCTGATTTAATAAACAAGTTAATGGAGGGGGGGGGGTCACATGGGACATTATTTTCTTTTGAATCTGAGCTGAATGCCGAGGATCAATTGCAAACTCATTGAACAGTTATGACCCATGCGACTTTCCCTCAAGTCACTGATTGGTTACTGCCTGGTAGTGGAAACCAAGAGAGCTGCAAAGCAGGAGGTAGTGTTCTGTTCTGTTATGTTAGACATTCAGTCACTCCAGCCTTTATACATTACATTTTTTGGCTAACTAACTATAACAGAAAAAACAATTTTTGCGCTATTTACCCAGTTTTTATTTTTATACTTATATTACAATTCCTTTTATAATGGATCAGCATTGTGCTGCAAGACTGACATGATCATGACCTAGGGTTGCCACCTGTCCGGTTTTGAACCGGACAGCCCGTTATTTTGAAGGGCTCCCCGGTTCAATGCTTCCTGCCCGGTTTTCCATATAAGGAAAACCGGGCGGGATTAGCTTGATTGACGCCGCGATCGGCCAATCGGTGATCGCGGCGTCATAGCTCCGCCCCGTGACATCACGGGACCGCCCACTGACGTCACGGGACCGCCCACTGACGTCACGGGACCGCCCCGTGACGTCATGGGACCACCCCCCTGTCAGGCTTGAGCCACAGGGAAAGGTGGCAACCCTATCATGACCCCAAAAACATTTGGTCAAGAAATAGCATTCCACTAGCAGATTAACTGTAGACATTTTCTCTATTGAAAGGGCAATATTCCAGTCTATGGGTATATGTATGTTTTCTTTCAACAATAGGACCTTGAGCGGTCTTCTTGCCCATAGCTTGGCTTCACATAAACATCTTCTAATCTAATTGTAACAGTTCCTGGAGCTGATCACTGGCTGGGTCTTCTTTACATGTTTTTCCCTCTCCAATCAACTTTTTAATCAAATTACGCTGTTCTTCTGAACAGTGTCTGGACCAACCCATTTTGCTCAGATTTTAGAGAGAAATGCACTATAATAAATTCAGTTTACACAGAATCAGCAGTGTGCGTGTCATGTTGGTTTTTGATTACTCTACTACACCTACTAGTAAATTATTTGCCAAGTAGAAATATAATTTCTACCTAAAACAGTGATTGAACAGATTAATGATGTCATACTGCGATTATTCTTAACACAACTGTATGTAAATCATGACTTTAGGGTAACTTTAAGGACTTGAGGTTAATTTTGATTTGTGGTTTTTTTTATACACTTGGACCACTATATTAGCAGGAGTTAAGGCAATATTTGATTTATCTTCAAGGGGCCTGCAAAACACTGGTACCACGTTTCAGACAATAAAATGTCACATGTATCGCTTATTCTTTCTGAGTGCCCAAACACACACACACACAATAACAGAATCCACACAATGTTATATGGATTTGTTTGAAAAGGCATGCTTTGTCTAGAACTACTGTACACGGAATAATGATCACAATGCCAATCTTTCAGTCTGCATGCATCACTCCGGTTGACATGCAAAAGGCAAGCAGAGTACAAGTTGGTAGAAAAGTAAAAGATTCAAAAACCTTTCTGGAAAAGATGGAAGAAGAAGCCAAGAAAATGCCTACACTACCGTCTTACATTGCAGAGGGAATGCGTTCGATGTCTCGGAGAGTTGATGTCACTTGGTGTTGAAGACCTGTCTCCTTCTGCTGCAGAAGCGTCAGATATTACTGAGGGTTGCCGGGAATGGCAAGGACTAACTCTGACAGCTTAAGAAAAGGAAAAAATAGTCATGGAAATTGAGTGTCACAGACATTTGTGCTCACAAATAGACCTCCTCAAATCAGCAGAACTGTAGCAAAATTTTATATAAAATCTCAGCTTTTAACAGTCAAATTTATTTCCCTGTTTTCACATGTAACTCTGCATTGAGTGCAAATACAGAGGCGGGGTGGAGCAAGCCACAAGATGTTTGGAAAACTGGTGATTGAATTTTAATTTGCAGAGCACTCTTATCAATGAAAAGAGATTAAGCATCTTAAATCATAATGCCCCAAAGTGACTGAAAGCATGTATGACTAAATCATTTGCACAGCTGCTAGGCAATTCAGCCTTTTCAATTGACTTAATATTCAAATAGTGCATCATCTGGGGCCTTGAATGAATCACTTGTTGTATAATACTAATACTAGATCCCTAATGAGTATGAAATTACACTGCATGTATATTGCAGGTACTGAGCTAATGGATTTATGGAATAACACGGAGATATAAAGGGTGGCAGATTCATAAAAGCCTCCCTCCAATGTTGTAAACTAAGGGAGAAATATTAGCTTGTCTTTAAATAAAAGGGGTCCCCCTGGGCAGGCAAACCAGAGTAATTGCTCCATCACATCCCATTGAATAATGAGATGCAAAACTATCTTCTGATTAACTCGAATAACATGGAGCAATAGGCCTGGAAGAATGTGTCAAAAATCACTCCTGAACAGTGAATAACATTCCTATGTACTTACCCTAACAGACTTGTGTATCTGATTGCAAACAAATATTTATGCAACCTGGAAGTGTCTGCTTTTTTTAAATGATCTTTTGTCATGGTAAAAAATATTTTGCACCTTCAAAGTGTAAATATCCCCCATTTAATACATTGAAGGATGCAATAACAAAAAAGTGAAATAGTCCAAACATGGGTTGAGGTGGTTGCTAAACACAATGAATGTGTACTGTACAATGAAGTCAACATGTAGACCAGTGATCCCCAACCAGTGGACCATGAGAAACATGTTGCTCACCAACCCCTTTCCTGTTTGTGTTGCTCCCCAATTTACCTTTACAAGTGAGTAATGTGGCTCATGGGAAAAAAAGTTTGGGGGCCCCTGATGTAGACAAAGTAAAATGAATGTGCAGTTTAGAATGCAGTTTATAATACTGACCACTGCAGCCAGGTCTGGACTGAGAATCAAAATAGGCCCTGGCATTTCAGGTACCCAGAGGCCCCACAGAGGACCAGACAGACCCCCACCAGCCCACTAAATAGTGAGTGTCTACGGTATCTTACAGCAGCCCTTCTGGCATTTGCCAGAACCCACAGATTCCAATCCAGGCATGACTGCAGCGCATTGCTAACATTTCTATGTGTTTGTGTAACTTTTTGTGCAGCTCGTGGTTTTATGGTCTGATTAGAAAACACTCCTGAGCTACAGAAAAGAAAGTGGAAGGCATGCATTTGTGCATAGGAACCTATGTAGGAAGTCAGTATTAGGAGATGCATGTTATGCAACACATTTATCTAGAATAATGGGTACCAATCTGAATCAGAAGCTGTTTAAATACAAACCTTGCCGGTCTATGGTATGCTGTGGATGCCCGTGGTATAGGGTTTGCTGGCTTTGTCGAATAGCCGCGGTCAGCGGGAGGTCTGCATGCATTACCCACTCTTGATTACCATTTAACACTGTTTCCCCGGGCATTGCTAGTGAGTGGCGCTTGGGCACATCCTTTGTAAGCGTCGCTAAGGACTGCTTTGCCTAAAAGAAGAAAGGAAATATTCCAACACAAAATGCCAACCAACTGGAGGTTACGAGTATAGCCTTGCCAAACAAATCTTAAATTGGCCAAGGCAATTAAAAACAAACACAACCATGACTAGTTAGACATATTAATGATTATATTTGAGACAATTGATCATCTACAAAGCTCAGATATTGGCACAGGACTATGAAGGGCCACTCTCACTGGAATTACCCTAGCAACAACAATCAAAATATTAGATGAATATAGGGAATGGATAATTACATCACATTAAGACTGAAAAAACCCTGGATGTTTTATAAAGGGAAACTTGAAAGCAGCAAACATTTGCCTTAAAAAATTCAACTAAACTTTGGAGTCTGCTTCAGTTATCAAAGTAGTTAGTCTTCCTAACCAAGAGCATCCTCCTCCTCTACAACAAAATCCAGCAGAGATTTCCAGACTAATGGGATGGCCACCATAAAGGCCCAAACTGGAAGGAAGGATCAGCATAATTTTTGGGGCATGAACTATAGAGGGCTAACCTTACTACAGCTTGGAACTCAACAGAACTTAACATGTTTGTTACTTTTTGTTTCAGTTACAGAACAATTGTCAGGCTCTTAGTAGCAGTGTTGCCTTTTCCATGCGCAATAATTCAATATAGCCTGTACATAATGCCAAGTGCCGTGCTGTTTGATTACACTATTTTCTTTCTATTGAAAAGCTAAGCTAGTACAAGCTGGGAGTGCACCCATAGCACAGTAGCATTCAATTTATTCTTGCTATTTGCAAAGATACATTTTTTAAATGTTCTGCATTAATTTTCAGATTTCCTCTCACACTCCAAAAACATGAAAGGAAGGCTAATTAACCACTGATGAAATTTCACCTACTGTGTTGTGTGAAGTCAAATTGACCCTTCTGTGTTGTGTGAAGTGATAAGGACGATAAGACGGTGAGTGAAGACTAGTGCTACATAAAGTACTTATAACCTTTTGTGAAAGGGAGTATGACTAATTAATGACTAAGCTTAAAACTATAAACATAATAAAGAGATAGTGAGAGAAAGTGTACCTGTAAAATTAGGGAAGCGCAAGATGCGTAAAATTAAGAATACAAGTTGTAGTGTGATTAGTTAATACACATTAAGACGACAAAGTAATATGAACATTTTGATACTTTGAACTATACATTGAAATATATATCTTAACAAAATACAACACAAATACAATTCAACGCATAACATTTGTACTGTATCTAAACGGAGGGCCCTATTTACAATGGTGCAACACATACACATTCTACCTATTGAACTGAAAAATTAGCTCCAATTGCACACAGATAGGTTGGCATAGAGCCTGCACCTTCTTGTACCTAAGTGCCAGCTCAAAGCAATGTAGTGCCACTAACCCTAGTTATGTGCAAATCTTACAGCTTTCATAAGAATGTGCTGATCTATGGCCGTCCATGTTTGCCACATTATGGAACTTGTGAAGATCTAATACTCATGTGTATTGGAATTTGTAGCACTAAAAAATATTTATTCTCATTGTCTAATTTATTATAAATAGAATCCTGTTTGTGTTTCTGTCTTGTAAATCACTGAGAAGTTTGATGGTGATTATACATTTGTTTAAATTCATACACAATAATATTACAGTTTTTTTTTAAGAATGGCAAAAACATATGGTAATATATATTTAAAGACCCCCAGGCAGTAGTGATTAAACGAACATACACAGATGTTAAGAACATAAGCAGAAACACTGACAATGCAAAAGCAACAATCAGGCATATATAAATAAAAAGAGCCAACATACAGTAGAGCAGTGATCCCCAACCAGTGGCTTGTGAGCAACATGTTGCTCTCCGACCGCCGGGATGTTGCTCTCTGTGGCCTCGAAGCAGGTGCTTATTTTTTGAATTCCTGACTTGAAGGAAAATTTAGTTGCATAAAAACCTTTGTACTACCAAACAGAGCCTCCTGTAGGCTGCTAGTCCTCATAGACAGTACCAATAGCCAATCACAGCCCATATTTGGAACCCCAGGAATTCTTTCCATGCTTGTGTTGCTCTCCAACTTATTTTTACGACAGCTACTGAGTCACCCTCATTTTAGCTCCACTCACCCGGTTTACTGCAGTTAAAGGTCCATCTCCAGCTGTTGGACCCGAGATCTAACTGAGCCACTCCATTGCAATGTATAGACTATGATATGGTCTGAATGAATGGAGCACACAACAGAGCACAGGGTAGTGTCCGACAGATGGGGCCAAGATGCTGCCACATTACTTCAGATCAGTGTGGCCTCTCTGCTTGAACAGTTATGGACGTATTATACCGAATGCCTGGAACATGGGGTTTTTCAGCTAAGGGTGTTTTACACTAGGGATGCACCGAATCCACTATTTTGCATTCAGCCGAACCCCCGAATCCGTTGCGCAAGATTTGGCCAAATACTGAACTGGATCCCAATACTAATTTGCATATGCAAATTAGTGAGGGGGAGGGTAAAAGATGGCAAAACATTTTTACTTCCTAGTTTTGTGACGAAAATTCACATGATTTTAAAGGATTCGTCTGAATCCGAATCCTGCTGAAAATGGCCGAATACCGAACCAAATCCTGGATTCGGTGCATCCCTATTTTACACCATGCTGAAAATCTACTAAACATTTAAACATTGAATAAAACCAATGACACTGCCCCATAGGCAGGTCTAACTTCCAATAAGGATTCATTCATAGCTCAGTTTGGATCAAATACAAGATACCACTTTATTATTAGCGAAAAAGGAAATCTTTTTGAAAGATTTGGATTATGTAATTATAATGGAGTCTATGGGAGACCGCCTTTCTGTAATTCTGAGCTTTCTAGATAATGGTTTTCCTGATAACAGATCCAGTACCTGTAGTATAAAGGTACTATTTTATTATTACAGAGAAAATAAAATATTTTTTTTAAATTAGAATGGTTTGCTTAAAATGCATCTGACCTGCCCGTGATTTGGAGCTTTCCTGATATTGGATTAGAACAGTGAATTTGCAGCTTGTCAGAATTTCTCAGCGTAGATAAAAATCAGGTTGGATTAGTTAGAACTGTAAACCATAAACCCTTCTCCCTTCATTTACTGCTGTGGATAGGAATTGTCAGACGGTCCCTATCTTCTGGCAGGGAAACAATCATACTTATGAACAGCAGGGGTAGCCCCTGCCTTACTTACCAGCCATGCAGAACTCAAGCAGCTTTGTTTTTTGATCATTTATGACGATCCCTAAGAAGCCCAGACCACACTGAGCATGTGTATGTAGTCTAGTCTTGCAAAGATGTATAACAAAGTTACAAGATGACAGCCCCCTGTGGCCAACTTTGAAAACATAAATCATTTGTTTGATTAGGCTTGTGGTGCAGTAAGTTCATGTTTATGTTTAGTATACAAAATACAGCATTTCTAGCCTTATTCTATTTTAGACTTTCCTTGCCGTTTAACAACCTTCTACTATTGGAGGTGCCCAAAGAGCACTGCTCAGGTGCTTCTGACTGGGAGCAGCAAGAGTGAAGACTAAAACACAAACTTATTGCTCTATAAATCCATTGCCAGAGCAACAGGAGGATAAAAGGAGGAAACCAAGGCTAGAACTTTCAGTACCTGCAATGTACAATACAGAAATTACAATGTTTGCAGTTCCTGAACAGAGCCCATAAAACTTTGTGAATGTGTGTAAAGTCTTTGGTTTTGGGGTGGAATTCAGCGACTGTAAACCTTCCAGTTGGCATTGGCACAAAAAAACACTTGTTACTGGTGCTTATTCCTATGCAACGCCATAAGAGGCATTATTTTTTACATTGCACAAAAAACAAAAAAACAAAAACAACTTCCACATATGTAGGCTAAAAAAGAGCCCAGTGTGGTACTCGCCTAATGCCTATGGGAGGGAATGAGCAGAATAGAGGTCTTTGTATTCTTATTCCTTACAATAGAATTTGCTTAAGTAGGGTTTCTACATTGCCAGTATCTTACGGTCCTTACCAGTAAAAAACTATCCTTCATTGCAAATGTTATTAATTGAGAAAACACATTTCTGGAAAATTAAGCAATTGTATAGGAATTTAAGAACGGACTCATCTTAAGCTTTGAGAAAACATCTCTCAGTAGAATGTCAGAATGTGGACATTTTTTTCTCCATAATTTAACCTTTCTAGAAATATTAGGGATTGAAAATACTCCTGTACCATAGAGGTATTTGAGCACTGAGGGGGGAGTTCTACCTGTACTGGAACCGGCCACGTCTGGGAGGGGTAGCATCGTAGAGTGAGAAATCCATTTTCCATTTATTTTAATTAAATTCAGCTTGCCTACAGCAAACCTGCAGTGGATCAGCTTTGTAAACTGCAATGCAAAATGTTTTTCTCATCACTATTTTTACATTTAGCTTAGCAATAGCAAAATACTTGGAAAAGAACAGCAGAGGACTATTTTTTGTCTCTTTTTTCAACTGGACAAACAGTGCACAACAGTAATCAAGAGTAAATTGTTTCTAGTTGAGTACCCCACCTTCATGGTCCCCTTCCCTGCTCCCCCCCACATAGGTGATGACACCTACAAGTCCCCCTAATCCTTTACTCGCCTATAAGTGCAAAGTAAGCACAATTTATGGGCTCATGGGAGGCATTTTGTGACTTCAGATTTCTTCTGGTCCTCTTCCTTCACTTTGGCAATTTCCGTCACTTTTGCGCATGCGCAGTTGCTACAAACAGGAAGACTGCTCCAACTGTGCATACTTCCCGAAGAAATACGAAAAGTCAGAAAATGGCGCCCACTAGCTAAACTGCGCTTACTCTGCCCTTATAGGCGAGTAAAGGATTGGGGGCACTTATAGGTGTTGACTATGTAGGGCAGTGATCCCCAACCAGTGGCTTGAGAGTAACATGTTGCTCACCAAACTCTTGGATGTTGCTCCCAGTGGCCTCAAGCTAGTTGCTCATTATTTAATTCCAGCATTGGAAGCAAGTTTTGGTTTCATTAAAACCAGATTTATGTCCAAACAGAGCCTCTTGTGGCTGCCAATCCACATAGGGGCTACCAAATAGTCAATTACGTCTTATATTTGGCACCCCAAGGAATGTTTTTGAGGCTTTTGTTGCTCCCAAACTCTTTTTACGTTTGAATGTGGCTCAGGAGTAATAAAGGTTGGGGATCCCTGATGTAGGGTATTGGGTAAGGGTTTTTATTAATGGGGGGGTTGAGTTTTACTTTAAAACTGGGTGGTGATATGACAGGGATGATATGAAAACTATGTATAAATATATAAGGGGATCATATAATAATAATCTCTCTAATGCTTTATTCACCAGTAGGTCTTTCCAGCTGACACAAGTCACCCATTCCGATTAGAAGAAAAGAGGTTCCTCCCAAATATTCGAAAGGGTTTTTTCACAGTGAGAGCTATTAAGATGTGAAATACTCTCCCTGAATCAGTTGTACTGGCTGATACATTAGATAGCTTTAAGAAGGGGTTGGATGGCTTTTTAGCAAGTGAGGGAATACAGGGTTATGGGAGATAGCTCATAGTACAAGTTGATCCAGGGACTAGTCCAATTTTGGAGTCAGGAAGAAATTATTTCCCCCAAATTGGAGAGGCTTCAGATGGGGTTTTTTGACTTCCTCTGGATGAACTTCAGTTAGGCAGGTATAAAAAAAAAAAAAAAAGATAAAAGTTTGAACTTGATGGACGTGTGTCTTTTTTCAGCCTAACTTACTATGTTACTATGTATGTTAAAGAGCACCTGTTGCCAAAATAAATTATCCCCAACCAAAGGTGCAGGCCCGTACTCCGGTTGGGGGTAACCGTTTTTGTTTTTTCAAACTTCCCCCACTAGTGCCAGTTGCAGCATTCTCTCATTATGCACATACGTGTGCCTCGACATGGCAGCTAGAAGAGGGAGCTCCCTCCAGGTGCAGGTGGCCTAGTACTGGCAGAAGGCAATAAAAAAAAAGTTACCAATGGAGTGTACCTTTGGTTGGGGATAATATATTCTGACATGTGCCCTTTAATGGCAGATTTGAGTTAGGAAGTGTACAAGACATGCGTCTTCTAAACAGATTCTTTTCATTCTTGCTTAGACACTTACAGTCAGGGTTCAAGCCAGGCAGAACGTGGAAGGGTTTTTTTTTTGTATACTCTACAAACAGATGGTTTAGAATGACAGGCGTTGAGTAAGTCTGTCACAGTCATTAATAATTGCCTGACAGAGCTTCTTGCTTTGCTTAATCCAAGAAATGGAGTCACTTACATACAACCACCAAGGCCTTCTAAAGATATTCTGGTAACCTATGGTTATCAATAAAAGTGCTCTGCTACGAACCAACCACAATTATTACATACATTTGTATAATTAAAAATCTCTTCTTCAATGGGACTAGAACAAAAGATTTAAACCACATACCAACCATCAATGCCAGTAAATGGTTACCCTTATATGATCAAGATTGTTCACATGGCAGACAGGCTTTACCTGCAAGTCACATTCCACAAATGAAAATGTGACCCAACCAGATCCACGTTGCTTGGGAAGGACTGGATATGGGCAGAAGATGCTATAGTTTTTTACATTTCCTACAAGCCAATGCCCAGTGCTCTGGGCCTGATGAAAATTTGCACTTGTGCAGTGGAAGGGACAACAAACAGCAGTGAGCATAGGGGTGCCTGCTATGTAAATCCAGTCCCGAGCGGAACATACTGCAACTCCTTCCTTGGAAGTGGACAATGTAAAACTATAAAACAGAAATGAACAGCTGTCCTTAAAGGAACAGTTCATTGAAAAAATAATTTGTCGGTAAAAATTTATTCTACTAGTTAGCCAAAAATATAATGCATAAAGGCTGGAGTGACTGGATGTCTAATATAACAGAACACAACTTCCTGCTTTTCATCTCTTTAACTCTGAGTTAGTCAGTGACTGAATTGATCCTTAGCATTTAGATCAGAGTCAAAAGCAAACAGTTATGACCCATGTGGCCCACTTCAAGTTTCTGATTGGTTACTGCCTGGTAGCCAATCAGTGGAAACCAAGAGAGCTGCAAAGCAGGAAGTAGTGTTCAGGCTATTAAGTTAGACACACAGTCACTCCAGCCTTTATACATTACATTTTTGCCAAAAAGCAATGTAAACATTTGAATACCCAACTGGTCAATCTATAGTTGGTCAATTATAGTTGGCCAATCTATAGTTGGCCAATCTATTAGTAGTGGTTTTAAGACTTTTTAGCATTTAGGTAGTGGCCCCCTTAAAAGATGGCAACTATGCAGAGTCATTCGGCCACAGTTCCAAGGATACCCAAGACAGAAATAAGAGACTACTTCAAATCCTCTAAGTGGCCTTAAAACCAAGCAAACAGACATTCATTCCATATCTCACATAGCCTTCATATTATATAGTCTGGTACATGCATCAGTGGAGTTCAAAGGAACAAGGATGACAAATGTGCATAAGAATGAACATCATTTTCTTATTGATGGCTAAAGCGGATTCCAGCCATCACTTCTGAAGTGCATCTGGTCTTCCCTCTGACACCTTCAAGCCTTCAGTTTCAGGTCAGAAGTTTATTGTATGCACATGTAAAAACCTATGAAGGAGACGCTGTAGCAAATGACTAGTGAGCACAAGCTTACTGGTTCTTTTGCAAGTGAGCAGTGATAAATCTTCTCCACGCAGAGATTTAGGTCTTCCAGGAATTTGGGGAATGCACCAGCTACTTTCAGCTGTTCTTCTCACACCACAAATATTCACCCCAAGGACTTTTACTTATTTGTGCTTATCAATACTGCTTATTCTACCACTAGTGTAAGTTACCAACATTGTTTACAAAAAAAAGATTTTATGTTAATTGGAGGGTTTGTTTAGACTCCTGATTTTTACAGATTAGCATGTGCACAACATAAAGAACATGGTTGGTAAAACGTTACTACAACGCCATCTGCTCCAGCATGCGCAGTAGGATGCATTTGCCAGTTTTTACTACTGCGTATGCGCTGAAAGTTCACTAAGTTTAATCGGTGAACTTTCTGCGCATGCACAGTAGTACAAACCGTCAAATGCGTCTTACTGCGCATGTGCCGCCAAGAGCAGACGTAAGAAGACGTCGCTGTTGAAGATGGCGCCCAGGAACCTGGCTGGAGGGGACCTGCATGGAGGGGTAAGTAGCGACTTAGGGGTATTTGCCCTGGGGGGAAAGGTAGGCTGGGGGGAGGAGGGAGGGGTGCCTATGGGGGGGTGGGGGTTAACGCGGGAGCTGTTGAATACCCCTTTAAATCATAATCACTACACAAACTAACCAAATGACCTTGATCAAAAGTTTACATACCCGGGTGATTTGGCCTGATAACATGCACACAACTTGACACAAAAGGGTTAGAATGACTATTAAAGGTAACCATCTTCACCTGTGATCGGTTTGCTTGTAATTAGTGGGTGTGTATAAAAGGTCAATTAATTTCTAGACTCCTGACAGACCCTTGTCAAAGGATCTGCAGGAAAAGGTAGTTAAACTCTATAAAACAGGAAAGGGATACAAGAAAATATCAAAAGGAATTGAGAATGTCAATCAGCAGTGTTCAAACTCTAATAAAGTGGAAAATTAGGGATTCTGTTGAAACCAAATCAAATAAAACTAAAATTTCAGCCACTACTGCCAGAAAAAAATGTTTGGGATGCAAGTAAAAGCCTGCTTTTTGCCAGGATGAATGGGTAGCTTTACCGTCTGAAAAGATTAAGGGCCCTTACACACGGGCGTTTTTACCTGCGCTCCCCTGCGTTCCGTTTTGCTGCGTTCAGCCGCAGGGGAGCGCAGGTATAGACGCACTCAATTATTTTCAATGGGGCTGTACTCACACGAACGCATGTAGGCGCCAAACGCAGGAAAAATGCAGCATGTTGCGTCTGAATCTGCGTTCGGCGCTTACACGCGTCTCGTGGGTACAACCTCATTGAACAAAATGAGGTGCGTCTAGACCTGCGCTGACCTGCGGCTGAGCGCAGCCAAACGCAACGCAGGGGAGCGCAAGTCCAAAACGCCCGTGTGTCCCGGCCCTAAGAGTCTCATCCACAACTACTACAAAAGACTTAAAGCTTAATGCTAAAAGGGACAATACACGGTATTAAGAAAAGGGGTATGTAAACTTTTGATCAGGGTCATTTTGGTAGTTTGTGTAGTGATGTAATGATTTAAAGAGTAATCACAGTTGTTTGACAATAAATAACAATGAGTGAAAGAAACATTTTTTGTATTATCATTCATATTTTTGGGTGGGCCCCTGGTCTAAGGTTTTTGAGTGGGCCCCTGTTGTCCCAGTCTGACATTGCATCCCATTATTGATAAATTATAACGAATATTTATCTACTACATTTAAAGGAGTACTAATGCCAAACAAAGAATCTGTCTAGAATTGGAAATACTACAACTTGTGTTTGTGGGCTTCATTAGCATTCCAAGGACTTTTAGCAAGCAAGATCTGCAATTCCAAAGATGGCCCCAGTAGCTCCCCCATTTCCTTCTCTGCCGATTCATAGTACATGATCTGGGCTGTTAGCTGAATTTAAAGATGTCTAAGTAGCCAAGAGTCAATACATGAGAGTATATACCATGCACAGAACATGTAAAATTCATTATTCAGAGCTTTTACTGCTTTTTGTTCTAAATGAAATGCATCATAAAAAAAACACTTGTTCTGTAATGCTGGTATCCATTCACTGCTTTAGCAAAACTGTAGCACATAATTCTGGGATACGTTAAGATGATTCACCAGTTTACACCCACTCTTACATGAATGCTTGTCTAACTCTCAAGGGTGATCAGCTGTATATATTTATATAT
>CM044444.1:75195002-75215938 GCA_024363595.1 Xenopus borealis
GTAAAAAAAAAAAAAAAGCAAGTAAGCCTATGCTGAAGCTAACTGAAAAAGAGTATACCATAATGTTTATGGTTAATATTGCATTTGTGAGTTTCACTGTGCAATTCAAAACAAGGAATACAATTCTGTACATGAGTATATTTACAACATGCAGAGGGAATATGTTTCATGGGTAGAATATGGCATCACTTGGCATACTTTTATATAGACAAAGTTGTTAAAAGAACAGTAACACCAAAAATGTTATATAATGCAGTGTTGCCCTGCACTTGTAAAACTGGTGAAATTGCTTCAATGACAATATAATGCAGTGTTGCCCTGCACTTGTAGAACTGGTGAATTTGCTTCAGAAACACAGATATATAAACAAGCTGCTGTGTAGTCATGGGGGGCAGCCATTCAAAGCTGAAAAAGGAGAAAAGGCACAGGCTACACAGTAGAAAACATAAGCCTAGCCCCCTGCTGATCTGTCTGACTACTTTGCCGAGCTGTTACTTTGTATCAGCAGCCATCTGTCCTCAGCCTGCATTCTCCAAACGCCCACAATTCCCTGCACATGTGATTTTAATAAGCAAAGGAAAGGCACAGTGCAATGCATTGTGGGTTATGTAGTCCATGCACGCTATCTTTAAACTGTGGAGACGTTGCTACAATTTCTAACATCAGTGCTTTAGTCCCTTTTCCCCTGCCAGGATTTCAAATGATGCAGAAAGGGAAGAACTGTTAAACAGCTGGATTTCAGCATAGAGAATTGTATTTATTCATACTTTTTAAGGAAATAGGTAACTGTGATGGGTATATTAGGGGTATCTGTGTTAAGTGGGCCTCTATCAAATTTAGGTTTGGAAGCAGCAGTTCCCCTTTAACCACGCAACTATTTCTATGTAGGATTAGGCTGAGATCGCCATCTCGGTTTGGGTCCCTCTCCTACCAAGCCCTCAGATTCATTCTGCATTCTTTGACTCACCTTCTAGATCCAGGCTGTCTATGTTGTGAGATGATTTTCTCTCATATAGCATTAAATTAAAATTATGTTTTACAGCAAAGTCGATGGCACCTTTGAGCAGACTAGAGGCCATAAAAATCTTCTGAAGAGCCACATCCAGCTAGAGGCCTTCCAGTTATATAGGCTTTTTAAAGATGCCATTAGGATGGCCAACTAGAATCTACCAGTGCTGATTCCCACATACAATATGAAATGCTCACCTTGTGTCAAGTAGTTGATCACAGCGGGTGAACGGAGCACATATATAGCTGCTAAATTATAGCTTTTAAAGAGCACTACAACTAGTCATTCTGCTGAACTACAATTTCCATCATCCACTACTGGACTGAGAGAAAATGGAAGGGATTTTGAAAATGTAAAGTATATCATTCAGCAGAACCCCAACAAAGATAAAAAAGGAAGCTTTCTAGGAAAGAACTGTCAATACTGTATGAAGTTCTTTTATTGAAAGTAGAGGATTTTTAGCAGCTGCCACTCATAATGACTGACTGAAAGCACTCTCAGACATCTGCTGCGAATCATCTGCAGACTGTTATGCTGTTAGTGTGGTTCCAGCTGGGTAATATCACTGACGCTTTATAGGAAAGTACAGCAGAGGTCTCCTCTCAAACTTATCAGGAGAGTGGGAGAGAAAAGGAAGCTGTGGGGAGGAAAAATTAATGCAATAGACAGGAGGAAGACTAATTAATCTCCATGCACAGATCAACATTACAGAACGACTTCCTCCGACATCCACAGGAGAAAAATTACAGCTGTTGAAGCAGAGCCTAGTGAAAGCACTTACTGACTGTGTGGGCAAGTGGTGGGAGAAAGGTAAATAGCAAGTGACAAAGTCTTTACTGCTACCTGCAATACAGGGCTGTTCATTCACTCACAGGGAGGGATTCCCACAGCAGTCAATAAAGGCTTATGTACCAGTTTATCAATAAGAATTCACACCAGCATGGTTACCGCTTCATTCATAGTACAACAAAGTTATTTAGCAATCTAGAATATAGGGACAGAGCGAGGGCTTGGCTTGCTGGACGTCTGATCTTGGAGGCCAAGTATAAAGCCATATAACACAATAGCATCACTTTTTTTTCTCACATGCTATTTTTCTTTTTCTTAAGAGTTATTGCATTTATAGATTGTAGCTAAAAACATTATGTGAGAGAATGATATATGTTCGTTCCCTAGGAGGCTCAAACAGTTGACATCAACAGGAGAGAAAAAATTTCTTGGGAAAATGACACTGCTACAGTTCCGCAGTGCTCCAGCAACATCAAAAAATTCAAGTGTTTTAAAGCAATACAAATATAATGCAGGGTTGCCCTGCACTGGTAAAAATGGTGTGTTTGCTTCAGAAACACTACTATTGTTTATAAAACAAGCTGCTCTGTACCCATGGGGGCAGCCATTCAGAGGAGAAAAGGCTCAGGTCACACAACACATACGCTCTGTAGAACATAATGGCGTTATCTACTATTTAACCCGGACTATATAGCCTTTTTTCAATTTCTGCCATTGCTACACAGCAGCTTGTCCATATGAACTATAGTACAAAGAAAGGCTGCATTCACTTGGGGGTGCCAAAAGTAAGGCACCCCCATGTGATTGTATATACTTACCTGAAACCCCAGGTCGGTGCTCCTATCAGCAAAAAACTGCACCGGTCCGGGGGTTATTGGAGCAAGCAACACGAATCGACCCTCTTCTTTCTTTGTGTGGGTGCACAAGTGTAATATCGTGAAGAGCCGAATTTTAAAAAAAGAAGTTGGCTATTTAATTCAACTGCGCATGCATCTGCCTCTGGAAATTTAAAGAAAGAAAAAGAAGAAAGCCGATCGCTCTGTGGTGCTTACTGGAATAACCCCGGGCCGGTGCACTTTTCTGATGATAGGAGCACCGGCCCGGGGGTTTCAGGTAAGTCTATACAACTACTTTTGGCACCGCCAAGTAAACTCAGCCTTTCCTTCTACTTTAAGTTGTATTGCAAAAGATTGGCCTTGCTCCATTCATTACAAGCTAGGGAGAACTTTATTTTGTGGCATGGCTAAATAAAAAGGCAAGACTTCATTGTCCTGGTTTCTGTATAAAGTGATATGGCTGGATATACAAGAGAATGCAATGAATGGAAGTTAGTGCACTCATAAGAGTGCATGGCTACACAGTGAGGGGTCACTGCTTAAGGAAACACCCCGCCCCTCAAGTAGGAGTTTTTTTAAAACCAGAATAACAGATTTTTAAGTATGTATATTTTATATTAGAAAATAGACAAGACTCAGCCATACACGAGACTGACCAGATACCCTCTTGCCCATGGCTAGATGGAAGGAGAGTTTATAAGGGGCCACGTATGGTATTACTGCCTTCATATTGTTCCAATCTTTTCAACCTGAAGTGAAGAGGAGTAACATCTGTCGATGCACCATGAACTGACCATCATGATGCACTGGCAGATTACATTTTCTCACCTGCCTGTTTCCGGATCTGTACATGGCAGAGCACCTTACACTTACCAATAATTCTATGAAACCAGTATGTGCATGGCCAGCTTTAGACTGCTGTGGCCTAGGAAGCTAAAAAATGGAGATTAAATATAGCAGAATGCTTCTCTGATATGGCAGTAGCCATGCTTTGATAAGCAAGAAAACCCTATGCACATTGTACTATCTGCACAATTCATAAATCACAGATATACAGTACAGTTAATTTCTTTTGTACTGAAAAAGTTTTAGATTTCAAATCGAAAGAATTCCAGGGAAAATGAAATTCCAGTCTGCAGATTGCAGTAAAGGTAGCAAAAGCCAGTATTTCTGTACGTGCTGTCAGACCTTAAGACGATACATAGAAGACTTGGTGACAACATCTCAACACTTATCTCCATGTCTCAAACACGTACAGAAAAAAAATTACACAAGACTGCCATATCCTGGACACCAGAACAGAGAAGACAGGAGTGGAAAGCGATAGTGATTAACCGAAATCATATTTTAGGGTAGCCAAGCTGGGAACATGCATTGGTGGCAACTTTACACTGATCCTAGGAACATGGAGGTTAACTTGTAAAATACATTTGTTATTCTGTGTTTAGTGTATGTAATTGTAAATTCTTAGAAGTTTCTAATATTACAAATCAAGAGATAATAGATACAATATTAGCTTTTTCTATTTGTTGCCAGCAATGCATGTGTCCATCTTACTCTTAACAACAATGTACTTAGTGACAGATAATCGCCAGTGGGTTAAGAATCATGTGAATTTCCTCCAGAGAGAAGTGCATGTTAGCATACGAGTAGTGTGTTCCCATTATACGTTAACAAAAAGAAAGGAAGCAATTATTAGGGAAAACAAGATGGTTTTCCCAAAGAGCGTCAGTCTTACCGCTATCCCTCTTGAAAAGTGCTCCTTCTCATAGAGGTGATCAAAAACACGATATTCCCTTCTCTGGACAAAGCACTTTGTTATCTGGAGAAACAGGTCACAACCATGACAATGGAAGCAGAGTATCCAAGTTGGATCATTGAGTAATAATAGTTACAAAGACAAGCTTACAAGAGCAGAAACATATAATGCAAGTTTCATTGATTATAGGTGCAGTCCAATGGGTTAAAAAAATACAAAATACAAGCAAAAATGTTAAGACACTTTGAAGTAAGAATGAGCAGAATCAAACAATTTTAAGTAAGAATCAATGAATAGCAGAAATAATCTAGTCCACATAATAAGGGTGAGCTATTGTACCCTATATAAGAAAATGCACACGGGTGTAACATAACTGGGTTCTTAATGTTCATCAAATGCAGATTGACTGAACATTAGCAATTCATGGGCCCAATACCCGATATATCCCCCAAGGCTTGGGCTGTGCACAGCTTTTGATCATAGTGAAAAGCCACTGACAAATGTACTGGGAATTGTATGTAGACTTTCCCATCCACTGTTTAGGGCAGTGACTGCAATAAGTATAAATTCTGGTATTTTGTGGACACAACTTCTTTTGTGCAAATCCCTGTGCTGCTAGACCAATAGAATGCTAAGAGTAATGTGCACATTACAGATACACATTTGCAGGATGATGATGATGATGATGATGAGAATAATGGCGATATGATCATCTCTGCAAAGTTCACTGAAGAAACCAGTGCAGCCTGTAGCAACAATGCACATGATAAAAAAAAAATTATATTCTATTTTCCCAGGGTAATTTACTGTGACACACACTGTGACATGTCTGGAAGCTAAAGGGCCATTCTCCCAAGGTTTAAATAGGTCTAAACATATACTTAGCTGAAGGCTAACAGTATGAAATCATGCTGAGCAATCTAAAACCTGAATATTTTTTTTTCAAACCTTTTCTACACATTTTTCTCTCCTGTTTGACAGCCTAACGTGTGTGGGTTAATACTAATGGATAGAAACATTTTTTTAAATGGATTTGAAAATGATTAAAAAAAGCCCAATAAATTCCCAGCCAGCATCTGAGTTCAGAAGTTCAAACATCTTAAAGTTTGCCTGGTGTAGCTTTAACAAGGACAGAAACATTTAAAAAAACATTTTTATTTAGAATACTTTATCATGAGTCATTAAACATAACTTTACTAGCAATAATGTGCATCTAACCAGTGGAGGAATATTAATTAGAAAAGCAAGATTGTTTCTTAACTGGAAGCTTGTCTAAAGAAGGGAAGATATACAGCCTACAGCTGTTCAATTTCAACTCCCAGCACCCCCTGAAAGGTTTTTACTGTAAGTGCAATCTGGGAGTTGCAGTTAAGCGTTTCACCAGACAGCAATTGTTAAACCTACCTATGGTTTGCAGGTACAGTTGAAGTGGCTTTAACAGCTATAATGTAATAAAAAACAACTTGACTAAATAAATGAAAATTTTCCCATTTGTTACTCCTACTTTAAACATATTAATTTCCCTCATAATTAAGACATAGTTGTAAACACCTGAATCAAATGAAATGCGTAGGGCTATGTCACAATGTGTGTGCCAATAACCTTTAGTATGATGTAGACAATTCATATTCTGATGCAATTTGTGATTGGTCTTCATTTTTTTATTTTTTATGGCTTTTCCAGTTTCTTAGCTTATATATCCAATTTGGTATTTCAATAGCTATCTGGTTCCTAGGGTTTTATTTATCCTAGCAACCAGGCAATAGTTTGGATGGGAGACAGGAATATGAATAGGAGAGGGCCTGCATAAAAATATAAGAATAAACTGTAACAATAAAATTGGAGCCACACAGAACAAAATGTGACCCCTACTTGAAAGCTGGAAACAGAGAAAGTGAAAGGCAAATAATAAAAAAAAAAAAAATGAAAACCACACGCACAGTTGCTAGGAATAGAACATTCTATAACATAATAAAAGTTAACCTAAAGATGAACTACGCCTTTAAACAATAATTGTTGTGGATTGCCATGCAATGCAACATTTTAGGGTGACAGTCATATTGCTCCTACATGGCAACCCAAACAAACAGAAAACCCAGAAAAATAACCAAGCCAAAAGTTACTTCACATATACAAATGGAAAGTGCCATAAGTAGTACTACCCTCTTTACTTTGACTAGAAGAAAATTATTATAGCAAGTAATTGCATAAATTGGTAAAACCATATTCCTTATTTCATCATTACTTGCTTATACACAAAATAGCTTTTTATAAGGAGGTTTTGGAGAATGCAACAGGTTAAAGACCGCAGGGCTCTATACTGGGTCCCTTTTGTTTATTAATGACCTGGATGTGGGCATTGAAAGTACGGTTTCTATTTTTGCAGATGATACTAAATTGTGCAGAGCTATAGGTTCCATGCAGGATGCTGCCACTCTGCAGGGTGATTTGTCTAAGTTGGGAAACTGGGCAGCAAACTGGAAAATGAGGTTCAATGTTGATAAATGCAAGGTTATGCACTTTGGCAAAAATAATATAAATGCAAGTTATACACTAAATGGCAGTGTGTTGGGAGTTTCCTTAAGTGAGAAGGATCTTGGGGTTTTTATAGATAACAAGTTGTCTAAAGCTGGCCATAGACGCAATGATCCGATCGTACAAATCCTCGATTCGTACGATTTTCGGATCGTGTGTGGAGTGTTCCGACATTTGTCGTGCCATGCAGATCGGTCGTTTGGACGATCGGCCAGGTTACAAAATTTCTGTCGGCTGGCGATCATATCTTTGCGTCTACTGCAGATCTCACGATTTTCAGTGGGAGACCGTCACTAGGTTATTAATCGTACAACTTTAGTACGATCCTTGTCAGGGGCAGAACGTCAGCTGTCTGTGCTTTTTACTACTTTAGTTGATCTGAAGGTTAGTGGCAGGTCGGGAGATGCAAAGATCCGATCGTTGGAATCATCTTATGATCGGATCTTTGCGTCTATGGCCAGCTTAATTCTGGGCAGTGTCATTCTGTAGCTACTAAAGCAAATAAAGTTCTGTCCTACATAAAAAAGGGCATAAACCCAAGGGATGAAAACATAATTATGCCTCTTTATAGATCCCTAGTAAGGCCTCATCTGGAGTATGCAGTGCAGTTTTGGACTCCAGTCCTTAGGAGGGATGTAAATGAGCTGGAGAGAGGGCAGAGACGAGCAACTAAACTGGTTAGAGGGATGGAAGACTTTGATTATGAGGGAAGACTGGCCAGGTTGGGGTTATTTTCTCTGGAAAAAAGGCACTTGCGAGGGGACATAATAACACTTTATAAATACATTAGAGGATATTATAGACAAATATCAGGGGACCTTTTTACCCATAAAAAGGATCACAGCACCAGAGGCCACCCCTTCAGACTAGAGAAAAGGACTTTCATTGAAGCAGTGTAGGTGGTTCTTCAAAGTGAGGACTTAGAGGGAACATTGCCTGGGCATGTGTTCTTCTATCATATGTATGCAGTATATACACTGGGAGCTAGCACCTTGGCACCAGCAGTCACCTCCAAATATTTGGACTGTCATTTTGGCACTTTTTCCCAAGGTTTGTGGGTTCTCCTAGAGGTGAGGTTTGAATCCCAATAAACACCCTTATGTATTTAGGTTACATTGGAGCCCAGTAACAAAAGGTACCCTTTGGGACTAGAATTGGAAATAATGTTCTTATCTCTCTAGAAGAAATAGCAGTTGGGGTAAGAAAGACAAGAAAAAAAAAAAAAAACAGCTGTCTCCAATATAATCGCAATGCTCAAAAAATAACTATATAGGATGACCAGAAAGGGTACAGAAACTGTTGTATTTTAAACCAATTAAAAATCATCTAAAAACCATGCAAGTGTGTAGAGTAAATTGGTTAACCTTTTACAAGGATCCTGTTTTCCAGTGTCTTTCTAATCATGGTATTAGGATGTGGACTACTTTTAGCTGCAACACTGATTGTAACCAGTAGGAGGTACACATGGTTCACCCAGCATTTCTAAGAGACCAGTTGCGAACACCTTCCACTAAATTTATGACTAAGGTAATTTAGTCAAGCTCACCTGCAAAATATACATCTGGAAAAGATATTGCTGTCCCTTTAATAGGAAGGAAAAGGAATTTCCTACTTTTCAGGGAAAAAAAGCAAGGGATCACCATGACTTAGTAGGGTAAAGTGTGTGTATCCTGATATTTGATAGTGTGTGCCTTTGCAGAATCACTTCCAGAGCTAAATGTGCAAATCGATGTAGTTATTTTGTACAATAAGGTGGCATTATTAATTCCGTCTAACCCTGCCAGATCCTTCAAACTGCTGTAGGGTTGAAAGTCAATACGTTTTTATTCCTTACCATTGCAAGCTCAGCTTCAAGCTCCTTAATTCGGTTGTCCTTTAAATCCAGCTGCGACCGCAAAGAACTTGCATGGTCCGTTGCTTCCTTGGCCTGGCGCCGAAGCTCCCACTTTTCTCTCTCTAAAACATCTTTCTCTTTTGCTAAAGCCTTTACTGCATCTTCACTCTCCTGGAAGAAGGGCAGGTGATTAGAGAATGAGTAATGACTGCTAATCACAACAGAACATGAATGGACAATGAGGACACAAAAAGGTCAGAGACAATATCCTAACAGAAGTGGGAGGATATTAAGAGGGGGAATAATTCCTCTTTACACAGTGACTGACAGGAATAGGTCACAAAACAAAATCTGCTATTCCTCCAGGCCTAGACCAGCCTGTGATTCTTTAAATATCATCCAATCAAGTATTTTCATAGTTCCCTAAGGAGTCCAGAAAACAGAAAGGCAATAGCACAGCTATTTGTATTCAACATTTTACATACAAATCAATACAAAAACTGTAAAGTGGAAGGCAGTTAAGTTGCACAGTTACACATTTTTTCAGAAGATGGCAAATGGAATCACCTTCTTCATAAAAGCAGTGAATAGCAGCAGCAAAGCTACCTGTGTAAATGAGACTGAAGCAAAACATTTTACCTTCTATAACCCCACTGGATGGATGAGTGCAGGATACATTGAGTTATTATTTAATGGGCTCATTGTGCAGTCCGTGCAGACTCCCCAGATGATGCATCTCATCTTGGCTGAGCCAAACTGTTACTTTGAGCCTCATACAGAATGGGTATAAACACACCCCAACTGCCCGCTGCACTCACCAGTATCGTAAACAATTGCTCTGCTTGCCCTGTGTTTCCATATTGCTTAAAGGAGAATTCAACCCTAAAGTTTAAAAAAAAAAACCTACCCTACATAGTTCCCCCTCACCGCCCCCCTCCCCCCAAGTCTTTTCCTACCCCTCAGAGTTCACGGCAGCCATCTTCTCTTCTGTAATCTTGCGAATGAGAGCTGCTTATCGGCGCATATACGCAGTTGGAGCAATCTTCCACTTTGCGACAACTGCGCCGAACGTCACGGAAATTGCCAATACGCCATTCTCATTCCAAAGATTACCGAAGGCCCGGAAGATGGCTGCCAAGAACTCCACTGGACTGGGGTAAGTAAAGAATTAGGGGCATTTGCCTGGGGAAGCAACTAGGCTGGGGGAGGGAATGCGGTAGGGCTTTTTTTTTTACTTTACGGTTCGATTCTCCTTTAAAGGAGAACTAAAGTTTAACAAAAGAAGTAGGCTAGAAATGTTATAGAATAGCAGTGTTCCCTTGTTATCTTTCACATAATTTACAGATCAGGTTTTTATCAGTGCCATTATTTTTAGACATGTTCATTTGGCTTGTAAGATGTGCTATGTCAGTCCAGCCACACTGCTGTGTAGTTCTACCGTAAAGGAGAACTAAAGCTTAACTAAAGAAGTGGCTAGAAATGCTGTACATTAAATTTTGTGCTTGTGTACAGCCCAAAACAACCACAGTCCTTTAGCAGTAAAGATCTGTGTCTCCCCAGTAGATGCCCCAGTAGCTCCCCATCTTCTTTTCAGCTGATTCACTGATTCACATGCTCTGAGCTGCTGTCACTTACTGAGCTTAGGGACCCACTCACAATATACAGTACACATAGAATAGAAATATAGTCACAATAAAAGGCTGATTAGTAATTAATATGGATAATTACTACATGACAGGACAGAAACCAGTGCAACTAGCATCAGCATTTAATATTCAGCCCTGTAGCATCAGCTTATATTACAGAAAACCACATTCATTTTCTGCTGGATAATTAATGACGACCCCTAAGCTTAGCTTTTTAACAGCTGCTCAGAGCCCACTGAGCATGTGAGTGTCACAGACACTTTCCAAGATAGTGACCCCCTGTGACAAGTTTGAAGTCTTAGATCATCGCTGCTGTTAAAGGAGAACTAAACCTGGAAGGAAAAAAAACCTCCCCCTCCCCTGTGTAGCCCCCCTCCGTCCTTCCCCCAGCCTAACTCCCCACTCCAAATGCCCCTAATTTTTTTACTTGCCCCTCCTGCAGAGCTCACGGAAGCCATCTTCTTTCTTCATAATTAGACCTGCGTTTTCGGCACATGCGCAATTTCAGGAGATTACTGGAACCACTGCGCATGCGCCAAAAGTCATGAAAATTTCTGATTCATGCGTCAAAACTTACGAAGAAGACCAAAGAAATAAGATGGCACCTGTGAACTCCTGTGGCCCGAATCTGCAGAAGGAGTAAGTAAAAAATTAGCACCATGGGGGGAGGAGGGAGGGGGGGGGGGTCGGTTTTATTTTTCCTTACAGGTTTGGTTCTCCTTTACGAAGCTGAACCTTTAGGCTGGAGCAATACACTCAGTATATAAAAGATGGCAATTTTAGTTATACTAATTTTAAGGCTTTAGTTCTCCTTTAAGAGAGGGGATAATCAGTAACTCAATCTTGCAACTTTCTTTCAGACAGAGGAGAAACTGCACACAGACACTATGCTTATCTGGCTTCAAGAAGTCAAAAAACATTATTAACACTTTTGTATTATCAGACAAAGTTAATGTCACATGGCACTCTCAGTATGAGAGCTGTACGAGAGTACAGCCATGGGAGCAAACAAGACCTGAAGGCTTCCAAGAGGAAAGCAAGATTACTGCTACAAGTTGCGCAGACTATTAAAATTCCTATTACTCGGTCACTTTCCAAATTCCTATTAAAAAAAAAATTGTGTGTTATGGTTTGAGTACCAAGTACAGGTATGGGACCTGTTATCCAGAATGCCTGAAGGACCTGGGGTTTTCCGGATAACAGATCTTTCCGTAATTTGGATCTTCATACCTTAAGTCTACTAGAAAATCAGTAAACATTAAATACATCCAATAGGCTGGTTTTGCTTCCAATAAGGATTAATTATATCTCAGTTTGGATCAAGTACTGTTTTATTATTACAGAGAAAAAGGCAATCATTTTTAAAATTGTGATTATTTCATTATAATGGAGTCTATGGGAGAGAAGGCCATTCTGTAATTCGGAGCTTTCTGGATAACTGGTTTCCAGATAACGGATCCCATACCTGTACCAGCATCAACCATATTTGATATATGAATCTTAAGGTCGAATATTAGCAAGTTACATGAAAAACAAAAATATTGACAGTTTCCATTTACACTCAGCTCCGTTTGATTTAGGGATGCCGAACTGCATATGTAAATTAGAGGCAGGTAGGGAAATCATGTGACTTTTTAATTACAAAACAAGGCATTTTTTATTAATTATTAATTATTTTTTTTCCCCTTTCCCGCCACTAATTTGCATTTACAAATTAGGATTCGGATTTGGTTGGGATATTCGGTCAAATCCCAAATAGTGGATTAGGTGCATCCCTAGTTTGATTACAGAAAACCTAAATAAACAAACACACAGACGTTGGCTACCATTTAGAGCCGCTGTACAAGGGAGAATGTCATTTAGAAAACTAAGCAGACAAATAGAAATTTCATTTTGCATTTGTTGTTTTCTATATTTTACATAATACTTTACAAGCAAATTGTTACCAAACATTACTAAGTAGTGTAGAAACATATGTCTAGCTGTAATATGAATACAATTATGGTTAAACCCATATGGTGAAAACTAGGCAGCTAAAATAGGCAACAGCATGAGGAACATCTCAGAACAAATGTGTTGTATCCGTTACTGAACAGCACTCAGAGCTGTCTTATTCCTATGATTTATCAGTAAGAAATGCAGGTAGACTATGAATTAAGCCAGCTGGAAGGGCACAATGCTTTCACACTGCCTGACTGCAGTCCTCTAAATACTTGGGCTCTCACACTGCTCTGTGTTCCCCTCGGCTACCAGAGAATAAGAGAGGATTTGCTATATTATACAGAATCCTTTGCGAAAGATTCCCCTGAATACCAAACCAAATCCTAATTTGCATATGCAAATTACAGGTGGGAAGGGGACACATTTTTACTTGCTTGTTTTGTGACAAAAAGTCATGCGATTTACCTCCCCGCTACACTTGGCAGAAGCAAGTGTAGAAGTGGGTATCTACCGATTCCTAAAGTAAATCCTGTTGAATGAAGAAATCAAAGCAAACTGTAAGATGATCCAGCTCTATGAGGATGTTTCAGTGTGTAGTTACATTGTCTCTCTGCTTCCCCTTCTTGCTGTTCATATCGGATTTCATCCGGTGTACCACTGGTAGTCTATTGCCTTTCTGAACACAAGATGTCTAGAACTAGAACTAGTACAGAAAAAATACGGCAAACAGGAAAAGGATATCACAAGAATCAGAACAAAAAGGCACACTAATGCAGACTGAGTGTCCTTCTGGTCATATATGAGCTGCAAATTCCAGCCTGAAGGGGTCGATGCACCATTCATTGAGTGACAAGAATAAAAATGGGAGTTGGGGTAATGAAGGGCATTGGTAGCATGAGCCATTGGGTGATCATAAATAGGAAATTAAAAATCAAGGCCGCCCCCCATGACCCATATATGTGAAGTCACATTAACAGAGAGTTCTGTCTTTTGCTTCCACATGTCTTCCTGTTACAGTTAAGCTGGCCATAGACGTAAAGATATTTGAAAGATCCAATGGTTATCGTGAGACCACGATTGTCTCAAAATGATCGTTTAAATGTCTGATGTGTCCATCAACTAAAAAGACCATTTCAGGCGATATTGCAGCAAAACTGAAGGATCGCAGCCTGCTTTGCCCTGCAAACATAGGTAGATTGCATGGGGACCGATAAAGATTTTCTAACCTGGCCGATCAATCATCAGACCGATGTCGGACGAAAAATCGTAAGACGAACGATCGTTTGTATCCCACTAACCGCACGATAATTTGACAGATTGGTCGGACTTCCCTAAGATCGGTCGTTCGGCAGGGAAAGATCGTTGCGTCTATGGGGAGCTTTAGAGCTGCAGTATTTCTGGTCAGGTGATCTCAGGCAGCACACAGACCATCGCAAATTGGTGTTTTAAGGCAAGAATTATAAAAGGCCAATATTTAATTTAACATATATTCTAGGGATGCACCGAATCCAGGATTCAGTTCAGGATTTGGCCTTTTTGAGCAGGATTCAAATTCGGCCGGATCCTTCTGCCCTGCCGAACCGAATCCGAACCCTAATTTGCATATGCAAATTAGGGGAGGGGAAGTGCATGACTGTCACAAAACAAGGAAGTAAAAAAAAAAATTTCCCCTTCCCACCCCTAATTTGCATATGCAAATTAGGGTTCGGATTCTGTATTTGGCCGAATCTTTCTCCAAGGATTCGGGGTTCGGCCAAATCCAAAATAGTGGATATGGTTTGGGCATATTCTTTAATATGCCACTCAATATGACATAAACTAAACTATCTGCTTAAGTATTAACTTTGGGGGTATAGTTTTCCTTTTAACAGGTCAAGTTTAAACTACGCCTATGCTAAAGTACAAACCAGGCAGTTAGTGATTACTATTATTAACTTCAGCACCTTCATAATGAAGCAAAAAATGGAAATAATGGGCCAAGAGAATAGCTTGGTGCTGATCTAATCAACAAAATATCTTTTGTAGCAAACCTATTGTAAAAGCATATTTGTTAAGACCACGTATAAAATGTTGTTTGATAAGACCCCCAATGGATGGAAAAGGATTCTAGAAGCATGTAAAACTTCTAACTTGGGTTCTCCCACAACATATATAGCACGGAACAATTTATCCACAGCTCTAGAATAGGCTATGATACCAGAAGACTCCTTTCTACACCTAATCCTAATTTCATTTAGTTTTTTCCTGTATCATGATATCATCTGTCCACGTCCCAAAAAAAAGTCCCAACCATTCAAGGTTTATAAGTACATTCTCCAATTTTATGCTTGACAGAGATCCTCTACTAGAGTGAATCAAGAAGGTATCACCAAACTTTACATTTTTTACATAGAGTGAATCAATACACTGAACAAGACATCTGGGGAATATGCCCTTAAAAGACAATCAATTTAGAAATAACTCAAGACAGGGAGGTGTGCCTTGCCTGACCCATTTAAAAAGGATATAGTTCCTGACCTGAAGGAAGTGCAAGATATTTCAGCAACGGGGGAAGGACAATGCAAATTGCACTTAAGATACTTTTGTAACAATCTAAGATAAGCAAAGAAGCAATTGTCTTGGGGAAATCTATTGGGGAAACTGTGACTTGCAATTTAAAGGGCAATTCACCTTCATTAGCAAATCTGTACTAACACACAAAAACCTTCATAACCTACCAAATTTTGTAAAATTCACATGGTGATTAGGGGGGTGGCTGCAAAAATGGATGTGGTCAAAAATTCTTCTTTCTTCAGTTGGTAGGCATGGGAAAGTCTGTAATTATAAATGTACTGCTCATTTCTGCATAATACTCCAGACTACAGACTCCTTTCTAAAATTGCTTTTTACAATTAGGCTCCTGTTACCACTTAAAGATGGGATCTTGGGGTTTTCAGCAGCATGTCATGGAACCCAGATGCCTCGTAAATTTTCCCCATAAAAAAAAAAAGTGGATGGAATATAGTGCAAAAGTGAAAGTATCTCATACTTGTAGTTTTCCAATGAACTGGAGACCTTACACAAGCCATCTGCTGATTTTGTTTCTAGATTTGCATTCCACATTCCAGTGCTTGACCTCAACAATGCAGTCACAAGGCACTGGTGTTCCCTCAAGGGAACAAGGCTGAGAAAGCTGCAAAGTAATGAAACTGTATTTACGGAGAAAGCAAAAGGAACTGCGTGTCCATGAAGAACCCATTGCAAAGCTTCCCTGCCACAATTATTTCTTGGTGTGGGCAGTTGCCATCTTCTGATTTCTGTAAGCACAAGCAGAAATAATTGGCATTGTCAAAACCATGGAAAGAGCAGTGGTTTGTGCTGAATGGAGATTACGCCTGCTTACTTCCAAGTGCTTCATTAATCAGGACACTGTACCCATTTCTGAAAACAAAGATCCACCGTAGAGATGATCAGATTACCCCGCATTATTGCAGCAAATTCTATCACAAGAGACACAAGGGAATTTAAATCCAACTGCTTAATAGCAAAGGCATAATGCTTATACAAGTGAAAAGGTTATAGTATATGCTTCTAAAGCAATTTTTTTTTGCTGAATAACAACAGCTCTGAACTTCGTGACAAAGTTCTCGGCTTTTCCTTTGATTCCTGTTATGCAGCACAGGGCAGTCTTGAGAGAATGACCAATTCTAAGCAACTATTCTCTTGGTTGTCATTTATTTTAGTTTTTTTTAGTTTTTAAATTTGCCTTCTTCTGATTCTTTCTAGCTGATCCCATCTAAAAATAAATTCTCTGTGAAGGCCGATAAAAGCTGCAGACAGACTGGGTTGGCAGCTTATTGGCGCGTGTGTGGGGCCATTTGATGGGCTTCCCCGATCAATATCTGGGCAAAAGTCGGGCAGATCTTGATTGGGCAGGTTAAAAAAAAAATCACATTGAGTCGCAGCTGCATCTGTGCTTTGATGCAATCTGACCACCTGTAACTCCTCCTTTCTGAGCCTACTGTTGGGCCCTAGGGCCCACGATCGTCTCAGCCCGATTTCGCTCCCACCTCAACGTGGGCATATCAGGGAGAGATCCCTGTGTATGGCCAGCTTAAGGCTACAAATGAATTGTTTTCACTACTGATTCAGGCCCTCTCATATGCACATTCAAATCAATTCATGGTTGCAAGGGTAATATGGACCCTAGCAACCTGGCTGCGGAAATTACAAACTGGAGAGCTGCTGGATTAAAAAAAAAACAAAAAACTAAATTACTCAAAAAACACATAATAAAATATGGAAAATTGTCTCATAATATCAATTCTACAAAATTAAAGTTAACTCAAAGGTGATCAACCTAAGTAGGGATGCACCGAATCTAGGATTCGGTTCGGGATTTGGCCAGGATTCAGCCGAATCCTTCTGCCCAGCCGAACCGAATCCAACCCCTAATTCGCATATGCAAATTAGTGGCAGGAAGGGAAATTTAATGACTTTTTGTTACAAAACAAGGAAAAAAATGTTTTCCCACCCATATACAAATTAGGGTTCGGATTTGGTTCGGTATTCGGCCGAATCTTTCTTGAAGGATTCAGGGGTTCGCCCGAATCCAAAATAGTGGATTCGGTGCATCCCTTAACCTAAGTCTCAGCATCTCTTTCTGTGGACTTGCAGACTGGTAGTCTGACGATTAAATGAACCCAATTAAACACTCCTCTGCATATTGCTTATTCAGTTCCCAGGGAATTTCGGCTGTGCTTAACAGCAAAAAAAAAAAAAAAAAGTACGGATGAACCAAATCCATTATTTTGGGAACTTTTTTTCTTGAGCCTGGCACAGATCTCTTAAGTCTCCCCCTTAAATCTGATTAAATGTTGCTGGACAGTTCTTAAAACCCAGGTGGCAATTGATCTTATGTCCCAAACTTGTGTAACAAATCCACAAGAGTTTTTTTGCTATAACAAAAAATCAACTGTGATACTTCTGCTATTACTGACCAAATTTAATATAAAAACCAGAAATCCGGTGCTTGTTGGTCCTTCCAGTCTTTATTGACTGACAAAAACAAAACACACACAGATGAGAAGCAAGGGGTAAGCAAGGATAAAACCTAAACAAATATTTGATTGCTTTTCAGGCTCACCATGCCAGTAACAGACTACATCACAAATGTACAGTACCCTCTTGGGTCATGTGAACATATGGCAAACTGTAAAATATTTAGGTTCCACGGACATACATTTGCAAGTAATTGCACATTTAGCAAGTCATTATTAGAGGATAGAAGAACTGCCATAGCTCTTTAAATGAAGTGTCTAACGGATTAAAAATCAACTTTCAACAATCGCCATCAAGAGAAAATGATTGTGTTAAGTGCTCTTCTACCACATAAATTAATTTTCTTCCCTTAAGGCAAACGTCTCCAGGCGGCCATTCTGGGGCCTGAATTAATTTAAACTTTTTTCTTTCTTCAAACGAACGCAACAACAAGTTAATTTGCTCCATTTAATAAGGGGAATGCAGTATACACCCTTCCCTCAGTGGCCCCTGGAAGAGATTTAAGCAAATTATAGTCATTTGTCATCACTATTCTCTGAAATAAAGACATTAACAGTTAAGGTGGCCGTACATGGGCCAATAAAAGCTGCGAACAGACAAAGTCGGCAGCTTATTTGCCCGTGATGCGGTTCCGCGATCTGACCACACGTATCTCCTCTATTGTGATCCGATCATTGGGCCAAACGAGCGGATCTCTCCGTGTACGGCCACCTGTACATGGAAATCTAACTACTACTGTAAAGCAAAGCCAACATGCAATTCTGGAGATTGGAATAAAAATCATTACTGCAACAGGTTAAAATAGGATCAGTTATCCAGAAACCAGTTATCTGGAAAGCTCGACTTACGGAAAAGGCCGTCTCTCATAGACTCCATTACAACCAAATAATCCAAATTTTTTAAAATGATTTCCTTTTTCTCTGTAATAATAAAACAGTTTATATTGGGAAGAGTTGATGGCAGAGCTCAACCCAGATGCACACTGTCTCACCTCATCCATCGCAGCTCATGCGAGAATTCCCGTACCTTGTACTTGATCCAAACTAAAGCTGCCCATACACTATAAGATCCGCTTGTTTGGTGACATCACCAAACGAGCGGCTCTTTCCCCGATATGCCCCCTAGGGCCAAATGATTGTATTACAACAAGGAACAATGGGCTCCGATAGGTCAATCATCAGAAAAATCAAACCCAGATATCGATCGGGAATACCAATCGGAAGCCCCCATACATGGGCAGATAAGCTGCCAAATTGGTTTGGACCGATATCAACAACTTTTTCTGCCTGTGTATGGCCACAGTTAATCCTTATTGGAAGCAAACCCAGTCTATCGGGTTTATTTAATGTTTACACAATGTTCTAGTAGACTTTAGGTATGAAGATTCAAATTACAGAAAGCTCTCCTCTACAAAACACAGCAATACAATATACATGGAAATGCAGGACATTAAAGACCAGTAACATCAAAAAATTTTATTGTTTTAAAGTAATAAAAATATAATGCAATGTTCAGAAGCACTATTGTTTATATAAATAAGCTGCTGTGTAACCATGGGGGCAGCCATTCAAAGGAGAATAGGCTCAAGTTACAAAGCAGATAAGCTCTGTAGAACATAATGTTATCTGTTATCCATTACTTATCCTGTGCCATATAGCCATTTTTCAATTTCCGCCATTGCTACACAGCAGCTGGTTTATATGAACTATAGTAATGTTTCTGAAGCAAACAGATCAGTTTTAACAGCACAGGGCAACACTGCATGATATTGTCTTTACTTTAAAACTTTCATTTTTTGATGTTACCATTCCTTTAAAACTGTATAGAGGAAGCCACAGCAACAGTTCCAAGCTGGGTTTCCTTTGGAAAAGAGCAGACACTTATAAAGCCACAGCTCTGACATGAGCCTTCATTACATGCAATATGTAGTGTAGAACAAAATACAGCATTGCTTTTTCACATTTTATACAGAAATAAAGATTAATTAGTACTTTGGCATGGGTAGCATGGGAAAATATCTGCCAGACTCTCTGAAGCGCAACATTTTCCCACATTGTTTTTAACGGATACTTTCTGGCTAAAGGTGTTGTAGCATATAATTTGTCCCCCGGAGAATATAACTGCTAATGTTCATTCCCTATGGACACATTCTTCTGTGTTTACTTATTCTGTGCTGGTTACAATTATCAGACGTCTCACTTTAAACGGATAAGCAGCACAAAGCCAGTTAGGCTGAACAGTTAATATTATTTGCAGAGTAAAATCTTTTATTAAGAGAACTATTAAGAGAACAAGAAAATAATAAGAATCTACGGCTCCCAGCATGCATGGAAAAAAAAGATTTAAAATCTCCATATACATTTATTATACATAAAGGCATTACAAGAAAAAAAACGAATTAACACTAATAATGTTCTTGCACTTCAAAACAGTAAATTTGCAAAGAACAAAAAAGGTATAAATGTGGCTAAAAATTATTAATGTGCTGGGCACCATTATCAGACGTCTCACTTTAAATGGATTAGCAGCACAAAGCTAGTTAGGCTGAACAGTTAAAGGGGTTGTTCACCTTTGAGTTAAATTTTAGTGTAATGTATTGAGTGATATTCTGAGTAGGGATGCACCATATCCAGGATTCGATTTTTGTATCCTTTTTCAAAGATACGGCCGAATCCTTCTGCCTGGCCGAAAAGAATACGAATCCTAATTTGCATATGCAAATTAGGGCCAGGGAGGGAAATCACGTGACTTTTTGGCAGAAAACAAGGAAGTAAAAAATGTTTTCCCCTTCCCATCCATAATTTGAACATGCAAATTAGGGTTCGGATTCGGTTCGGTATTTGGCTGAATCTTTCGGGAAGGATTCGGGGGTTCGGCCGAATCCAAAATAGTGGATTCGGTGCATCCCTAATTCTGAGACAATTGGTTTTCATTTTTTATTGTTTGTGGTTTTATAGTTAGTTATTTAGCTTTTTATTTAACTGCATCCTTATCTTCAGCGCACCCGACTTGACGCCAGAATTTCGTCTCATCTGATCACGCCAGAATTAACCATGTAGTTCTACCCTAGGCCTGAATCCTGCAAGAAGTGCTTTGCTGAAAACCAAAATAAATCTTGCATTTGGTGCATCCCTTGATTAAACATAAATAAGATGTAAAAAAATAAAAAAAGAAATTAAAACATAATGGCAGATACTTGTAATGGGCTGTCACACTGCAGATGTGGAGGGGGCTTTCCACAGTTGGGGTGAAAAAGGGCTTTATCTTACCACAAATTTTTAGGAACCTTACACTCATATTTTAATGACACTTGGTCCAAAATGAAATGCAGCAAAAGAAAACACATCTTTCTCTTTATCAAGAAGAGATATTATTGTATCACGTATGTTAGGTAAATGCCCAGTTTCGTCATTTCCTTGCATCCATTGTAAAGTCCTACCTACAAGTCAGACAATGTCTACACACAGAAAATTAACAAGGGTGACAGGTGCAAATACAGTGGTGTGAAAAACTATTTGCCCCCTTCCTGATTTCTTATTCTTTTGCA
>CM044444.1:75217584-75289156 GCA_024363595.1 Xenopus borealis
AAACATGCAAAAGAATAAGAAATCAGGAAGGGGGCAGATAGTTTTTCACACCACTGTATTGCTCCAGGTTTAATAACAGATAGAAGCGCAAAGATATTTGCTGTCAAACAGCAGACCAGGAAGGGTTACCTACTGCTTGGTAGATATGTATAATGAGAACTGGAGCAGGCATTGCTCTATTACATTTCCTACAAATAACAGAATACGGACTGCCTGATAGGAGCGGAATATCTGTCAAATTCACTTTAGTGTTCCAGCTGAATGAATAACTTAAAATTTCAGATCTACCCAAAAGTGTATCTCACTTTCTGTAGTCTCTCTGGCAGTTTGATGTTGCTCATTTCTTGCACCACGTGAGCTACCTGGGAGTTAAGAAACACACCAAGCACAAATAAATAAATAAAATGGCACATCAACGGCACAAAGGTGCTAATCGGAAGGGATTCACACCAGGTTTCTTTTATACCAGTCAGGGTTTAATACTAGTCTGCCTTCAACTTTGTTCTTTATTTCCTGAAATTGTGCAGAATGTATCAGTCTTTACATGAACGCCCATCTTTTCAAAACAGGGATCTGAAGGTGTCAGTACCTTGATGAAGTGGCAAACATCTGGAGTCTGCAAAGTTCTTGGCATGGGTATTTAATGTAGGGAAGTCTAGTCTACATTTAAGATTAAGTAGAAAGTTCCTCAATTTCCTCAATAAAGCAGTTAAAGGAGAAGGATATGCTAAAGTTTAGTAAGCTTTATCTAAGCTCCTCTTACCCCTTTCACCCCTCCCTCCTGCAATCTGAGCCCAGAGCTGGGAGACACAACAAGCTAAAATGGCAGCTGCTATCCTAAATAGAGAGCCTTTTACTAAAGGGTGGTAAAGCATTCTGCTGAATAAATATAGTGTTATAACTTGCACTATTGTGGCTAATCAATTGGCAATAAACTGCTGCAGTAGCTTTCCTTCTACTTTAAACACTACTACTGATTTGAGAAAAAAATTATTAGAAAGGACAAAAAAACAGACACATATTGCCTAAGGACAATAGCACACAGAGATTTTAGGAATAATGCACAACATCCAATTGTATTCTGTAAAAATCACATTATCTAAGTCCACAATAGATAACATTTCGGGAAACAAAAATTATAATCATCTACAGCAATGGGTGAAATAGTTGTCATCTCTTTCTAGAGGGGCTGAGTTGCAGCTATCATAGACCTATGTGTAGCCACTTTTAGACCAAGTGAACCATTAAAACAAAACCATTTTGCTAGTAATAATCCTTGGTGTTACCAACTCAGTAGCTAGCCAAAGACATAATTTCTGTGCTGCAGTTTCTATAGAGACCACAATATTTTGACATTTACAATAAAAAGCTGCATTACTGAAAAGGAAGTTGATTGCAAGCAGGTCATATTGTTTTGCAGACATTCCTTCTGTAATGCTTCTATACAGCATCTTTGATTAGATCTAAAAGCTGTGGCCCTGTCTGCAAATCAGAGTACCAAATGTCTAACAATGGCCCCTTTGTGACAGTTGTGCATTGACTCTGAGCTTCTGTTCAGTGGGCAGTATGAAGAGATTAGTTTGCATTCATGCCACACTGCAGGTTGCTAAACGTCATATTCAGGTTTAAGGACAAAACATCCCTGGTTTGATTCTATCACTGACAAAACTGGTTTCATGCAGCTCCTTAATATTTGCAAGAAAGTGCACAATTCATACAACAGCAGAATAACGGTAGATTTTCTTTAGCGCGTAAGAAACAATTTTTGTCCTCACCTTTCTATGCTGCTCATAATTCCTGATGAAGTCCCGCAGCTGTTCCTCCCGACTCTCAAGGGTTGTATATAACTGTTCCATTTGGCTTACTAGGTCCGTTTTCTCTGTCTTTAACCTCTTTCGATCTGCTTTCATGGCTGCATAAAAAGCAAAGATATTTGATAGTTTGATTAAATGCAAAACAGCCCTAGTTCATTCCTTATATAACAAACTGCATTTTTGTGGCAATATAATAGATGTACCAATGTAAACTGGTTTTGATAAAGACAAGAAATATTTTCAACTAAAAAATCCTAATGGATCTCAATGTTTTTAGGAGCCATAAGACACCGTGCTCCTCTCCTTTTGACCTCAATTTGCCATTTGCATTCAGGCCACAGGGGCTGCTGTGTACCAGAAATGCCAGGGCATATTTTGAATGCCAGTTCAGACCTGTTTCATTATACACATTTGTAGCACCAGACAGCTCCACATTTGCTAGTTGCTTTCTCAGCCAGAGGAGCCAGTGCTGGGATTCAGCTCTTTGCATTGTAGAATGCCAGCTAATTTGCAGCTTGGCAGATCTGATAGTGAACTGCTTTATATGTTTTGCTGTGTGAAGGCAAAGCGGCTATAGGCTACCTACATTCTACGGTCTACATCACTTATCTGTAACACCGAGTTTGAACAAAAAGCTTGTAAAGGACTATAAAGATAATATCATACTAAACAAATTTTAATACAATATTCGGTGGGAAATCAGCAAGATTGGCAGAAGACTTGGATATCGATCAGCTGGCTAATCAGGCTGGACAGAAATTTTTGATCGGGTGCCTTTAAAGGCACCCAAGCATCGGCCATTGTCAATGCTGAATCGTCAGATACAGGTAGAATTCTATTGTTTGTACGTGTGTATCTGAAGATTCAGTTCTACGTGTGTGTATTAAAACAAATGATCTTTCTTGGAAAGATCTTTTTCAAGAAAGATAGTAATTGTAACGTCTACGGCCACTTATAAAACTACCACTTATACCCAATGCCCCCCCCCCCGATATCAGACTTGTACACTTCCATAATGTTGAAAAAAAAGGGATGTTTACCCTTTGATTCATAGGTGGTCACAATAACTGGTATAAGCTTTCCACCTGTGGTTATACAGTGTGTGAGCAGCTCCTTTAAGAACTTCTGTAACCACATATGCTATATGTCTACTGTCTAAGGCAGGGGTACCCAAGTTTTTTTTACCCGTAAGGGCCATGATTGGTTATCTGGGTGTACTGGCAGCTTACAGGAGGCTCTGTTTGGCAGTACAACAACAAAGTTTTTTAAACAATCAAAACTTGCCTCCAAGTTAAGAATAAAAAAAAAATAAAAAAAAGCCTTTTATGAAGCCACCGGGAGCTACATTCAAGGGGTTGATGAGCAACATGTTGCTGGAGTGTGTGATTTGTTTGTTGCATGGCTCAGCCAAAACTTTGTATGGCAATTGTGTAGTACATTAGTAAATATTAGTAAACATTATAAGGGGAATTAATCTTGATTAAAAGGTGTTCTCCAGAGTGCTGACTAGAATCTATAGCATAAAGCAAGGCAAGACTGCTGGATATTAACAGGAGAAAAAAAAATTGTGAGGAGTACCAGATATTACACATGAAAACACAAAACAATGCCACTATTGTATTATGTGTTTTTACAACAGTATTCCTTTACCACATTATTCATCCCAACTGAAATATCCAGTCTGCTGTAAATCTTCAGATCAGCAAAAACAACATCTAATCAATCTGTCCCATGCAGGGCACCCACTTAATTTTTAGTGGGGTCAGTTCTGACAAAGGCAAAATCTATCTGCTCTTTGGAAGTCTTGTAAATCAACTATTAACATGAAAACACTATATAGATTCAACACCAGCATAGGCCCAGACCCACTATGCTCTACTTGCAGACAATGATATAAATGTAAAACATGACGGGTGTATTGTCAAGTTTGCACCCATCCCTTCTCGCCCAAAATCTCAACCCATAAAACACACAACACCACTGGTTTGGAGAGAGATGGCCGCAGTTGTTTATTTTCAACATCTTATTAACAGTTAAACATAACATTTATCTAACGTTTGTATAACAAACTTAAATTATAAATGACAGGGGGAGGGATAGGTCCCTTCCAATCCCCGTCAAGCCCTGCTTCCCTATTCGGGTCATTGGGACCCATACTGTGAAGGCTTAGGGATCCTCTTATTGCTCCTAATCAGCTAATTTCAAGTGCAATAGGACAGTATATATGCACACACACCTGCAATGTAACCAGGCAATCACAAAGTAAAATTAGTACTTAGAATTAAATTAGAATTGACACAATAGAGATGATGTTGCAGACTATATTGTACAGGGCAACATCTCAAAAGAAATCTCTGGCTTGGTTTGAAATCCTGTGCACCTGTTTAGAGTGCTCTCAAAATTATTATGGAAAGCTACAATTGATGTATTAATATATTAGTTATCCAATGTAATCCATCGACAGCGGGGTGCCGCTCGAAACGTTGCATCATGTTGCTGTACTGCCATGCAATTTGCAAATAAATAAAGGCGGTTTTATTAAAACCTTGGAGTGCTGTCGATGGATTACATTGGATACTTTATGAAGAAGCTTCTGTGAACGAGCTTAATGACTTGCACCCGAATGATAAGTGGCATAAGAAAGTAAGTGCTGTTCCCATTGGACTTAATATATTAGTTCCCACCCCCCCATTCAAGAATATGTGTTAAAAAAAAAAATAAAGCAAGACTTTGCCCTATGGTTTCTTTCCATTATGTAAGCACAAATGTAATACAGGTATGGGACCTATTATCCAGAATGCTCTGGACCTGGGGTTTGCCAGATAACGGATCTTTCCGTAATTTGGATCTTCATACGATAAATCTACTAGAAAATCATGTAAACGTTAAATAAACCCAATAGGCTGGTTTTGCTTCCAATAAGGATTAATTATACCTTAGTTTGGATCAAGTACAAGCTACTGTTTTATTATTACAGACAAAAAGGAAATAATTTTTTAACATTTTAATTATTTCATTATAATGGAGTCTGTGGGAGAGGCCATTCCGTAATTCAGAGCTTTCTGGATAACGGGTTTAGGGATAAAGGATCCAATACCTGTATTCAATTAAAAATATTCAAGGTGATCTAAAATGCTAGAATACAGAGCATAGATAAAATATACAACCCTACCTCTACAATGTTTGCATTGAAAAAAATACCTCTAACAAATTCATAAACTTGCATTCATTCATAACTTTATAACTTTGCCTCCCTGTGACGGCAGAGACATACGTTTTCCATTGGACGAAGGGTACAGTGCTTGGAACAAATCAGATGTTTATTTCTCACTGAGACTTCTACCTTACTGGCTCACTGTTCAAGCTCTGTTAATCACTTGCAAGAAGTACAGCCGACAGCTGCTGGAAGATCTTTTGTAAAGTCAAAGCAAGTGGGGACAAGTTAAAAACATTTTTGTTGGAAAAATATGAAAAACTGCCCCAGGACCAAATCTGTGTATTTTTCAGGGTGTAGGAAGATGCCAAGTGCATTATCATGCACAATAAAAACTACATATGCCAAAAGAAAAAAATTGTGAAATGGTTAAAGTAGGGGAGGGCTCCCAAAAGATAAGAAAAAGAAACAATAGGTAAACGAGACTCCTTTATGGTGAATGAAACTAGTTTAGAGAATGGATACCCCAAATTATATGACTTAGCCCTCCAGGTTGGAGGTTAGGAACAGGGCTAAGAACCCTATCACATAAAGATTGTATGCTATGGAATCAAAGAACAACAAAAGCCAAACTGATACGGCAGATAAATCATCAAGGCAAAGGTTATTTATAACACGAAAAAATGATAACAGTGTGCAAGAGTCAGTAAAAACTGAAAAAAGTACAAATTAAAACCTCAAAAAGAGTAATGGCCAAAAAACTACAGTGTGGAGAGGGAATCATTAAAAAAAGGATGGCAAATGAGAAAAAAAAAATCTGCATTTTTAGGACAAAGGAAGAACTAAATTGAGAACTAAATCCCCCACCTGCAATTTTTAAACAATAGTAAACCTACACAGGGTCCCCTGAACCCTGTCCCCTCCCCAAAAACATTGTTGACAGTGTGTTAAATGCAGGTCTCCATATCCTGCTCTCCAACTGCAGAGGAGGGCTGGTGGCTGCCAGGTAGTCAGTCATGTGTGACAGCAAATATGGAAGCAATCTGTGTGAGAACATGTGCAATACATGCTGACAGAGCAGGGTCCAAACAAAGCTGCCATGCCATTCCTACCAAGTACATTGCCTGTCTGCACCGTGTCTTGGCACTTGATCCATGGGTGATCAATGACTTGCTGTGTGATACTAGGATCTCCCATGATCAACCACATTCAAGTAGATATACATTTCCATCAAGAAAAAAAACATCTGTTGCTTTGCAAAAGTACTGTATTAAATGCAATGTAACAATTTAGCGTATAAACTTACATTTTGAAGCAATGCTAAAGCCAGCAAATGGGTCTAAACACTCAGAAAAAACAGCAAAAACAATTTACCTTGAAGTGCTTCTTTTGCTCTTTCCAATTCTTGCTCTTTCTGCGCTAGCTGCACCTTTAGCTCTGTCACTGAAAGGACCTCCGCAGACCTGCTGTCGTGCGACTCTTCCAGGTCTTTGGCTAACATTTCCTTCATTTGTCGGAGCAAGTGAACCTCATCTTGTAGTTGCGACACCTCTTCCCTTAGCAGCACTAGAAAGGGGAGATAAATTTTATTAAAAGGTATAAAAACAAGGGGAAACAATTCATATAAAATGTAATAGTACAACTCATCCAAAATGAAGGATAATAGAAGTTTGTTTTTTTTGCATAAAAAAAAAAAAAAAAGATAATTAGAAGCAACTTTCAGACAAAGTAAACATTTTTAAAGGTTTTAAAAGTTATTTAAAACATGCCTTAGCTATTGAAACAAGTGCTTGGCTGATTAGATTTATATTCTCTCACTCCTGGCTCGGACTCCTGATCCATGTAGCAGAACCAAGGAACTGAAAGGGATAAATGCTGCTTTTACGTGGAACCTTTAAGCCATTACAATGATGTATTTAAAGTTGCTTAGAATTACTTTTTCTTTCAAGAGAAAAAGATTTTTTGTGGCAATTCCTTTTTACAGAATAATAAATGCAAGAGGATGGTAGAGGTGGGCAATGCTTGGCAAGAGAAAGAGGACTGTAGGTCTAGCTGCCGTAGAACTGAAAGATAGATCGATGGATTGTCCGTTTTGGAGAGAGCGGTTATATTTGTGTAGATAGGAAATTATGATGAGCCAGTGGACAAATGTGGAACATAGAACAGTTGGAGTCTTTTTCCACCTATCACATTTGATGTGTATTGTTGGAACAACTCTATTTACAAGTACACTGTAGAAAGAAATGCCAATACATTTAAGGGGTGTTTCACTTTGCCATTAACTTTAAAGTGATACTGACTTGGGAAAACATGCTTTTTTTCAAAACACATCAGTTAATAGTGCTGCTCCAGAAAAATTCTGCATTGAAATCCATTTCTCAAAACAGCAAACAGATTTTTTAATATTTCATTTTGAAATCTGACATAGGACTAGACATATTGTTACTTTCCCAGCTGCCCCAAGTCATGTGACTTGTACTCTGATAAACTTCAATCACTCTTTACTGCAAGTTGGAGTGATATCACCACCTCCCTTTTATCCCTCCAGCAGCCTAACAACAGAACAATGGGAAGCTGGGAAATTGACAAAATGTCTAGCCACATGCGGGGGGTTTAGTTCTCCTTTAAAGAGGATCATGGGGGATCATCTACATGTTTTTTGCATCATTCTGTTTCCCTGAAAACAAAGGCAAATTATTTTTTATAATATTTATAATATAGTTCCTCCTCTGTAGCAAGCAATATGCATGTCTGGGAACTGTAGATCCTCAATGAAAAATAAATCTAACGTTGTGGAGTCCATATGACCGCTTTTGTGCATTTCCAATAAGTAATTACCATAATTTAAGAAGCTTGTGCAGTTAAGCAGTACAATCAATAGCAATGTAATTGGGCTGCCTGACCCTTATCTTTTTGGTAACATACCCGAGAAAGAAGTTAAGATTTCAGTGTCAAGAGATGGGAGAAGCGTACGTTGCCAAAGATTTCCAAATATTAATGAAAGCAAAGCTAGGCAAAATAAATACACTGATTTAGCTGGTTAGACCAAAATATAAGTTTCTGTATGAATGGGTATGTAAAGAGCCATCTACTGTACAGTGCCTCAAATATGCTGGTACTACAGAACGTGTAATATAGAGGTAATAAATATAATAAAAAGATCATTGCTTTCTTTTGAGAAGCAGAAAATATATATTTTTTAAATATTTTAAGCAAGTGTTGCACATCTCAGACAGATCAAGCAAATCACACAGACGATTTACCTCAGTTTTCGGGAGATGAGACGGTCGGCGTGAAAACGGATTCAACGAATCTGATGCGACAGGAACGAGGTAAGTAATAGAAAAGTCGGATGGTGTTGAAGGGTTGATGCAACGCAACACGACTGTCGGATGAAAATGCGCTGCATCTTCATCCAACAGTCGTTTCGCATCAACCCTGTGACACTATCCGACTTTTCTATTACTTATCTTGTTCCTGTCGCGTCAGACTCATTGCATCCGTTTTCACACTGACCGTCGCATCTGCCGAAAACCGAGCTAAATCGTCTGTGTAGTTTAGTATACTAAACATACTTTGAAAGATATATCCACCAATAATAAACGTAGGTAATGAATGTGTACCCCCAACAGTGATACCCACCTACCTATTGACAGCACTTAATGACCTTACATCCATCCCTGTTACAGTAGATAAAGCAGACTCCTACTTAAAATTTCCTACATAATGTCAAAGTAAATTGTTAAAGCCAAAAACAAGGGGGACTTTTTTCTCTTGGCCAGTAAGCAAGGGAATAGGCACAGAGTCTGATCTAAGGCAAGTACACAATTAGTGAAAGAATAGTTATGAGCGATGGGTTGAGCTTGAATTCCCCACCCTCACCCCAATTAGGTTTATGGGATAAACAACAAAATAATTTGGCTTAAAAATAGGTCAATCAGTTATCAGTCACATACCTCCCAACTGTCCTGTTTTTAGAGGGACAGTGCCTCTTTTGACAGCTCAACCCGTAGTCCCTCATTTGTACTGGAAAGTCCCATTTTTCACTGCACGGAACAGCCAGAAAGTTTCTAAAATAATTGGCTTTTGGCAGAGAGCCCAGAACAGCCACAGCAGAAAATAAGATACTTTTATAACAATTTCTAGCTAAGCAAATAAGGAATTGTGAAAAAGAAAAAAATTCTCTATAAAGTCATGCATATATAAAAAGTCTATAAAAGTACAAATTTATTAAGTCAAAAGTAACATTTTTACCCGACACGGAGCTTAACGCGTTTCATGCCTTTCAGCACTTAATCATAGGCCATCATGGCTGTGCAATGGGTTCTCCAGTCTCTCCCATTGTAGCTAACTTGTACATGGAGGAAGTGTCAAGAAGGGCTTTACTTACTTTCCAGGGAACTACACAGAGTCACTGGTTCAGGTAGAGGACACTTGGGTAAAAATCCGATCCAATGAAGTGGCAGCCTTTACAGAATACATTAACTCAGTGGACACTAACATCAAGCTCACAAGGGAAGATGTCCATGAGAACAAACTTGCCTTTTTGGACTGTTTAATATGCATCCAAGAGGGGAGTAACTTGAAAATGGAAGTATACAGGAAACCCACTCATACGGATCAATATCTGTTGTTCTATTCCCACCATCCGCTGGAACACAAACTGGGTGTCATTAGAACTCTGCACCACAGGGCAGAATGTGTGGCAACTGATACAGAGTCCAAATACAAAGAGCAAAAACATCTCAGAGGAGCATTGAAAGCTTGTGGCTGCCCGGACTGAGCTTTTGTCAAAACAGCAGCAACCAAACCCAACAGGAACAACAAAAGAAATAACTGCCCAGAGAAATATAGTACAACAAGCGAATGGCTCAGCATAGGAGGGCAAACTCTACAGGGCAAGACTCGGCTGTCTTTCTACAGCTAAAAGACAAGAGACACTCCTTTGAAGATAGCAAGGTCCAAATCTTGGATAAAGAAGACCGATGGTTTGAAAGAGGCGTGAAAGAAGTGATTCATGTCAAGGTAGAGAAACCATCCCTGAATTGAGGTGGAGGCCTTCGACACAGCTGTCTGCTACATACAATGCTGTTCTCACATCGGTACCCAAGCGGTTTCAGAACACTTCACACATCCATTCATGCAACTCTCACAAGTAACACCTGTCTAAAGCTGGCCATAGACGTAAGATTTTTGAAAGATCCAATGGTTATCGTGAGACCACGATAATCTCAAAACGATCGTTTAAATGCCTGATGTGTCCATCAACTAAAAAGACTATTTCAGGCGATATTGCCAGCAAAACTGAAGGATCGCAGCCTGCTTGACCCTGCAAACATAGATAGATTGCATGGGGACTGATAAAGATTTTCTAACCTGGCCGATCAATCATCAGACCAATGTCGGACGAAAAACCGTAAGATGAACGATCGTTTGTATCCCACTAACCGCACGATAATTTGACAGATTGGTCGGACTTCCCTAAGATCGGTCGTTCGGCAGGGAAAGATCGTTGCGTCTATGGGGAGCTTTAGAGTTGCATGACATATTGGTAATCCTATCACAGTAACTACACAGAATCAAATTCAGATGTCACAATGTGCCATTGTGATTGGATTAGTGGAAGAGTTTATATGTCGAGAACTTCCCATACCAGTCAGTTGAACTGAAGAAGCTGCTCGGATGAGTAGTGAAATGTCTTCAATAATTGCCCAGCAAATCCAGTTGTTGTAGAATTATTTATTTACTTATATTAGATATACCATGACCTGGATGAATGAAAATATTCATAGTCATCTCACAAAGGCCTTATTCAGTTGACCAGTCCAAATCACAAATACAGGAAATAAACCTAATATACTGTGGTGTTTATACAAATGGCCTGCAGGTGGCACTGCGCATACATAGGACAACTTGAAAGTGAAAGTAAGACTTACTGCTGTTATGTAATGGCTGCATGAACCTGCTAATAAAGCATTGTTATACCCTCCTCATCCTCGGCTACCAAACACAACAAATGGCGACAAGGATGTCTCTTCAGCCTGCACCTTTTCTACCAAACCCTGGTGAGCCTACCATACCTTTTACTGCTTGGATCTGTATGTTTGATAATTACATTATTGCTGCTGACCAAGGGAACATTTCTGCAGCTAGAAAGCATGCTTTACTTATTCATTGCCTGGGAGCAGAGGGACAGCGTATATTCTATACATTACCATTACCTGATGAGACTTATGAAACTGCTCTTACTGCTATAAAGAACTTTTTTGTGCCAAAAGTAAATGTGGTTGCTGAAAGATATAAAGGAAATGGAGAAAGAGATTAAAAAAAAAACAAAAAAAAAACAAACAAAGCCTAAGCATTTTCTACAGCACTACTATACTTAAAAGACATATAGGAAAACGTAAAGACCTGCTATGCAGGTTAAACTCCCATTATAAGCCCTGGGGAACAGTGTCGGCTTACATGCAATTTCAATTGTGGCAACAATAGCAGGGTCAAAAGTAAACACCACAGAGGGCAAAATGGAGATGTTGAGAGCAAATATGAGTTCAAAATCCCACCAAAGCCCTGCAGCAAAAATCAATGCCAGAGTTGAAACAGAAAACATTGTCCCATACAGACAGGAAAGGTAAAAAAAAGAACTGCCATTGTGGTTTTGCCCCATTGAGACTTTGGTTATGGATATTAGAAATATAAAACCAATGGGATGATGGACGGCAGACAGACTACAGGAGAGAGAACACAGGAAATAGTTTTAGTAGAGAAATACATCAGGCCCTTAATCTCTTTGTGCTACTTAAACCTAACAAGCTTTCCTGTGGGGCTGACCTGAATGGCATTATGTGCACATCATGTAACCACTGCGATGGCAATCACTTGATCCCAAAGTTAAAACTATTAATGCTTTGGCACCATGAGACTGATTTTAACAGTAAAAAATGTTATTTTGCTTTCAATTTCTACATAGAATAGATCTGCAATTAACCTTTGCTGCCTGCAAAGCATAATAACAAATGCAACTAGTTTCTGTAAAGGAGAAAGTCAGATCTAAATATATATATATATTCTTTAGAGAATTTCCTATAATGGCTTGTTTGGTAGAAAATATGGAAAGCATCTTCACTGTGTGCTGGCTGTGCTAGGATACGGTTTTCCCTGTAGCTTCTTATAAATGATGCAATGATGAAAGTGGAGAGAGGACCGAACTAGGGGTAGGAGGCAGAGAAGGAAAAATCAATGGACAATCAAATATTCACAATACAGAACAATAGAAGGAGTCTTTCCTCTTGTAGCACTTGAGAGGGGAATATCACACTGTCCTCCCAGAGTTTCTCCTGTATTTCTTGGGGGACACCTCTGATGTGGAACCTAGGTGGGAATCTTGAGAAATCCCTAAAACTTGGCTCTTGTTCCCTGTCTCAGCCACAATACCCTTGGGGCTCGAATCACTTCGAATGTCCTCGGTGGAGCCCAGAGTTGAGCAATCAAGGAAGCCCTACTCCTGACTGGCTCTCCTAGCGAGACCATTAAAGGAAAAGGAAAATTATACTAAAGAAGTAGGATAGAAATGTTGTACATTATGTTTTGGGCTTCTGTACCAACTCAAGGCAACCACAGCAGTTTACATTTAGCAGTAAAGATTTGTGTCTCCAAAGATGTCCCAGTAGCTCCCCATCTTCTTTTCTACTGATTCACATGCTCTGTGCTGCTGTCACTTACTGAGGACCCACTCACAATATACAGTACACATAGAATAGAAATGTCACAGTATAAGGGTGATTAGTAATTACTACCGATACCTACTACAAGGCAGCACAGAAACCAGTGCAATTAGCATTAGAATTTAATATTCTGCCAAATAGCATCAGCTTTTATTACAGATCATCATCATTGTCTGCTTGATAATTTGCAACAACCCCTAAGCTTAGCTTCTCAACAGCTGCTCAGAGCCCACTGAGCATGTCAGTGTCACAGGCACTTTCCAAAATGGCTACCCCCTGTGACAAGTTTTAAGTCCTGGATCGTTGCTGCTATTGAGAAGCTGAAACTTTAGGTTGGTTCAGTATATAAACATGGTATTTTTAGCCCTATTTATTTTTAGGGTTTAGTTATCCTTTAAAAGGGTCAAATATTCCCTTAACCCAATGCTCTTCTGGGATTCCATTCCTTCCCTCTTCTCCCTTGGGGCAGCTGCTGACAAAAGCCCCCAGAGCCAAAAGGCTTGCCCTATTACAATAGTACCTCTTCCTCCTTGTGACCAAACCCATTATCAATAGAGTCTTGCTATAAACCCAGAATTAACGGAGGGTCCACATCATGACCAATCCTTAGGGGATTGCACAGTCCCTGGCCCATGTATGATTTTAAGATTATTTCTGGCTATGCAACAATACTTCTGCTTTACAGTGACTTTGCTACTTATACTTATCTGGTTGCTCACACATGAACATGGACTGTCTGGCCACTCAAACTAGACAAACTAATGAGAATGTACAACATCCATACAGGAGAGCATAGCATGTCTCAAGTTTATAGTAATTATATCAACCTAAAACAAGCAGCTGTTGGATCTCCAGACAGTATAACAGGCTTAACCAGGACTCCAATCTCTTTGAGATCGCCTACATTTTATGTTGACATTGAGACGAAACGCGTTGGGCTGCCAATCTGGAATATAATGTACTCTATATGCTGATTTTACTACAACAATTTCTAAATGCAATAATTTTTATCTAAATATATGTTAACCATTGACTTTACACTGTAGGAGCAGGTCCCTTTCTTCCTTTTGATTGTTCACAGAATGGCCTGACCATCTATTTTTAGGGGGCAGCACCCCACACTGGTAACGCTACCTGAGATTTGATTATTTATCTACTGTTGTGAGACTAAATGATTTTTAAATTCAACACATCATAGTTTAGCACCTCTTGTCTTGATTTTATACTGGGCCTAAATGCCAGTGAATAATAATACTGATCAATGGCTTGAGAAAGGGCTTGTATTGCCCGAAACGTTGCCGCCTAAGTATTACAGTAAAGTATTTTCAATTTTTCATTACCACCGGAGTGCTGCTGTTTTCTTTGGAATATATGCAGTGAATAATAATACAATACATTACATCTACATGAAAAAAGAAAGCAAATTCTGGCTTTTTAAAAAGACAGAACCTGCATCAGCTTAAGTAACAGAAGTGTTGAAATATATTTGGCATTGAAATAGCCTCTTCAGACACTGGCATAAGCAAGTTATATTGAGCATAAACTGAATATATTTGACACTGTGCAAACAAGACATACACACTGATCTTCTGAGACGGTCAATACAAGAGGCTGATAGACAGGGACCAGGCACACATCCAGCATGAAATTATTATACTTAAAGGCTCTGTGTAAGCAAAGCAAATCAACAAGGGCCAAATAATGTCATAGTCTGAATTGCATGGCGATTACTCATTAATGTGATATACTACACAGACATAATAAATAAGGAGGCAGGTTAGAACATATTGATCTAGGCGGTGCACTGGGGTTTACTATCAATACAAAGGTTGACCGAAAAGACTGAAGTATGGTACTTTGGAGAGCAGGCGGTGGGGATGCGGATTTCCCACAGCTTTAACACAGTCTAGTCAACTACAGAAACAGAAGGGAATACGGATTTCATTATTCATTCAATTAAACCATTGCCATGGACATTTGCAAACAAAAGCAGTGCTGCATAGTCAGATTAACATAATTACAAACCTAGGTTTAGCACAAGTACATTTTATAGCAGAAATCATAACATCCTAATGCTCCAAGAGGGAACTCCTACAATATACTGGGGTCGAATGCAAGTTCTAAGTCCATTACACTTCTTTAACTCTCATAAAAGATAAAATTACCAGAAATAATTAGCATTTTGGTCAATATTAGGTTTTCAAAGATTTCATTTCAAATTAGTGATCAGAAGAAATTAACTTTACATGCCCTTCATTAGCAAACTGTAGGATATATGAATTATTTATTTTAGCTTGTTAATGCAAACACATTGCCAGCACCTTTAGTGAGCTAAAACAAATAAAAATCCTTGGGCACTTTTTTGCTAGTGATGCAGAGACCTGTAGTTGACAAATCAGACACCCCCCTTAGCTACACACAAAGGCCTTACATGATTCAATCCAACAGGAATGCAAGACACTTGGGTTAAACCAGTGAAGATGAAGCAGCGGTCTTTCCTTTGCACTACACTATACTGCCAGCATCCAGCACTGCTATAGGTTACCAGGAACCCCAAACTGTGGGATAAAAGGTTTCAGTTTTTGACTTTAGAAGCTTACAAGCTACTTTGCAATGTCCCATTTGGCATCCAAGGTTGGTTTTTCCATATTGCCATAAAACATTTCACAAGATAATTATTATCTACCGATCACATTTTATAGTAGGTATTCTGGCATCAACCAAATCCATATCTTTGAGACTGCAATATGGTGACGTGTGTTCATCAGTCCACTGGATGACTGGATGTGTGTGTTGGGATATAAACAAGTAACCGTCAAAAAAACAATTTGACTTTAGAAGAGCAGGTCTGGACTGAGAATCAAAATAGGCCCTCGCTCTTCAGGTACTCAGAGGCCCAGCCAGCCCAATAAATAAGGTCTGTCTATGCCTAGCAACTCACAGCAGCCCCTTTGGCCTGTAGATGGGTTATCTGGATAGTTTTGGTTTGGCTATACAGTCTTCCTCCAATAAAACCGTAAAGGTGGCCACAGATTTACCTTCACATCGGATGAGCAATAGTTTGGTGCCATCTCCCGACCTGTCCTTAACCCGTCCAATCAACTGAACGACCGATCACAATTTCATGAAAAATTTCGGACACTCCACGCGGCTCGAAAATTGCACAATTTTAAAAAGCGATTTTAAAAGTCGCGAGGCAATTGGCGAGTTTGGCGAGACAATTTTGAGCGACTTTTAAAATCGCGTCGCCGCGTGTGAATAAGTGCAGGAGACTTTACGTGTAGCGGGTGCGCACCGCTACCAAGCTATTCGGGAGATTCATTGCGGCAATTAGTAGCCAGGCGACAGATCTCCCTGAAATCTCCATGTGTGGCCTTACCCTAAGGCTTAGGCCACATGGGAAGATTTCAGGTAGATACGGCAATACGTTTTTCAAAGTCGCTCGAAATTGCCTCACGAGGCAATTTCGAGCGACTTTGAAAAATATCCGACTTTAGTGCTAGCGGGTGCGAGATACCAGCAAGCCATTCAAGGAGATTAGTCGCCTCAAAGACGCGGCGATTAGTCGTCAGGCGACTAATCTCGCTGAATCTTCCTGTGTGGCATAAGCCTAATACCACAACTCCCTCTCTTTAGGGTCATTCCTGGAAGCAGTGGTTACAAATTATTATATTATATAAACTGTATATATGCAGAAATAACTCAAGCCAAAAATCTCCAAAGGACAAGCAGGGCGGAACATTTGCCCAGGGGTCAGGAATCATCCAGTTTATGCAATTATTCTCCTGCTAACAAGGGATCATGGGGAGTTGGGGGTCAACCCTAAGCAACATGGGAACATATATTTGGGTCATGAACAACAGATGACAAATTCTTGCTTTAAATCATTTTAACAATAAAGTTATCATCCCAGTGCAGAGCCAAGACAATCTACATTACCAGCAATACACCACAATAATCTAGCCCATGATTATAGCATAGTGCTTGATATGCATATGGACACCTCCTACACATAACAGAGATGAAGTGCCTTGTTTAAGTGACCCATCTCAAGCATATCAAGGCCTGGAAGAGAGAGAGTGGAAGTGCCACAAGCTCTGTCTGCACATTGAGTGACACACATTCTCCTGGCTGTCAGCAATGAAAGGCAAGAATGAAAATAAAGTGAGGCATGCTTCATACCAGGCTTACGGTCTTCACCGTCAGACTTCATGCTGGGAATGGCAGGAAAGCGCTCTGTCACAATGTAGTGCCTGGCTCCTCCCTATGCTTCAGGAAGTAATGTTTGTTTTACCTGAGCTGCCAGGAATTTGACCCTCGCACAGGTTGCACTAGGATCTGCCATGATGTCACCATTAACGGACAAGCAGAGGAGGGGCCAGCTCACCTGTTCAACTACTACAGCAGCTTTAGCTTGTTATGCGTTTTGCTTTGCCTCCCAGCAGAACATTTCACTGCCTGATATGTGCAAGCCCCTGCTTTACTAGTTACACACACACACACACACACACACACACACACACACACACACACACACACACATTAAGGGTTAGAAAGTATATCTATATATCTATCTCTCTCTCTGTCTCTATATCTCTCTCTGTCTCTATATCTCTCTCTGTCTCTATATCTCTCTCTGTCTCTATATCTCTCTCTCTCTCTGTCTCTATATCTCTCTCTCTCTGTCTCTATCTCTCTCTCTCTCTGTCTCTATCTCTCTCTCTCTCTCTGTCTCGATCTCTCTCTCTCTCTCTGTCTCTATCTCTCTCTATCTATATCTATATATTCTATGTTTATTAAAGTCAGGTGATCCCACCGGTGGCCAATAAAAGGGAAATCATTTTTGGGAGTTTTACTTTGAAAGCAGCAAGTATGTTGCAGGTAAAGCTTATTCCTTGTGTAAACTGTATAATGAAGCAATTCTTAAAGGCATACAGTCATGGGAAAACATGTTTTTTTCAAAACGCATCAGTTAATAGTGATACTCAAAAGAGCAAACAGATTTTTTTATATCTAGTTTTGAAATCTGACATATTGTTAGTTTCCAAGCTGCCCCCAGTCATGTGACTTGTCCATGCACTTTAGGATGGAACTACTTTCTGGCAGGCTCTCTCTCCTAAATGCGTCTCAGTGGGACTTGGCTTTTACTATGAAGTGTTGTTCTTAGATCTACCAGGGAGCGGCTATCTTGCGTTAGGGAGCGGCTATCTTGCGTTAGGGAGCGGCTATCTTGCGTTAGGGAGCGGCTATCTTGCGTTAGGGAGCGGCTATCTTGCGTTAGGGAGCGGCTATCTTGCGTTAGGGAGCGGCTATCTTGCGTTAGGGAGCGGCTATCTTGCGTTAGGGAGCGGCTATCTTGCGTTAGGGAGCGGCTATCTGGTTACTTTCCCGCTGTTAGGCTATTAAATATAACAACAAATCTGTTAACCCTTTGGAAAATTGGATTTCAATGCAAAATTCTGCTGGAGCAGCACTTTTAACTGATGCGTTTTGAAAAAAAAAAAACACGTTTTCTGATGACAGTATCCCTTTAATGAATTGTATGAAAGTTGAATGTAGGACTTTTACTTCGTTGGCCAGCTTGAATTGCAGTTTATGGACAAACAATCCCTGTTTTGTATAAAGGGCAAGGCATCTTTTAGTAGCTAAGGCACAAAATGTTTCATTTGTGGATTTTGACTAATCTATCTTTTTATCCAGCATCTCTCCAGTTTGCAATTCAAGCAATCTGGCTGCTGGGGTCCAGATTACCTCAGCAACAATGTATTATTATAAACCATGTATGACTTTGTAAACTTACAGGAATTTGTTTTTTTTAGATAGAGTCAGTGACCCCTATTTGAACAATTTAAAGAGTCAGAAGTCGGCAAATAAATTAAAACACTATAAAAAGAAAAAAAAAATCACTTATAATTTGCTGTTTTATAACATTTAAATTTTAACTTAAAGGTGAACTGCCCCTTTAATGCTTTAGAAAGATTATACATCATTCACACAAAGTATATGGTTATTGTCCATCTAAAAAAAATTATTTGTTATTCAACACTGGTAATATGTGTTTTATCTGCAGAAATTATTAAATAATAAGAATGTAGAGTGGCCACTGGAGGCAGTCATTCAAGTTTTAACTAGGCTTTAAAGCATAATGTATTGTGTGCTGCTGCGGCTCTTCTTTACTTACTGTATTTCCAACCATTTAAGCTGTCAGCCCCAAAAAATGGAACATTAGAATATGACAATGGTGAATGGCCAGTCATATGATATCCATCCAATCAGCCCATGGGCCGATTACTCATCCAATATGGATTGTTACCCAGTGTATGGCTACCTTTAGAGGTCAAAGTTAACAAAGAGTGGGGTCAGGCTTAATCATACCTAGGAACTAGCTTCTATCCTTACTTTAAAAAGGCAATATTTTCTCACCGATACATTTCCTTATAATTGCCAGGCTTATACCATTCAAGGTTTGTACTTCAAGGGATACTGTCATGTAGGGTTGCCACCTGACCGGTATTTTACCGGCCTGGCGGGTATTTTTGATGGTTGATTCCAATGTTATTAATAGGAAAAAAAAAGATAAATATATAAGAAGGCCGGTATTTTCTTCAAGAAAAGGTGGCAACCCTACTGTCATGGGGGGAATGTTTTTGAATTCAGACATGGGGCTAGACATGTCAGCTTCCAGCTGCCCCTGGTCATGTGACTGGTGCTCAGACAAACATCACGCTTTACTGCAAGTTGGAGGGATATCACCCCATCCCAGCAGCCTAACAACAAAAGAATGGGAAGGTAACCAGATAACAGCTCCCTGGTAGATCTAAGAACAGCACTCAATAGTAAAAGTCAAGTCCCACTGAGACTGATTCAGTTACATTAAGTAGGAGAAATAACCGCCTGCCAGAAAGTAGTTCCATCCTAAAGTGCTGGCACAAGTCGCATGACTGGGGCAGCTGGGAAACGGACAAAATGTCAAGCCCCATGTCAGGTTTCAAAACTGAATATAAAGAAATCTGTTTGCTCTTTTGAGAAATGGAGTTCAGTGCAGAGGTCCACCGGAGTAGCTCTATTAACTAATGTGTTTTGGGGGGGAAAAAAAAATACATGTTTTCCCATGACAGTATCAAATTAGCAGTAAGCACATTACTGAAGTGGTGGGGTCTTCTACTGTATAGAAGGTAGCCTCCAACAAAACCCACTAATATCTAAATGCTGTAATCAATATTGTGAACTCCATATATCTAAATAGTAACTGATTGCACATATTCTCATTTTTTTTTAGTTGAAGTGAGCTGGCAAATAAAGAATAGCATTATTGCAAACCTTGCTACCACTGCAGGGCCATTGAATTGCTCTCTATAGCACAATACTATATTAGAAGAAGGGTTACTGGTAAAAGGACAGCTTCTATTTTTTCTTCTTTATACAGCTGTACCTTATGATGCAGCACTAATTGCTCAGCTAATAGGTATTGCCAATGATAAAGCATGTTAGCAATTGCCAGGGCATGTTGAGCTACAAGGATGTAAAGGAACCGACTACACCACATTTTTCACATATACATCATAGCTGCACTCCCTCACCTGTGTTCTGGGTCAAATTTGCAAAAGGGTAATAAAAATGTCATAGGCTCCCGGGACTTATAAAATGATTTGATCTGTCTAAAAGCACCAAAAGTAGTGAAGGAACCAAAGCAAAAAGGACTGCACGCTCCAGATGCAGACAGGTCATTGGGCTTTAACTCTCAAGTGACAGAAATCAGTCTTTAGATGAAGCATGTACACAGCCCTTCAATACAGAGCAGAAAATCCAATAGGTAGAGGAATAAGAGCTGCTTTACGGTAAATAGCAGATCTCATCAGAGTACTAAACTAGACCATGGCAATAACCTATAGCTAATTTTCAGGAATGGATTAAACTTTTATCAATTTTCATCACATTCCAATGGCACCCTGTAACTAAAAAAAGAAACCACAGAAGACAACATGCCCGAGTGAAATACATATTCCTTTCAGCCAATTACAAACTATTTTTAATAGTGTGCAAGTTATTAAATGTTCAACAATGGAGTCCTGCAATTTACCTTTCCTTTAACTCGTACTACAGTGTGAATGGCTGCTGGTAATTTTTCACTAGGGGTTTGTTCTGTTGCACTGCTAAACTACTGGGTTCTGTTGGGACATTACTGACTGACATCTTTTGTCTCACTCCATTGTCAGTCAGTAATGTCCCAACAGAACCCAGTAATTTAGCAGTGCAACAGAACAAACCCCTACTAGTGAAAAATTACCAGCAGCCATTCACACTGCAGTACGAGTTAAAGGAAAGGTAAATTGCAGGACTCCATTGCTTTGTTTCTTCTGGTCTCCACAGCAACAAGCTCTGGATATGTGGAGAAAATCGCAAGATACATATAAACTAGCAAGCGCAACACTCTCCAAGCTTTTGTGCAGGGCATGGGTATGCTCTCATTTGCATTAGGACCCACACAATGCCTACAGTCCCAACATTTGAGTCCACATCTCCACACTTCTAATGATCAGATTTAGGGATTTGGAATAGTACAATAAAGAAGTAACTATGTAGCAATCTAGCAGATCCACCCTCAGGTTGCCATAAACCATAGAAGCATTGACAGGTCAAGCATTTTTATAACTGGATTGAGAAACAGTTTTCCTTTTATCAAGCTAAATTAAAATCAAACCTATTTTTATTGTGTTATTCCTCAAATTTCACAACAAAATTACTCCTGATTTGGCAACTTTATCCCATTCTGTGCCAGAAATAAAACAAATTATTACGATGGTGGTGGGAGGTTGGTTTGTTTCGTACCACCAGTGAACTGAAACCTTCTCCCTTGAGCCTAGAAAAAACACTGCCCCTAGATAGAAGGTTAGGGAGCACTGCTGCAAATATTTTTCTTTCTCTCAAGTAGTCCTGTGGCCTATGCCTATGGAGTAGGGGCAAAGCACACTAAAACTTGACCGATTAAACAGGCTTGGCCAGGACATATTCTTACCATAGCTAGACAGTATGGGAAAATGGTGCTCTGGTGTTTACCAGCCAAGTACCCCAGTTTAGCACAAATTACCATTTTACCTGAAGAAATAGTCCTTCCTCCCAGTAAGTAAACATTTCATGAGTGTTTTTTTGGAAGCAAAGGAAACCTAGATGTAGGTGACACATAAAGGAATAGAAGAACAGAAATGGAAACTAAGGAAGCACTTACAGCAAGGTTAAAAGACAGATGAAGCAGCCTTCCTTATATGTGCCAGGGACAAACAAAATACATAAGTCACAAAGGCATGACTAAAAGGCATGATAAAAGCAAAACAATCCCATGTAAAACCAATGCAGCATTGGATCACAAATATATCAAGACCACAAAGTTGCTTCCTTGCCCGATTCCGGGCGCCTGGCCTTGACCGATCCAGGGAGCATGGCCTTGTCGATCCAGAGCCCAGTAACATAACTAAAGGTGGCCATACACAGTGAGATCCACTTGTTTGGCGATGTCACCAAACAAGCGGATATCTCCCCGATATTTCCACCTTGAGGTGGGGATATCGGGTGACCAGACCAGGTACGGGCAGTCGGATCGGAGGACCGCATCAACGATCAGAGTCCCGTCTGATCGACAAGTGTCAGACTTTGCCCAGATATTGATCGGGTAAGCCCGTTTGAGGGCCCCACGCATGGCCCGTGTATTAATGAGGGTTGGGCCCGGGTGCTATCGCACCCCCTGCACCTCTGGTAGTTCCGCCCCTGCCAATGCCATGCAGTGTGTCAGGAGCATGGAACTTGTCCTCCTACATACTGACACACACGCTGTGTGCATGGATAGCTTCAGATTCAGGAGTTCAAAAATAATATATTTTTGTTTAAAGGAACGGCTATTTTTGATGTTCTGAACACATGAAATCTGCCATTACTAAACTAACGCACCAGCAGCAAAAAATTTAGTGAAGACTCGATGAAAAAATTCATATAGCAGGGAAGAAACGACACCGGTCCCAAGTAAACATGTTGCACCTTAGTTCTTATAAAAAACAGATTAAAATAAACTATGTAATTACTGGAAGACACTCCATTCAAATGCTATTACACTTCACACATCACTGTTTAATCTGCAGGGAGAATCAGGACTGTTCAGTGACTGCCAGTAGAAATAAAATTGGCCTTCAGCCCTTGGTTTACAGAATTTAGACTTAATAAATGTGGGTTGTTGGGAAAGTGAGAATAAATACAATGCTGATGGGTTTGCTGCATCCTGAGGAAGGAATACTGATTTCCTTACAATAATATTCAAAAAGAACAAACTATAAATATTTTCAAACATATATTTTTTTTATAAAAGAGCATTCCAAAAGGCAAAAGCTAAAGCTTATAAGCAACCTTCTGGAGCAAAGAGTTTTTAGGCTGGGGACAGACAGGGAGATTCGGGGAGATTCAGTCGCCTGGCGTTTAATAGCAGGCGACAATCTTCCCGCACGTCCTTCTCCCTGTCCGTCGCTAGTTGAAATGTAAAAGCGTCGGCTCTGTGCACACGCGGTGCGGCGATTTCCGGAATCGCCCGAAGATACTTCGTGAGGAAACTTCGGGCGATTCTGGAAATCGCCGCGCCGCTTGTGCACAGGCGCTGGCGCTTTGTCAGTTATACTAGCGGCAGACAGGGAGAAGGAAATTCGGGGAGATTGTCGCCTGCTAAAAACGCCAGGCGACAGAATCTCCCCGAATCTCCCTGTCTGTCCCCAGCCTTAGGTGTAAAGCAACCTATTGTTCTGCCATTGAGAGAAAATACACTTGACCTGAAGCCTAAGGGTAGGGACAGACAGGGAGATTCGGGGAGATTCTGTCGCCTGGCGTTTTTAGCAGGCGACAATCTCCCCGAATTTCCTTCTCTGCTTACCTTAAATGGTTACATTTGTTTCTTTGGTTATTTTAAATTCTTTACAAATGTATCAAATGCACCTCCCACATATTCTGGGTTCTCTGCCAAAAGCCAATTGAGTTTTAGAATCATTGTATCTTTTTCTGGCTGTTCAGTACAGGAGATCAAAGAGAAAGTTGGGTCATTTCAGCAACAACACAGCACTGCAGGTTGAGCTGTCAAAATTCGGACTGTCCTGTGAAAAACAGGACAGTTGGGAGGTATGTACATGGATGATAGAATTGCAGGTGTACCTGTTTCTGGGTTTTGTCATAGTAAACAGCACACTGGGCCACTTGGTTTTGGAAACATAACAGCACAATAAGAGTAAGAAAACTGTAATGGCAATTCACTTCCTAATATTAATATACCCAGTTTAGGTGTTCCTAAGTCCTTGTAGGATATTCCAGTGCGTCTTACCTTCCACTGTTCTGACACCGCAACTTGTTAAACAGGTCAAGCCATAATTAATACACATGGTTTTCTGCTTCAGGCAGAAAAGCATTAAGGGGCACATTTACTAAAGGTTGAAGTAAAATAGCCCAAAATTCGAGTCGAATTGAAAAAAATTTGAATCTTCAAATTTTTGAAGTACTGTCTCTTAAAAAATATATATATTTTTTTAAAGCTGCTGAATTGCTATTTTAGCCTGGGGGGGGGGCCTCCTGGAACCTTTTTTTTTTTTCCAAAGGATTTTTTTCCAAAGCCAATGCATTCGAACGATTCAAACTATTATTCGATCAAAAAAGGACCTATTAAATTTTTTTTTTCTTCATTTGAAATCCGACCCTTAGTAAATCTGCCCCTTAATTGTCTTTTTTACATGTACAGCAGGCATACCTCTGCACATTTGGGTCAGTGTACAATACTGCACCTATATAAAATATACAATGAACTATGAAATATTTCAATTAATATTAATCCCTGGCCATTACTTATAAGCTGGGAAAAGGGTCAGGGCTCAAACTAGGGGTAGGCAGAGTAGGCACCTGCCTTGGGTGCTATCATTTGGGGGGGTGGGCGTACTTTTAAAGGGATTTTGTTTTTTTTTTAAACCCTGGTTTGCTTGGCCTTTAATAGATTTTCAATTTTATAAATGGATTGTTCCAAACCCCTTTTGCCCATGATCCATACTGCGGGCAAAGGCACTACCCACCCCCCTCTTGGCAGCTGCTGGCACAAGAACACATTTGTGGGCCATATATTGGTTGCTACTGGCACAGGTAAACAGATGATTAGGGACGTTATTGACTGCTGTTGGCACAGGTACATATTTTGGAGCAATATGATGGATTTTTGGCTCCTGCTGGCACAAGTACATATTTGGGGGCAATATTGTGGATTTGTTGGCGGTTGCTGGCACAGGTACAAATTAGCTGCAATATGATGTATGTTTTTGGCTGCAGCTTGCATAGGTACAGATTGGGGGTAACAATATGGTAGATGTTTTGGCTTATGCTGGCACAGGTACAGATTGGGGGCTTGGGTGCAATCTGAGGGACTGACTGTTGTTGGCACAGGTACAAATGGGGCAATATAATAGGTACTGGCACAGATACCTGGGGGCAACATGATGGCTACCAGCACAGAGGGCAATATGATTAGTAAGGTGGGAAATGGTAATGCAGGACCGGGTGGGGGGGCACTGACTGAAGCCCTTGACTAGGGTGCCAAAATACCTTGGCCCAACCCTGGAGAAAGTTACTGAAGAACAGAAGTGCCTTTGCAGAAAGGCAGCACCTAAGCATACTTCCTGAACTCATATTTACATCTTGGCTTAGATCGCGATCATACAGCCTATAAAACTCGGGGTTATAATTACCAATTGCTGTTATTAAAAGCAAATGAAGTTGTCTGCTCCTGCCAAGAGAAGGAGATTTGTTACAGAGCCGCGCTCTCCACATAATGGTGAAGAAGGAAATCAAGGAGTTTCAATTACAAAACTGCCAGCACAAATCTTAAAACTGTAGCTACTAACTACACATGGAAATTCAGCCAAGGGAAAAAGCCCTCCCCTGGACTTGATCATCAGATGTCTGTTTATTAATAAACGATATTGCTGTAAAATAGATGCGTTCGTATTTTTTTTTTGGGGGGGGGGGGCTTTTATCAGCAGTCAGGCATATAAATGGCTTTTCTGTATTTATGTATAAACAGTCTTCTTGCATCTTGCAAAGCTACTACATAAAGTCCCAGCTGTGGCGCCATCACCCGTAGTGGAAACCCCAGCATACACCAAGCAGAATGTATATTCAGAATTTATCGTAAAAAGAATGGAATAAAATCTAGATATTACCGTATGCTTACACAGGATTCTCTTTTTTTTTTGCCAATGTTGAGGATTGCGTTTATAGTCCACTTTTTGGGTCTGTAGAAGTGTGTGGGACGGCTATATTGATTATGTTAATGGTTATATTTACGAGTTCATCAGTAAAACATTTGCTGTTAAAGTGATTATAAAGTTATGCCAAATTCTATGGAGAATGCTTCTGTAAAACAAACAATATAGCAGCTGCTATTCATGAAGGAATGCAGACAAGAAAAAATATTTTGCGCGCACATTAAGCTGATCCACTATTCTGAACAAAGCTACCAATTGTACAGTACTGTATGGCAGATTATTCATTTATTTATGTAGCACCAACATATTCAATAGTGCTTTAAAGAGACTATAAATCATTAGGGTTGCCACCTTTTCTGGAAAAAAAATACCGGCCTTCCTATATATTTATCTTTATTCGCTATTGATAACATTTGGATCAACCATAATTTTTACCGGCCAGGCTGGTAAATAACCGGCCAAGTGGCAACCCTATATATGATTCAAATCAGCCCCTGCCTCAGTGAAGCTTACAATATGCATCAGTAAATACTGCTTCTCAGCACTGAAATCCGTTTCTCAACAGAGCAAATGGATTTTTTTTATATTTAATTTTGAAATCCGACATGGGGCTAGACATATTGTCAGTTTCCCAGCTGCCCCCAGTCATGTGACATGTGCTGATAAACTTCAGACACTTTTTAGGGCTGGGACAGACAGGGAGATTCGGGGAGATTCTGTCGCCTGGCGTTTAATCACAGGCGACAATCTCCCCGAACTCCCTTCTCCCTGTCCGCTGCTTGTTTAAATGAAAAAACGCCAGCGCTGTGCACACGCGGCACAGCGATTTCCGGAATCGCCCCAAGTTTCCTCACGAAGTAACTTCGGGCGATTCCGGAAATCGCCGCGCCGCATATGTATCAGCGCTGGCGCTTTTTCATTTAAACAAGCGGCGGACAGGGAGAAGGGAGTTCGGGGAGATTGTCGCCTGTGATTAAACGCCAGGCGACAGAATCTCCCCGAATCTCCCTGTCTGTCCCAGCCCTTACTGTTGTACTGCAACACAAGATAACAGCTGCCTGGTAGATCTAAGATCAGCACTAAGACTCAGGCCAGACGGGAAGATTTGGGGGGATTCATCGCCTAGCGACTAATCTCCCCGAACCGCTTCCCCCTGCCTTCCAACGGCTTAAATGAATAATCACCTGCGCCTATTCACACGGGATGCTGCGCTTTCCCGAAATCACTCCAAATTGCCTAAGGAGGCAACTTAGAGCGACTTTGGAGGTGATTATTCATTAAAGCCACTGGAAGGCAGGGGGAAGCGGTTCAGGGAGATTGGACACCCAAAGAAAAGGCGATTACACTGCGACAGCAGCGACACATTCAGTTACACAGTAGGAAAAACAGCAGTCTGCAAGAAAGCAGTTCCATTCTAAATTGCTGGCTCTTTCTGAAAGCACATGACCAGGCAAAATGACCCGAGATGGCAGCCTACACACCAATTGTGTAACTAAAAACAAATATACTTGTTGGTACAGGAATTACAGTTTATATAGTAGAGTAAAATTTTTGCAGTGTCAACACTGTAATTTAGAAATAAAAATGACATCATAAAAAATCATGACAGAATCCCTTTAACTTCTTCCTTCACCTTTCAAACTTCTCTCTTTCCTACATGGCACTAAACAAAAACTTTCAAGGGACAAATCAGGATTGTTGTCACCAAATAACTGCATCTTGGGAGTTTGAGAATGAGATCATGTTAGTGGATCTTCAGGCTGCAGAGAAATCCCAGCCCCAGAACAATGCAGCACAAGAACGCAACAAAAGACAACCTAGGGTTGCCACCTTTTCCTGAAAAAAATACCGGCCTTCCTATATATTTTTCTTTTTATCCTATTAATAACATTGGTATCAGCCATCAAAAATACCGGCCAGGCCGGTAAAATACCGGTCAGGTGGCAACCCTATGTGCACCGTTAAATCTTAGGAACCCAGGAGGCTGACCTTATTTTTTAAAATGGCAAAATTCTATTTATGATTACCCAATGGCAAAAGCTACAAAAAAAGTATATTATGAAAATGGAGTTTTTTTATGCAATATCTTTTTAGAGAGACCAACATTGATAAGGGGGTATAGTTTTCCTTTAAACCTGCAAAGAAGGGGCCTAAAAACGATTGTTTTATTATTCCGGTCCTTTCTTATTTAAGCCACAAAAGACCAAGATACAAGAATGACAAATAATTATACATCTGCTCTTTTCGGCTCTTCCATAGATCATAATTGAAATATATGCTGATTTCTATCAAAACCAGCCTCCTATAGTATCTGCAAGTAAAGAGTAATGATTGCTCATCTTCCCTAAAGGATATTTCAGTTCAAGCCAGTTCAGGCTGCTTCAGTTGCAAGTCATCCAATATAACTGAGCAAAGAACAAGCAGAATCCTTCCTGGCTGTGCCGTCATTCTCCCTGACAGGTTCAATACTGACAGAAACTTGCATGAATCCCTCTCTGAAGCCTAACTTGGCATGTCCGTATTGTATTATATTGTCTGAAATCCTTTGTATTAAAATTGGTTATTTCAATAAACGAGTGGATAGTGGTTAGCTGCTTATTATCAGGACACTTTTCATCCTATTGTCACACTGGGGAATTAACTGGGAAAAATGAAGCCCCCTTTGCGATTAAAGGTGGCCATTGATGCATAGATAATATTGTATGAAAAAATTTTCATACAATATTCTGTGTGGGAAAGGAGTCGACCGATATCTGTCGGCTGGTCGATCGAGTTGGATGGAAAATTTTGACCAGGTGCCTTTGAAGACACCTGAACATCGGTCATGGTTATTGTTGAATCGTCAGATACAGGTAGAATTCTGTTGTTTCTACCTGTATATCTGAAGATTCAGCTCTACACATGTGTATTGAAACGAACGATCTTTTCCAAGAAATATTGTAATTGTACTGTCTATGGCCAGCTTAAACAGAGAACAAGGAGATTGGATAGACCTATTAAAGGGTAGCTGTACACAGGACAGCATTTGTAGCATGTGTTAAAAATAGGTTGGTATCATAGCAGTGAAGGCAACCGAACAAGTGGTTTATCTAAGCCAGTGATTTTCAACCTTGTGCCTCCAGCTGTTAAGGAACTACAAGTCCCACAATGCAATGAAGGAGTCTGACAGCCACAGTCAGGCAAATGCATTGTGGGACTTGTAGTTTCTTAACAGCTGGAGGCACAAGGTTGAAAATCACTGATATAAGCATTGCTCCTGTACTGGTTTTAATTGGAAAATAAGCTGCAAGCCTTAGTGCTCAATGCTACACGGTTTGGCCAAATAGTACAGTTCAGTTTTGCAGATGGCGTGAACAAGGAAAAGGAAAGGAAGTGACAGGGCTTTGACACTATCAATAACAGGAGTCTTAAACTTATGATCTGGTAGTAACTAGGGATTTGCTCAAAATCCTGCACAAAAAGATATGTCTGGAACAAAATACATTGTAGACAAAAAAATGGCAAATATCGGAAATAAAACAGTGTTGCCTTCAGTCAGCCAGTGGGATGAATGGTTCAGATTTAGCAGAATCTTGAACAGTGCACTCTGATTATTTAGGCTAGAATCAGCCAAAACGCCACTCTGTACACTTTCATTTTCTGTGGAATATTAATCTGATATTCAAGTGCATGCTCACACTTGGTCCCTTTTTATGTAAACATTGCCAAAATGTGGCACTTACCGCATGTACCTTAAAGAATTGCTAAGGTAAGTAACCTCTTATCTAGGAAACATTCACGATTCCAATCAAAAGAGCTATGGAACAACAAAACAAACACAAAAATTGTACATTCTAAAATAAAACCATTTTCAGGTAAACTGCCCCTTTAAAGGTTTCAGAGCAGCGATGGTAAAATAAATGAAAATTCCAATTACTAAACTGGTACACAAGCAAGCATGTTTCTTTGTAGCTGGCGTCGCTTCTCTTTATTTACGGATGCTTGGTATCAACATCCAAATTGCCTTTTTCAAGCCATTTAGCAGTTCATTCATACAAAGAGCTGCAGACATTGCAACAGCAGTACTACTACTACCACTACCACTACCACTACTACAACACTTGCATGCTTGCACTAAATAATAAAGCAATAAAAATGGCTTTGCATGTCGGGTTGCGAAAATCCATATATTCCCTAGAAATGCATTTAGTCCTTCTCCATGAAAATGTAACCAAGCTGGTCCCTTAATAATGCTGCATACATATAAAACATGGCAACACACAAAAAGAGGCAGATTTACTAAATTTGTGTGAATGATTCAAAATTCGAGCAAATTTTAAAAAATTTTGACCATCGAATTTCAAAAATTCAATCGAATCGAATGATTTGAATAGATCGAATAAAAATCTATTCAATCATTCAATTTGTTCGATATTCGAATTAGAAAGTTTAAAATTGACCAAAATTCGATAATTTTAAATGTTAATTAACCCTCGAATTCGACCAATAGTAAATCTGCCCCAAAGTGTTGATCAGTGTGACAAATGAAGACTGCCTTTACATTCTTCTATAAATGTTAACTTAAAGGGAAACTGTCATGGGAAAACATGTTTTTTCTAAAACGCATCAGTTAATAGTGCTGCTCCAGTAGACTTCTGCACTGAAATCCATTTCTCAAAAGAGCAAACAGGTTTTTTTATATTTCATTTTTTAAATCTGACATGGGGCTAGCCATTTTGTCAATTTCCCAGCTGCCCTGGTCATGTGACTTGTCTCAGCACTTTAGCAAGGAACTGCTTTCTGGCAGGCTGTTTTTCCTTTTCAATGTAACTGAATAGTACACAGTGGGACATGGGTTTTACTTTTGAGTGCAGTTCTTAGATCTATCAGGCAGCTGTTATCTTGTGTTAGGGAGCTGTTATCTGGTTACCTACCTTCTCATTGTTCTTTTGTTGGGCTGCTAGGTGGGGGAAAGGGAGGGGGTGATATAACTCCAACTTGCAGTACAGCAGTAAAGAGTGATTGAAGTTTATCTGAGCACAAGTCACATGACTTGGGGCAGCTGGGAAATTGACAATATGTCTAGCCCCATGTCAGATTTCAAAATGAAATATAAAAAAATCTGTTTGCTCTTTTGAGAAATGGATTTCAATGCAGAATTCTGCTGGAACAGCTCTATTAACTGATGCGTTTTGAAAAAAAAACTGATTATAAGCTGGATGCAAGTGGTGTAGGTGGGCTTGGAACAGATAATTCTGCATATGTGACACATTATCTGGAAACCCGTTATCCAGACTATAGGAGACGGGCTTTCTATAATTATATTATAATCAAATATTCCAAATAGTTAAAAATTATTTCCTGTAATAATAATAATAAAAAAAAAAAACACTACCTTGCACTTGATCCAATTGAAGATGTAATGAATCCTTATTGGAAGTAAACCTAGCTTATTGGGTTTATTTAATGTTTGTGATATTCTAGTATGAAGACCCAAATTACAGAAAGATCCATTATCGGGTAAACCAGGTCCTGAGCATTCTGGATAACTGGTTCCATATCTGTTCTACTAATAAGATGAAAAGATTTAAAAGAGTTTTAAACTGAACCTGTGGCAAAAAGCATAGCTTATTCTCACCTTTTATTGCAGACTGAATAGATGAAGAATAATTGTATCAATAAGGTTTACATTTGAAAAGAACCAGAGCAGAATATTGCTGGGAATAGCCGTGTTGCAGCACACCCATAAAACAAGAGGGAGACGGCTAGACAGAAACAAGCTAGTTGTGTTTGTATAGTCTAGCAAGTAGAAATCGCTTCACAATAAGCGACAACTCTGAGCACTATTCTGCTGCTATGGACTCCTTTTCTTCTTTGTAGAGGACTGAGCACTCATCTGAATATACATTTATAAGAATTGTTATCAGGCAATTCCACACACACAAATGACATGCCCACAGGTGGAATGCATAATCATTTTTAGGCTTTTCATGATCATTTGTCTGTGCTCAGGCAAAGGCTCTCAGAATAAAAGCTACTAGCAAAGAACAGCCAGTGAGCCTGCTGGTGTGTGGCCAGATGGACAACACAATACAATGTCATGACAGAGCAACCAAATAAAAATCATAAAGCAAAGCAGCTTGAGATGAATTCAGAACCATTTTCTAACATGAGAAAATATCATGCCAGGCAACACCTCTGCGGTGCTTACATGCAAAAGACAATGTTTGGGACATACAAAAGTGGGAGATGCTACTCGGTTCCATGTGCATATAAGCACACAGGCAAACACCCTAGAGATTTGGAAAATGCTTAATAACGGTTTGCTAAAGGTCAACCGACTAGTAAAAATGAAGTTAATCGTTTTACAAACTAAAGACAATTGGCTCCACACAGGGAGCATAACCGTTTCTAAAGCAGTAGGTTGTTTTTTTCTAATAAGCCTGTCATTGCTTAGCAGGAGCTGGTGGCATTTGAGCTTGACTGCTCTCGTGGCACTGGATTCATTTCCCACAGCAAATTCCTTCCGATTGTCTGTTCCATAAAGACAATGTAGGTTAATCTCTTCGGTGCCAACAAAAGTGTCACACTAAACCATGTGAGGCAGGTCAAAGAAATGTAGGTTTAAAGGGATACTTTCATAAAAACCTTAAGCTTGGTTTTTGTATCTGGATGTGTTGTGGTCTAATTACTTTAGAGCCTGAGTGGGGAATATGGTTGGTCAAAAAAAACAAACTGTAGCCTAATTCCAGAGCAAAACCTATAGCATTTCAATGAGTAAAGCTGGCCATAGATGCAAAGATCCTCTCGTTTGACGACCGCCAAACGATCAGATCTTTCCCCAATATGCCACTAAAGGCAGTGCTATATCGGGGGTAATACGAACGTTCGGCCCTATGGCCGAACAATTGGATTATGACAAGCACAAAGGGCTCGAACGGGTCAGTCGGGAAAAAAAAAATCTAACTTTCCCAATCGATATCGTGGCCAGATACTGATTGCGAAGACCCGTCGGAAGCCCCCATACACGGGCAGATAAGCTGTGAATAAACCATTAAGCAACTGTCTCAGGGTGAATCTAGAAAATCATTCCCATTAGAATCAACCCAATGTATTGCTTAAAAGGATACGGTCATGGGTAAAAAAAAATTTTTTTTTAAACACACCAGTTAATAGCGCTGCTCCAGCAGAATTCTGCACAGAAATCAGTTTCTCAAAAGAGCAATTTTTTATATTCAATTTTGAAATCTGACATTGGGATAGACATTGTCATTTTCCCAGCTACCCCCAGTCATGTGACTTGTGCTCTGATAAACTTCAGTCCCTCTTTATTGATGTACTGCAAGTTGGAGTGATATCTCCCTTCCCCCTCCCCAGCAGTCTAACAAAGGAACAATAGGAAGGTAACCAGATAACAGCTCCCTGATACGAGATAGCCACTCCCTGGTAGATCTAAGTACAGCACTTAATAGTAAAAAGCCAAGTCCCGTTGAGGCACATTCAGTTACATTGAGACAAAGAAACAACAGCCTGCCAGAAAGCAGTTCCATCCTAAAGTGTTGGCTCTATCTGAAACCACATGACCAGGTAAAATGACCAGAGATGGCTGCCTACACACCAATATTATGAATTTAAAAAATACACTTTCTGGTTAAGGAATGACATTTTACATGGTAGAGTGAATTGCAGTGTAAACTGTGTAATTTAGAAATAAAAACTACACCATAAAAATCAGGACAGAATCCAATTAAAAAGGGCAATACACATGTTATAAAGGCTATACAATTGTTAAATATATTTAAAAATATGAAAAATTAACACAATCCCACAGTTACCTGGGGTGACAACCCTGGTTTATTATGACCAGATCTGGGAAGCATCTGCTCCCTTTCAAGATATACAAAAACCACACCTCTCATTTTCATATGAACCTTAAGTGGGGAGGCACAGGTTGATTAATCATGCATGCATGGAAGTTATAGAAAACTAATCAGTTACTAGCTGCAGAGCAAAGAAGTTGTATAAATAGTAACACATTAAATGTTACAAATTCTGCAAATTAATTCTAAAAGTAGTATTTGACATTTTGCCAACAAGAAGTGACATGAAAACGTAAATTACAGAACTGACAAAACACCCCAAATAATCTGTCATTAAGTGCCCTTTGAGAATAGATGAAGATGGTGGATGAAAATAGAATGTGAAAAGCCATGAAAAGTCTAATCTAATACTTCCTACACCACGTGCCACACTGCAGCACTTTAGCGTGAACAGTCAACCGCAGGGAAAGCAATGCCCGAGTCACACAACTATCCTGCTTTCTTTGTGCACTCTCCAAACTAATGCTACATTTCTACACAAGTGTCCTGGTGTTCCTGACAGTAAAAATTTATAGTACTTCCCCACAACTACTGACTGTAGCCAGAAAAAAAACCATAAGCAATGGCAGTGGCCATGGATGCACCAATACCGTACAAAACAAATTGTCATACGATACTTGCTGCGTGTATGGTTGGAGACAAATCAAATCTTCTTGTGTGTCTGTGACCTTAGATATCAGGAACACACTAAACAAACCTTCTTTATTCCACAGCTCCATCTAATCACTGAATCTAAACTGTCCCTTATGGAGTGAAGTCTGCTTTAACAATGCATTTCCATTTGATAATTGATTTGATTCCAACTTACAGCAATTCCAATTGCATCTATTGCATACGCAGCTGCTTATATATAACCATATGGTTAATAAGATCACACTGGAAGATTGTTGCTGGTATCTGTAGTTATTGAGAGATACCTTTTTTCTGGGAGAGGGGTGCATGATATTGGCAGAAAACAGAGACTTATTTCCAATATTGAAAAAAGGACAGCGACTTTGTGCAACTTTCTACTTTGCTACAGAGCAGGACCATCCATTTTTATAGAAAAAAGGTACTATTTACTAGCAATAGTGACAACTTGTGTCAGGTACAACACAAATCTCTACTCCCGGGCATACTGGAAGGCACAGCTCAGGACCACCGGCGGGACATCAATTAACTACACAGCATTTTATCATCATACAACACTCTTAACATATAGAATACTTACAGCCATTTGTGTACTTTTCTTGCATTTGAAGTGTTCCAGATCTGCTCAGCTTCATTTTGCCATACTCCATACCTATGAACAATTAAGCAGGATCAGCAAGAGTTGTCTGATTATTTAAGGATTACATTCAGCTATATACCATATAAAATCAATGACGATCTATTAAAAGGTCACATCTATGGAATTTGGTCCTATTTTGCTTAATAGCATGGGTGCCGAGTGTGTACCTAGAATCTAGCCATAAAGCAAAAGTGCATTGCTGAAATACCAAGAAAAGTACCCTTTTTCCATGCAAAATGTTTAAATCAATTTAAACAGTCAATATCAGTGGCCTAACTATACAGCATGCAGACCCTGTGGCTGCAAGAGGACCTAGGAAATATAGGGGGCCCAATGAGGGCCAAATAAAGAGCAATTTGAACATATTTTTGTAAAACAGGACAACCTCTGGATATGTTGGAACCCTAAAATTAATTGGTGTGGGACCTGGTAACATCTTGTTACGCCACTAGTCATTACTATACATTGTTTTACTAATTTTGGTGAATATTACAAAAGGACCTACGACTTGGGAGTAAGTAACTATAAGCATGATACCCAAGGGGAGCACAGGAAGTGGCTCAGGTGCCCAATGAAAAGGTCAACACTGGGTAAAAATGATAAATACTTGTTTGTTCTCCTATGCCTGGAAGGCCAACCTGAAGGTTCATAAGGGCGAGATTTGAAGCAAACACTTTATATTATGTTATTATATAATTTTGGAACTGAAAAGGAGGGATTTTAACAGAACCAAAATCGAAAAACCCTCAGAAATTTAGAGTGTGTCCTGGGTGAAGCAGGTATACACGATTAATTAATTAATAATTCAAATAAACAGACTTTGGCCACACACACACACCTAGAGGAAAAGAAACAACCCCTACAACCTATATACCAAAGCATTTTAACATTCAAATCTGAAGACATTGAGCGTGTGGATATATGGATAAACAGGAACATATCACATGACAATACATGTAAAATATCCGCTTTTGTGTGACAGCTATTTACTTTAGCCAGTGAACCGAGTAATAGCCGTTATGACATACTGCACAATGTGCAAAAAACACACCCTTTAAAGCAAACTATATTCTTTCGTAGTAAAACAAATTAAGTGAAACTGAAGTAAGTACTCTAAAAACTTAACCCCTTGCGCCATTGGTTGGAGTCTTTCACACAATGGTATTGCTTATAATGCACTGTAGCTGAATTCTTTGCTGAATGAAAGCAGCTGCTTTGTGTTTGTGGGAAAAGCATTTGCTGTTCAGTGTAAAACAAGAGGTACAACTGAAACAGAAGTCTTAGGTTGCATATAGGATATGGGTGTCTTAGCAGCCAGGTTTTACTTTGGGAATGATAGGATATGCAGCAAAATATTTACTAAAATAGGATGTACTGGTGATATTTAAACTGCATTTATCCAGCTGGTGATCAGTGTTGTTCTGAATAGCACCTGTTAATCCTAGCCCTCAGATGGCCTGTTAGATGGCTCTATGCAGTGACGTAACAAAAGTGGACCCTGCAGTGGGTGGACAGCATTGTTGTCCACTTTGTGGTAGCGAGGGATTAAATTTTTCTGGCCTACATAGTGGAGGACCAATAATGGAAGCCAGTGTTGACCACTTCCTGTTTTAAACCACACCCACGTTACCACAAGACCATGTGCAGATTAACTGAGGTAGCACGCAAAAAAACCCAAATAGTTGGTGCTCACTGCAGGGATATCACTCATATGTGAAAAAAAGTTGTCATATTAAGACATACTCTCAAATCATATGCCTCCTCTTCCACCATGGATAACACAGCACCCCCAGCACATGATTAAACACCTAACAATAATTTATTTTCAAATGTGAACAAACCCCCAGAACAAATACCAGGCTTATGTTCCACAGGCAGAGCAGGGCACACACAGGGAGCATAGTGAAGGTAGAATATAGCAGGAGACAGGGAAACCTATCAGGACCACTCTAAGGGGCAAATTCACTAAAGCGCGAAGCGTCTAACGCCAGACGAAGTTGCGCTCTGACGAAGGATCGTGATTACTCAAGTTCACCAAGATGACCATTTTACTGAACGTTAACACTTACGCTAGACATTACTTTGCCAGGTCAGACGTGGCGAAGTTCAATACAATAGATAGGAGTTTGAAAAAAAAAATTACAATTTTTTCTAAGTCCCAAAAAAAAACACTGGCGTGTTTTACCTTTTTAGGGTGATAGTCTCAAAAAGAGCGAAATTCTTTTGGGGGGTTACCCTCCTCCCCCCCTACATTTCCTAACATATGGCAAGTCAACTATACAGTGGGCACGTTTAGGGCAATAGGACAACTTTATTTTTTTGAATAAAGGTTTCCTGGGCTTGTGTAGTGTAATTTAGTGGCTGTAACATATACTTCTATTATACTTTGAAATTCGAGCTGTATGCAAATTAGGCATCGCTAACGTAAATGCGCTTTGCCTGGCGAAGTAACACTGGCGAACAGTAGCATAGTTGCGCTAACCAGAGCGTAACTTTGCACTTTACTGAATTTGCGTAGCGTTGGCGAAAATTTGCCTGGTGAAGTGCGGCAAACGTTAGAAAGGGCAACGCTAGCGCATTTTCGCCGTTTAGTGAATTTGCCCCTAAGAGAGTGCTGGTGCTCCATTAGCACTGTGTATAAAGTGTGAACAGGTGAACAATGTCGGCAGTTTCAGCCAGGGTGTGAACAGTAGAGGGCTTTAGGGGTGTGAACAATAGAGGTGTCACAGGTGTTAAAGGAAAACTATACCCCGAAACTGAATACTTGAGCGACAGATATTAAAGAATCTTACCTACCTGGTATATATATATATATTTAAATATTGCTCTTTTACATCAATTGCCTTGAACCACCATTTCGTGATGGTCTGTGTGCTGCCTCAGAGATCACCTGACCAGAAATATTTCAACCCTAACTGTAACAGGAAGAAGTGTGGAAGCAAAAGACACAACTCTGTCTGTTAATTGGCTCGTGTGACCTAACTTTATAGTTTGTTTGGTATGTTTGTGTGCACCGTTTTGAATCCTAGGATCCCAGGAGGCTGTCATTTTTTAAAATGGCCATTTTCTATTTATGATTACCCAATGACATGCTACTAAAAAAGTATATTATTATGAAAATGGTTTATTTACATGAGGCAGGGTTTTACATATGAGCTGTTTTATGAAATGTCTTTTTATAGAGACCTACATTGTCCGGGGGGGGGGGGGTATAGTTTTCCTTTAACAATGCAGGGGGATGACAGGTGTGAACAATACAGCGGATAAATCCGAATTTGAGGTTTAAACAAAGCAAGGGCCAGTTAATCTCTGCAGTGATACCTTTTAAAGCAGGGGTGTCCAACCTTTTTGCTTCCCTGGGCCACATTGTAAAAAGAAAAACTGTCTGGGGCCACACATGAAATACAAAAACACTTTTGATTTGTAAAAGAAAATGCACAGAAAAGAACTACAATACCAGTTGGATAACCAGATGGAGCTATACACTGGAATATGGGACACCTGGATATTAAAGAAACAAATAATTATATTATTATAATATATTATTATTATTACTAATAACAGGGCAATGGGCAGAGTTCCCCCTCCTGCCTACGCCTATAGCCTTTGCAACATGACGTTTACAAGCGTTTCAAGCTGGGCCACATTCATATCCGTCCTGGGCCACGTGCAGCCCTCGGCCCGCAGGTTGGACACCCCTGATTTAAAGCTTACACATATTAAACAGACACAGCAGGTAGGTGGGGGGCCACAGAAGGGGGGGCACCAGTTGGACAACCCTGCTGTATATCATTAGAAACCCCCTTAATGCTCATCTGTTTTAAATTGTAATGCACTCACCTGGCGCAAGGAGCAGCTATGAATGAAGATTTTATTTTTTGGTGGGGGGGCATTGCACTCTTACACCATTGGTTATTAGAAGTTTATTTGGTATTGCTTTAAAAAATTTCAACTGGTTACCATTTTGGATAATCAACCTAAATCTAAGTTTATATCTAGAGCTATTCTCAGTGTTTAATTTAGTTCCAGTGCCAACTTAGGCGCAAAAAGCTGCCGCAACAGGCACAGGCCATCGGGTGCCATATATAAATACAGCCCTGGCTATCCATAAAGTGCCCTAACAGTTCTTGCCAGATACACAGTTAAGAGGTTAGTAGGCTTGATAAAGGGCCCGGAAAAAGAAGAGCTCAGAGTGCTAGAATGGAAATCACTGGCGGAAAGGCATTTCGGGGAGATTAGTCGCCCCCGAAGAAGAGAAGATTTGTTGCCAGGTGACCAATTTCCCTGAATCTGCCTGTGTCTCTCTGACCCAAGAGGTTAGTGCCATGAGTGCTCCTGTGCACTCACTCAGTGTACTTCTATATGATATCATGTCCTGGTTGGGTGAAAAGATTTGAAATAAAAACAGAAAAAAACCCAAAACAGGTTCAATGCCTGAATATAGGCTCTTCTGTAAGTTCCTGGGTGTGCTTTAATTGTTTTCGGACTTGATTATCCCAATTTGACTCGAATTACACAGATCTCTGCCTGCTTGTGCAACAGCTTCTTCCTTGGTCCTAACTTCCACCTTGGGAAGGCCACGATCCCCGACAGTGGGTAGGCAAATTACAGCCCTGCACCAACACAAGCTAATATAGGCTTCAGTTCCCAGTCATGTCCACCTAGTTGTGGACAGTCCAAGCGGAACAAAGGAATGACACAAGCTATTTTGGTGAAAGAAAGCAGCTACAAGAAATGTTCTAAGCACATTCATTCTATATTCAGAAGCGTACAATGCCATGGCACATTCTTGGTTTTTGTTTTACACAAATGTCCCCTTTAAATATATATACACACACACACACACACACACACACACACACACACACACACACACACACACACACAGATTTTTACCGAGCTACTTACACTGTTTCTAATGAAATAAAGTTGCATAGATACAGAAAACTTAACATCGACTTGCTCTAGGGCAGTATTGGATTCTGGTGCATGGAGAAAGGCCAATGCAAACGATGCTTGTTTTATGGATAGGATATCTGTCAGTTTATACTGGCTGTGCTGCCTTATACAGCCTCTGAATGTTAATGAGAGCTTCATAATGGGGCTTGTCAGAAATCACTGTACTAGAATCCAGTGACTGTGGTTTTGTGTCCTTTGGCAGAGAGCGACACAGCTTTAGGATTCTGACATTTTTTGTGGGGGGGTTTGAGAGATTGTTAAAAGTAGCCAAAAAAACTCATAACTCAAAAGAATAAAATAACGACTTGCTTTTCACTACTGGAATTTGTGTACTATTTTAAGTCATTAATGCTGGCAACAAAACTGGTTTTCAGTGCAAAGCCTAACTAAATGGGTTGCTCTGTGATCAATCCAACAGTGTTGATTATATATATGCAAAATAAAATGGAAAATAATATAATAATCATATACTGTGCAGAAATTTGGTGCATGCCAAGAAAGATTGCCTCAAAACTGTACTTTTAACATTGTTCTGACCGTGGTATACAGCGACAACATGCAACTGAACTTGTTCTCAATTATTTCAATGTTGGTTGACAAACAAAAATACACCCAAAATATCCCTACATGTTGACTGATGGGAAGGATGCCCCACACCATAACCCCTTGTAGTTTAGCTGCTAACTTATTATCAATGGGGAAGAATACATGCCTTTCGGGCTCATTGCCACGGATTGCTTATTGAACCATTAAAGGACAAGGAAAGGCAAAAAAAATAAAATACAATTTTTACTTTCAGTAATGAAAAAGAAATCTATCTCCAATATTCTTTAATTAAAAAATGTGTACAATTTGTAGAAGAAACCTGACTGTATTCAGTGAAATTCTCCCTTCATTTACTGCTGTTTACAGGAACAGTTCCTAACTGCTGGGCAGGTAAACAATCATACTAATGAAGAGCAGGGGGAGCCCCCGCCTTATTTCCCAGCCATGCAAAATTCTAGCAGCTTGCAGTTGGCGACTATGTAGAGATTTATATTGGATTTTATTTTTGCATTTACATCCCCCATTACCATTTAAAACTCCAGCTGCAGGGACAAAGATCATGGAGCCATATTTGAAAAGATAAACTGGGATTCTATTTGGAGTATATTCTGATTATTAATCAGTCTTGCTGTATATCGGCTTCTGGCAGATATTATTTGATAATTTTTGACGATCCCTAAGTAGCCCAGACCACACTGAGCATGTGCGCAGTCTTAATCTTGCAAAGATGTTTAACAAAGTTACAAGATGACAGCCCCCTGTGCCCAACTTTGTTTAGTATACGAAATACAGCATTTCTAGCCTTATTCTATTTTAGATTTTCCTTGTCCTTTAAATTCAAATCAGTGACATAGAGGGATTTGTCTAAATAAACCGTCCACCATAGAATTGGCCCTGGATAGAATCTGAACTCTAATATGCATATCAGAATATAAAATTATACACATATGTGTATAGCAGGGGTCCCCAACCTTTTTTGTGCTGTGAGCCACATTTAAAATTAAAAGAGAGTTGGAGAGCAACACAAGCATTAAAAAATCCACGTGGACGTCAAATAAGAGCTCTGATTGGCTTTTTGGTAACCCCTATATGGACTGGCAGCCTACAGGAGAGAATGTTTGGCAGGACATCTGTTTTTTATGAAACCAAAACTTGTCTCTAAGCCAGTAATTCAAAAATGAGCACCTGCTTTGAGGCCCCTGGGAGCAACATCCAAGGGGTTGGAGAGCAACATGTTGCTCGCGAACTACTGGTTAGGGATCACTGGTGTATAGTATGTGTGTGCATGTATACATTTTTATTTCTGAATAAACATGTCAGGGTTCAGATGTAAACAGATTTGATTCGGCCGAATCCCAAAAGCATCTCTACAAATATTTTCACAAATTTTCCTCTCATCCATTGGTTGCCACCTTTCTAAAACGACTGCCCTCACATTTAAACCACCTTTTCTATGTTCACAGTGAAAACCCTCCTTTTCTTGTTTCTCAGTGGGTATCCTCTAGCTTTTTCTGCAGAGCTATTGTTTGGTATTTAAACTGCTACTAGTTACTAGGGTTACTGATCCCTGCAATGAGGAATTTTTTGAGTGAGACTGGAAGAGGAATAGAGAAGTGTCTGAACAGGAAAAAAAAAAAAAAAAATTTACTGGGTGATCCGGTTTCCCTCGACAACTTGTACTTCCTTTAAAGAAGAATTCAACCACATAGGTGCAAAAATCCCTCCCCTGTGTAGATCCCCCTCCCTCCCAGCCTACCTTCCCACCCAGGGAAATGCCCCTAACGTGTTACTTACCCCTCCTTCCAGGTCCTCTACAGCAGTGTTCAAGGCAGCCATCTTCTCCTAAACGCTCTTCTTCCTGGATTCATCTGCGTCTAATTGCGCATGCGCAGGAGGCATTTGCCGGTGCAGATCTACTGCGCATGCGCCCAAAGGTCACGAAATTTCCGATCTTTTTTTTCGGAAAGTTTGTGACTTTTAGTGAATGTGCAGTTGGAGGCATTTGATGGTATGGAGCTACTGCGCACGAAAGTCAGTTTCCAATTTCTTTTTCCAGGAAGTAGAGCGCTCGGGAGAAGATGGCTGCCGTGAACTCCACTGTAGAGGACCTGGAAGGAGGGTTAAGTAACAAGTTAGGGGCATTTGCCCGAATGGGAAGGTAGGCTAGGAGGGAGGGGGGGAGGAGGGATTTTTGCATCTATGGGATTGAAGTCCTTTAAAGGAAATACAAGTCATCGAGGGAAACAGGATTGCCAAGTAAATATTTTTTTTTCAGTTCAGACACTTCTCTGTGCTGTGCTGCTGTCACTTACTGAGCCTAGGGATGGATTCAAAATATACAGTAAATATTAATGCTACAGTATAAGGCTGATAGTATTTAATACAGATTTTTAGTACATGGCAGCACAACAACAAATGCAATTAGCATCAGAATTTAATAATCAGCCCAGTAGCATCAGCTTATATTGCAGGCCAACCTCATTTTCTGCTTGGTAATTTGCAAAACCCCCTAATTTTAGCTTCTCAGTAGCTGCTCAGAGCCCACCGAGCATGTGAGTGTCACAGACACTTTCCAAGATGGTGACCCCCTGTGACAAGTTTGAAGTCCTGGATCATTGCTGCAATTGACAAGCTGAAACTTTAGGATGGTGCAATAAGTTCAGTATATGAAAATGGCATTAGTAGACATTCATTTTTAGGATTTAGTTCTCCTTTAAGATTATCCTGTGTCACCTGTGGTCTAGCTTCCTAGTTATACTCGTCAATGGAAGGGAAGTTAGGGCTACAGATCTGTTGGTTATGCATCCAATATAACCAACTTTCACAAAAAAACTTTCAGGTGCACTTTCGGCATGAGAACAGCTGGGGAAAACAATTCTCCTTTGAACTCCACAAATTCCGAGCTCTATGGCAGCAGGTGGCTGTACTAAAAATGGTCAAGAGTATTTTGAAATTACTCCCTACAGCTGCTTGGAAACCAGCATTAAAAAAAAAAAAAAAGAAATGTAATGAAGTCTATTTTTCCAAAATAGTTATTTGTCAGAAAAGGATATTTGGTTTTAGAGTATTAGATTTAGAAATAAGATGCTAGCACGAATGTGCCATGTCAATATAATAGCTGCCTGTCCTCCTACTTAATGTCTGCAACAGTCATCTTGAGCCACCTGAGCAGACGCATCTATGGTTACTCTGCCTAATGACTGACATGTTTATGAGCAGACAAATTGATGTGGTGTCTATGTTTTGCTAACATTTAGTCCTTGACTCAAAATAGTACTAGTGGCCCAGAAATTGAAGATGGCTCTTCAACATGAGTGGGGACAAGATATTTCAACTCTTTATAACAGAGTGCAGGTTTCACACTTGCACAAAAATGCTAACTAGAAGTGGATCATGCGCCAACCTCCTGCCGGAAGTAAATACTAATAAATAGCCATCCCTGTGTGTGCATGACCACGAGGTCGAAGGTGCAAGAAAGAATTCAAGAATTCAAAATGTGCAGCACATTTAGCCTTCCCCTTATTTGGGCAAATCATTTACTTATTTTACGATTAGGGAAGAAATATTGGCACTATTTGGGTTAAAAAAAAAAAAAAAAACTTCTAACAAAGTAAAGTTCAAAGAGGATATGAGCCAATATATACCCTGTTATGGCCAGCTATATCCTTTTCCACCAATACATCATTCCTTTTCAGTAGTCTACACAAAATGCAACAATTTTTGAAACGAGGGATAGGTTGGATGTAGTTATGCACCTTGTAGAGAGTAACACACTAACAAATTAGATTCTGCCCAACACAGTTTATAGCTTAGCTGACCAATCACAATGCAAGTTATATCTTGTTATTAATGAAGTCATCAATCATATACAAGCATTTTTTCATCCATGATAAGAAATTTAGGACCAGGGGCTGAAAACTAAACAGTGCAGGGTGACAAGGCAATATTTAGGTTCCATAGTGTACATTGCTGTATTTGCTATATGGGGCCCCCAAGAATTATGCCTACAAGAATCTTCTGAAGCCAGGATGCATGTATTCTAGGGAACTGTAACATATACATAATAAAACATACTTGTAAAGTTACAAGTAGAAGGAAATCATTTCCACGGATACATTAGATAAAAAAAGAACAGATCAGTGAAGAAAACAATGGATATTGTGGTCACACACTAAATCATGTGCATCCAGAAAAACGGACTGATTTAATATTGCCACAGTTGATCCCCTTGGTTTAAGCCCAGAAGGGTCTGGCCAGCTGTTGCATACATTCCCACTGCAGCATGTTAGATCTAGCAACACAGTGTGGACTGAAATTAATGAACAACTTGCTTTTATTCTCCAGCCAACAACAAATAACCACCGGAACTCACTTTTTCAACCCTGGCAAGATTTAGTAGCAGCAAAGAGTTGGTAAAAACCAAATCACTGCTACTGCATTAATATAATAGTACAGCATAAGCCAGAAAGAGCTTGCAGATGCCAATTCTTCTAAATCCTTGCAGCCTCGAATTCATTTTGTTAGATCTTGTTCAACAATGTAGATAAAGCAGAAAAGAGACACAGAATAAACAGCAAAATAACAATTGCCCGAGATATTGAGAACAGTAAGGGCTAGAGCAGACGGGGAGATTCGGGGGCATTTTGTCGCCTGGCGACTTGTAGCCCCCGAATCTCCCCGAATAGACAGGTCCTGGGGCGCACCGGCGTTACTTGAAAACGCCTGCGCCTATTCACACGCAGCGGCGCGATTTGTGGAATCGCTCCAAATTGAATTTGGAGCGATTCCACAAATCGCGCCGCTGCGTGTGAATAGGCGCAGGCGTTTTCAAGTAACGCCGGTGCGCCCCAGGACCTGTCTATTCGGGGAGGTTCGGGGGCTACAAGTCGCGGCTACAAGTCGCCAGGCGACAAAATGCCACCGAATCTCCCCGTCTGCTCTAGCCCTAAGTGCAAATGCAGATAGCATTGTCTTTTTTAACAAGCCGTTGTTCCTATAGTGCCTCCCGCTATGGACACACTTCATACAAACTCTGTGTGCCTGCTCTGTTTACGCCGCTGAAACAATTTATGAGTGTGCAATAAAAGCAGTTGTTCTGCAAAGTATTTCCTATGTAGGAGATCCCATAATAAAGTGCTGTAATGTGACACAATGGTTACGAACGCCTAACCCACTAAAACAATTTACATGTGACTAAGATATCACTGATCGAGGTTATATGGCATCACTATGATATCACTATTGCACCTATTAGTGAGCAAGGGTAAGGGCACACCTGGTGATTCTGGGAGATTTAGTCGCCTGGCACCTAATCGCCTCTTCTTTGGGGGCGACTAATCTCCCCAAACCGTTTCCCTCTTTCTTGCGCCGGCTTTAATGAAAAGTTGCCTGCGGCATGACACACGCGGTGATTCGTTTTCTGAAGTCGCCTCACAAGGAAACTGAGCGACTTCAGAAAAGGAAGCTCCGCGTGCGTCATGCCGCATTAGTCTTTTCATTATAGCCGTCGCAAGACGGGCTTAGTGGTTAGGGGAGATTAATTGCCCCAAAGAAATAGGCGCCAAGCGACTAATCTCCCAGAATTGCCATGTGTGACTTTACCCTAAGAAGCAAGAAAAAGAAATCCTGATTGATCATTGTGGGGACAACAATTACAAGCAGGACTAGAATAGTGCTTAGAAAAACAATGAACAGGACACTAAGCATAACAAACACCTGCCTGAATATGGAATGTAAAGGGCTGCGACTGGAAGGCAATAGATCAGGGATCCCCAACCTTCTGCAACTGTGAGCAACATTCAGATGTAGAGAGAGCCAGAGAGCAACATAACAGCTACTTGAGCAGTGTCCATCTGAATCGAAATAAAACCACAAAAAAATAAAATAAAATAAAAACTCACAAAAGTGTATACAGGTATAGAAGCGGTTATCTGGAAATCAGTTATCCAGGAAACTCAGGGTAATAAAAAGGCGATTTCAGAGAGTACATTTTAACCAAATAACTCAAATGATCAAAAATGAGTTCCTACTTCTCTGTAATAAAACAGTACCATGTAATGAATCACAGCTATGATATAATTAATCCTTATTGGAGGCAAAACAATCCTATTGTGTTTATTTCAGATGTAAATCATTTTTAGTAGACAAAGTATTGTGATCCAAATTGTATTGAGATCCCTTATCCAGAAAACCCCATTTCCAATTCCTGCATATATTTCATTTAATTTAATAAGCAAGTTATTATATTATCAGGTGAAATTTCAAGCTTTGAAGGAAAATGTTTTTCTGGAGGAGTGTTAGAGTGACAGATTTAGCCAAACAAAATAGAAAAATAAGCAGAGAAATATTAAGAGTAATGCCATACGGGCTGAAACTCTGCCTGCTGAAAAATGAGGGGGGTTTCAGTGTGGTATAAGTCTAAATTGGTCACTGAGCTGCTTAAAGTATTCTAGGGACTCTTAGGGGCAAATTTACAAAATTCACGTGAATGGATTGAAGTTCAATCAAATATGATCGAATTACGATCGTAGGATTTTTTAGATAAGAAGGAATTAAAATTTGAAAATACAAATTTTTCGGACTCTCGAAGGGAATTTCACGATTTTTTCGTGAAATCGAACGATTGGTATCCGATCGTACGAATGAAATCGAGAAATCCTATTGCGAGCAAAATGATAGCCTAAAACAATTCGATAAGCATTTGATGGTCGAATGCTTATCGAATTGCGAATTTGGTCGAGCTAATTTCCGGGAGTAATAGTAAATTTGCCCCCTAGTATCCAATCTTGAAACCAACTGCACTGGGAAAGACTGAGCTGCCAGGTTCCATTGCACCCAATTAGTCATACTAGGAACATTTTCACTTAAGTCTTCATAAGTACCATCTGACACCTGCTTATGTTAATTCAGCTTTAAGTGGCCAAGCCATGCATTTATACCATACTTTCTTGAGGAACGTATGCCATTAGACAGTAATCTGTTTAGCCCTGCAGAACAAATGCTTCCCATCTGTATACAATACAGATGCTACATTGCATTTGTGCCAAGAGGCCTGCAGAGTTTTCCCTCACCATGTTACTGTGTCAGCAGCTTACTCTGGTATCCCATTTCTAAATGATTACCGTATAAATATTCTTGGGTCAAAGTGAAATTTTATGAAAGGTTTTATTGGCAGCTAAAGTTACTTTGTCATTGACTTCTCTCCATGATTTAACTTAATCCACACGGTGCCAAGTTACAGACTTCATAAATGAGATAAACAATTTAACAAAGATTTCCTGTGTACAATTTACACAAAAAACATTGTAATCTCAAGAAAAGAATGAAATACATTGGGAGTAATGTAGTTGTAGCGCTATAGTAAACTTGAGTGCACCTATCTCTACTATAGGCTCCACTCCCCATATATGTTGCTCCGGATGAGACCTTAAATCCTAGGGAGTAAGCCCTCGCAGCGAGGTGGAGGCAGGGTGTAGTGCAACTGCAACTATATTCAGGATGCAAATAATTGGGCGCCAGTGGTTCTTATAACTTAACTATAGAACAGGTTTATTGAACATACAATCCACATTGATGTGTACAGCAATCACATAGCAGATGCAGGATCAACAGTGGATAGGTAATACTCACAGCACCTTTGATCAGAGACTGTCCCCTTCACACATGGGAGACAATGTACATGCAGCATTGAGGAGGTACACCCAGCTTTCAGCCTTTTCCCTAAGTGGAACCTGAGGAGACACTTTCAATCCTAGGTCTGTACACTTAGTCCCTACTCTGGGCAATTAGTACCCGGGATCTTAATCCCACTCACAATCCTCGTAGGAGCCTCAGACTGCTCAACTAAATAATCCTGTCTTTCTGTCACTCCTAGAGCGACCTATAACAGTGAGTAGCCTATCCTGACTAGGCCTGATCTGTTCAGGTTCCACTCAGCACAGCCTGCTTGCTCAGGCTAGAGCCAGCACAAGATGGACCCTGAAAGCATGGCTTACAGTGCTTTTATATTTTTACACAGTGCCATCTACTGGTCACTATGTGTAATAACAAGGGGCATGGATTAGAGCAGGAATAGGAAACAGTTCCCCCTCCTAACTGTATTTTAGGACCCACTTAGGTGTCCATAACACTTGGGGACTGCCTGCTAAATAACTAGGAGGTTAATTTAGTAGTCCCCTACATAGTAAAAGGTGCAAAGTTTGCCCAGATCTGGTAATTCATGGAAAAATATGGATTCATGGAAAATATGGTTCTGAATACTCGAGATGAAGATTCTGGAGTTTGAAATAGGGACGCACTGAATTAACTTTTTTGGATAAGGCCGAAACCCTGAATCCTTCGCGAAAGATTCGGCTGAATCCCAAATCCGAATTTGCATATGCAGTTAGGGGTGGTAAGGGGAAAACATTTATAACTTCCTTGTTTTGTGACAAAAAGCGACCCAATCTCCCTCCCCGCCCCAAATTTGCATAAGCGACAGAGGCCGAATCCTGCTGAAAAAGCCCTGTCCGAACCCCGAAGCAAATCATACATCCCTAGTTTGAAATAATATTCTACACGAGAGTAAATGTAATTAATAATGTCACATTTGGACCAAAACATAGAAGAAGATAAAGATTTTGCACTATTACTAAATAAAAGTTGAAAAAAAAGTTAAAGAGGCCCATCATCCAAAAAAAAAAAAAAAAAACCCAGTTGTATGGCATTATGAAAGAAAATTTAATTATCTGTAAATAAATTCTACTTCCATCTCTTAACGGTTTACGTTATTTTTCCCCAACGGGCAGGAACACCTGAAAATGTAGAAGAAGCAGCTGAATAACAGATAACAGACCTGGAGGAGTACAGACCTCTGTCATAGAAAAGAAAAACAAATACAGCTTTCAGTTCCAATAACATTTACAATAACTTCAACGCCACTGTAATGTTTTAAATCAACGTAGCATTCTTTGGACATCAAAAAGAAAATAGTTTTTGGGTGGAGGAATCTTTAAAAAGCAGAAACTTCTCCATTAGGAGGGAGATTTTCTGCTATCTTTATTGCGCTGTATTTCATCCATCTGTAGCTTTAATTCAGGGCTTTATAAGAAATAATAGAAACCTTAAGTTTCGCTATGAATTCCCTTATTGTATAGTGTGTGTCACATCTGTAGCCAGGATTTTCTGTGAAGTAATCACTGCTCTATAAAGCATTCCTTCATATGTTCCCTTTAGCTCCCCTCAGGCTCTGTAAGCTGGACCACCTCTGCTCCAAGATAACATTAAAAGGAACTGCAGGCTTGCCCTTACAATTACATCAAAATATGGGATAAACGGACTGAAAGAAGATACAAGATAAACTGGATGGATACGGTGCTTTCCTTCTGTTACTGTGTGCTGAAAAAAAATATTGTAACCTACAGCATGTGACGAGACCTGAATGCTTGGGAATTGGGGTTTTCTGGATGAGGGATCTTTCCGTAATTTGGGTCTGAATACTTCTACTACAAAATTATTTAACGTTAAATAAAACCAATAGGCCTGCTTTGCTTCCAATTAAGTTTAATTATAGATTAGTTGAAAACAAGTACAAGGTTCTGTTTTATTATTAAATAAATACTGTCATGGGAAATGTTTTTTTTTCAAAATGCATCAGTTTATAGTGCTGCTCCAGCAGATTTCTGCACAGAGATCTGATTTTTTTTACATTTAATTTTGAAATCTGACATGGCATTAAGCATATTGTCAGTTTCCCAGGTGCCCCCAGTTAAGCGACTGAGATGACCTTCCAGTAATTCTGAGAACGGGTTTCCGGATAATGAATCCCATCCCTGTACATATTTATCAAAAGTTTAGAGCTTGCCACTTTCTATTCAGTGTGATTTCAGGCACGCTAATGGGTGAACGCTCAATTTTACGACATATCTATTTTATACTGGTGAACAGAGTATGGGATTTTCCTGTAGTGGGCTTAATTTTCTGTTTTAATGAATATGCCCAGATAAGTGGCGTTCGGATCTGCTTTAGACCTGTAAGAGAGACTGAAGCGAAGTATGCCACTTGGGGGACCTTTGCAGCAATTGTTTTGAGTAGGAAAAACTAATCAGCAAGAAGTGGAAAGCCATCTGTGCTGTACATATGAAGGCCAAGGGAAGCAAGCAGGACTTACAGTTGCCATGGTAAGGTTATATGCCTTGATCAAGCAACAGGGTATGAAACATTGTTCATAAAAATAGTCATAAATAGATTTTTATCTAATGCAATGTTTACATATACAAGTGAGTGAGGGCGGTTATGACTAGTGGCTAGTACACAACATGAACACTTGAAATCATTCCTGACCTACTCAAGCTGTAATTCCACTCAGCACTTAACTACTGCATGTAACTTTATCCAGATAACATCTAAAACAGGGGTGTCCAACCTTTTGGCTTCCCTGGGCCACACTGGAAAAAGAAAAAAATGTTCTGGGGGCCAAACATGAAATACACAAACACTTTTGATTTGTAAAAGTAAAGAAAATAACTACAATACCAGTTTTGGATGGATAACCAGATGAAGCTATACACTGGAATATAAGACACCTGGATATTAAATGGACGTATTATATTATTATTACCACTACTAACTGGGCAATGGCACTACTCCTATATCCTTTGCAACATGAAGTTTCCTTGGGAACCAAGTGTTTCAAGCTGGGCCACATTCATATCCATCCTGGGACGCAGGTTGGACACCCCTGATCTAAAGTGAAACTCAATAGATACCAGCTGATCATTCATTCTCCCCACACCCAACAACTTCTTTATTTTTTGCTGTATCCCGTTGTCCCAAATGAAAACCTTGCAGGTGTACAATGTTATAAAGTAGCGTCACACAAAAGTCCTTTGAGAGCATATTGGGTGGAAAAAAACTTGGAGATATTTCACTGCCAATGCAAATAATATATGATTAAACATTTTTTTTTTTGCAACCTGAAATGTATTTGTCCAGCTGTTCTGTTCGTGCATTGTAATGGTTTTGTGAGGAATGCACATATGCCTTCAGTGATCCAGATCACTAGACATTCTCATGAATAAGGTCTCGCCAGAATTAGGTCTGGACAACTGATACTATCCTGACTTGTTATGGCAGCAGACAGAAACTTTCTAAAATAGCTTGCTACATTGTATACATCAGTTAGGATTACAGGTATGGGATCGGTTATCCAGAAACCCATTATCCAGAAAGCTCAGAATTACAGGAAGGTTGTCTCCCATACACTCCATTTTATCCAAATAATCCAGGTTTTTAAAAATGTTTGTTTTTTTCTGTTAATAAAAAACCAGTAGCTTGTACTTGATTCAAATGAAGATATACTTAAACCCAATAGGCTGTCAGAAAGGATTATTTAATGTTTACACAAGGTATGAAGATCCAAATTACAGGAAAATCTGTTAACTGTAAAACCCCAGGTCCAAAGGATAATGGATAACTGGTCACATACCTGTATTTCATTACATACTAGATATACAGTATATGTATATTGGCTGCTTTTGAATTGCTTTTTCCCTTTTATTTCACTCTCAAATTATTGATGGTGCTGTTTTAACATTTGGGGGCAGATTTACTATTGGTCGAATTTCGAATTAAAAAAAAAAAAAATTCGAAATTTGACCATGGGAATAGTAGGTTAAGTAAAATCCTTCGAATTTGAAGGATTTTACCGAAATTCCATGGAACGATCGAATAGGAAAAATTTGATCGATCAAATGTTCGAATCGTTCAAATTTTTTTTTATTCAATCAAAAATAATGATACCCAATTCGGTAGCTTTGATCAAGCGAACTAGGTGGTCAAATAAAAATTTACAGGGGAAGTACTTCGACCATCGAATAGTCGAATAAAAGTTTATTCGAATATCAGATTATTAAAATTATTTGCATATTTGAATTTGAATCTTTTTGAAATTCGATCAAACTTTGAATTCTTCATGTGAATTTAGCAAATCTGCCCCTTGATGTGCTTGTAGGTGTCATCCCTTGTCTGCTGATTAACTGGAAATAAGATGTGTTGGAGGTAGGGTTTTCTTTTTTCTTGGAAAAAAAAAAATACCGACCTTCCTATAAATTTATCTTTTTTTTTCTATTAATAACATTGGGATCAAAAATACTGGCCAGGCCGGTAAAATACTGGCCAGGCCGGTAAAATACTGGCCAGGCCGGTAAAATGCCGGCCAGGCCGGTAAAATGCCGGCCAGGTGGCAACCCTAGTTGGAGGTGTGGGTCCTGCTTTGATGTACGACATGAAACAAAATTAGACTTCCTGCAAGGTAATATATGTTTTGGAACTATGGTAAGTGGAAAACCCTTGCATGCTATTCAATTCAACAATTACATTATGCTTAGGTGGGTATTGTTGCGGAATACTCGCTTTCATGTTTTTGAGTGTCCCTCTCTGGCAATGCCAGCAGCCCTGGCAGTATGTTTACTATTTAAAAGGGATGGATAACAGCTGTCCCTGTATAGTCCGAATTCTTGCACAAAGAAGAGGGCAGCAACCTGCACTTTATACTGACTAGGACCTAGAAGATTAGGAGGCTATAGGCATAAAAATACTGCGGTTTAAAAATAGCAAGTCATAACAGCCAATTAGCAAACATCATTGCCCAGTGCAGTCTACTACAAACTTGACAGCAATGTATCTGGCTGCTAAGGGTTACTGCACTGCAGTAAACTTGCACCTACGTCAGTCCACCTGATTTTATAATCTTTTTAATAGCAATTTCACTCCTGTGAGGAGCAGCAGTATCAAAAACATTCATACAGCATGCTGAGCACCTTCAAAAGATGCATAGTCAGCATTTGGCAGTCAGTTGTTAGTAGGTTGCAGGTATAGTGCAGGCAGGGGGCCAATTCTCCTTCTATTGGGAGCAAACCTGTCTACACCACATAATTACAGGGCCAACCACTCTCTGATCATGTACATCATGCCCTGATAGTAACTGTGAGAAAGTGGGTAGCAGGTTTGGGTTTGGTAAAAGGTCTAGGGCAGGATACCCCATCATCTCATCGGAGCAGGTCAAAGGGGGGGCCTCATTGCTAGTGCAATGAGCATAATAGAGCTCTCTGCTCCAGCAAAGACAAATTTCTGGGTTAAGCCCTGGAAATTCTGCTCTTCAAGGGGAATTCAGCCCCTCCTCCGCGCTAACCTCCCCCCACCTTTCCCCAAGGGAAAATGCCCCTAAGTTGCTACTTACCCCTCCGTGCAGGTCCCCTCCATCTTCTACAGCAACGTCTTCTTCCGTCAGGCTCAGTAGGATGCATTTGATGGTTTGTACTACTGCACATGCGCCCAAAGTTCACGAAGTTCAGTCGGCGAACTTTGGGGGCATGCGCAGTAGTACAAACCAGCAAACGCATCCTACTGTGCATCTCTCTATAGGAGACATTCTTTCCATTATGCAGAACTTTCTGGATAAGAAGTTTCCAGAGAACTGATCAGATACCTGTAATTCATATGGAAAGGCTACTGTAATATACACCTACAGGTTCAGCATTACCAGAAGCACCGAATAGCATTTACGTAAAGCCCATAGCCAGCACTAATTGTCCCTAGAGGCTAGAGCCCATAGAATCCAGTCAAAGAGAAACCTGCTTATTACAAGCCAGGTTTTAGGATGTTTTTAAGATATGTGAAACCCACCAGGAACAGGTTGAACCTGTTGTATTACAAATGTCATCCAGGAAACAGACTTTTCATCGCTCAAATTTTCCTCCTTAATCCAACTCAACTGACCTATAAACAAGTTCTTTCATGCACAGACTAGAGTACAATTTCATAAACTGCTGGTTTAAAAAAATCTCTTTGAAGGACTGTATGTAGCTCGAAAAATACATCAATTAGTTCAGGTGTGCTTCAAAAGTGAACAAAGCTCATTGCAGCCCCGGGTGCAAGCTGTACCTCCGGCCAAGGCAAAACTCTGCATATTCGAATGAAAAACTTTACTTAAAATGCTTTAGGCCTAAAACATTTTAAGTAAAGTTTTTTCACTTTTTTCACCATCACCGGAGTGCTGCTGTTTTCATTCAAAAAAATACATCAAGCACTTGGATGTAGGCTGTACTACTTTCATCTGTGCATGAACAGATCAAAGAAACAGCACCATGATCAACTATTGGTTTTTAAAAAGAACATAACATTTCAATCATTTCTTTAAAAAAAAAAAAAAAGATTTCCATGACACAGAGACGTGGTTTCTCCATTTGCCTCGTTAGATTGCTCATTATCACAGCTCTCACTCAAATACATCCAAATATGCATACAAGGCTGTGTGTTCTGAACAATAAAGGAATTGGGGCACTGTGTCAATAACTGTACCATTATAAATAAAAGTGTCCAAAACGAATTATAATTAAAAATTCAAATAATTTATTAGGACACACAAGTGACTGCCTAACGTGTTTCGTGCCTACTGAGGCACTTACTCATAACTTTTGGAGAAAACTCTACTTTTTGCTGTGTGTTCTGAACAACCTAAGCATGTGTTTCACAGAACAACAGTTGGAACAAGGTTTGAAGGGGGAACTATCTCGAAAATGAAAATTTAATATAAGCGTAATCATACTGAAATAAGAAACTTTCTAAATACAAGCAATTGAAAAAACCTGGATTGTTTTTGAAATAATCAAGTTTATCTTCACAATCCCTCTTTCAGCGTCCGTTTCTCTTCATTCTGTCTTCTTGCAGCAGTTCGGTGTCAGATAGTTATTGACAGTTAGATCGAATATATCTTAAAGGAACAGTAACATCAAAATTTGTTTTACAAAAATTCGCTATACAACGAAAAATAAACACCAAGACAAATTAAACTTTTAAATAGCAAAGCCTTTATTAAAGGAAAAGTAAATGTTTTTCTTTTTCTTTCTGTAAATTTGCTCTAAACAGCCCCCCAGATTAATGTACCTTAGTCCCTGCTGCAAGTCTGCTCTGGTTTCTGTGTTATCAGCAGCTTGTTTCCCCTTCTTCCTGGTGCAGAGTGAAGCCCAGCCCCTTAGTTTACTGAGCAGTCCATTTGCTGCTGTTCCACAATAGAGAGGAAGAGGGAGCCAGTGTGTGCATTAGTAAGCTAGTTTCCCAAGCAAAAGGTGCTGCACACACTGGTCTCTGCTATGTCATAGTATGCAAATGATCTCCAGGACTAGTCCAAGATATAAGGTCAGCTCAGAAAGCTAAGGGGCAGGGCTTTACTCTGCACCAGGAAGAAGGGGAAACAAGCTGCTGATAACACAGAAACCAGAGCAGACTTGCAGCAGGGACTAAGGTACATTAATTTGAGGGGCTGTTTAGAGCAAATTTAGAGATAGAAAAAAAAAACGTTGACTTGTTCTTTAAGAAATAACTTACTGAAACTCCACTTCCTGTCCTCTTCAGAAAAGGCGACATGGCAACCATCAATGCTGCAGCGATCGATTTCTCCTCCCTGGCTGGCTTCTGCATGGAATTGGAGGGTTGCCTGAGCGTGTGACACCAGGACAACCTGTATAGACAATACAAATGCTTGGGAAAAGTAACCAATGTTAATTCAATGACATGCTGTGGAACCGGCTCAACATCTGCCACAGGGTGATAGGCTAGTGACCGAGTAGATGTCGGCTTTGAGGTGACGGCTATCCCTTGAGCAGCTCCGGGGCTCTGTGGGTGTAGGTAGCCGAAACCTCCAGAACCAAACAGCTCAAGCTTGAGTGGAGGGTTCGGCTCAGTGTATGACGCTAATATAGAATGATAATTCTTCCTCTTCTGGCGATCTTTGATGGGGGGCGACTTTATAGACGGAAAAGGCAGCTCGGGGAACTGGATGACTCGAGTGAATTGCGCCCATTTTGCAGAGGAGCAGAATCTGATTGCGCTGCAGTGCGATGGGGAGATCTATTAGAGATTCTACCAGGGCAGGAGCTGCTTGTCTGGTATGGGGATGGTTACCTGCAATTCCTCGGCATCCCACTCAGCCTCAAGCTCCCTGACACTCGGGGAGGATATCTGCATGCTGCTCACCCTGGGGGCCTGTGCTAGATTGGGGACTTTGGCTGCTCTCAGAGACTGCAGGAGGGGGATGTGGCCGCTGGAGGGGAACCGTGCTGCACACAACTCCGCCACATGGGGGGCACCTACACCCACCGAGCCCCAGAGCTGCTCAAGGGAGAGCCCGTCACCTCAAAGCCGACATCTACTCGTTCACTAGCCTATCACACTGTGGCAGATGGGAGCTGGGATCACAAAAGACACGGGAGCTCAGGCAACACCCAATTCCATGCAGAAGCCAGCCAGGGAGGAGAAATCGATCGCTGCAGCATTGATGGTCGCCATGTCACCTTTTCTGAAGAGGACAGGAGGTAGAGTTTCAGTAAGTTTTTTCTTAATAAATGCTTTGCTATTTAAAAGTTTAATTTGTCTTGGTGTTTATTTTTCGTTGTATACTAACAAATTTTTGTTCCTTTTGTTTACTGTTCCTTTAAGGGGGGGGGGGCTTCCTTTCCTAGCAGACAAATTAGAGCTCACAACTGATTCCAGTACAAACAAAATGTACAAAAATAACTGCCTTTTGCACAAATTCTCCATGTAGAGAGACAGGATGTCTGGTGATACATCTTCTAGGCAAAAGGAGTCCCCTATATGATATATTGGATATAACGGTCAACTGTCTGACACCCAATTTCTGCTGAAGACAGAATGAAGGGAAAGAGATACGACGAGAGGGTAGTAAAGACAGACTTTTAACGGATCGGAGTGGAAATTGTAGGAAGAATAACCAGTACTGTTCTTATAGCGCACGAAAATAATCTTTTTTGAGTGCAGTTTTAAAAAAACTGTGCAGAGAACGCTTCTGGATTATTTCCAGAGCACTGAAGATATTGCATCCACACAATTCATTCAGTACATCATACCTTGTGGGTGCAAAGTAATAAAACAGGAGTTTCAAAACTGTGGCCATACAGCTTTCACAATCCCCAGGCAAATAAGCAGCTGGAGTCCAGCAGGAACATGTAGGGTTGCCACCTCACCCCTTTAAAACCGAACACATATGGAATACACAGCCTGCATGGCTAATTAGTAATTCATTTAGATACTTAATGCATGGCTGCACATAAATCAGTTCAGTCTGCAGCATGCATCTAAATGTATTGCTAATTAGCCATGCAGGCTGTGTATTCCATATGTGTTCGGTTTTAAAGGGGTGAGGTAGCAAGTGGCAACCCTATTAACATGACAGATTAGACATGTCTATTCTGTAACAAGCTCTTCTGGCAAGGTATAGTGTGCAAATTCACCCAGAGGAATTTAGCACGCAAATGCCTTTCATGGGGAGTTGCTGAATCACTTCCGCAACACCTGGTTTAGGCATGCCATTGCATCATCAGTATCACTTTAAGGAAACACATTGCACACAGCTGACTGTGCATAATTATGCTGGATTCCATGCATTAGAACATCCGAGGAAGCTGCACTTTAGTAATAACAAATAAAAATAAGATGCCTAGTTAATCTGCAATATAAATATAGGATCTTGTTAAGTCAGCCAATGTTTACATCTGGGGTGTCCAACCTGCGGCTCAGGATGGATATGAATGTGGCCCAGCTTGAAATGCTTGGTTCCTGAGGAAACGTCATGTTGCAGAGGATTTAGGAGTAGGCAGGACTCTGCCCATTTCCCAGTTAGTAGGAATAATAAGTATATTTAATACCCAGGTGTCCCATATTCCAGTGTATAGCTCCATCCGGTTATCCAACTGGTATTGTAGTTCTTTTCTGTGCATTTTCTTTACGTTTACAAATCAAATGTGTGTGTGTGTGTGTGTGTGTGTGTGTGTATTTCATGTGTGGCCCCAGACAATTTTTCTTTTTCCAATGTGGCCCAGGGAAGACAAAAGGTTGGACACCCCTGGTTTACATTGTGCAGCATCAAACAAGATGATAGATATTAAGTAATTTCTAGACACTAAGTCAGGGGTCCCCAACCTTTTCTACTCGTGAGCCACATTCAAGTGTAAAAATAATGTTGGAGAGCAACATAAGCATGCAAAAAGTTCCTGGGGCTTCCAAATAAGGGTTGTAGTTGGGTATTGGTAGCCCCTGTGTGGACATAAAGCCAACAGCAGCCCCTGTTCGGCAGTACACATGGTTTTTATACAACCAAAACTTGCTTTTAAGCCAGGAATTAAAAAAATATGCACCTGTTTGGAGGCCACTGGGAGCACCACCCAAGGGGATGGAGAGCAACATGTTGATCACGAGCCACTGGTTGGGGAATCACTGCATTAAGTGATTTAGAGCAATAAATGACAATGAAATGATTTAGCCCAATAAATGATAATTCAGAGAAGTTTAAAAGGATACCGTCATGGTAAAACATGTTTTTTTCAAAACGCATCAGTTAATAGTGCTGCTCCAGTAGACTTCTGCACTGAAATCCATTTCTCAAAAGAGCAAATCTGACATGGGGCTAGACATGTTGTCAATTTCCCAGCTGCCCCTGGTCATGTGACTTGTGCCAGCACTTTAGGAGGGAACTGCTTTCTGGTAGGCTGTTGTTTTTCCTTCTCAATGTAAATGCAGTGGGACATGGGTTTTTACTATTGAGTGCTGTTCTTAGATCTACCAGGCAGCTGTTATCTTGTGTGAGGGAGCTGTTATCTGGTTACCTTCCCATTGTTCTGTTGTTAGGCTGCTGGGTGGGGGGAAAGGGAGGGTGTGATATCACTCCAACTTGCAGTACAGCAGTTAAGAGTGATTGAAGTTTATCAGAGCACAAGTCACATAACTTTGTGCAGCTGGGAAACTGACAATATGTCTAGCCCCATGTCAGATTTCAAAATGAAATATAAAAAAATCTGTTTACTCTTTTGAGAAATGGAGAATTCTTCTGGAACAGCACTATTAACTATTAAAAAAAAAAAAAAAAATTCCCATGACAGTATCCCTTTAATGACAAATACATATATGTTCTTTTCTTAGTTGTGCCGTGTTTGATAGACTTCTAATAGGAGGCAAACTTTTGAGCACTATTTATGAATGGAGACTGTGCATAAAAAAAGATGAAAAGGCGGTTTATTCCAACAGGTCACTGACCAACATCACCTGACGCGTTTCGGGAGCAACGCATTAAGGGAGTCAGGTTGGAATAAACCACCTTTTTATCTAACCGGAGTGCTGCCTTTTAATCTTTTCAGCTACTATTTATGAATGGTTCTTTTGTCTAAGGTCACAACAAATAACATCAGCCCATGACCCCTATTTGCTCATTTTCACCTTATCTCCCAGCTTGTCAATCGCACTCTCTTGTACAGAATTTCAACCTCAATGTGTTAACATTGGTAGCTACATACAAAACAGAACCAGCAAAGAAAAGCACCTACTGCATTATCCCCCAACATCTAAAGGTGGCCATACACGGGGAGATCCACTCGTTTGGTGATGCTGCTAAATAAGCGGATCTCTCCCCAATATGCCCACCTTGAGGTGGGTGATATTGAGCTGATCCGATCATGGGCCCTAGGGCCCAACAATCGGATCACAATGGAGGACATACGGGCGGTCAGATTGCGGGACCGCATCAACGAACAGATGCGGCCGCAAACCGATGGTATTTTTAATCCTGTCCGATCGACAACTGCCCAACTTTCGGGCAGATATCGATCGAGGAAGCCCATTGGAGGGCCCCATACACGGCCTGTGTATGGCCACCCTAAGGAATGGAAAGATGGACAAAAAAAGATCTGCCACACGCAGAGCTGCAATCTCTGACCACTCCAATTTTATGGTTTGATCACAGGTCTGGGAGTTTTAGGACATTTTGTGTTGTAACAGTTTTGCTTATGAAGGTGAAAATGCCTTTTAAGCTGTGAGTCTCAGTTTCCCCAAGAGACTGGTTTGTCTTAAATTGTATCATTGCTCATCTTAAATTGTTACAAATTTATCTAAGGGCAGGCAGTGGGTGTTCTGGGATCTGTGCCAAAATGAAAGTTTCATGAAATTTGTATCTTTTTCTGGCATTGGTGCAGGAGACCAAATATATATGATTCTGTATATTTATTATGTGATTTGTCTTCCCCATGTATATACACACACACACAGACAGACATAGATAGATGATTGACAGATAGATATATATAGATAGAGATAGTGGTCAAAATCAGGACTATCCCAGAGAAAACAGCACAGTTGGGAGGTATGCCTACGGATTATGATACATAGGGTAAATTGCGGAGATGTCTATGGCATAATGTCCCCATCACCAAGGGATGTTATATCTATAGAACCACAGTAAAAACAAGGACACTTAATATAATTTTATAATATTTGTATACAATGACAATTAGTAGAGGTTTAAAGCTAATGGTACAGACAGCAGGGTCATTGCAAAGTGGCCTAAAATAAAATGCCAACACTTTCCATCTTCCCTTCTTCACATGGCACACATATGCAATAATTGCCCAAATATACATCTCTTTGTTTTGGGGAAATGATCGTACAGGTGTGTCATAAGCATAGAAATTCCTCAAAGGCAATTCATGGAAATTATTTATGATAGATGAGGTGTTAATTAACTGTAAATCCAGCATAGTTTAATTTATTTTTATCTGAAATCAATGGCTGAACTACTGGGGGGTGCACCAGGGTCTGCAACCCCTTGGGGCCCACTGGCAGTTTGCACGTGAATCTGCAGCCAAGAGAGATCCTGTAGGGAAGTGGTGCAGTGTAAGGTCCCAAATTTATGTTTCATTGTGGCAGCTACATTTACACGAATGTCTACTTTCTTTCAGGACAACAGCATATTGATATTTTGGGTCACCAAAGCCATCTCAGTGAGAAATGCACTTCCCTGCTGGCATCCAATTCACATTCTGCTACATGATGCACTCCACTTCCATTAAACACAGTGGTCACGTTTACCTGCTAAACTAGCAGAATATCATTTTAAATTCTGTTTTAGGAATGGGTGACTTTGATGCCATGTCAACGAGATTTATCAACATGCCAACTCAAAGAACTGCCTTCAAATGCTAGTTGCATTGCTAGTCTGAGACTGAACATTCCTTTAAACTACAACCAATATCTGCTACAACAGAAGTAAAGTAAATCATATAAAAGATGAAATATGCTTTCATAAACATCCTGAAACTCCTCTTGGCTCATTCCTCTGCTGAATACAAACACTCCCAGATTTTTTAACCAATATATGTGAAACTGCATACTTCAAATTCTTTTAAATTTTAGTATTTATATTCTCTACTAGAAAGTGGATAAAAACGGTCTGCCCCCCCCCCCCCCCCCCCCCCCCCCCATAGAGATTGTTGGCAGATGCATCAATTAGCGTTTAAGTCTCTATGCTCTCCCTATTCATTCCTATGCCCGTTAGAGGTGATTGTTATTAGTAGGTGATAGTTAAAGTGGCCATACACAGAGAGATGTCGCCAAACAAGTAGATATCTCCCGGATATGCCCACATTGAGGTGGGCAATATTGGGCTGATCCGATTGTGGGCCCTAGGGCCCAACGATCGGATCACATCAACGAACAGATGCGGACATGATCCAACAGGATTTTTTACCCTGCCTGATTAGAGAAGTGCAAAATGAGATACACTGGCACTCCAAGGCTGGTGAATGTCACGGATCCCCCTTGCCGTTTTATTAGTGCGAATGTCATTCGCACTAATAAAACGGCAAGGGGGATCCCTGCCATTCACCAGCCTTGGAGTGCCAGTGTATCTCATTTTGCACTGTACAATGGAGGGTGCCCGCTACCTCTTACACTGGGCACCAGGCGTTCTTTATTGAGGGAGTGTTAGGTCAGTGCGCGACTTCATTCATTTTCAAGTACAGATTGGAGAAGCCCATCGGAGGGCCAATAAGATGCCGACTCGCCCTGACAGCAGCTTTTATCTTTTTTTTTGTCACAGTTTGAGAAATACATCTTTAAAAAGTCCCATAGAAATTAACAGTGTGGCGGAATTTCACTCCACTGCTCACTTAGGGAAAAGTATCATATTTAAGTATACATACACTATCTTTCTATAATACACAAAAGCCATGAATATCTTGTAAATTATATCCTTATAAACAGGGGGTAGTGATGTCATTTCTGTCACATGACTCATTGAAACTTGTGTATTATAATAAAGTACCCTCTGTTGCAAAATATGAGACTATGAGAGATAAGTTATCTCGGAGTTCCATGACCTGTATAAAAACACTCTGCCTTTGGCCACGTGTTTTTATATGGTCATGAAACTCATTGGTAACTTATAATATCCATATATTTTACAAGAGGTGGTACTTTATTCACTGTATAATACACAATGAATATCCTGCACATTATATCCTTATAACTGGTTCTTAGCGATGTCATTTGACACACGACTCACAGAAACTTGTATAATAAATACAGTAATGTAATGTAAAATAACAGAAAATTACAAACCTCGTGCTTTTAAACAGAGGCAAAAAATTCCAAACGACTTCGATCCATACAGGGCCTGGAACTCCTGGGTGACATAACCTTATATTTTACAATAAGGAATACAATATTCACTATGCAAGAGACGTTTATGAAGTCCATCAGTTATAATCAATCGATGCTTTGTGATATACTATGTCGCATGACTCACTTATACTTGTGTATTAAAATAAAGCAACCGCTGTAGAAATTTATCAAGGTACTTAGGACCTTGGGGTTGGCGACTTAAATATTCTTATATTTTCAACAGAGGTTACGTTATTTAGGATATAAATTTTCAAGACTTCAAACATTTACCTTGATGCAATTCCAGCCATATTATCTTGCTGTATTACAAAGAAATACACAATGAGCTGCCTTGCAGTCACATTTGAGTTGTGATCAGAATGTAAATGGGTGTGGGAAGTTGCAGCACACTGAATAGTCTGAAGAGTTTACACCCAACTGCAAGAAAATCACAGAAACAAGTACTCCCTACGTGATCCCGAATCTCATTACAGTCTGTCCTACTGGAACCAGATCAAAACTACCAATGTGCATAATGCTTAAAACACATTTTTTCCTTAATTCAGGTAAACGGAAGCTGCAAATTAAATGTAACCCACAGACTCTACTTAAACAGAGACATCAGTAGCCCTCCAAAAAAAGATTATGCATAAATAAATTAGAATGACTATATGGTAGAGGACCTTTCTATAATCTGAAGCTTTAGAGATATTGGGAAAGCGTGCGCGATTTACATTTTAATTACTACTAGATATTATCTAAGGAGAATCCATGTAACGTAAAAAAAAAAGATCTGATGGCACACACTGTAGCAACAGCACACGACAGCACTTGAGAAAGAAGGTTTTTACATGGATTATTGAAACCTTATTTATGCTGGATTGAGCACCACAATAAATAAAAATATGGACTTTCATACTTTGGTCGTTATCCAAGTAGAATGCCTGTGCAAGGGCACTCAACATGACGGCTGCTATGGAGAGATATCTCTAAGATTTTTGGGAAAGGATAGGACTCGGATTTAGGGTTGCCACCTGGCTGGTATTTCACGTGATAGAGGGTAAAATACCAGCCAAGGCCAGGACCGGAATTACAAATTTATCGGCAATGCAGCTGCTGGTAAATTTGTGATCACCATTCAAACTGCTCCAGGCCTGCATCCGATGCACCCTCAACCCACTCGTTTCTTCCCTCTATAGCTAAAATACTTACCGATTCCACGCTCCGAAACTCAGGTCCACCCCTCGACATCATGACCACGCCCCATGATAACACGATCCTACCGCAAGACATCACAACCCCACCCATTTATAGAATGCTCCGCCACTTTATGGACCTGCCCCCTTCCAAGTACTTCGAAAAATTTACATTTTTTCAATTAGAGTAAAATTTTGGGCTATAAGTAGCCCAAAATTACTTCAAATTCGAATTTTAAATATTTGAATTTTTGAATTTTCACTTCGACCTTTAGTAAAATGTGCCCCTTAGTGTTAAAAAAAAAATGGCATGCCCACAATCAATCCCATAATCTTGGCCCAGTAAGACGGAATGAAAACCATAAGTAGCCAGCTTAGGTTTCTTACCAATTTTTAGCACTTATCTTGTATGGCTGCGTCCCTCGCTTATGCACCCTTCTGCAAAAATTTACTTTGACATGCCAACACTACCTTTTAAAGTTACTTATCGGAACTGTGTATCTGCATTATAGCAAGAATTTAACAGAACTGCGCATGAGTCTGTGTAAGAAGAGATCAAGGCAGGAAGTCTGTAAGCAACCTTGGAAGATGTGAATCTGTGCCTAAGTGTATGTCTGCACAAATAAGCCAGTTAGAAATGGAGGACATGGTAGACTGTATTGCGATACAGAAAACTGTCAAGTGTATGCTTTAGAGCGAGAGTGGCACCATTGTGTTTCTAAAAATCAGCTGGAACAACAGAAGGGGGTCAGTATTTAAATAGTATATATTTGAAGAAAGAAACATATCACAAATAATAATATTTATGGGTGCAGAATTATATGCCTTTTAAACACAACGTTAAAGAGAATGTTGAGAGGATGGGGAAGCATCATTTGTACCACAGAACCACAGAAATGAACTACCCCTAAACTGCAGTCAATTCCCAGTGCTAAGATGAATTAAATAAATGCAATCAGTTTGCATTGTATCCATGTTTACTGCGAACATGAACAAGATCTGTGAGTCAGACATCAATAATTCTATTCAACAGATAAAATAGCATTCATGCTTAAACTGCCAGGCCTTTTGGAATCCTAGTTCCATATAATATAACAAGGAGGATACACAATTATGTTCAATGATTTTGTAACTACCGAGTTGTCAAAGTGTGACTAGTGCTACTAACAATTGCACAGGGTAGGCAGCAATTATTTTAGATGACTGTAATTATACAGCAAGTTTTCATAAATGTAAAAATGATTTTTATAATACATCAGTCAGAAAAAAGAGATTTTAAATGGTGTATAGGTCTCACTGCCTTTCAGGATTTTCGCACCAGACTAGCACTAATGAAGGAAGCTCTCCTGTGAAATGGGACGATTCATAATTATTTTCCAATTCATTCCTTAAAAATTGACTCTTACAAAGCAATGGGTTTTAATGGTACACAAGGTGGCGAGTACCAAAAATCAAAATGCAGAGGTTTGTCACGTTACCCCAATCCCAACGCTTTGTCCAGTGGTCCCCAACCAGTAGCTAACCAGCAACATGTTGCTCACCAATGTTGCGCTCAGTGGCCTAAAGCAGATGCTTATTTTAAATTCCTGGCTTAGATGAAAGTTTTGGTTGCATAAAAACAGGTGTATTGCCATAGAGAGCAATGGGTTTGCAGTCCATATAGTGGCTCCCAAACAGCCAATCACAGCCCTTATTGGACATCCCTATAGAAATTTTCATGCTTGTGTTGCTCCCCGACTCATTGAGCGTGTGGGACATTTAAACAAATGTCAAAATCTGTGCTTTAAACAAAAAGTAGACCGTAATTCATAAAGTACCAACTGCAAAATGGTAAGGCACTCCCCAGAAATAAATTATGATTCTGTATAGTTACTGTGATAGGCTTACCAATGTGTCATGCAACTCCTAGAAAACTTATGTTACTTGTGAGAGTTGCATGACTCAACACCTCTGTGAATTTCAGATGTCACCTCTCTGAAGAGTTACAATGTTCCGTTGTGATTGGATTGTTGGAAGAGTCTATATGCCGAGAACTCCCCTACACCAGTCAGTTGAACGATGAAGCTGCTCGGATGAGCAGTGAAACGTCTTCATTAAAAGGTCTCACCAAGTCCAGTTGTTTTGAGTTACTTGTGTAAGATATAACATGACCTGGATGAGTGAGAATCTTCATAACCATATTGCTATTCATTTGGAGAGATTACTCAAACTGGTTCGGGAATATAAAAGAACAGCAAGAAAACTGTCGGACTATCGAAACCATCTACAATTTAATCTCAGATGCCGACATCAGGGAATCACCCCTTGTAGCCTAGGTCTGGGTTCCACCGTAAAAGGTCACAGAGCCAACAAGATTTTACAAAAAGCCCAAAAACCATCTACTGAATTAATGGGTCAGACAGATCAATTTTACCATTGAGGCCCTTAAGCAGGACATTGAACATCTGAAACAGAATCTGGCAAAACAACTACCTGATGTAACTCTGGAAAATGTATTTGTTTTGTTGAACATGCTCAGATGGCCCAAACACATACAGAGCAAGAAGAGACAAATTAACAAATTCACCACCTTATTGTCACGAAGCAGCAGTTGAAAAAGGACAGAAGAGCTAACCTGTGGCAGAAAGATGAGACACCAAAGAACACCAGAGACACGTGGGTTAAGAACCAGATAGGGTACTAACTCAGCCGGAAAAGGATGTGCTATCCAAAGAGTTGAACCATGCAGTGACACCACAACACACCCCAGTAGTTGAACTCATCACAGCCACAGAATCTTCCATCAAGAATATTCACATAAAAAAGGAAGAAGCGGAACAACTCTGATTAATATTGTCAGCTGCCTTGTCAAGTGCCAGAACACCTACCTCTAATCTTACTACACAAGAGAGTAGAGCTCTCAGTTCTCTGAGTAAGGACCAGAACATCACTATCCTGCCAGCAGATAAAGGGCAGTGCACAGTGGTGCTCAACACAACGGACTATCACTGCAAGATAACCACACTACTCAGTGATAGCAATACATATGAACCTTTAAGGAAAGACCCAACCAGTTTCAAGAAAAAGGTGATAGGTTGCTTACAACTTGAAAAGGCGTGTAGTTACCCTGATTGGGCCTTTGTCAAAACAGCAGCAACCAAGCCCAACAGGAACATCAAAAGAAATAACTGCCCAGAGACACATAGTAAGCAAAACATAGTGATCCCATATGTAGCTGGAGTGTCGGAGAAACTCAGGAGGATTTTCAACAAACACCATATCCCTGTGTTTTTCAAACCTAGCAACACACTGAGACAAAAACGAGTACATCCAAAGGATCCAACTCCTAAGGGAAAACAAAGCAATGTGGTATACCCAGTCCACTGTAGCTATGAGTGAAACGATCTATACATTGGGGAGACAAAACAACTGCTTAGTAAGAGAATGGATCAGCATAAGAGGGCGAACTCTACAGGGCTGTTTTTCTACAACTTAAAGACAAGGGACACTCATTTGAAGATAGTAATGTCCAAATTTTGGATAAAGAAGGCTGCTGGTTTGAAAGAGGTGTGAAAGAGGCTATTCATGTTAAGGTGGAGAAACCATCCCTGAACAGAGGTGGGGGCCTTCAACACCACTTGTGCTACATACAATGCTGTTTCACACATCTGTACCCCAGCGGTTTCTGAACTCTACACACATCCATTCATGCAACTCTCACAAGTAACACCTGTTTTCTAAGAGTTGCATGACACATTGGTAATCCTATCACAGTAACTACACAGAATCAACACATCTGTGGTTCAGATGCCACCTCTCTGAAGAGTTACAATGTGCCGTTGTGTTTGGGATTGTTGTAAGAATCTATATGCCGAGGACTCCGCTACACCAGTCAGTTGAACTGAAGAAGCTGCTCAGATGAGCAGTGAAACCTCTTCATTAAAATTTCCCAGCAAGTCCAGTTGTTTTGAGTTACTTGTGTTATATAGGCCAGTATAAAGTTTTGACCTCAGGAATGAATAATATTTTGGTAAACAGTAAGCTGACTTGCCCTTTAATTCACAGCACAAACACCTATGATCTCCATGAAATTACTATGCTGAATAAGCTTAGTATTAACCAAAGTTCTGCATGTTTCCCTTTAAATGGGATACCCAGAAAACTGGATATTCCTATTCATAAGTTCCAAAGTTAAAGACATTCAGGTACAATACATGCATACCTAAGGGTGCAAAACACAGCAGGAGTAGAGGGCATTTGGGACACAGTTACCCATTCATGGAGTCAATGGGCCTTGAGGAAAGGCGACAGCTTTATTACATAATCATTGTTTTTCCTCTCTCCAAAATCTGCTCTACTATACTCCTTAAAAAAGTATCTGATTTTGCTTTAAAGATAGATACACATATAAATCACTGCTTTGCCTTAGGGGCCTTTTTATGAAATATAAAAACAATGTTTTCACAAGAGTAATCTTAGTTTCCGTCATCAACCCAGTGTCAGATCTTTCGTATGCCATTTTAAAGATTTGCTGAAACAATTAAGTCGATACATCAGCACATATTTCATATACATTTTCAAATTAAAATGTACAGTGGTGGTGTTTGCCCTTCAGCTAACCTTTTGTATCTCCCTCAATGATGCATGCATACACTAAATTTAATTGCAGAGAACTGCTGCAGCTCAAGGAATTAGGCTGCTACCCAAAGATATGCTCTTCCTTGCAACTTTGCTTCCTGCCTGCAATGACTTCGCATTTGCACCATGGCTATGATTAGGAAACATTAACTTATAGAAGGGAAGTTAGTAGTCGGAGCTGCTGCAATGATGGTTATGCCTATGAAAGACATTGTGACAGGGGCTTTATATACACTCCCAGTCTAACCTGCAATGTATTGCGCGAAGCTTCAGGAAAATAATTATACTGGCCACATACATTATTTTGTGGCCAAATGATTGGCTCTTTAGCAACATTCATAGAAGGTGTGAATCACTAGTAGAGAAATGAGAAAGTCATCAGCCAAAAAAAGTTTCCAGTATTCCAAACATACAGAATCGTTGCAGGCACACAGGATTTAGCCAGTATAATATGTTTTAACAAAACTGGCCACTGATATCAACTTTTGCATATGTTCAACCCCACTCACAGGCAGAATAAAAGGGGCTTCAATTGGGCAGGTTTGAATATTCTCTTGGACAATGACTAAATCAGTGCATTGATTCGCTCTTCTGCAAATTGATTTCTGTATGCCCCAATTATGATCTGATCATTGGCCCTGAAGCCAAATGGTTGCATTATCCAATTTGGAACACTGGTTGGCAAAGTCCCCAATAAGCCACTTCTTTCAATGAATAGCTACGAATAGCCATATGCTAATGCTACATTGATCTTATTGTCTGGAGGACAAAAGTCCATGAATACTCAATAGTGTCCTAGCCTCCTGCGATTTACTAAACAGCAACCACCTGACCCAGTGCATACAGGGCAAGTTTGGGTTGAAAAATTCAGACCCACTATCCTTTTTAACAGTTCCTCTCAATGCCCTTCCAGATTATTAAACCATGAAAAATAAAACCTGCTTTAAGTCTGCAGAGAGATTCCAAAAATAACCTTTTAAAGTGCTGCTATGTGCAGCCTTTATTACTATAAGCCTATACAGGTGGCTCTTTAAAGACGCACTTGAAAAAATTGCCTGCAGGCTTTCATTCTTACTGTAATTGCAGATATATTTACATATTTTTCAACATGTCATCAGTCAACTTTCAAACTGGTAATACCAACCTTTCTGGTCTCTGAACCTTTTTACACAACAAGGTTTTCTTAAATATAAGGAAAGAAGTTACACTCTGTATATTCAACATGTAAAGATAAACAAAAGATCAAAAAAATCCCCTACATGCGACTTAATTCCTTTAAAAAAAAAAAAGAATTTAAAAAGAAAAGAAAATCTCCAAAAAAATATAATTTGGAACCCCTGATAAAAAACTAAACCGAAATGTGATACTAAAATACACCAACAAATTCTAGTGGTTCACTTTGATTGCAATACAGGATGAAATACTGAAGGGGTCCACCATGCAAAAACTATGCACAGTGAAAGAAAAAATAGAATATATATTATACAATATATAAGGAGAAGGAAAATAAATACACAAGTAAACCCTCAAAGTAATGCTTCTCTGAGTCCTCTGTCAAAAGAAACAGCATTTCTTTCCTTCTATTGTATACACTTAGATTCTGTATCACACTTCCTGTTTTTATCTTAAATCTCCAGGGCTAGGACTTGAGCATGCTCAGTTTGCTCCTCCCCTTGCCCCCTCACTGCTGTACTCTGAGCCCAGAGCTATGAGTGAGAAAGGAGAGACTCGAACAGGAAGTGGTGTCACTCCAAGCGAATATGGCAGTTCCTATCCTAATCAAACATAGAGCTTCTAGAGCTTTTTACTCAGGTATGGTAAAGCATTATACAGAATAAATATAGTGTTACGGCTTGCAGTATTTCCTTCTTTAAAGTTATTTGAAAGTGGGTAACAGCTATTGAAAGGATAAGTCTGTAACTATAATAAGCACTTCTGGTCCTGACCCACCTAAACAATGTTGCAAACCAGCTGATTAAAACAGATTAACAGACCTAAGGGATGGACTCCTGTTACATTGTTTCAAGAGTCACACCCTGAGAACAGAAAAGGGAAAGACAAATACTGCTTTCAACTGCATTTGCAAACAACTTTTAAAACCATTAGAAAGAGAACGCTCCTTAGAATTAGATTAGAATAAAAAGATTTTGTGCAGAGGATCGAATTTTTAATTGAGCATGCTCAGGGCTTCTTTTAGAAATGCAGAGGGGGGTAAACAATGCTTTAAAGCAGTGACGCTGACCCAAAAGTACCAAATTCCCCAGAAATTCCCTGGATTCATTGCATTGCTGATAGCTGTAGTTAAAGAGATAATGACACCAGAAATTAAACTTTTTTTTTTTACATTTATCATAATATTGCCTTTGAAAGCCAATTATAACTTTTTATTTGCACAATGCTTTTACATTACCTGTCTGATGCCCCATGTTCCTCTATGAGGGGGCTGCCATATTTGTGCAGCAGGAGTCCGTTAGTATTAGAAACTCGGACAGGCTTAGATGGGACAGTCAGGTTGGCAAAGTCAGAGAGTCAGGCTTAGCAACTAACAATTACTTACAAGACTAAACCTCTCAGCAAATAATCAACATGGCCTATAGGTAATTTATAGGGGCAGATTTACTAATGTTGAATTTCGAAGTGAAATTTTTTTTAAATTCTACCAGATTTTTTTTGGGGGGGGGGGGGG
>CM044444.1:75289243-75351826 GCA_024363595.1 Xenopus borealis
GGGGGGGGGGGTGGTGTTATAATTCCGATCGAATATTGCCGTTTTCAATCGAATAAAAATTGTCTGAATCGAACGATTCGAATGATTTTGCAAAAAATCCTTTGAATTCCTAGGAATGGCAATTCGGCAGCTTTAAGGTAGTGAACAGTCTAATTCGAAGGATTTTTAAAGGGCCAGAATTTTGGGCTATTCGATAGTCAAAGTAGCCCAAAATTACTTTTTTTTTTTGAATTTTTTAAATTCTAATTTTATTCAAATATTCACTTCAACCCTTAGTAACTGTGCCCCATAATGTACATTCATATTTTAAAAAATAGTTTTTAGTGTCAATATAATTTTAAACAACTGCTGAATGCCAACGGTCTATGAAAAACATCTGCAATGTTTACGTTTGGAGACTTCCAAGGTGAACTGTAATAATATACTACAAATATTGTAATTTGCAAGAGACTTGTGTTAACTAGGTATTTTCGGGCGCCTGCACAGTGAAACAGATTTGTGACCGTTTTGCTCCGATATCCAATTTGTCACTAAAAAAACCTTAGGGTACAGTGCCAGAGCAATTGCATTCAACAGTCAGACCTGTGTTTCTAGCTGCCAAATGAAACAATCTATCATCATATAACATTGTGGGAGGGAGATATCGCAGTCAGTGATCACACGTGTCCCCTGCATTGCACACACACGCCATTCATGGTACAGAGCATTCTATTAGAGCATTTAGTCAAGTCATTTAATGGATAGGGATAAAACACCAGCACTATGTAACCCACCAACACTAAAAAAAATAAATGAAACAGAACTTCAAATAAGTTTATTTACTTCTACCCAGGAAAACACAAACTATGGGTGTGTTCTCCCACAACAATGACATGTGACCCCTGCCCCTCCACAGCCGCCGACATACCCATTGCATTATATATGGCTTGTCAGTCATTTGCAATGCAAATAAAGTCCTAGAGCAGCTTTCACAATTACACAGGAGACCAGTTCTAGAAAAAAATATTAGAACAGCCGAAGCACATGCATCCTTTTTACAAGGGCAACTCTGAATATGAAAGGAGAACTAAACCATCAAAATGAATAGGGCTAACAGTGGCGTGTTTTATATACTGAATTTATTGCACCAGCCTAAAGTTTTAGCTTGACAATAGCAGCAATGATCCAGGACTTCCAAATTTTCACAGGGGGGTCACCATCTTGGAAAGTGTCTGTGACACTCACATGGTCAGTGGGCTCTGAGCAGCTGATGAGAAGCTAAGCTTAGGGGGTCCTCACTAATTATCAAGCAGTGAATGAGGTTGGCCTCTAATATAAGTGAATGTTACTGGGCTGATTATTAAATTCTGATGCTAATTGCACTGGTTTCTGTGCTTCCATGTAGTAATTAGCCATATTGATTACTAATCAGCCTTATATTGTGACATTCCTACTCTGTGTTCTGTATACTGAGTGGATCCCTAAGCTCAGTAAGTGACAGCAGCACAGAGCATGTGAATCAGTGAATCAGCAGAAAAGAAGATGGGGAGCTACTGGGGCATCTTTGGAGACACAGATCCTTACTGCTACGGCTGTGGTTGCCTTGGGCTGGTACAGAAGCACAACACATAGTGTACAACAATTCTACCTACTTTAACTTTCCTTGTCCTTAGCACCTTATGGGCACCATCGCTTGAAAGCAAAGAGCAATTCCTTTTCTCATTTGGGAAGCGCGTGTGTGTGTGGGGGGGGGGGGGGGGGGGGTGGGAGTAAAATTCAATTGTATGTATTTCCCCAGAGCCGGAGTAACCAGGGCCTGCTAAAATTGTAAGGACAGCACATCTGTGTCATCCATTAGCCCACAGATGGTGCTGTGTATGTGTTCCATTAGCTTCACTCAATAGGACAGGAATGAGAAGCATTTCTCAAGAGCAGGAGCACCTAACCTGCTGCGGCACCTCTTATCTGTTGATCACCTGCAACCCCCTGAAACGGAGAGGTGGAGCAGCAGGTTGAAATGCCTTAGCAGAGATCAGGTTCTATATATTGGTGCTTTATATAAAGTTACTGTGGGTGTATGAATGGTACAGAGCTGTGTTATGACTGCCTTCTTCTTCTTACCCTTTCCAGATTTCAAATGGGGGGAGGGAGGGGGTGACACTGACCCTATCTAATAACAAATGCTCTGTCAGGCTACAAATGTATTGTTAATTATATATATATATATATATATTATTCCTTTCTATTCAGACCCTCCCCTATTCATATTCCAGTCTCTTACACAAATCAGTGCCCGGTTGACAAGGTAATTTGGTTCCTAGCAACCGGAGTGCTGAAACTGCCAACCAGAGGAGCTGCTGAATAAAAAGCTGAATAACCACAATTAATTAAAAAAAATGAAAACGAATAGCAAATAGTGTCAGAATGTCACTCTCTACGTCATACTGAAAGTTAACTCAACGCTGAACAAGCCATGTAAGCCCCTGCTGCATGAGGCAAGTCACAGGTGTGTGCAGCAGTGCTATGGGCCTCTCTCCAGGGACAAATATACCGGCCACTGCCCTCAGAGAGTAGCAGAGACACTCAAGGCTTCACTGGTTGTTTAATGCAGGAGTGAGAGCGGAAGCTCAGTAGTAATTGCAGTGCAGATGCAAAGGCAGCAAGACTGGCAATAAGGAAGCGTTGGATACTTCCCTGCAGAAACTTCCAACATAATCCTGAGAAAACGAGTATAAATCCCCTTGAACATGATGATGCTGCTGCCGCCCTGCTTCCGCCAGTCCTATCATGCTGCTGCAGCCCGTACTCGTCTTCCTCCCACAGCCCCGCCGCTTACCTTGAGTGTTGTGCTGGTTGTTGTCCATGACACAGGGGTCGGCGCTATTAATCTCAGCCAGTCTCCGGTTAGTGGCCGTCAGCTCGGCTCGCAGGTTGGTCACCTCCTGACTGGCGGACTGAATGGCCCCATCTATCCGCAGAGCCAGCTGCTTGTTATCCTCCATCATCTTCAGGATTTTGGCCTGAGGAGAGACGGGACAGAGAGCAGCATGGTGGGTGAGTTCAAGTCCGGAGGGGGGGGTGTATGTGAGAGAGCCGCGCGCTGCACGTTACCGCCTAACGAGTCCCCCCCACACTAGTGCAGGAATGGAGAGCACTGCGGGAGACAGAGCGAAGAACCGCCTCGCCGAAGGACATAGCGCACAGCCAACCTGACATGCACTCTTTAAGTGGAATCTACCACCCTCCTCTCATCCGTAGGGGTGAGCGTTGTACGCGCGCTGCTTAAACCACGTCCGATAGTAAGCGGTGAAAGTATACGAAACACTTATCAGCAATAAAATAAGCTAAAAATGTAAGTTACTTGCATGGCCGATTGACCCCGCTACAGCCAGCGATTCGCAGCTTCCAATCTAGAAGAGTTCTGCCCCCTTCCCCTTTTCTCCTTTTGTATTAGCACCTTCCTCTTCCCTTGTAAAAAAAAAAAAAAAAATCACAGCTACAAACTCGTGAGCGCAGTTCTTGGCTTCGTTTTCTCTGTGTTCATTATTTATTCAATGTCGAGTCCCCAAGACAAACCATTTCCCAGGCTGGGGGGGGGGGGGGGGGGGGGGGGGGGCACAAAGACCTCGGGGGCACTGACTGAGATGATGAACACATGGAATGCCGTGTGTGTTCCAGAGAATATCTAAACAATTGCATTTGCTCGCTCTCTCCTTGATAGTATCTAGCGAGCAGTTTACATTGCAGCGTGTGTAAAATAATGCGGCCCATTAGCACCCTGACTCCCACACTGCACTTTTCTATGGGCAAAGGAATGTGGGTCTGGACCGGAACAACTTCTAGACACATCACACTTCTTCAATGGGAGATGCTAGCTCACAACTGTCCCTTTTTTGGAGGGACATTTTCTCTTTTGAAAGCTCAACCTGCAGTCCCTCGTTTGTGCTGGCTGGAAAATCCCTCCTTTTCTCTGCACTGAACAGCCAGAAAAAGAAACAAAGTTTCTAACTTAATTGGCTTTTTGGTAGAAAGTCCAGAACACCTAACGGGCGCAAATAAGATACTTTGTAACAATTTTGAGATAACAAAAGAAGGTAGTTGTAACAGTTTACATAAGGAGAAATAGTTTCAAGCTCTCATAACCTGCCACATTTTTGTAAATTAAAATGTACATGGTAATTATGGGGTCACAAATAATTGTGGCCAAATAATTTAGCCACACTACAAGAAAAAGAAAAATGTTGTCCCTCTTTTTACTTCCAAAATGTTGGGAGTTATGCTAGCTACAAGAAAAAGAAAAATGTTGTCCCTCTTTATACTTCCAAAATGTTGGGAGTTATGCTAGCTACAAGAAAAAGAAAAATGTTGTCCCTCTTTATTCTTCCAAAATGTTGGGAGTTATGCTAGCTACAAGAAAAAGAAAAATGTTGTCCCTCTTTATTCTTCCAAAATGTTGGGAGTTATGCTAGCTACAAGAAAAAGAAAAATGTTGTCCCTCTTTATACTTCCAAAATGTTGGGAGTTATGCTAGCTCACACACCAAGGGTTTCAACTAGGGTTGCCACCTTTTCTAAAATACTGGCCTTCCTATATATTTACCTTTTTTTCCTATTGATAACATTGGGATCAACCATCAAAAATACAGGCCAGGCCAGTAAAATACCAACCAGGTGGCAATCCTAGTTTCAACTTGCTGCCCTCCAGTCCTTTCAAGGCATTGTTCACCTTTAAGTTAACTTTTAGTATATTATAGAATGGTCAATTCTAAGCTGTTGAATAAAAATCTAAATAACTCAAACCATAAAATAAAATAAAAAATTAAAACCAATTGCAAATTGTTTCAGAACAAAAACTCTGAATTATACTAAAAGTTACCTCAAAGGTGAACAGCCCCTTTAAAGGTAAAGTTAACCCCTCCCACCTGGAACACCCCCCCCCCGTACAATTGCCCCTAACCTGTTAATCATCCCAAAGTCCAGGTCCCCTGCAGGCAAGTTCACAGGCGCCATCTTGTCCTGCACCATCTACTTCCTTGATCCGACGGCGTTTGGAGGTGCATGCGCAGTAGAACGCATTTGCCGGTTGCTACCACTCCGCATGCGCCTGCATTTCATGAAGTTTCCGAAAAAGGAAATCAGAAAGCTTTGTGAAGTTCGGGCGCATTCGCTGTAATACCAACTGGCAAATGCTTCCTACTGCGCATGCGCTGCCGGATCAAGGAAGAAGATGGTGTGGGAAAAGATGTCGCCCGTGATCCTGCCTGCAAGGGACCTGGACTTTGGGGTAATTAACAAGTTAGGGGCAATAGCCCGGGGGGGGGGTAGGCCAGGAGGGGGACCTACGGGGGAGTGGTTTTAGAGCTGGAGGAGTTGACTTCCCCTTTAAAGGGGTAGCTCACCTTTTTGTTACCTTTTAGTAGGATGTAGAGCAGGAGTGTCCAACCTGTTGGCTTCCCTGGGCCACATTGGAAAAAGAAAAATTGTCTGGGGCCACACATACACAAATACTTTTGATTTGTAAAAGTAAAGAAAATACACAGAAAAGAACTACAATACCAATTGGATAACCAGATGGAACTATACACTGGAATATGGGACACCTGCATATTAAATAGACTTATTATTATTATTACTAATATCTGGGCAATGGGCAGAGTGCCCCTCTCTTGCCTACTCCTAAATCCTCTGCAACATGACGTTTCCTCGGGAACCAAGCGTTTCAAGCTGGGCCGCATTCATATCCATCCTGGGCCACATGCGCCCCTCGGGCTGCAGGTTGGACACCCCTGATGTAGAAAGTGATATATCAAGACAATTGTTTTTTACTTATTTGGCTTTTTATTCACTACCTCTCCAGTTTGTCATTTCAGCAATCTGGTTGTTAGGGTCAAAATTACCCTAGCAACCATGCATTGAATTGAATAATGTACTGGAATATGAATAGGAGAGGGCTGAACAGAAAGCCGAGTAACAAAAACTTTCAATAGACAGATAATTTGTTTAGAAGAAGAAGAAGACATATTTCAAAAACTATTAAAAAGAAATAATGAAGGCCAGTTGAAAAGTTGCATAGAATTAGCCATTTTATAACACACTAAACTTTAATTTAAAGGTGAACCACTCCTTTAAAGGGGTGGTTCACCTTTGAGTTAATTCTTAGTACGATCTAGAGCAGTGTTCCCAAACCAGTAGCTCATGCTGCTCTCCAACCCCTTGGATGTTGCTCCCAGATGCCTCAAAGCAGGTGCTTATTTTTGAATTCCAGGCTTGGAGGCAAGTTTTAGTTGTATAAAACTCAGGTGCACTGCCAGATATAGCCTCAATGTAGACTGACAATCCATATATTTGGCACCCCCAAGAACATTTTTCGTGCTTGTGTTGCTCCCCAATCCCTTTTGCTTCTGAATGTTGCTCATGGGTTCAAAAGGTTGGGGATCCCTGATGTAGAGACTGATATTCTAAGACAATTTGCAATTGGTTTTCATTTTGTGTGTTTTTTGAGTTATTGACCTTTTTATTCACCAGCTCCCCAGTTTGGTGTTTCTGCAGTCTGGTTGCTAGGTTCCAAATAACCATAGCAACCATTCACAGATTTGAATAAGAGACAGTGACATGAATAGAAGAGGGACTATATAGAAAAATTAATAATAAAAAGTAGCGATAACAATACATTTGTAGCATTACAATGCATTTGTTTTTAGATGGGGTCAGTGACCCCATTTGAAAAATGAAAACAAAAAGTCAGAAGAAGAAGGCACATACTTAGAATTAGCCATTCTATAACATACTAATAATTACCTGAAAGGGTAACCACCCCTTTAAAGGGATACTGTCATGGGAAAACATGTTTTTTTTCAAAACACATCAGTTAATAGTGCTGCTCCAGCAGACTTCTGCACTGAAATCCATTTCTCAAAAGAGCAAACAGATTTATTTATATTCAGTTTGAAATCTGACACGGGCTAGACAATTTGTTAATTTTCCAGCTGCCCCTGGTCATATGACTTGTGCCAGCACTTTAGGAGGGAACTGCTTTCTGGCAGGCTGTTGTTTTTCCTTCTCAGTGTAACTGATTAGTACGCAGTGGGACATGGGTTTTACTATTGAGTGCTGTTCTTAGATATACCAGGCAGCTGTTATCTGATTACCTTCCCTTTGTTCTGTTGTTAGGCTGCTGGGTGGGGTAAAGGGAGGGTGTGATATCACTCCAACTTGCAGTACAGCAGTTAAGAGTGATTGAAGTTTATCAGAGCACAAGTCACATGACTTGGGGCAGCTGGGAAATTGACAATATGTCTAGCCCCATGTCAGATTTCAAAATGAAATATAAAAAAATCTGTTTCCTCTTTTGAGAAATGGATTTCAGTGCAGAAGTCTGCTGGAGCAGCACCATTAACTGATGCATTTTGGGGAAAAAAAATTCCCATGACAGTATCCCTTTAAGTTAACTTTTAGTATCTTGTAGAATGGCTAATTGTAATCAACTTTTCAATTGGTTTTCATTATTTATTTTGTATAGTTTTTTTTATTAATTATTTTGCCTTTTTTTCTTCCAGATTTCAAATTTGGTTCAGTTACCCCATCTAAAAAACAAATGCACTGTAAGGCTACACATTTATTGCTATTGCTACTTTTTATTGCTTATCTTTCTAAGTAGGGCTATGCCTATTCATATTCCAGACTCTTATGCAAATCAATGCATGGTTGCAAGGGTAATTTGAACCCTAGCAACCAGAATGCTGAAATGGCAAACTTCCAAACTGTTGTGCTCATAAGTTTACATACTATAGGATAATTTAGGATTTCTTAACAGTTTTTCAGAGAATATGAATGATAACACAAAAAATGTTCTTTCACTCATGGTTAGTGGTTGGCTGAAGCCATTTATTGTCAAACAACTGTGTTTACTCTTTTTAAATCATAATCACTACCCAAATGACCCTGATCAAAAGATTACATACCCTGTGATTTGGCCTGATAACATGCACACAACTTGACACAAAAGGGTTAGAGGCTATTAAAGGTAACCATCTTCACCTGTGATCTGTTTGCTTATAATTAGTGGGTGTGTATAAAAGGTCAATGACTTTACCATGCATCTTTCATCCAGTGCTGCACTGATGTTTTTTGGATTCTAAGTCATGGGGAAAGCAAAAGAATTGTCAAAGGATCTGCGGGAAAAGGTAGTTGAACTCTATAAAACAGGAAAGGGATATAAGAAAATATCAAAGGAATTGAGAATGCCATTCAGCATTGTTCAACTCTAATAAAGAAGTGGATAATTACGGGTTCTGTTGAAATCAAACCAAATAAAACTAAAATTTCAGCCACAACTGCCAGAAAAACCCACAAATAACTTCATGTGAAATACAGGACTCTGAAAAATGTGGTGTGGCTTTTTTAAGATGCACGATAAGGAGGCACTTGAAGAAAGATGGGCTGCATGGTCAAATTGCCAGAAGAAAGCCATTACTACACAAATGCCACAAAGTATCCCATTTACAATATGCCACACAGCACAGAGACAAGCCTCAAACCTTCTGGCACAAAGTCATTTGGAGTGATGAGACTTAAATTGAACTTTTTGGCCACAACCATAAACGCTACATTTTGAGAGGATTCAACAAGCCTATGATGAAAGGTACACCATTCCTACTGTGAAATATGGTGGTGGATCACTGATGTTTTGGGGAAGTGTGAGCTACAAAGGCACAGGAAATTTGGTCAGAATTGATGGCAAAATGAATGCAGTAAGTTATCAAAAAATACTGGAGGAAAATTTGCACTCATCAGCCCAGAAGATGCACATGGGACCTACTTGGACATTCCAACATGACCATGATCCAAAACACAAGTCAACCTGTCATTGGCTACTGCAAAATAAAGTGAAGGTTCTGGAGTGGCCATCTCAGTCTCCTGACCTCAATATCATTGAGCCACTCTGGGGAGACCTCAAACGTGCAGTTCATACAAGCCAGCCCAAGAATTTACAGGAACTGGAGGCTTTTTGTCAGGAAGAATGGGCAGCTTTACAGTTGGAGAAAAAGAGCCTCATCCACAACTACCACAAAATACTTCAAGCTGTCATTGACATTAAAGGGGGCAATACACTGTATTAAGAACTGAGGTATGTAAACTTTTGATCAGGATCATTTGGGTAGTTTATGTACTGATTATGATTTAAAAAGAGTAAACACAGTTGTTTGACAATAAATGGCTTCAGCCAACTACTAACCATGAGTAACAGAAAAGTTTTATCATTCATAGTCTCTGAAAAATGATTAAGAAATCTTAAATTCTGCCAGGGTATGTAAACTTATGAGCACAACTGTATGCTGAATAAGCTATATACCACCAAACAACAAATTATTAAAAAAGGTTAAAACATATTGTATCAGAATACCACTGTTTACATCCAGGGCCTAGGAAACCCGTCTAGTAACCTCGCTCCACATGCCCCCCCCCTCACCATGATAATGCAAATGTGCACACATGTCATGACATCAGGGGTTTAAGGCGGAGAGACAAAGGAGCTGGAGCATCACAGAGCACTGAGAAGCAGCTGATACTGGAGGGACGTGAGGGCCTCGACTAGGGGTATACATGCAAGAGGTACATGCCCAGCATGGTTAGTGGTTGGATGAAGCCATTTACTGTCAAACAACTCTTTTTAAATCATAATCACTACAAAAACTACCCAAATGACCCTGATCAAAAGTTTACATACCCGGGTGATCTGGCCTGATAACATGCACACAACTTGACACAAAATGGTTAGAATGGCTATTAAAGGCAACCATCTTCACCTGTGATCTGTTTGCTTGTAATTAGTGGGTGTGTATAAAAGGTCAATGACTTTCTGGACTCCTGACAGACCCTTGCATCTTTCATCCAGTGCTGCACTGATGTTTTTTGGATTCTGTTACATGCCCAGCACCCTCTCCAGAGTTGCACCCTAGGCACATGACTCTTCTGCTTACCCCTATTTCCAACCCTGTTTACATTATATTTAAGTTAAAGGGATACTGTCATGGGAATTTTTTTTACCGAAATGCATCAGTTAATAATGCTGCTCCAGTAGAATTCTGCACTGAAATTCATTTCTCAAAAGAGCAAACAGATTTTTTTATATTTCAATTTGAAATTAAGCTAGACATATTGTCAGTTTCCCAGCTGCCCCAAGTGATGTGCCTTGTGCTCTGATAAGCTTCAGTTACTCTTTACTGCTGTACTGCAAGTTGGGGTGATATAACCCCTCACTCCCCCCCCCCCCAGCAGCCTAACAAAAGAACAGTGGGAAGGTAACCAGATAACAGCTCCCTAACACAAAATGACAGCTGCCTGGTAAATCTAAGAACATCACTCAATAGTAAAAACCCATGTCCCACTGAGACTCCAGTTACATTGAGAAGGAAAAACAACAGCCTGCCAGAAAGCAGTTCCATCCAAAAGTTCTGGCACAATTCACATGACAAGGGGCAGCTGGGAAATTGACAAAATGTCTAGTCCCATGTCAGATTTCAAAATTGAATATAAAAAAAATCTGTTTGCTCTTTTGAGAAATGGATTTCAGCGCAGACGTCTGCTGGAGTAGCACTATTAACTGAAGCATTTGAAAAGACATGTTTTCCCATGACAGTATCCCTTTAATTTAAAGATGAAAACCCCATTTAGCAGCAAATCTCACTGTGCTCTTTTAACCTCACTGTGAATACCAAAAGCCTTAATGGGATGTAACCACAAAAATACAAATAATTCTGAGCAAATTTCCACTGTATAGTAAAGACTTTTCAGTGGTCTTAAAGTTGTTTATAAATGTAAATACTATTAAAAGCAGCATCTGTCTGGGTAAATAGATAGGCTGTGCAAAATATGAATATAGTTAGTCAGGGAAAAATGCTAACTATAAAGGCTGGAGTGACTGGATGTCTAATATAACAGCCAGAATCCAACTTCCTGCTTTTCAGCAGAGTTAGTCAGCGACTTGAAGGGGGGCCACATGGGACATAACTGTTCAGTGAGTTAGCAATTGATCTTCAGCATGCAGCTCAGATTCAAAAGCAACAGTTATGACCAATGTGGCCCTCCCTCAAGTCAGTGGTAACCATGGAAACCAGTCAGAGTAAACCAAGAGAGCTGAAAAGCAAGAAGTAGTGTTCTGTTCTGTTATGTTAGACTTACAATCACTCCAGCCTTTATACATTACATTTTGGGCTAACTAACTAACTATATTGAAAATATTTTTTATTTTGCACAGCCTATCTATTTATCCAGTTTTTACTTTTATACTGAACAATTTCTTTAATGCAAAAGTGACATATACTGAATTCAGTTTTAGTTACATTTACATTTGTTTGGACTTCATTTTCTTTCTTTTTGGGGGGTGTCGGCTTCATCCTTCTTTTAGCAACCACATATGTGTTTTTAAAAGCAAGTTATATGTTTTTATTTGACATATTTTATTTGACATATTTTGGTAACAAATCTTATAACAGTAAATAGTTTCAACTTCCCTTTTACAAGGCAACAAGTAACATAATGAGATGCATAAATAAAACATGGTTATAAAACATTAATAAGCAGGTGTATGGGCATCATACATTGTATTCATTATACTCTCACAATGCTGCTCCTTCTATTATGCTTAAAAGTTAGGACTTATTGAATAAGCATAATAGCCAGAGCTAATGTGATCAGCATGCATAGTATATTATACAGATAGAAATAGAAAAAATTGGTCTCCACTCACAGTACTTAAAAAAAAGATTACAAGAGTATAAGGGGCAGATTTACTAAATTTGTGTGAATGATTCGAAATTCAAATTTTAAAAAAATTTCTAATTCGAATTTTTGAATAGTTTTTAGGCCACTTCAATCATTGAATTTTAAAAATTAGATCGAATCAAATGATTTGAATAGATCGAATAAAAATCTATTTGACCATTCGATAGTCGAATTACTTGCCCTTCAAATTTTTATTCGATTGCCTACTTCGCCAGATTAAACCTACCGAATTGCTATATATCCCTATTGGAAGCGCCCATAGGATTTTTGCAAGTTTTTTTGATCGAATAAAAATCGAATTGAATGGTTAAAATCGTTTGATTTGAACGATTTTATCGATCAAATTTTTTTATTTGATAATTCGATTAATCGAATATCTTTAAAACCCCTAAAATTCGATTACGAAAGTTTTTTAACCCTCGAATTCAACCATTAGTAAATCTGTTTGTCTACCAAGCTAGCCTTTTTCAAAGTGACACAGCACACAAGCAATTGCCTAAAAAATACTTAAGGGGTTATTTATCAAAATCCGAATTTATCTAATTTTTTTCTGAAATATACTCCAAACAATCTACACTGATTATTTTCCCTTATGTATCAATACATTTTCCAGAAAAAAATTGAGTGTGGGAAAAAACTCGTATGAAAATTTGAATTGTATGAATGTTTTGGATTTTCCACCCAAAAACTCTAGAGGCTTTCATGTAGCTGTATCTTGCTCTGAATACAGCACTGCCTGCATTCTGTTAGGAATCCCTGAGCTTATAGTGATAATTGACCTTTAAAGGAACAATAACACCAAAAAATTAAAGTGTCCTAAAGTAACAAAAATATAATGTACTGTTGTGCAGCACTGGTAAACCTGGTGTGTTTGCCTCAAAAAGAAAACTATAGTTTATATAAACAAGCTGCTGTGTATCCATGGGGACAGCCACAGGCACAGGAAACACAACAGATAACAGGTAAGTGCTGTAGCAAACAATGGGATTCTTGAGAACTTACCTGCTATTTACTGTGTCCTATGCTTGAATGGTTGCCTTCACATATACCATGTTCTAGAATGTCCTGTTCTTAGAAGATATTTACTTTTTATATACTGTATATATATTTTTCTACCTCTTTCCAGCTTTCAGATGGTGTCCTGTGAAACATATCCTTACAAATGGTGCTTAATGGTGTCATCAGTGATAATCAGTGCTTAGCAACGGGATTTGTGTCACACAACTTATAGAAGCTTTTGTAAAAACCAATACCGTTTTCCTTGTAGTAACCAATGTTGGGAACATCTGAATATCTTTCCTCATATTATTAACAAGGACAAATGTCCTTTGTGATGGCATTAAATGTACTGTGCTAGGGATAAGGGATATGTTCTCTTTAAAACTTCATTTGGAATATTTGCTGTAAACATGTGAAGATCTGCTTTGAGGTGGGCAGTATTTAGAGCCAGGGAGACCACTGGGACAAGGACTGCATTGACTGCGGATGTGCAGTTGGTTGCTAAAATACACAGGCCATTAAGCTACTCATATAATCTGGAAGGTCCATGTTTCACCACCTTTAGGCTACAGTCAGACCAGGTCTGGGGAAATCTAAAGGTGTAAATACCCCTTTAACCTTGCATAAAGTACATATTATGAATGGACCTTAGGAGTAGCACCAATAGTCCTGACCGTCGCTAACATCAAATTAATGGTACAGTCTGTAACTGGTCCCTAGAGTGATGAAATTGAATGGCACAAACAGTGAATGAACACATGAAGAAACGCTTACTATAGGCTAGGTTGGTAGGGCCCTTCCAGAAAAACCCAGACATATATATCAGATGTCACTATATTTTTGTAAGAAAGATGATTTCCTTCCTGGTAGTTAAGAGACCCAAAAATGAGTTGTGACCTTGACGACCTGGAGCAGGTGTAGCACAAGGCTTTATCTTTAGTGAATAACGCCTACTTGAACAACTTCCCAAAGTGATGTTTAGGTTATTGATACTGGTTGTGATCAGGAACACTTAATGCTGTAAGCATTAGCCTAGGGATATGGAAGAGTAGCATAACACAGGCATTAAATAAAGGTCAAGTAATTGGGTAGTCTGGAGGGCTTGAGTCTTGACCTATGGACTAATCTTCTGTTATGCTGCTGGGACAGTTTCATACTGGAAGCACTGACAGTCCTCTTGGAACAAACATCTAAATAATGGCACAGACTATGAGTGAGCAATTAAAGTTCTTAATAAATAAATAGAATGGTCAGTGAATGGATCATAATCACATAGAAGAAGCATCATTCACTTATAATATGGAACATACCTTGCAAACTATACTTAAGATTCCAGGTCATTCATAAGCCTATTACACAGATTGCATACTTCGTTAACTAGCTCATCTATACTTTATTGAATATATAATTGCTCAAATAATATTATAAAAATCTATATACGGTTACAGAGGAACACAGTTTGGAGAGGAACACACCCTCTTAGCTTTATAGAGTAACTAACACAAACTGCGCAAACATTTGTATTCCACAACCATGTCTTGGCACATTGGTTCTAAGAACATTCTGCTACAGTTTGCAGTAGACTACCACTAGGGGGAGAACCAAAAAGAATAAGCATGGATGAATAGCTGGGAACAATGTTAGAAGGGGTGGCAGTGGGCGTTAAAAAAAAAAAGAGTGGTTAGCATAAAAATGGAGGAAGAAGAAAAGTTTGTAGTAGAAGAGAGAATTAATGCAATAAAGAAAAGGAGGGTTGTGAGAAAACAGGACAACATAATAGAAAGAGTTATGGACAGAAGAACATAAAAACAAGTTAAGAAGGGTAGAGAACAGCAAAGTTTAAAATAAAGGGTGAAAGCAGAATTAGAAGGAATAGAAAGAATGTTTTCTATTCTGGGTTCACTATTACTAGTCACAACAAAAGCCCAGTTGCTCTGTTGCTGTAAAGCAGCAAGGGGTATAGAAGGACTTTATCACAGTTTTTATGTGATAAAGAAATATGTCATAGGGCTATTTAGTCCATTTCAACCATGCCTGTCTTACTGCAGCACAGATCACAAGCTCACACTCCTTGCAACCCTATGACCTCTGGCTACAACTAGCATCAAGTGGTACTGTGTTATTGGTAGCTTTAAAAAAAAAAAAAAACATAAATAAGCTGTACATGTAAAAGAAAAAAAATATATGTGTGTTTTTGGATGCCTTGTGGTGCCTTTTGCATATTGCAAGTAGAGAATAATAAAAGAAAGTGCAATCCTGCATCCCTTGGGTCAATTTCCCTCTATGGGAGAACTACCAAACTCTATGTATATATAGACCTCATTAGAGAGCCTTAAACTGAGGATTCTTCAAGTCCAAGTTGTTTCTCTTCTGGTCATTGGGTTACTGCAGACTACTCCCTAGAGCTTGCATGAAGGCGTTGCCTTTGTATTTATGGCCATATATATTTGTATTTCTTATGACTGCAGCAATAAAATGTAATGATAAAGAATACCTTGGACCTTGGACCCAGAGGTAATTTGTTTATATAAGAAGATGACCTTCATAGGATACAAACATGTCAGTAACACAGAAGAAATTATTTGTGATCAAGCAGTATGAGAAAACCTTAATGTGCAAGGCCAACACAATTTTATCAAAACAAAAAGCTGCACCTGTTATCTCTGTGAGGCTGTCAGGTTACTCTTTCATTTTACCCCAGTTATAGCAGCTGTGTGTTCATATCCGATTCCCCTGGCTTTTAGGAATGTACATTGCATCTATGCAGATTCATTTCAGCCAAATAGGCAGCAATGCAGTTGGAGCAATCGGCAGTGCAGGTCCTACGCTTATTATACTGCTGAGTGCTACCAGGAAAACAGAAAGGGTCAGCTTCTGCTCCAAGCCTTCTTTTGTATATATCTCTCTCTTAGTACAGTGAATGCATTGTTTTCATTCATGCAATGCTTCACACAAATGTGTGACATTTACAGACCCCCAAATAACGAGAAAACAAAATATTGTTCTTATTGGAATTCTCATTGTTTTCAGCCAATTAGTGTTTTACATGGTCAACAATAAATGATTACATATTTCATGATTTTAGTGTCTAGGGTTCACAAGTGTTGAGAGGAAATTATAATTATTTATCACACTTTCTCTTACATGTTACTACTTGCTGTTTGTGTGAGGCTCAGCTCTTCTTTTGCTGCCTGGCCACAGCCTTCCTTCATGTAGTGTGATAATCCAACAAGGTGCAGGTGTAGTTTAACAACACATAGTCATCACATAATGGACAGCAGCAACAGCAGCACACGCATGAACTGGTTATATTTTACTCATTTAGCCTGGATGCCAGATAAGGGGATCCTTGCCTAATTTAGCTTCTCAAGTTGTGAGCCAAATGGGACTGATCCAATGCAATCCAAGTTTTGACTCTGTATATATTTCTTACAGTGTAAGAATGCAGAATTTTTATATCCAAATTAGTTTAACTTGGCACTTGAACTTATAGTTCACCAACCGATATTGGCCTGTAGGTTGAACATCCCTCTCCATTAGAAATAAGTCTAAAGTGCTTGTACAATTCTGCTGATCATTTTAGTTGAAAGTAATGGGTTTTGTAGTGTTTACCTTTGAAGTTACAGTCACAGCTGATTAACCTTGCCGCCTGACTAAGTCTACGCAGCAGGCCTGTGTCAAAAGGAAAATTAACCTTATTTCTAACAAGAGTTACCTTCCATTTATTTTCCCTAAATAGACAGTAAAGTATGAGGGCTTATTGCATGCACAGCACGCTCATTTTCTATTCTGTAAATAGATAAATGAGGCATTGTTTGCCATGGATGAGCTGAACCTCAGAAATGTCAGGTTTATAAAAAAATGGAAACACAGAATGTTTTTTGGGTAAAAGGAGAACAAAATTCTTTCAAAAGAATTTAAATTTTCAGATTGAGCAGCAGAATGCTATTCCATGCTTAAAATGATGTGTTTATTTCAAAATGTGTTTAGCACTGGGTGGGGTTATCTATATATAAATTATTATAAATCATCCCAAAAGTCTACTCATCAATGTATTATATTTAACCTTTAAGATTAAACCCCACACTAAAATTAAGGGTTTTGAGATTTTTTGGTGGGACCCCTTAATTCATAAAATTGTTACAGAAAGTTTTATCATTTATTTATATATTGCCCCTACTTTTACATTAGTTCATGTAATTCATATCACCCCCTCCCACAGTGGAGATAATTGCACACACATACATTACAAATACACTATAATCAGTTTCATCTGGGGCCAATTTGCCAGAAGAGGAGTAGCTGGAAGAAATTCACACAGACATGAGTCAAACATGTGGAGCCTTATTTAGCAGAATTCAAAATTGTGAATTTTAGAGTTTCCTATAAACCAAACTCAAATAAGTGCTCATTTGAAAAAATGCAATTGAATAAAAAGTGAAAATAACCTTGAATGCAGGGAATTTGTATTCTACTCAATGTTTTCAAAGAGTCTACTAACTCTCAAAAACAGATTTGAGAAACTCAAATTGAAAAAAATCCTGTCTAGGACAGCTCCCATTGACCTTTTGTAAGAATACCTAGTGGTCTAGTGGGGTGGTGGGACCCCCGTCAAATTTGTGCAAAATTAGTTAAAATTTCTGTGGCTGGGCCCCCCATCCATAGTCTTGTAGAATCAATTTGCTCTAAAATTTAGCAGGAAACCAGAGAAATATATAGACATTTTCAACATATTTATATATGATTTGCCTTCTCTGACCAGTTACTAAAGTCAATTTACATAATTTTGCCTTAAATGTAGAGATTTTCATTTGCATATAGAATGATGAGTTTCTTAAAGATTCATAACACTTTCTCATTTGCCATGCTCCTAAGGGGGCACACTGACACATTTTGGATGACTTCCATGTATATTCAAGTCACGCAGTGAGACAGTGTCCCAAGACTTTTTTATAGTCTTGTCAGGTGAGAGGTTTGTAGAGAGAGCCTATGTGATATGTAACCCAGGTTTTGCATGCTGCTAGGTGTAACAAAAGCGGAAGCCATGTAACACGCAACAAGATTTAATGGTAACAATGGAAGACAAAAGCAACACAGAATGAGATGAAGTGATGGAAACAAGTCCAGCACAATCTGTGGTTAGGATGGTGAGCAAGAACATGTCCTTAAGAAGGCAAGAGGTCTGAAGGCAGTCAGTGTTCTATTGTTGTCAGAGACAGGCAGAGGTCAGGGGCAGGCGGAGTTCAATCTTAGAAGATAACCAGTAAACAGGCAGAGAAACACTAGAACACAGCAAAGATTCAAGAAGCAAGGCTGGAGTGGGAACAAGGGCAAACTTTAAAGGAAAACTATTGCAAAAATGAAAATTTAACATATGCTTCCTCAAACTGAAGTAAGAAACATTCTAAATGCAATCAATTAAAGATTCTGCATTGTTTCTGAAATAATCAAGTTTATCTTCACTATCCTTCTCTCAGCATCTGTTTCTCTTCATTAGTCTTCATGCAGCAGTTGGGTGTCAGATGAATGATCCAATATGTCTTATAGGGGGGGCTCCCTTTCCTAGGAGATGAATTAAAGCTCATTCAAATAACTGATTCCAGTACAAATAAAATATTACAAAATAAATGCCTTTGCATAAATTCTGGATGTAGAGAGACATTATTTCTGGTGATTTTAATAGAGTGAGCTCTAATACATCTTCCAGACAAAAGGAGCCCCCTATATAAGATATATTGGCTCTAACCATCATAACTAATATCTAACTGTCAATGAATATCTGACCCCCAACTCTGGCATGCAGAGGGAATGAGGAAAAACAGGTGCTCAGAGAGGAATTTTCCCGATAGTTCCCCTTTTATTATCCAGCAATGTGATGCAAGAAGGGACTGACTTAGGGCCCTTACACACGGGCGTTTTTACCTGCGCTCCCCTGCGTTGCGTTTGGCTGGGTTCAGCCGCAGGGGAGCGCAGGTATAGACGCACTCAATTATTTTCAATGGGGCTGTACTCACACAAACGCATGTAGGTGCCAAACGCAGGAAAAATGCAGCATGTTGCGTCTGAACCTGCGTTCGGCGCTTACACGCGTCTCGTGAGTACAGGCCCATTAAAAAGAATGAGGTGCGTCTATAGCTGCTCCCCTGCGGCTGAACGCAGCCAAACGCAACGCAGGGGAGCGCAGGTCCAAAACGCCCGTGTGTAAGGGCCCTAAAATAGACTCTTATTGATGTGATCTTAGACACCTGGCCTTAATGAATATGGAGGAGAGAACAGTAACGGTGGCAGAGGAAACTTACACTTGTGAGAACTTTTGTGAGGAATGAACACCAAAGGCCCCCAGTGGCTCAACAGGGAAAAACACATATAAGCAAACACACAGACCAGGATTTGAAACCTCACAAGTACTGACAAGACTCTTGGTTTGCGGTAGTAGAACACCATAGGCAGAGAATGATGTAGGACTAGGGAGGCTTAGTCTTCTCAAAACAACTGTCATGGATATAGTTATATGTTCTCCAGGGGAAAGCCTTCCATTAATAGCCTCCCAAACAAAAACTTCACTCTGTTCCTCTGCATGCCTTCGTGGTTGCAATCATGCTCTACTTCCCTGAACTTGAATTACATTGCTGGATGAGCAGATGAGATTGATCTAACTTTACGCTTGGTGGTTTATCTTCTCCTCAAACATATCATATGCAGCTTTTCTAATTCCTCAAATCATATTTATTGCTGATCTCAACATTCTGCTGTTCTTGTTTGCCGTTGTGTTCATAACAAGTGTATGCTTTAAATCCCATTTGGCATTCAGACACATTCTATGTGTTTTAAACATTTATGATGTGCATGCACTTGCTGCTTCACTTGGTTTATAAGATAGACACAACAAATTGTCTGAAGCGTAAATGTATCATGTAGGTTATTGTATGCCTTAGAGTCATATGAATGTTTATTTTGCAGGAGAATGTCTTAAGGAGAACATTGAAAGACATTGTAAAATTTTTCACATCTTTAGCTAAGGGGCAATTAAATATTTCTACACATAGATGTGTCTACTCTTATCTAATTCCAACTGTCACCAAGTTCTAAATTGCCATTCCATGACAGAAGGAAAGCTATACATTTCACTTTTCGAATTTCAGTTTAGCTAAGTTCTCTTATGATTTAATCATTCTGATAATCACTGCAATTTTTTAGTTTTAAAATAAACCATCTGCCCATAGTGATTTGTCTCATCTAGCGGGGGCCCAAGATCCTTTGCTTTAAACAGTATTTTTTCTTTAGGAAATATAAAAATCATGGGAGCCATACACAGACTGACCTTGCTCAATAGCTGAGCAATCATCACACGGCCAAATGGATGGATACCATGCAAGGGCCATACCTTTCACCTTTTTTTTTTTTGTAATTTAGGGTGATCAACACAATCGCCTGTTAGTAAAGATCTGGTGTGGCTCCTTTCACTTCTTCATTTTCTGAGACACCATACACTGACAAATATGGTGTATTGGTGTATTCAGTTTTTAATTCTGCCTGATCAATCCTGATTTATTCTTTATCAGGATTGTTGGGCCTCCATAAATGTACCTATATTGTACTTCCTTTCGTCAAATTTTATTGAAACATACTCCACTAACCAGCATCCCTTATTGTGGTGGGTGGATTGAACCTGAACCCAAGCTTACGCCTTGCAACCTCATACCCTATAATCAGCACCAGAAAATCCTGTTTACAGTTTAGACCTGCTAAAGAGATTTAGAGGAATGGTTCACTTTATAGTTTGGTTCTCAGTGGTCCAAGAAGGAAAGGAGAAATATAGTCTAAAGAGCCCTGGTTAAGCCATAAGTAGGTTTGGCTTAGCTGAAATTGTTTAATGGCAAGGAAAGTCTAAAATAGAATAAGGCTAGAAATGCTGTATTTTGTATACTAAACATAAACATGAACTTACTGCACCACAAGCCTAATCAAACAAATTATTTATGCTTTCAAAGTTGGCCACAGGGGGCTGTCATCTTGTAACTCTGTTATACATCTTTGCAAGACTAGACTATATACACATGCTCAGTGTGGTCTGGGCTTCTTAGGGATCATTATACATGATCAAAAAACAAAGCTGCTTGAGTTCTGCATGGCTGGTAAGTAAGGCAGGGGCTACCCCTGCTGTTCATAAGTATGACTGTTTCCCTGCCAGAAGTTAGGGATCGTCTGACAATTCCTATCCACAGCACTAAATGGAGAATTTCACTGCATACAGTCAGGTTTCTTATAAAAATGTTAGACATTTTTTAATTAAAGTATATTGGAGATAGATTTCTTTTTCATTAAAGAAAGTAAAAATGGGATTTTATTTCTTTCCCTTTCCTTGCCCTTTAAGGTATTCTTTAAAATCCAAATCTATTCAATCTAGGTGTTTTGTGGTTTTCATGTTGAACTTTTTATTGACTCCAAACATATAAAGAAATAATATAAACTCATTTTTACATTAGTAATTGTTAAAGGTTTAAAATATGTATTTATTTGAAATGATACTACTAACCTAAAGTCTAAAATTAGTTTTGGTTTCCAGAGCCACACCTGATATGTAGATCACAACTACTCACTCTCTTTCATATAATTATCCTTTTTAAATAATCACATTATTTTTCATGCATTTTGAATTTGCTAAATAATCATAAACCACATTATTTTAGAGAGAGAGAGAGAGACAAGTAGGTGCTGATTGTAGCTGGCTAATGACTTAATGAGATACCCTCCCATATAACCCTGGACCAAGTTGGTAAAATTATGCCTATGTTATTTACAGGTTATTGGGATAATCTTAAAGGGGTGGTTCACCTTCAAGCTAACTTTTAGTATGTTATAGAATGGCCAATTTTAGGCAACTTTTCAATTGGTCTTCATTATTTATTTTTTATAGTTTACGAATTATTTGCCACCTTCTCCTGACTTTTTGTAGCTTTCAAAAGGGGGTCACTGACCCCCTGTAAAAGCAAATCCTCTCTAAAGCTACACATTTATTATTATTGCTACTTTTTATTACTCATGTTTATGTTCCAACCCTCCCATATTCATATTCCATAGTCTCATTCAAATAAATGTATGGTTGCCTAGGTAATTTGGACCCTAGCAACCAGATTGCTGACCCTGCAAACTGGAGAGCTGCTGAACAAAAAGCTAAATAACTCAAAAACCACAAATAATAAAAAATTAAAACCAATTGCAAATCATACTAGAAGTTAACTCAAAGGTGAACAACCCCTTTAATAAAGGGGTGAACAACCCTTTTAAATAGATAAAGGAATCAGACAGCAATGCTACTGACTGTAGAGGCTGATAACTAAAAGTAAATGGCATATATAATTCATCTGTGTCAATATACCCATTTTCACCTTCCACATAGCTAGATAATTGCTATATCCCTAGGTTATAAAAGATGTAAATGCACAGAAACACTCTGCAACCAAGACATGTACTGAGTAGTTTGAAATTCACTTCTGCAACCTCTAGAACTGTTTTACTTCATTATTGTTTTGGCATGAAAAGCTTTTAAATATATTAAGGGTGAAATATATTGCTGAGCTGTAAGAGGAAAAGCAAATGCAGTTTCTGATTGATAACAATTTAACGGTTTTAAGTTTTGCTGATGTATATCGTGTCTGTTGGACAGGCCGCAAAATGAATAATAATCCAGTTTGATCACCTGGACAGAAGCTTTTTAGACCAAGACATAATCTTCCTTCGATACAGTGCTTCTGCTAAAGGTTTTTACAATTTAGAATAAAGTTTAAATCACTGTATTAGAAAAAAAGCCATATTGCAAAACTGAAAACAATTCAGATAAAGAATATGAGATTTTTTGAGAGGATGAAGGTCTCTTGGAACTTTAATCTTTTTTACCCTGCAGAAAACTAGAGTTGAAGTATATCTAACTACATTGCATAAGTAAATCACTGAATTGTCTCTCTTATTTTAGAATTAAGGTCTTATGTTGATCTCAAGGATTGCCAACATAAATAGATTTCCAAAGTGTAAAACTGATACATTTGAAGTAGTAACATTGTCAGAAAAGTACTGGTAATTCTGAATGTAACTGACAAGTGCAAATTATTAATTATGGCAGCTGCATGAGTTCCATGATGTCTGACCAATTGTCTAGTAGAGCAATCAGTCGGATAGTTGTGCAAGTTGGCCATACATATGCATACAACCCAACTGTCCTATTTTCTGAGGTTCAGTCCCAATTTTCAAACGCCAAGATAAATTCAAAAAGCTCAACAATTAAGTTAAAAAATTAGCTTTTATTTAAAAATAAGATTAAAAAAGTAGGCATACAGACCAACTGGTATCCTGTCATGGAGACAAGCTGCTGCTCTCCAGTCCATGGCAGAACTGCTAGTAATATGAAGTGAATTTCAGAAGCATTCAGAAACATGTCAAAAGAAAATGTATAACACAACCTATTAAACAATAAAAATTTACTGTATAGATTTTAGAAGCAAAATATTTACCATTAAAAAATATTTGACTGATTTTCTCTTAAAGAAAGGATGTTGTCAGTAAGCAAGAACTTTTTGAATAGCTTGCATGCAATGAAATGGTACTGGGCTAATTTCTGCTGCTAAGCATACTGCATATGGCGTCTGTGAAAATATATAACTTTTACGGATGCTTTTAAATAACAATAGGATTTACAAAACATCAGATCAGGGAATCCAGAGGGATTTCCAGTAGTTCAATATTTTTCTCCAGGCATTAACATTTTCCTGACAGTCAAGAAAGAATTTCAAGAACAGACCCATTTATCAACCCATTCACTGCTTTGATTAACTACGATGAATTGGTATGAATGCGGTAAATGATTAGGAAAATCAGCCCCACTCATTCTGAACAACTCTTGTCTTTACTGCTCTTGAAAAAAGATCATGGCTTCACAAATCAGTCCTAGCTGATTGAGAGAGGTTTCTTCAATTAGTAGGAGACTAGTCTTGGGACTGGATCAGCACAGATATCATGTCTCCATATTTAATTCAGTTATAATCCATTGCTGTGCAATATGGCAAAATAAATGAGTGATAAATTATTGTACACTTTTTACCCTTCCCCCACAGACTAAAAGAGGCCATCAATGTTTGAAAGGCTTATAAATAAGGATCAAGCCCAAATTTCAGTGGCAGTGTTTTCAAATTGGGAGAATCAAAAATGTTATTAATGCATTGATGCCCACCCAAAACCCCAAACATGCAACTTTCCAATGTATAGTAATTACAAGCTGTCAGTGGGTTTAAAGTAATTAAATGAAAAGTTCTATTTGTTGATCAATATATTTTCTCATGACTTGAAACAAAGTAACAGGAGTCAGTTCTCCTTCAGGTCCGCTAATCAGTTGGCTTCTGCTACATTGTTTTAGAATCCAATACCAGAAGGACAGAGAATAAAAATAATGAGACAGATATTACTTTCAGGAGCAATGATATATAAAAAAAAGTGCTTAAAATGTAATCAATTAAAGGGAAACTATACTCTATACTGAACTATGTAAGTCTCTATAAAAATGTAGTGCATAAAACCAATTTTATAATAATATGCTTTTTTAAGTAGTATACGCCATTGGGAAATCATTACTAGAAAATTGTCATTTTAAGAACTAAGGACCTCCCCCTGAGATCCTACGATTCAAGGTGCACACAAACAAACCATAGATGTTAGGTCATATGAGCAAATTGGGGCAGATTTACTAAGCTCGGGGGAAGGATTCAAATGCAACAAATTTGATTTTCAAATTTTTTTTGGGCTAATTTGAACATCGAATTTGCAAAATTCAATCTAATCGAATGATTCGAATAAATCATACGATTCGAATAAGAAAATCGTTCGACCATGCGATGGTCGAATTACTTGCCCTTTAAAACTTTATCCGATTGCCTACTTCGCCAGATTAAACCTACTGAGTTTCTATATTTGCCTATAGGAAGCTTGATTTGAATTGAATAGAAATCATTCGATTTCTCGAAAAAATTGTACAAATCATACGATTCGAACGTTTTTTTGTGAAATCGGATGATCGCTATTTGATCATTCGATACATCGAATAGCAGTAAAATCATACTAATTCGATATATGAATTTTTCGAATTTTACTTCAGGAACATTTTTTAGCTTTGAATTCGAGGGGTATAATTTTCCTTTAAGGTCTGTGAATGATATTTTTAATTTCACAAAAGTGGTTTTGCAGCTCTTACAAATGTGCTCCTAAAAAACACCATTTGTAGGATAACGTATGCCCATATGTTTTACTCAGTATTTGTTTTCAGATACATGAATGTAAATACTGCTTGGAAAGAGGTATTAGTTACAACAAACAAACAGATTGAAGACAATATTTTTTCCTGTTTCCAAATGAATTACCCTTCTGCTGTAAATAAAGATACTGGTAGAAAGTGGTTGGAGCAGCTCATTTATATGTAGCAAATGTGGATATTACTTTAGTGCCGAGGGAGAGTCTTTGCCGGCTGCTCTTAATCTGGCCAGTCCTGGATCATGCTGGGCATTCAACAGTACCATCTGTTGTGCACACACATAGAACATGCATCTTTGTGCTTTTGCTCCCATTAATGAAGCCAGGAATTAATCAATATTTTGGGTGGTGTCAGATTGAACACATTTGCTTTGTACTATAGCCAGATCCTTCCTGTAAAATTTAATCCGCAGCAGAAGACACTTCTCTCTGCCACCCCATAAACATTGTCACAGAATACCATTCACTTACAATACCAGTGATCAAATGCTGGAGTAAAGGATAAAAAAAAAAATGAAAAGCTTCAACATTCCAGCAGACTTCATTTTTCACTGCTGAAATTGTAAATTCATTGAAACATGGCTGAAGGTCCTTTTCCTGTCACAGATTTCCGCTGACCAACAAAATGTGACAGCTATTAAAAATGCTTTAAATTTTACAAGGGCTAAAGAAACGTACACTGAGATCAGGTTGAAAAGCCACACTGAAAAATGGCTCAAACATCAGCTTTTAGCTCACATGGAAGAACTGCCTTCAGCAATAAAACAATCGTGCGGTGCTGCAATTCTAGATTTAGAGGCATCTCTGGTGACTTAGAGATTGAAAGTCCACTCTGACCGCAAGAAGACTGCCAACAGCAATGTGCCTGCCTGATTCTCTGTGCTTCAGAAATGCCAGTTTTTTTTTGGGTGGAAATGTTTTCAATAATTATTTAAGGGGATACTGTCATGGGAAAACATGTTTTTTTTCAAAACACATACTTTAATAGTTCTGCTCCAGCAGACTTCTGAACTGAAATCCATTTCTCAAAAGAGCAAACTGATTTTTTTACATTCAGTTTTGAAATCTGACATGGGGCTAGACATTTTGTCAATATTCCAGCTGCCCCTTGTCATGTGACTTGTGCCAGTACTTTGGGAGGGAACTGCTTTCTGGCAGGTTGTTGTTTTTCTTTCTTGATGTAGTTGAATGGAACTAGTGGGACATGGGTTTTTACTATTGAGTGCTGTTCTTAGATCTACCAGGCAGCTGTTATGTTGTGTTAGGGAGCTGCTATCTGGTTACCTTCCCATTGTTCTGTTGTTAGGCTGTTGGGGGGGAAAAGGGAGTACAACAGTAAAGAGTTATTGAAATTTATCAGAGCACAAGTGACATGACTTGGGGCAGCTGGGAAATTGACAATATGTCTAGCCCCATGTCAGATTTCAAAATGAAATATAAAAAAATCTCTTTTGAGAAATGGATTTCAATGCAGAATTCTGCTGGAGCAGCACTATTAACTGCTGTATTTTGAAGAAAAAAAAAAAAAACATTCTTTCTCATGACAGTATCCCTTTAAAGGGGGCATAGACAATGTCTTAACCAGATGTTATGGGGCCCCACAACAAATAAGCAAACCAAAGAAAGAGGGGATAGATCAATGCACATTCCCTGGTCCCCTGTTTCATAAGTAATTTATTATCTATGCAAGTAAACTTATTTTCCAAAACAGGGGTTTTTAGTTACAAACTTATGTTCTTAAATTTGGTAAGCTACCACACCACTCCAAGACAAACAGCAAATTCAATTTAGGGCCCCAAAACCATGGTAATTTGACCTATTGTACCAAAATATATTGATATTGCTCATCATTTACAGTATTACGGGGCCCTCTACACTCCTGGGCCCCCTTGAAAGTGCAGGATCTATAGTACTTTCTGTGTAGTTATGCCCCTGGACATAGGAGTGGTTCACCTTTAAGTTAACATTTAGGGGCAGATTTACTAAATTCACATGAATAATTCAAAGTTTGATCGAATTTTAATTAAATTTTAATCTTTGAATATGCAAATTAGTCAAATTCGACCATCAAATATTCGAATTTGAATAAAATTTTATTCGACTAACCGATCGTCGAATTACTTCCCCTTTAAATTTTTATTTGACCACCTACTTCGCCAGAATCAAGTTACTGAATTGGGAATCATTCGTTTTGATCAAATAAAAAAAAATTTGATCGATCGATTAAATCGTTCGAATCGATTGATTGGAACGACTGATCTAAAATTTTTATTTGATCGATCGAATTGCGGTAAAATCCTTCGAATTAGAAGGATTTTACTTCCCTTTTATTCATATGGTCGAATTTTGAATCTTTTTAAATTCGAAATTCAACCAATGATAAATCTGCCCCTTAGTATGTTATAAAATTACTAGATATAAGAAACAACTGGCCATCAATTTTTTCTTTTTTTCACAGTTTTTGCATTATTTGCCTTCTTCTGTAAGGCCACACATTTATTGTAATAGCTACTTTTTTATTATTCAACTTTCTATCCTGGACCTCTCCTATTCAAATTCCAATCTCCAATTCAAATCAATAAATGGTTGCTAGGGTAATATGGACCTGAAAATAATACAAAATTAAAACCAATAGAAAATTGTCTCAGAATATGACTCTCTACATCATAATACAAGTTAATTTAAAGGTGAACAACCCCTTTAAAAGGAAATTGCTCTACTTGCTTTCGTGGGCTCTTTGGCAGTTTACTTTGGCAACCCTTGGAAGCATTCAATGTATTTTGTAACTGTACTTATAGCCAGATGAAAAGAAATGTATCAGTGGCACTCTATGTCGACCAGTGTCTATCCTCTCCTCCGCCCTCCCTCCAATGCATGCATACTTTCTAAGTCTCCGGCTCCGGGACTAGGCGAATGGAGTCTCCGGCTCCGGGACTAGGCGAATGGCTGTCAAAATCTCCAGTACACCCCTAGTATGTGCAGCATGTCGCCCCTAAAATTTTGCCATTCACATTGTGAAAATCAAACAGAATTTTGTAAGCTGCATATATTATTTTGGTGCCAAAACTTTGATTTATTTAGTATTTTACTGTTTATTTTAGTAAAAACAAAAACTCATCCAGACTACCCCTGGTCCCAAGAATCTGGATAATAGATCCCATAACTCTATGAAATACCCTCATATCTACTGTAGATGTTGTATTACAAAAGAATATTATTATTTAAAAAATCCATAGCCATAATCCTACTAGATAATGTGGGCATAGTGTAGTGTATGATACCTGCCTGTATGCAAGTCACTCAGATACCAGTATTTCCCAATGTATGGTCAATGCTTATTCAGTTGCACATTCACAAAAGCCAGAAAAACAAAGAAGGGGTTAATAATGTGTTTACCTCTTAGTTTTTCCCTTAGACAAATACAATTTAAAAGTAATGTTTAACCTTTACACCCTTATATAAGACAAGGAGATGATTTTATGATGCATTCATTCCTAACAAAAGCAAGCACCTTTATTATTTTAAAACCAAAAAGAAAGAAAACATTTATTTTCCTTGACTTTCAAATAGAGAACAGTGATGATGTCTAATGTAATTCTCTATTGTTATAAATACATATAAAAGGTTGTAAATTACCAGCTATAAAATGTCCATTTCGTTCAGGACACTGGCAAGGCAGGCTGTGCATTCTGAAAGCACATCTTTAAACTCTTTGGTCTCATCTCATTGAGTGTCTCTACACTAAACGTAGAAATAGCAGGGAAGATAATCACAGTTTATTATATACTCTTAACACTTCTCCTAGCAACAGTCCTATTAGGTGAAAATGATTATTTAATGGACCCATCACATATTCAGAATCCTCTCCCTGTCACATGATGCATAAAAAATCCTTCTATGGTTTTGAAAATATTTTTTGGTTACCGTTTCTAACCTTTTTAAAGTGCATTATTATGATTGAGATTATTTGTATGGAAACAAGTGTTATTGTTCTTTATTGGTCTGGGTGAGCCAAAAGGAGCAAAATTAAGGACTTGCTGTTCCATACTATTTACATTAGCCTTGATATATAGGCAATGTCTCATTCTGTATATGCCTGAAATGTTCCTAAAGAGAAAAATGTTGATTGTGTTGCCAAGGATTTGTTTTAGTCACTACTGAAATGTATTTCTATTTTATCCAGAAATAAGAGCCTTTTATTTTTACAGCAAAATTGCAGGCTATTAAAGAGCTCACAGTCAGTCATTAGCTGGTAAGTGCTATGATTTATCTGCAAATTTTGTGTATTAAGTGAGAGCAGCCATGATTGTGTCAGGAGAAGTACTCGGGCTGCTCAATTCTTCCTGTCTCCTGTTCCAAATCTACTACTGTTGCACCTGTTGGCTCAAGAATCAATAGGTGCAGTGTCTTGCTTCTAAAGAATAGAGCATTCAATTCACTATAGCACCAAACACTTTCAGTCAACCACACTTGGAAAATTTTCAGCAGAATTGTATCTGATTTATGGCAAAAAGCGCAGGTGGGATAATATCGATATACCGGTGCCATGCCTCCTTGCAACCAAACAATGATGGAATTCTGGGGGAAATTCCGCATTGTGAGACAAAATTGCCAGTGTGCTCAAAATTGTACTGCTAGGGTTGCCACCTGGTCAGTATTTTACTGGTCTGGCTGGTAAAAATAATGCTTGTTGCCAATTTTATTACTGCTAAATATAGGAAAGCCGTATTTTTTTGCAGAAAAGGTGGGAACCCTACTTGCTGCACTTGCTCTGGAAATAACCCCAAATAAATATATATATATATATATATATATATATATATATATATATATATATATATATATATATATATATATATATATATATATTTGTTTTAATAAATAGTTTTATTGGTTTTGTAAGTTTCAGTACAAAATGTTACTCATGGCACTATATATATATCAGATGGAATATCCAACATAGTTTCTGTACACAATATAATGTCAGAGAAAAACGTAGAGAACTAAAACAGGAAGCTCTGCTCACATAGGGTATCATTGCATGACTGTTCTCTGAGTCTTCACTTCTCATCAGACTATCTCTGTAATGGTTGATACCATGTTCTGATGCTGCTGGTGCTTGTACCTTACAAACATTTAGGGAAAAACCAGAAGGAAAATAAAGAAAGAGGAGGTTAGGATTTGTGGGGGTGTAAGAGAGGGAAGGTGAGATTAAGGGGCAAATTTACTATTATTCCCCCCCAAAAATTTGTTTCTACTCAATATTCGATTAGCATTCGATTTTCGAATGTTAATCGAATAGTTCTAGGCTATCTTTTATTCGATATTCGATCATTCGACGATCGAATACAAATTTATTCGATCAGTCGAATAAATCATTTGACTGAACGAATAAATCATTCGATCATTCGAATGATTCGTACGATTCGAACGATCGAAGACGTCGATCGTACGAATCCTATTCGATCAGGACTTAGCCTCAGAAGCCTATGGGAGGGCTCCCATAGGCTTCTATTGCAATACGGTAGGTCCAATCTGCCGAAGTAGGCAATCGAATAAACTTTATAATTAAAATCCTTCGCTGGCTGAATGATCGAATATTTGTTCATTCGCCTCTATTCGAATGTATTAGATCGTTTGACTATTCCCTATTCGATGATCGAATATGCCAAAATTCACATATTCGACCAAAAGAATAAATGTGGCTGTTTGGGCCTCTTTGTGGGCTGATTGGGCCTATGTGTATCTGAAATGCCAGGGCATATTTTTGATTCTCAGTCCAGACCTGTTTGGAAGGTGGTGGTGGGGTGGTGACATTCCTGTATGGGAAATCTCATGGTTCTTAAACCCATGAAAGTCTTCCAGGTTGTGTTGACTGACCTGGTTTCATCTGGTCCTACCTGGGTTGGAGATGCCACATGGTCCCAGCACCAACCGGCTGAGGTGTATGTTTGACATATATAGAAATGGTTAATTCAAGGCTTTCTCGTGAAACATACTGTAACTTCTTGTAAAAATCTGAACTGAGAAATTGTATCCAATACCCCAAATATATTTTAAACAAATGCTCTGCACAAAAAAAGCACTATACTTTTGTAATTCCATATGGCCTTTTAAGGCTAGAATTACAAATATGAGATATTTACAGTATTTGAGTGTTTGTACCTATGCCTGTTACCCAATTACTTGCAGCATCAATTGTTACCCATTTGCTTGTAGCATCAATCAGCTTGCTGATGACATGCAAGCAAATTGCATACAAAGACATGGCATTCAGATACAGGTAGGGTTGCCACCTGGACGGTATTTTATTGGCCTGGCCGGTATTTTTGATGGCTGATCCCAATGTTATTAGGAAAAAAAAGATAACCGCATAGGAAGGCCGGTATTTTTTTTTCAAGAAAAGGTAGCAACCCTAGACGCAGGTGAGCCTTAGTGAATCACATGCTAACACCAATATTGATGCCCAACACTGTGCTTAGGGTGCATATTTTTTTGGCTTGCAACTCTCTGACCAGCTGAGTGCAATGCAGCAGGAAATCTATACACTATGACAATTTGGTGAATCAAAATAATATATGTAAATTGAGTGGTTTACAGTGGGGCAGGTTACAAGCTTAAGTTTCCACTGGTGATCCAATAGCCATGTATACACATTACTATGGCTCACAGTGTCCCACCCCAGTAAATATAGATAAAACACAGTGACAAATACTTATTACCAAAGCTTCCAGTTCTGTATTGTTCATTTTCACCTCCAAGCAGGTTTTCCATTACATTTCTGCCACCCCTTCCTGAGCTCCTCTGGTATATTGCACTTTAACAGACCATGCTTTTAACAATGAAGCTTTAGTCAGTATCCAAAGAGACATATTTCAGTTAATTAGATGAATTTATTCATTCAAAAAACCTGTTTTTAATCTCAGCCCCAAGCAGCACATAATGCACTCACCATGGTTGTTTGCTTTTGTTGTTAATTGCGCTACTACATTATAAAATCTTGTTTGGTGCGTGGCTCGAGACTGAATCATATCCTTGAAAATATATCTCAGTGTTTAATTACATCCAAAACCAACAAACAGTTGTGGTTTTCAGAATTGTTATTCTGGTTTGAGCAATAGCACCCAGTAGTTCTCATTACATGGATAATGAGAGAGGCACACAAACTAAGTAGGAGTTATCTGTTGTCAGGGAAGGTGCTCATCCTTTAGATCTGGGAGGCCATACAGTTGCCTGTAAACTATGGGTTACTGTTTTATGTTTTACAGTTCACTAGCAAAAGAAAAAAACACAGGTTGCAGATCCCTGCTCTTGTGATTGACCTGGAGAGCAGCGATCATCAGACATTTGACTAACCTCAAGAATAAAGTTAGTTTTCTCTTAGGCCTCTCTCTAAAAAGAGGTGTATTAGACAGCCTATAAGTAGACATTCGTTCTGCATTAGTATGGTTTGTATGTACTAGGTAGAAATCTATTGTGAGCACGACTCCTGGGCCTCAATACTTATCTACAGTACACCAGGTAAATACAACTATAGATTATTTAAGGGTTTTTCTCTTTTAAATTAGATTTTAATATATTGGTATATGACCAAAGTATATAGTATGTTTAGTGGAATATATTTATCAGTTGGTTTTAATTTTTTATTGTTTGTATTTTTTGTTCAGTATCTCTCTAGTTTGCACAGGTTTAATTATGAAAATGGAATATGAATAAGGGAAGGCCTAAATTTAATACAGGGTATCAGTAACAATACATTTATAGCCTTACAGAGCATTTGCTTTTTAGATGGGGAGCCCCCCATTTTTTTCTTAAAGTTCCTCTTGCTGTGGCTGAACATTCTGCTTTCCAGCATATTTGGGGTTCCTTTTGTTCAGTCAACACATGCCATTTAATTTCTAACAAAATTTTTTTACTTTGATGTTACAACTGAATCTTTCAAAATAGCTGTTTTATTGTTGTTCACAAACCTTGCTGAATTGGAAAAACAGTTATGAGCTAAACCCCCTCCTATGTCATATAACTTATTAAAGCCCTGAAGCACAAAGTGAAGAGATACACTTTTATTTAGAGATTACCTTTAGGACATTCACTTCTTCTAAAATGAAAACAAAACACAAGCCCTTTTACTTCTTTTAGTTGTGTCTGTCCCTTGCATTGATTAGGACAAAAATGGTTATTGAAATCTGTGTGATGGATCCCTGGTTTCTGATTACTGGCACAATATTTGCAATGGTTTGTAAACTCTCACAAATTAAGATGCAGATCAGGTAAGGACAAAAAGGAATCCTACAAAGCATTATCTCCTGCTACTTTTATATAGATCTAAAGTTTTACAGCCTTTGTTTTGGTTATGGATTTTTGCAGGGTGCTAACTATAAATTTGTGTAGCTGTAACCCTAATTGTAGAATGAAATCTATAATGCAGGGGACCTGTGGGTTTTTTTTAAAGTAAGGGTTGATTTTAGTCATTTGGATCATCTAAATAAAAATCCTTAAACATAAAGAACAAAACAATAGGCATGTTTTTCCACCAAGATGGGTTTTTGCTTAGCTACCATCAATTATAAGGTACTATTTTATTATTATAGAGCAAATAGGAATGATGTTATAAAATGTTAATTATTCCCTTAAAAATGTATGGAAGAAGGGCTTCCCTGTATATTGGGTTTCCAGATAAAAGTTAACATCCCACCTTGTATTAGTAGAGCTATGGTAATGGGTGAGCCCCATGGATTAATTTAACTGAAAATATTGAGATAATAAAACCTGGATAGAATTATCCAAAATGTTTGTCCTAACAGAATAGAATTATCCAAAGTTGCTGTAGCACACTGATCGGTTTTTGTGAATGCAAAAGGTGATTTTATTGGCTCAAAAGGTAGACATCAATTCATGGCAACGTTTCGGGTCACGCCGGGCCCTTTATCAAGCCTATACTAGCAGCTATGGGATAGAAGGGATTTATTGGTGGCTTTTAATATCTTTTAGTTTTGCTATAATCTCCCAAGATGCTACTTTAAAAATAATCCGTTTATGCAGTGATATGAATGACAGGATATTATGATATATTACAGAGCTCATACTTCTTCCATCCATAGTTTTTATTGTTCACTTTTTAATCTTACCTACCCTCCTTAGGGGGTTTTAATACTTGGGCAATAAAAGCTATATATTCATTTTAGTTTGACATTTTTCCTCTTACATTTAACCCTTTCAGATTTCTACTCTGCTAGTTTGCTAGTTTTAAGGGCAGTGAAATACAGGAGCTATTCACTGCTTTCTTATCGTTATGTTTCTTTCTTAGCTTGCATCTCAATCTAACTGATTTGACTCTATTGTGAATTGTAATAATAAATATTATTTATATAGCGCCCTCCCACAACACTTTACTAAAGGGATACAAATACAAGACATATATTATACAGGTACAATTGTATATTGTTAGGAGACAATAGCAGGAGGGCTTGATTACTAGTTTGTAGCAGTGCACTATAATAGATTTCTGGGAGATAGTTACACCTTTCTAATTATAAATGAAGTGCACTATTTGTTGCACATGCTAACAAGGGTAGTGTTCCTCTCATTAGCACTTTGTTTGCTCTATCAGTAGAACAATGGTGGATATTTACCTTAGAGCCCCAGTAGAGGAAGAATTTGTTCCTTACCAGATAATGATTTCTATTGTTGGAAAAGCACTACTGTTCTCGCAAGGCTCTGCAGTTCTATGAGATATATAATATTGCATGTAAGGTTAATCTTAACCTGGCCGTACACATAAAATCTGTTCCATTTTTGTGATGGTAAATGAGTGGATCTGTGCCCGATGCGGACATTGGCGCTAGCGGGCTGATCAGGCCAAACAGTTGGATCACAGAGAAGGATATTTAAACCTGCTAGAACAATACCTGGCCAATTTTCGGCAAGAAAAGAAATGTAAGTATTTGTTTAAAATGGAGATAGCCTTCCTATAATTTAGAACTTTCTTGATAACAGATTTCTTTCTTAAGGATTCCATACCTCTAATAATAATAATTATTATTATAATTTGATTTTTGACATAGGCAATACTGTGGTTATATGCAAAATATATTTTAAGCATACAAAGAAAATATGAAACAAAAGTGTAGCTGAAATTTTAGCTGAAACTCCATGCAGATTTACTGTAGAAACAAAGTTTGCTGCCACATTCCAGAGCAGGTCAATTGAAAATGCTATTTAGAGATTTCTAAGACGGCATGCTGTACTTTTGAAAAGCTAGAAACTGTTTTGGAAACATTGAAATTTCGTTCAGCTGTTCCTGTACTTAAGCAAACACTAAGCAACCTTTGCAGATCAAACGCTACAAGCAGAGCCTCAAACCACTGATTTTCTGGGACAGTAGTGTTGTGTGATCAGCTAATGATACAGTGCTTATAATAAAAGCTGAAAGTACAAGATAAAGGCCCCAGATACATGGTGGGGGTAGAGAGAGAAATATTACATATATTGCACCTGATACATTATATTGCACCATGCCACTGTACTTTTCTCCTTTATTTTTCATGTATTTTTTTTTATATTGTGGTAGCTGCAGGCAAAAAAAAAAAATCCTATGCATTTCCATTTAAACAAACAAAAGGAAAAAAAAAATAAAGAAATGTAAAAATGAAAATCTTGAAATGTACCTGTAGCCAAGCTCTGAGCAAAAGAAGGGCCTCTTACAAAGTAATGGGAAAATGCACTTGCCATTGACAGAATGTGGTAATGGAAAATGTTCCAGGGTGATGCACACGTGAATGATAAGACGTATCACACCTCCTCTTGTAATCTAGTGCACATCCTCTCAGCTGGATACGATTCATCATGTATTTCCACAGTAGAAAACCTATTCTAAAAGATGTGTAGCTACTTAAGAACAAGCTTGAATTTGCTAAAAAAGCAACATAGACCATGGGCTACAGTATGTAGGCATCGGGCTGAAATAATATAATTAAAATTTGTTTTTACACTTTTACAGTATAAGGGTAGGGACAGACAGGGAGATTCGGGGAGATTCTGTCGCCTGCTAAAAACGCCAGGCGACAAAATCTCCCCGAATCTCCCTGTCTGTCCCTACCCTAATGCTTTGCTTTACACTGATAAAGCTGGAGGCAAATGAGTGTTCTGATTGGGGGAAGGAATAATCAATTTCATTTTCGTTTTTGTTTTCTAATGAAGACCAAAATGTTGGTTTTTATGCACTTATCATAAATAAACTTTTAGTCTTTTTTTTGTCATGTGACAAACGTTTTTCTTTATATACTGTATGTATACATTAATGACTGGCCTACAATAACATAAAGTAATGGTAAAAACTGAACCTTGTAAATGAGGAAACATCTCCACAGTTCACATAGTTAGTCCCACTGGTTACGCCTCATATCATTTATGAATTATCAAGTTCCTAATTAAGGAAAGGCTCCCATAGACTCCATTATAATGATATAATCCAAAATTTTAAAAAGAATTTACTTTTTCTCTGTAATAATAAAACAGTAGCTTGTACTTGATCCCAACTAAGATATAATGAATCCCTATTGGAACTAAAACCAGCCTATTGAGTTTATTTAATGTTTACATGATTTTCTAGTAGACTTAAGGTGCAGAGATCCAAATTATGGAAAGACCCCTTATCCGGCAAGCCACAGGTCCCAATTAGTCTGGATAACAGGTCCCATACCTGTAGTACAGTGGAAAAGAGATAGATGTTGAGAAAGGATGGTTGAAGAATAAAGTGGAGCTTGGAGCGTCATCCGAATTACAAGTGAACCACATAAGTTTATAAGGTTTACATCTGCATCATGCTGCATTTGGGATGGATAATTTACACTTCAGCACATTGTACACGATTCAGAAACATTAAAGACAATGAGCACCATTGAAATCGCTACTGACTAGCGATGGGCGAATTTATTTGCCGGACATGGATTTGCAGCAAATTTCTGCACTTCGTTGGCTGCAAATATTTATGTAAAATTGCTACGAAAATCCACGGTGGAAAAATTAGCTACAACAAATAAAACTATTGTAGTATTTTCCAAGTCTTCCATTTTGTTGCTCGCATTAGAATAACATTTTGCATCTATTTTGTTTTATTGGAATATGCGTTTTGATAATTCATCTAGATTTTGGTAAACATGCAAAAGAGGCTGCATTTTTGTCATCGATGAAACTGAGCAGATGACAGAGTTATTATTTTCTAAAGAATACTAAAATGTTCATTTATATGATGAATACTGCAATATACAGTTGTATAAGTAATAAGGATAACTAGTTCTGTTTTAATGGCGACATTTATTTATATGGCTATAAACATATACGGTATATACATATATATATTTGCCCCATTTCTGTGATGCTTGCTAGTGAGATAAGGTCATTTTAAGCTGCTTTCTGAGGATTTATATGGATTTAATAGACTTGCACAGTCAGTTTCACTTCAAAATCCCAGGCTGAATCAGATGTGCTTTGCAGAAGATCCCAATAAAGGATTAAATGTTGGCAATATACTAACTTTTTAAAATCTGTGTTGTTTTATGCTTTGAAACGGCAAACTACAAAATATTTTAATGATGCAAACCTCTTAAAGCTTGAGATGTTGGAACGTGTTTGTTAGGCTACTAACTTAGCAATCAGTTTGGTTTCAAAGTAGCTCATTATATCATATATATTGTATTTAGAAGTCCATTCTAATGACCAGTTATCGATTTTAAAAACAATAAGGCTTTTTACCATTGCCCTGGCAGAAGTGCATGTGCTTTTGAATGACAAGCAAGCTAGGGGGGATTCAATGGAACCTGCCCTCACTGAATGCAGGCAGAGTCACATTTGTTACAAGGTGCAATACTGTTTTAGGGGGAGATTAGGCACCCAGTGGGATGACCGGCTAGAATGTAAACCGACGGCGGGATGGCATTCGGAACCCTTCTTTTTCCAAAGTCACCCGAAGTTTCCTCGTGGGGGCAGGGGCACATGAAGCTACTGGGGGAGATTAGCTGTCTGTGAATATTTTCGAGAAAATTTGCGAGTGGAAAAAAAATTGCAAAATTGTCCCGCTCATAGACATTATCGGTTGTCAAAATTATGCAGACGCCCATGGACTTTAATGCATTTAAACAAAATAGTTGTGCATATAAAAATTGTCACTTGCGTCAAAAATTATTTTGACGCCCATTGACATCAATGCATTTTGTGAATTTTTCAGACAAATTCGCCCATCACTAATAAAGGGTCAGTAAGGACAGTATGGAGAGTACAATTTTCAGACACAGAGCTACTAGAAGCAGCTACTTGTCTACAACAGTGATAATTGGCTTTGCTAAGATACTACGCATTTTTTATCAGCATTTTGTAGCTGCTGCTACTAGTAGCTCTGTATGCCTTTACCTTTAGGCTAAGGCCAGACAGGGAGATTCGGGGGCATTTTGTCGCCTGGCGACTTCTCGCCGCGACTTGTAGCCCCCGAACCTCCCCGAATAGCCACTTATCCAAGCGCACCGGCGTTGCTTGAAAACACCGGCGCGTATCCACACGGTGCGGCGCGCTTTTTGAAATTGCTCCAAATTGCCTCGCCAGGCAAAGGCAAACAAATGGCTGCTGAGACAAAGTAATAGTTGTCAGCCAGCTCAGCAAAGTAGTCAGTCAGCTCAGTAAAGTAGTCAGAAAGATCAGCAGGAGTGAAGGCTTAGGGAACTGTCAGAAACCATTAAAAATCAAGAAAAATATGCATATTTTTAATTGATGTATATAAGCTGTTTGTGTGGCGTTCCCCTTTGAGTAAAGTGTCAGTGTTTCCACTATGTGATATGTAATGTTCAGAAACATGAGAAATGAAACTATGCTTTGACTGATTTTATCTTTGGATCTTTGCTGGTGTGGCCGAACATGTGCTGGCCCAAAACGGGGCATACACAGAGAGATGATTTATGCACGCTGATTCTAAAAGTATTCAAGGAACGCTTTTTTGGAAATGTTACACATTCCCTGGGCTGACAATTGGATTGCCAAAGAAATCTATGCGTTCCCTTTTGGAGATGACTGCAATGGGTCAATCAAGCAGTCCCCATCCATCAGGACTTCTTCCTGATCCCCTACTAAGCCAGCTAATTGTGTCCTCCATATGTGGTCCAATAGGTTGCCAACTCAGCCTGGAGTAGAAGCTAATGTGGTCCAGTTATGGTCATCTTTAGCTAAACTACCTCAGGAATCCATCCTACCACAATAATGTACATTAGTGTTTCTGAACTAGTAAGGTCAGCCTGGTTCATGTTTCCTTTTGTTTCTAATATAAATGGCAGGAGCTCTTGATACTTTGAGATTTTTTATTTTTCTGATTTTTTTCTGTTCTGAGTTTTAAAGGGGAAAACATTTCTTGGATGAAAAAAAAACTCTGATTCTGCTAAAAGTCAGAATAAAGAAATACTCCAACTCAAACCTGCCCAAGTCATGTAGAAGTCAATGGCAAATTTCTCGTTTACAGTTGGAAGATATCATGATCTGCACTGGGTTTCGTACAAGAATCCAATAATAAAATCTGGTAAATAAATTCTTTTGGTTGTCAAATCTAAAGAAAATGGTATTTGGAGTTTTAAAAGATTGACATTTTGTCAATTTCCCAGCTACCCCTAGTCATGTGACTTGTGCCAGCACTTTAGGAGCGAACTGCTTTCTGGCAGGCTGTTGTTTTTCCTTCTCAATGTAACATGTGGCACATGGGTTTTTACTATTGAGCGTTGTTCTTAGATCTACCAGTCAGCTGTTATCTTGTGTTAGGGAGCCGTTATCTGGTTACCTTCCCTTTGTTATGTTGTTAGGCTGCAGGGGGGGAGGGAGGGGGTGATATCACTCTCTCCAACTTGCAGTACAGCTGTAGAGAGTGACTGAAGTTTATCAGAGCACAAGTCACATGACTTGGGGCAGCTGGGAAACTGACAATATGTCTAGCCCCATGTCAGATTTCAAAATTGAATATAAAAAAAATCTATTTGCTCTTTTTAGAAATGGATTTCAGTGCAGAATTCTGCTGGAGCAGCACTATTAAAGGAACAGTAACATAAAAAAATGAAAGTATTTTAAAGTAAAGAAAATATCATATAGTGTTGCCCTGCACTGTTAAAACTGATCTGTTTGCCTCAGAAACACTACTATAGTTCATATAAACAAGCTGCTAAGTAGCAATGGCGGAAATTGAAAAACAGCTATATGGCACAGGATAAGTAATGGATAACAGATAACATTATGTTCTACAGAGCTTATCTGCTATCTGCTGTGCAACTTGAGCCTTTTCTCCTTTGAATGGCTTCCCCCATAGCTACACAACAGGCAGCTCATTTATATAAACAAAAGTAGTGCTTCTGAAGCAAACACTGCAGTTTTACCAGGGCATACTGCATTATATTTTTATTACTTTAAATCAATTTCATTTTTTGATATTACTGGTCCTTTAACTGATGCATTTTGAAAAAAAAAAACATTTTCCCCAGGACAGTATCCCTTTAAATGACAGTACTACAATTAACAGCATTCAGATGTTGGAGTGATGCTAGAATTGTAGCTCAACAACTTCTGGAGGGATTCATGTAAGATATCCCTGTTGTAGAGTTATTCCACGGCCAGATATCCACTGTACCATGTGTAGGTGGACACATTATAACAAAATGATAATGTGATACAAATAAGTCATCTAAGGCCATAAAAGTACATAAAGATTCAATGGAATAATCAAAATAAAAAGGACTAACATCTATAGGATGTGTGCCAGATGCTAATGTAAGTAAATGGCAGGAACAATCAGTTTACTTGTCACATACTGCAAAGAGTACACACGATTTCCTCAGGCTGTTGATATATCTGTTATGTTATTAATAGTTGAATCAAAACAGAAATTGTATTATAGAATTCTGCTATTTATATAGTACAAATTTATGCAGCACTATACAAAAGAATATATGTCAGTTCCTATCCCAGTGGAACAGTCCAAAGAGCCCATCACTTTCACACACAGTAGGGCCAATGTTACAAGGAACCAGTTAAAGGGATTAGTCACCTTCAAACACTTTGCACTCTTTCTGGTCTCTTTGCTTACACAATGCCTGTGGGAGCATGCACAGTTAAAATACATTTCTGACTAGGCCCTACAGCACATGCTCCCCTAGGCTCAGGGTAAGGGTACATGGCCAGATTCGGGGAGATAAGTCGCCTCTGCGGCAAATCTCCTCTTCGGGGGAAGAACATCCCTGAACTGCCTCACAAGGGAACTTCAGGCAACTTCAGAAAACTAAGCAACTCGTGTGCAATCCAGCTGGCAATTTTTCATCGCAGCCTGTGAGAAGGCAGTTTGGGGAGATTGTTGCCCTGAAGAAGAGACTTATTCGCCAGGTGACTAATTCTCCCCAAATCTGCCCGTGTGCCCTTACCAATTTATCAATATATCTTCACAAAAACTTCTTGTGCAGGAAAAGACTTTGAAAAACCATAAAAAAAATCAGAATTGTACGTATTTTTTTGGACATGTTGTCCAAAACTATTGACTTTTTCAGATTTTATTGTCTGAACCCTCCAACTTTTCAGATGTGATCCCAGAAACTTCAAAATCTTCGAATTATTGAACAAAACTCAGCACAGATCTGGATATCTTCAAAATGTCAGTGAGACATCTGCCATTGACTTCTACAAGAACTCAGCAGGTCTTAGTTGGAGTACTTTTTTATTCAGACTTTTAACATTGAAAAATTCAAGGTCTATTTTTTTTAAAAATTGTATTTTTTTCCATTTAAAAGTCCGACCAGAAAAAATGGACTTTAATAAATAAGCCCCTAACTGTCACATGGCATGGGGAACTCTGCAGACGTGATCTGCATTTTAGGCTGGGGTTCTCAAATAGGGGCACCTTTCTGTCTGATACACAGTCTGGGGAGGGATAGGTGAGGGGGGCGATGGAAGGGAGTTAAGGGGGCTGTTGTTACTAGTGGGGTTTATGTCTTCTTTCCAAGGCATTTAGATTGACTGCCCTTATTATTAATTTATTCATGTCTTTAGTTCTCTTCTATTTAGATTGTAAGCTGCTTGGTGAAAGGGATCTCCTTTATAACCATTCCATGATGAGAATGTTTTTTTCGCTACAGAAGATCTCTGCCAGTAGAAAGCACAGATATTACCCAAGGACCAGAGACAGTGCAAATCTGCAAAACAATGGTACAGATATGGGATCCCTTATCTGGAAACCTGTTATCCAGAAAACTCCAAATTACAGATTGGCTGTCTCCCATAAACTCCATTATAATGAAATAATCTAAATTTTTTTACAACAATTTCCTTTTCCTCTGTAATAATAAAAACAGTAGCTTGTACTTGATCCAAACTAAGATATAATTAATCCTTATTGAAGGCAAAACCAGCCTGTTGGGGTTATTTAATGTTTACATGATTTTCTAGTAGACTTAAGGTATGAAGATCCAAATTACACAAAGATCCACTATCCGGCATTAAAAAATATTTTTGGGGACACAATTTTTTTAACTTGTAAGGGGGGCCTTGGCTCCAATGTTTTTATTTTAAACTTATAAGGGGGCCCTGACCATCAATATGTGTGTGGGGAGTTATTTTTTTTTAGCGCTGATGTGTGTGGTCTTTTAACTGTGATGTTGAGTGGGCAGGATCAGGGGTGGAGTTTGGGTGCCAGGTTGGAGTTTGGGTGCCAGGGTGGAGTTTGGGTGCCAGTGTGGGTGGGCCCAGTTGACCCCAAAAATTTAGTTGTTCCAAAGCTTTCCAAATAGTCCCATCATTTTCATGCCTCAATCCCTTACTGCACTTCTTTTTGACCACCCTTGTAGAAAACATTCTTGAGGTTGTTGATGAGTAATAGGAATGAGTGGGGTGGCCAAGGTCCAGTGAATTTGTAGGAGGCCCATCTGTCATTGTCTTTAAACCATACATTAAATGAGTGGCCAAACATTTCCTTGTGGTTTTAATTTAAAATGTCATAAGATTTTATAACCAGTTTAAGAAAACTGAAAACAATAGTAGGAAAAATCGCAGTACACCACATTTAAAATTGGACAAGAGAAACCCTTATAATGAAGTTCATATTTTTTCTCTCTCTGTGTTTTTCTGTGTTTGCTTTATTCTTTCATCTAGTATGTCATAAATCTTGCCTGTTTTATTAGATGGAATTACTGTATTCATTTAGGTTTCTCGTAAAATGCAAACTGCTATTTAAATTCTATAGTTACTTCTTGCCATCAGAATAAGGGAATCAAGCAATGTAGGATGTCTGAGGGCCCCCATTGGGGAGAGTGGGAAAATACATAAATATATAGATCTATATATAGCTATATCCCCAACCATGGTGCAGCATCCAGCACAGCCTTAACTATCAGTCAGATGTGGGAGTTTCAAAAAGGAGAACAGCTAGTTGGCTGCAGCTTGGATATGCGTAAAGGCCCCATACACGGGCCGATAAAAGCTGCCGACAGACCGCGTTGGCAGCTTATTGGTCCGTGTGTGGGCCCATCCAACGGGCTTCCCCAATCGATATCTGGCCGGAAGTCAGCCAGATCTCGATCGGGCAGGTTAAAAAACCTAGTCGGATCGCGGGCGCATCTCTGCATGTATGTGGTCCCGCAATCCAACCTCACCTCCATGCTGATCCGATCGTTGGACCCTAGTGCCCACGATTGGAACAGCACGATATCGGCCACTTCAATGTGGGCATATCGGGGAGAGATCCGCTTGCTTGGCAATATCAGCAAACAAGCTGATCTCCCTGTCTATGGCCACCTTTACACAGTTATAGGACCTGTTATCCAAAATTATCTGGACCAGATCTTTGTGTAATTTGGATCTTCATACCCCATAAATCCAATAGACCAGTTTCTCCTACAATAAGGATCAATTATATCAAGTAAAAGGTACTATTTTCTTATTGCAGAGTAAAAGGATTTTTTTTTTTTAGATTTTGGATTATTTGGATAAAATAACGTCTATGGCAGATTGCATTCCATAATTCGGAGCTCTGTGGATAACAGGTTTTCTGTATAACGGATCCCATACCTATATAGAGTGGAATTATCTCTCAACTGCTACAGAGAACAATAAATAATTTCTAATTTCACTTACTCCCCCTTGCCCTTTATTAAATGCCCTTTCTGGCTTCCTGTAACCCTAATCCTACTTACAATGCACAGTCCAATTGTCTACATGTAGATCCCCCCCTCACTCTGAAGGCAGCTCACATTTAGGGTTGCCACCTTTTTCGGAAAAAATACCAGTCTTCCTATATATTTATCATTTTTTCCTATTAATATTATTGGGATTAAACATCAAAAATACCGTCCAGGCCGGGAAAATACCAGCCCGGTGGCAACCCTACTCACGTTGTGGATGGCTGTGCATTTTGTACATCTATTTATTTTAATAGGTTTCAAGCTCCATAAGTTTGCTGAGTTTTCTAGTTATTGCAGATAATATTTTTTTTTTACATTAATGTTTTTATTGAGTAATGATGATTTGGTCTCTTAGATTTGCTTGGAAACAATTCCATAGGAAATACAGCAATTAGTAATGGGCGAATTCACAGCAAATTCCTGTGATTTGTTAACGCCAGTAAAATTTCGCCTTGCGAAAATTAGCCAGGGTCCCGTTTTGGATGCGGGTGTCCATTTTTGGATGTCGGCGTCCAGTTTTTTTTACACTGGCAATGTGCACCGGAATCCAAAAGTGGCCGCCCGCATCCAAAAATGGACACACACGTCCAAAACAAGATGTGGTTGTATTTCACAAATTTTTCGCAAATTTCTCTAGAAATCTGCGAAAAATTAGGCGAAGCAAAACGCCCCAAATTTGCCCATCACTAACAGCAATTCTTTCACGTGTATTATCTTTTTATAAACATTAAAAGGATATTGCATATAACAACTCATATGTAAAACTCTGCTTCATGTAAATAAACCATTTTCATAATAATACACTTTTTTAGTAGCATGTGCCATTGGGTAATCATAAATAGAAAATTGCCATTTTAAAAAATAAGGACAGCCTCCTGGGATCGTATGATTCAACGGTGCACACAAACATACCAAACAAACTATAAAGTTAGGTCACATGAGCTAATTAACAGACAGAGTTGTGTCTTTTGCTTCCACATTTCTTCCTGTTACAGTTAGAGTTGAAATATTTCTGGTCAGGTGATCTCTGAGGCAGCACACAGACCATCATGAAATGATGGTTCAAGGCAAGAGATATGTAAAAGAGCAATATTTACTTCAATATATATTCCAGTTTGATAAGATGCTTTAATATGTCACTTGATTTGATATTAACTGTTGCTCAAAAGTTCATTTTCGGGGTATAGTAAGTTGAACAACCCCATTAAGGAGGGCCCTCAAAGGAGAGCTTTGACTGAAAAAAAAAATCTTCATTCTAAAGGTTTTTGGAATAGCATACTGAGGAGGTCACTGCCATGTATCCCTGGCCCCATAATTCACATCTTATATAATCCTGCCACATGAACATCTCCCAGCCTTTCAATGTGATGTGAATTAACTTTCAATAATAACAGGGTTTGTGAAATTGTAAAGAAAGTATGCATTAATAACTATGTGCCGTTTAAGCAGATTTTAATACTACTTGTCATCAAATCTATAATTATTTGAATGCTGTTAAAACTGGAAACTGTGTGTGCCAATAAAGATTACACATAGATATTTGCTTTAGAACTGTGACAGCATGTAATTAGTTTTATACTCTGGCTTTATTTACTGTTATTATGTGTCTTTTATGTTCATCATATTGACCTATACTTAATACCTTGCTCTTAGAACAACTGATATCATCAGTCAAAATAGTGGTAGGGGACCTGTTATCCAGAATGCTTGGGACCTGGGGCTTTCTGGAGAACTGATCTTTCTGTAATTTGGATCTTCAAAGTCCACTAGAAAATCATGTAAACATTAAATAAACCCAATAGGCTGGTTTTGCTACCAATAAGGATTAATTATATCTTAGTTGGGATCAATTACAATATATATATATATATATATATATATATATATATATATATATATATATATATATATATATATATATATATATACAACCCATAGTCCAATCGCACTCCTTGTAAGTAGTTAATGTGTCTTCACCTGGGTGCTACCAAATGCAGCTGCTTCATCCATCAATCAAGAAATTCAGGTGCACACCAGGATTTGGAAAAATAAAAAGTTTTTAAATTTATTAGTTACATTAAAAATTGATCAACGTTTCGGTCTGTTTCTAAGACCTTTATCAAGACCATGATGATCATGGTCTTGATAAAGGTCTTAGAAACAGACCGAAACGTTGATCAATTTTTAATGTAACTAATAAATTAAAAAACTTTTTATTTTTCCCAAAATCCTGGTGTGCACCTGAATTTCTTGATTGATATATATATATATATATATGTGTGTGTGCGTGTGTGTAGTTCAGCATCAGGGAGTGACATTCCAGATGGATTCCTGAATGTTAGAATCAACCTTTATTATTTTTTTGCATCAATAACTTTGTCCTTTTGATCATTCCTCGAAGTGCTGACACTCTGGCTGAACTACTTGTATTCCTTCTGGACTGGCACACAGAGTAAGCACAGAATCACAGTCTGACCACCTTTTACAGCTTAAATGCAGCTTGGCTGGCTTTTGTTAGGAACAAAATCCACTTCTTTACAGTCCCAGTTTAAAGGGCAAGGAAAGTGTAAAATAGAATAAGGGTAGAAATGCTGTATTTTGTATACTAAACATAAACATGAACTTACTGAACCACAAGCCTAATCAAACAAATGATTTATGCTTTCAAAGTTGGCCACAGGGGGCTGTCATCTTGTAACTTTGTTATACATCTTTACAAGACTAGACTACATACACATGCTCAGTGTGGTCTGGGCTTCTTAGGGATCGTCATAAATGATAAAAAAAACAAAGCTGCTTGAGTTCTGCATGGCTGGTAAGTAAGGCAGGGGCTCCCCCTACTGTTCATAAGTATGAATGTTTCCCTACCAGAAGTTAGGGACCGACTGACAATTCCTATCCACAGCACTAAATGAAGGGAGAATTTCACTGCCTACAGTCATGTTTCTTATAAAAATGGTACACATTTTTGAATTAAATTAAAATTATATTGGACATACACCTCTATTAAGTTTGTGCCGTATGCAAATTAGGCATCGCTAGTGTAAATGCACTTTGCCTGGCGAAGTAACGGTAGCGCAATTTCGTTACTGTTGGCTGCCCTGAGCACAACTTCGCATTTTAGTGAATTTGCGTTTGCTGCCGAAAATTCGCCTGGCGAAGTGCGGCGAACGCTGGCAAAACTGTTGCTAGCGAATTTTTGCGCTTTAGTGAATTTGCCCCAGTGTGTCTGGGTCCGTACCAGCTACAAGCCCACACCGCTTTCCTGCACATAGAGGTTTCCACAGGCCACTCACCCTCCTCCAGCTCAAGAAGGTCACCAGGGAGAAGCACTGAGTTGTACCCCTACACCTCTTTTTATCTGCAGATCACCAGCAGTCTAATTACTTAACTACCTCTAACTGGGCAGCTGAAAACCCTTACTGGAGCAAGGAATGGAAGGCCCACCCTGCTCTCCTTCATTTACTCCAGGGACCCATTATCCAGCTTTTCCTAGGTCGGTACAAAAATACAGCCGCAGGATTAATTAATTTTGCTTCACCTGCAAATAGGCAGCAGAATTTTGGGACCCTCAGTGTTGTAAGCATTTACTTTATTCAGACATTATCTTCTTGTTTCAATTTAATGTGAAAGGTTATGGCTTGTTCCATATTCAGTCCTGCTCTACTACTGAATAAGAACTTTCCTGAATCCAATTCCCTTGCTTATCAATAAATCTCTTGAAATAATGCTCATGAATGCAGAATTTTGCATAATTGACTTTATTTTCTTTAAACGGCAACTTTGTAAACTCAGTCACCTTGTAGGCAGCTTGTGACATTCCATATATTTAGAGTTTAGTTGGCTATGGAAGCAGCAAGGCCAGAATTATTTCTCCCAATAGCAGCATTTAATTGCTTCTCTTAGGCTGCATAAACTTTGATTGCCCATGCTTCTCTGTTTCACAGTTGACTTTAACTTATACTCCATTAGGGTAAGGCGACATAAACCTTCTAATAAAAACTTGGAAAGGCTGATTTTTAGTAATTTAAAGACAATTAGACCTACAAGCTCCACAGAGCATCCCATACTCATTTATTTTATAGTAAGCTCCAGGTATCAGTACCTTCTGCTTTTTGGCATTAATATTTTTGCATTTTTACTTACTTGGCTGCAAGTCTGGATATGTCCCATTCCCATTTACAGCAGCAGGGAATCATGTCATTAAAACAATAACACTATTATCCTCAAATGTTGCCCAAGAACATAGTGCGAGGCAATCAAAAAGGAATAATATGGTCACTTTGTCCCCTTAGCTTACTTCTGCTATAAATGAATACATTCTTTGATGGAAAATGTCAAATCCAAGCAAAAGTTCAGCAGGGTTGATACAGTATATGGATGATACCAGTATGTTTGCGTGTAAGTGCAAACACTTGTTTTTAACCACAAGAATCTCAAATATTTGGATCCTGTCATTTGCTTTGAATTAACAATTTCTCTGGTTTATTAATCCTTAACAGACAATAAACTCCCAGTTGAAGGGGAAAGAAACAATTGTAGCATTGGATGTTATTGTGGTTTGTGAATATGCCAGATAAAGCCAGAGACAGCTGGGAACTAGAAACATATTGGAAAGATTTACCTCTTTGTAATTGAATTTAACAGGGACTAGTACATGAATATTACTACAGTATGGTTCCCATATTTTCTCACCATAGCCTCACAGACTTATCACAGTCAGTTCCAATTGCAGTTAGTCTTTCTCTAATTCCAGTAGGGCCGGGCCAAGGTAGTTTGGCACCCTCGGCAAAGGTTCCAATCAGGGCCCCCCCCCCCGCTGTCCAGGCCCAGCCATATCCACCATTATTACTGCAGGCCTCAAGCCCACGTCCCCACCTGTACCTGTGCTGAGCCCAACACAAGCCCCCATGATCTGTACCTGTGCCACTGCCAGACCAGCAGACAACAATGGGCCCAGGTGCATGCCATTTGCATTAATACTGCAGTCTGCAGCTGCAGGCACCAAGTCCACGCCCCCACCATACCTGTGACCAACCCAAGCCCCCATGATCTGTACCTGTGCCACTGCCAGACCAGCAGCCAACAATGGGTCCAGGTGCATGCCATATGCATTAATACTGCAGTCTGCAGCTGCAGGCCCCAAGTCCACGCCCCCACCATACCTGTGACCAACCCGAGCCCCCATGATCTGTACCTGTGCCACTGCCAGGCCAGCAGCCAACAATGGGCCCAGGTGCATGCCATATGCATTAATACTGCAGTCTGCAGCTGCAGGCCCCAAGTCAACGCCCCCACCATACCTGTGAACAACCCAAGCCCCCATGATCTGTACCTGTGCCAGCAAGAAGTAAAAGGCAGGTATCAGCTGCCAAAAACCCAGCAGGAAAAAGCAGACAGGTCTCTTCAGCGAGATGCATTACTGTGCACAGCAGGTCTTCTCTGCCCATTCGAATGATCCTGCTTTTCTAATGAGTATGCGCAAGTATGGAACTGGAAGGAGCAGAGTCATGCTCCAGGTAGGGGGAGCCCGTACAGATACACCAGGCTAAAACAACAACCCTCGGAGGGGGTTTGGGCATGCAAATTCTATAAATTGTAATGCTTTTAATAAAGGCCAACAAGCCAAGTGAACTGAAAAGTAAAAAAAAAAAAAAAAAATTCCCCTGAGAAGTACGCCCCTCCCAGTGATTGCGCCCTAGGCGGTTGCCTACCCTGCCTACCCCTTGGCTGAGCCCTGAATTCCAGTGTGGAACTCAGAAGGTATTTTAGAGCAGAAAAGATCAGTACTATTATTGGGTTCTTTGAAGAAGTGAAAACATATACCAGTACTTACAGAGAGCAAAGGTACCTCTCCAGGTTTGCAGGCAGTCCTTATAGTTGGAGAATGCCTTAGTTTTCTATTAGGGATGCACCAAGTCCACTATTTTGGATTCGGTCGAATCCCTGAATTCTTCATGAAAGATTTGGCCGAACGGAATGCTAATTTGCATATGCAAATTAGCAGGTAGGAGAAGGTAGGAGAAAAAGTGGGAAATTTTTTTTACTTCCTTATTGTGTGACGAAAAGTTGTGATTTTCCTTCCTGTGCTTTGTTTTAGAGAAAACCTCACAGCAGCCACGCTCTGAAAAAAGTCTTCTGAATGGAGTTCTCAGTACAGCTATGAGATCCGTTATCCAGAAAACCTGTAATCCAGCAAGTTCCTAATTACAGAAAGGATGTCTCCCATAGACTGTCCCATAGACATTATAATCAAATTTCCTTTTTCTATGTAATAATAAAAACAGTCTATTGTACTTGGTCCCAACTAATATATAATTAATCATTATTGGAAGCAGAACCAGCCTATTGGGTTTATTTAGTGTTTACATGATTTTCTAGTCAATTTAAGGCATGAACATCCAAATTATGGAAAGATCTGTTATCTGGAAAACCCCTGGTCCCGAGCATTCTGGATAACAGGACTCATGCCTGTATCTTAAAATTAGATTATCTGTGGAACTCATAAACATAATAATTGATAAGAAAGAGATCCATTCACTCTGCTTACATCAATTTCTTAGGCATATAGCAAATGGAGCAGATGTGGGGTATTTTTCCCTCTTCATTTTTTTTCGTATCAGGAAGGACACCCCAAATGACTCCATGACCAAGGTTTGGATGCCACCCCTTAACTCAGCAAAGACTATAATTGATTGATGTAGGTGGCAAGTTTGTGAAAGGCTCATCCTGGCTAAATATCTAGGGTTCCATTTATATGGTATGCATGTCTGTGTGCATATGTGTTTGTATATATATTTATAAATAAGTTTGGTGCACTACAGAAGACAAAATGGTTTTGCCTGGATGCCCTTTACAAGATACATCATATTGGAACTCGAAAAAGAAAGAGAGTTCTTGTGTTTTTATTGGCAAATGTGGGTGGGTAGCGCTAGAAGATACATGGATTGAACTCAAGGAATAATTGTCTTTTTTCAACCCAAATTAACAATTTCACTGCTATGTAGTTATACTCTACAAGGAAATTGGCACACATAGCCTTTTGGTCACCACAGTCTTATCGGAAAAAGTTGTGGTATTAAGCACCCCTTAAACTGATTTCATCCAAAGTTTTTTTCAGATGAAATTACAGAAATCATAAACTAGTGTCAGTACTTTAATTTCTTCTCCATTATCTCTGGTATAACCATACAAATGCCTTGATGTAATTCTTATGCAAGAAACTGGAACAGGAGATTTAATCAGGCATCTACTTGACCTCGTGAACATTGTTTGTGGTGGTCTCAGCAAACACAAAACATAAACTGAGCCAAAACCTGTACAATAGAATACCCTAAGGCTGGGGACAGACAGGGAGATTCGGGGAGATTCTGTCGCCTGGCGTTTTTTAGCAGGCGACAATCTCCCCGAATTACCTTCTCCCTGTCTGCCGCTAGTATACTGACAAAGCGCCAGCGCCTGTGCAGACGCGACGCGGCGATTTCCCGGAATCGCCAGAAGTTTCCTCACAAAGTATCTTCGGGCGATTCCGGAAATCGCCGCGCCGCGTCTGCACAGGCGCTGGCGCTTTGTCAGTATACTAGTGGCAGACAGGGAGAAGTAAATACGGGGAGATTGTCGCCTGCTAAAAACGCCAGGCAACAAAATCTCCCCGAATCTCCCTGTCTGTCCCTACCCTAAAACTGTGAGTAAGATGGATATCCCCTGTAAGAGTATGTCAGGGCTTTAAGCCATCTGAAATAACAATTAATTTAATGGTTTGATGTTTTCACATTAATGTATTTGGATTATATCCTAAGTGCATTTTTCTGCAAATTGTTTGGCATTGAAGATTAGCTTTCAGGTTTTTGTCAGTCCCTCTAATTTAGCCAAGTACTTAACCACTTTATTTATCTTACTGTACCTGGGATATCCGTTCTGTTTTAATAATTTGTTTCATTAGTAAAAAAGAAAAGTTTCCCTGCAGGCCATCTGTCATATTAATATTAATAATAATAATAATAATAATAACAACAACAACAACAATAAAATAATTATTAATATTAATAAGCATTTATTATTTATAATTATAAGTATTCAAATTAATACTAATTAATATTATTATTATTAATAATAATAATTTCTTTGGGACTTATTTATTAAGGAAGGTGTAGCAGATAGAAGCAGCTGACAGCTGATTTGCAGGCAAGTTAATAAAAGGTGCTTGTTAGGTAGTGTAACTTCAGAGGTGAAAGGTCAGAGAGACAGGCTCCATACCCTTTATATATCCATGACACTGTCTGCCAGTCCATGAAGGGCTAGATTCTTAAATGTACATTAGTTATTCTAATGTAGTAATTCTATTTGCAAGAGCTGCACCCCTCCTCTGGAATTCTTTCCCACGGTCTGTCCGACTTTCTCCCAATCTTTCAGCTGTCAAGAAATCTCTTAAAAACCCACTTTTTTAGAGAAGCCTACCCTCACTGTTAACTACCCAATGCAATACCGCTTACAGTACTACATCTCTCACTCACTTTACTCTGATCTTGCCCACTCCCACACCCTGTGTATCATTCCCTTCCCTTTAGCTTTTTCTGTACAGAGCCTCCCTCACCTTCTGTACCAGTATTTATTGTGATGTATGTAACTCCATATTTATTGTCATGTATGTAACTCCTTATGTTCTATGTATGTAATTTATGTGATTTAGTTGTATAATCACAATCACTTTACAGCTCTACGAAACAAGTTGGCGCTATAGAAATACATGTTAATAATAAAATAATAATAATATTCTAAATTATTACCATGTATAGGATCCGTTATCCAGAAACCCATTATCCAGAAAGCTCCAAATTACAGGAGAACATTTACATGAATGAATAACAAGTGGGAGAATGTACTTTAAAGTGTTATGGTTGAGCCGCATGGACGTGAATGTTATGCTCCTGCAAACCTTTACACTAATATATGTATGATATTTTAGTTAACATTTTCCCATTATTACAGGCAGCCCTGGTACAAGAGGTGAATAATAAAGAGTGTGTATGATTTGCACTGAGCAATTTAGAACAAGCAAGTGGAGCTTTCCAGTCTAGCTCAGTTCGGCACCTGCTTCCCTTGGCCTTTCTCTCTATCCCCCCGGGACAAGGACTGCCAAAGACTTGTAGAAAATCTATTAAGGGATCTTGGCAGCAGAATTAGTCAGGATCTGAGGCTGTCATCTCCCAGAAGCAGTAATTATGATAAAACAATAAACCATTGCACAGCATCAACCCAAAATAACACTATGCCTTTGCTTGTATATTTACACACCAATTAAGTATTGCTATTAACTGGAACACAAGAGATTGATATGTCGAGTCTAATATGGATAGAAAAATAACAAATTTAATTCATTGTATATATATGTCACATCATAAGTACAACTGATTTGTGTATTTTTATTAAAAATAAACATCTTTATTATTATTTTTATTTTAAGTTTTACTAGATATAGAGCTGGGTTTAAGGCTGAGCAGAGCAATACCCAAGCCCCCTGCTCACAATGCCCTTGGTGTTAAAACAAAATTATAATAAGAAAGAACAGCCTCTTGTTCACTTCTTATATAAATAACTGTTTTATTCAAGTACATATACATTGTATTTGAACACCATCTCAAATTCTATAACATGAACATCATCATTTACGACCATCAACCTAAAAATATGATAAATGCAGTGCTGCATATACTGATGAAATGTTAGAAGCCTGTTATAGTTGTATATATTTCATTTATAGTGAATATGCAGCTATTCCAGATTTGATAACACCTGGAAGCAGATCAGATGACTAACATAATTCATAACAAAGCGTAAATAGAAGATGAATTAGAACTCACTGAAATAACCGATTCCAGTACAAACAAAATCTAACAACTGCCTTTTGCACAAATTCTGCATGTAGAGAGACATGATGTCTGGTGATTTTAGCAGAGTGAGCTTTAATACATCTTCTATAAGATATATTGGATCTAACTGTCAATGACTATCTGACACCCAAGTCCTGCCTGAAGACAGAATAAAGAGAAACAGAAGCTGAGAGAGGAATAGTGAAGATAAACTTGATTATTTCAGAAACGCTACAGAACATTTAATTGATTGTATTTAGAACGTTTCGTATTTCAGTATGCTGAAGCTTATATATAACATTTTCATTTTTGCAATAGTTCCCCTCTAATAAAATCACATTAAAAGTGGTTGCATGAGTGTATATTTTCTCAGAGACAGTATGCACTTCTTTTATTTTCTTTTTTAATTGGGGAACATAAAATGTAGAAAACACATCCTTTTTTACTCAAACGATTTATCAGTCAAATCACAGCAAACGGGAGTCATTTTCTTACATTGTGTACAACCCACACCTTTACCAAGAAACATCTTTAGTCATCCACTCTGCTTTATTTCCCCCAAGCCTCAACTTAAGCAACATTCCACTTGCTTTCAATACATTGTATATACATCATTCAATACAACACACTTTGTTGCCAAGGAAACTGACAGATCTTTTTTCTTTGCATCATTAACATCACTGGAAAATGTTCTGGCTGGTATACAAGCTCAACAAGCCAAATACATCAAATTGTATTATGGATTCCATCAACACTTTATTTGAATTTGTATCTACTTTTTTTGGGGGAGTAAAAGAGAATCATTTTTACAAAAGGCAATATATTTTTTAACTTCACTTTTGTGGAAGGCATGTTTCTGTACGTAGCTCGAACATCCATCTTATTCCAGTCCCATTGGCAATAAATTATTGTGAGTATCATGCAAACAACAGTGCTACATGGAAACTGACTTTCAACGGCCAACCTGAATTTATTACCTTGTTCTAAATTTTAGTCCTCACAGTAACATCTGTAATAAAAATAGAGCATTTCTACTGCCTTCGTGATCTATATTTCCCTCAAATATTTTGATTTAAAAACTGAACTATTGATAAAAATAGAAAGAACTTCCATGCCAAATGAGCAGGGGGAAAGGTCAAATTCCAAAAAGCATAAATTTATTAAACCCTAGTCCTCAAAGAATAAAGGTGTCTACATGACAACTTGGGAGAATATGTGTTTTGTGGCCTACAAAATCTTTTTTAATAAGAACTTGTTGCATTACCTATACAGCCACTTCATCTTGTGTTTTTTTTTTATCAAGTCATTTCCAAAGGTGGGACAGATCAACTCTAGAGAGACTTGTCTTGCTACCTACCTATAAGCTAAGGGCTGAATAAATAAATTGTAGATAATTTTACAATCAAGGAAACACTAACAAATCTGTCTTTAGGTGGTACAAGTAGTGCATGGGCTCTATAGTAGTAGTACCTGCAGGGGGAGCAATTATAGGTTGAACTACAGGTATAGTACGTTAAGATACCAACAAGATCTGGACTGGGAGTCAAAATAGGCCCTGGCCCAAACAGCCTCCAGCAGCCTAATAAATAGTCACTGTCTATGGCAGTGATCCCCAACCAGTAGCTCGCGAGCAACATGTTGCTCTCCAACCCCTTGGATGTTGGACCCAGTGGCCTCAAAGCAGGTGCTTATTTTTGAATTACTGGCTTGGAGGCAAGTTTTGGTTGCATAAAAAACAGATGTCCTGCCAAACATTCTCTCCTATAGGCTGCCAGTCCATATAGGGGTTACCAAAAAGCCAATCAGAGCTCTTATTTGACATCCACATGGACTTTTTCATGCTTGTGTTGCTCTACAACTCTTTTTTAAATTTAAATGTGGCTCACAAGCAAAAAAGGTTTGGGACCCCGGGTCTATGACATCTTACAGCAGCTCCTCTGGCTTTTGCCAGAACCCACAGATTGCTAGTCTTGGCTTGATGCTAACAACAGAGCAATACGGTGCCAGTTATGTTCTGTCCTCTCATTGCTGCTACTGTGGGACTATCCAGTGTATTTATTTTGAGAAGCATGGGGATACAAATACACCAGAGGTAGACACAGACAAAGATTTACTGTGAACCTATCCCATTCCAAATTCCAACTCCAATCCCATGTAGGAAAGCCATATAATTTTAAATTTACAAAGCCCATAGTGATTTTATGTATTCCTCAGTGCGATATCCCCATACCATATGGGAAAACAGAATTAATTAAAAATAACATTGTGTACGCAAAAATTTTTAAAATCTCATTATTCAAAGGGACAATGCCATACTGAGATATAAATGACTCTTCATGTGCTTCAAACCTTAATTTAATGCCTACTCCTATCTAATAAGCCAGCCTCTAAATGAATGCATTTATAATTTATTTCAACATCCATACAATAATTATTTCTAACTTTAATATTATACTGTAATCATTATCTATCTCTACATTTTTCTTTCAGTAGCAATATAGTAGCAACCGTTATACACTCTTTACATTCTGTAAAAATTATTCCTTCATGAAATTCAATTTAACCTTTTTTTTTTTTTTTTTTTTTAAATAAGCAAACCCAGTATAATTTTCCCTCTTCCATTCCTTTTTTCCTGCAGCAACTTTTTTTGCATACTACATTGGAGTCTACAGGCTCTTTTTTCCCCCTGCAAAACCTGGAAAAAGATTTCACTCTAACAAACAAGGGGAAGTTGTACTTTAATTTTTAAACCACTAAGCATGGCTGCAGTAAGACTATGACCACAAATTCATACAGACAAATATAAGCGGTCCTCTGCACTCAACCCGTTGTAAATATGTTTAAGACATGGAGATATTTTGTGCCTTAAGCTACTAAAAATGCCTTACCCTTTAAACAAAACAGGGATTGTTTGTCCATATATTGCAATATATTTAAGCTGGTAAACTACGTCAAAGTCATCCCTGGTCTGGCTAATGCTACACTTACTTTTATCTGATTCATCAAGAATTTTATCACTTCGTTATATGTATGTAACACAGGGACAAAGTTTTACCTGCAACTTTATTTCAAGGTTAAGGGCTGAACTACATGATCCAATTAGGTGCGCTGGGTCTCACTTCGAGGAAAGGCAGGCGACCAGTCTGGGGGGTCAAAATATAATGTAAGTTAATTGAAGCATCGCAGCTACAAACAACATGCATCCAATGCTGCACGTTGCATCTTCATCATCTAGTTTGTAGCTGCAATGCTTCATTAACTTACATTATAGTCTACCCAAACATGGTAGCTCTTTTAATGGCCACCACTGGGATCAGTTTAGCTGAAAGGGTGGGAGATACAACATGGAAATAGCCACTTCTCCTGTATATACTATATATAATGTTTAAACCAAGCATAGGTGCACTGTATCTCCAAAACATTTATGAAACGGCAAAATAAACCTTGGAAAATGGCGACATAGAGCCAAATGCATTTGAGTAAATGGCAGTTTTTTCTCTCACCAAATGTGCATCTTGGTGTCATTGCATTTGGCAAAGGCTGAACCTCAAAGGAAGTCTTGAATTAAATGTCTCAAAACCACAGATTTAGAAGGATTAGTCTACAGGGACCAATGCATTATAACAGAGCAGGGCCACACTGGCCAGACGCCCTAGGCAACCTGGCCGGCCACGGCGCCGGCTGAGCATGTGAATCCGCAAAGTGATGCCAGTGTCACCTTGGGCATGCTCGCCATTGTCATGTCACGTGAAGCTGGCGCGCATGCTCAGAAGCACCAATTGGCATACACTTGCATGTCGGTGCAACAAGAAGACGGGGTGTGAGGAGACCAGACATGGAGAAGGGTACAGAGCAGGTACGAGTTTGCCCCCCCAGGTTTGTGCCCTAGGCATTTGCCTACTCTGCCTACTCCTTGGCCCAGCCCTGCAGTATAAATTTATAGTGTGCATACAATAGAGAGACTTTTCAAATATTGCAGAATGACAATTGTGGTCACTAGAATAGGTGTGCACTCTAAAGCTGGCCATAGACGTAAAGATTTTTGAAAGATCCAATTGTTATCGTGAGACCACGATTGTCTCAAAACGATCGTTTAAATGCCTGATGTGTCCATCAACTAAAAAGACCATTTCAGGCTATATTGCAGCAAAACTGAAGGATCGCAGCCTGCTTGACCCTGCAAACATAGGTAGATTGCATAGGGACCGATAAAGATTTTCTAACCTGGCCGATCAATCATCAGACCGATGTTGGACGAAAAATCGTAAGATGAACGATCGTTGGTATCCCACTAACCGCACGATAATTTGACAGATTCCCTAAGATCGGTCGTTCGGCAGGGAAAGATCGTTGCGTCTATGGGGAGCTTAACTTGTAAGTTAGGAATGATACTAGGGGAACCTGAACTCAGCTTTTGATGAAAACAATTCTTGAAATGAATGTTAGTTTAAGTGCTAAAGCGCACAAGATAATTGAAATGGTTTTCATGAAGAATAGAAGTTGATGATCACAAAGTGTAGCCTAGTTAATGGACATATTGTGCCATGTTGTTTTAGGAACTCAATACAATGCAGAACTAATCCTTCGCTGTGTTGACACAAAAATCAATAATGACGAAGATAACATAATTGGTTTAATGTTTAAATACTTTGCCTTGAGGATAAAAAAGTTAATTAAGAAACAATATGCAATGACTGTAATCATATAATAAATGTGCTAGAATTGCTCCTGGCAATTGCAAATGTGCCTTTTCTCTTTATCCATATGTAAAGACACATAACTGGCTTTATCTATAACCATTTTTGAGATTAAAAATTCATCATGAATAAAATGGTGTGCAGATGGTAATTTCTGAAACTCTGAGGGGATAAAGATGGTTAAAGACAAAGAAACAAGGAAGAATGTGCCGGCCTCTTATTCAAGGATTTGGATGTCTTATACTTACAGATCTCAAGAGCACATACAGAGGGCTGGAAACATATACAAGTTACAGTTTGGGCAATGATATTGGATGTCATATTGACTGAGTTCACAGACAAATAGAAACATAAGCATAATTATACTTACGGTACTAGTAAGATAGATCCCCAATAAAAAAGAAGAAACTTTTTGCCCCGGTATGTCTTGAAATGAAATGAAGGCTTGTGTATAAAAGAAACTGATGTTGGATTTTGTCAACCTTAGATACTGTGTCCCAATGTTTTTCTATGCCTTGGTTCTAAAAACAGTGATAGTCAGTGTCAGACTGGCCCACCAGAATACCAGGAAAACTCCCAGTGGGCCCAGGTGTCAGTGGGCCCTCATGCTGTCAAACATTTAGCCTATTTCATGACCATTCCCTATTTCTATGAGAACAAAGAGGTTAATAGATGGAATAATAGATTATAGCATGTAAATAAAAGAGACTAGGAAAATAGAGGTTGAGTGAGGAGAGGAAGGATAAAAGAGAGTTGGCCCCTGGTCTGAGGTTTTTTGGTAGGCCCTTGGTCTAAGGTTTTTCGTTGTGCCCCTAGTCTAAGGTTTTTCGTTGTGCCCCTGGTCTAAGGTTTTTGGGTGGGCCCCTGGTCTAAGGTTTTTGGGTAGGCCCTTAGTCTAAGGTTTTTGGGTGGGCCCTTAGTCTAAGGTTTTTGGGTGGGCCCTTCCTTAGTCTAAGGCAGGGATCCCCAACCTTTTTTGCTCGTGAGCCACATTTAAATTTAAAAAAGAGTTGGAGAGCAACACAAGCATGAAAAAGTCCATGGGGATGTCAAATAAGAGCTCTGATTGGCTTTTTGATAGCCCCTATATAGACTGGCAGCCTACAGGAGAGAATGTTTGGCAGAACATCTGTTTTTTAGGCAACCAAAACTTGCCTCTAAGCTATTAATTAAAAAATAAGCACCTGCTTTGAGGCCACTGGGAGCAACATCCAAGGGGTTGGAGAGCAACATGTTGCTCGCGAGCTACTGGTTGGGGATCACTGGTCTAAGGTTTTTGGGTGGGCCCTTAGTCTAAGGTTTTTGGGTGGGCCCCTGGTCTAAGGTTTTTGGTGGGCCCTTGGTCCTAGGTTTTTGGATGGGCCCCTGGTCTAAGGTTTTTGGGTGGGCTCCTGGTCTAAGGTTTTTGGGTGGGCCCCTGGTGTCCCAGTCCAACACTGGTGATAGTTTAGCTTTCATCTTTTGACATTACTGATTCAGACTTTGAGGCATCAATCCTCAATGGCTGACCTGAATGCACTGGATAAAATAATGAGGAGAGCACCTTTTTCAATGGAACCATTATGTATAGGTGCAATGTATCTCTGAAAGAGTTATGAAACTGAAAAAAAAAACAGGGAAATCGCCAAATGCATTTGAGTAAATGGCAGTTTTTTCTCTCACCAAATGTGCATCTTTGCATTTGCCAAATGCATTGGGGTCAATCTTTGGTTTTTGGTCTCAAAACCAGAGATTTAGAGTGATTAGACTACAGGGATTAATCCATTACAAATTTATAGTGTGCATATACAATATAGAGACTTTTCAGAAATTGCAGAGTGACAATTGTGGTCACTAGAACAGGTGTGCACTCTAACTTGTAAGTTAGGAATGATACTAGGGGAACCTGTTCTAAGCAGCTTTCGATTAAAACAATTCTTGAGATAAATGTTAGTTTAAGTGCTAAAGCGCACAAGATAATTGAAATGTTTTTCATGAAAAATAGAAGTTGATGATCAGAAAGTGTAGCCTAGTTAATGGACATATTGTGCCATGTTGTTTTAGGAACTCAATACAATGAAGAACTAATCCTTCGCTGTGTTGACGCAAAAAGCAATGAAGATAACATAATTGGTATGATGTATAAATACTTTGCCTTGAGGATAAAAAAGTTAATTGAGAAACAATATGCAGTGTCTGTAATCATATAATAAATGTGCTAGAATTGCTCCTGGCAATTGCGAATGTGCTTTGTCTCTTTCTCCATATGTGAAGACACAAAACTTGCTTTATGTACATCCATTTTTGAGATGGAGAATTCATCATGAATAAAATGGTGTGCAGATGGTAATTTCTGAAACTCTGAGGGAATAAAGGTTAAAGGCAAAGTAACAAGGAAGCATGTTCCTGCCTCTTATTTAAGGATTTAAGTCACAGTTTGGGCAATGATATTAGATGTCATATGGACTGGGTTCACAGATCAATAGAAACCTAAGCTTAATTATACTTATGGTACTAGTGAGATAGATCCTATAAAGAAAGAAGAAACGTTTTGCCCCAGTATGTCTTCGAAAGCAATAAAAGGCTTGTGTATAAATAAACTGAAAAAATACTTTGTCCCAATGTTTTTCTATGCCTTTATTCTAAAAACAGTTGATAGTTGAGCTTTCATCTTTTGACATTACCGATTAAGTGGTTCAGACGTTCAGGCATCAATACTCAATGGCTGAACTGTAAGTCTCGTTGTGCACTCGATATAATGAGAAGAGCACCTTTTTCAACTGAAAAGGGCTCAAAAGGGCCATAAACATGTTGTGTTGTACTAGGTATTATATTCTGTTGTGTTCTACTCAATATATCCAGTTTCTTTTTATATTACCATTTTCATACAAGTAACACATCAGGGCACATGTACAGCCAAAGGTGCAGTGACCAAACTGCAATTCTGTGCACACTCACCATGTTTTTTCCCCACAATGCAGTGTTTCTCCCCCTGAATTCTGACATCATTGTAGTCACAAAGTGGTGATGCTCTTGATGCAACTGCACAGCACAATTGCATATTAGTTAAAGGGATGCTGTCAGAAAACATTTTTTTCAAAACACATCAGTTAATAGTGCTGCTCCAATAAACTTCTGCACTGAAATCCATTTCTCAAAAGAGCAAACAGATTTTTTTATTTCTTCAGGTCCCCAGGCAGCACACAATGAGAGATATAGGCCCTCCTACTCGGGACAGGAAACAACATAAAAATACCCTCCCCTCCCACAATTCCCCCGTGTTTTTGTTTCCTGTCCTACCGGGGTTCAGGTGAGTATGCAGGCATCCAGCTGGGTCCCTGTGATGTTCTTCCTCCGTTGGCGCTGGCTGGCTGGGTCTGGAGCGGTGCGTCTCCTGGATACCGCTCACCCCTAGCTGGGGCTTGCGGTTCTTGTCCCTGCTTCTCCCTCTTGCGTCCAGCTGGATGGCGGGGGGGATGTTCTTCTGGCTGCGCTCTGGATCGGAGGCTGTTGTTCTTCCTGTTGCGGTTGGCGCTGGGATCGCTTCCGGGGTTGGTTGGCGCTGCGGCGCAGATTCCTCTGGTGGCTGGCTTCACTTCCGGGTTGTCACGTGATGACTCGGCGCGCTTTTTAAACTGGGCTGTGTTTTCTGTATTTCGCCTCCCTTGCACTGCGGCTGCCGTGTTTGTCGGATACTGTTCTGGTAAGTCTCCTTTGATTGTCCTGCAGTTTTAGGGCGCTTGGTTGTTGCTGCATTGTTCTTTTTTCTTTCTTTCAGTCATGTCTTCCCGCTCTGAAA
>CM044444.1:75357665-75409746 GCA_024363595.1 Xenopus borealis
TTTTTCCTTCTCAATGTAACTGAATGGAACGCAGTGGGACATTGGTTTTACTATTGAGTGATGTTCTTAGATCTATCAGGCAGTTATCTTGTGTTAGGGAGCTGTTATCTGGTTACCTTCCCTTTGTTCTGTTGTTATCAAAGGTAGACAGCTTAAATCCTTGAACAAATTACCTTTTTGGTGCCAGGTGCTGTACTGAAGGACCCACTCCTGTCTAAGAGTCAAGTATCCAATCAAAGTAGATATCAGCAGCACACTGTAAGGGCTCTTCCAGACGAGGAGATTGAAATTTTCGAGCAATTTTCAAAAGCGCCGTGTGTGAATAGGTGCAGGGGACTTTACACTTTAGCGGGCGCAAGACCGGGGGAAGAGATTCAGGGAGATTTGTTGCCCCAAACACGTGGCGATTTGTCGCAGGCAACAAATCTCCCTGCAATCTCCTCGTCTGGAAGAGCCCTAAATCTGCAGAAGCGTGAATTTTATTGTATCATCACAAATCAAACAGGGCAACATTTTCGGGCCTCCCGGGCCCTTTGTCAAGGCTTGATAAAGGGAGGCCTGAAAAGTTGTCCTGTTTGATATGTGATGATACAATAAAATTCACGCTTCTGCAGATTTACAGTGCGCTGCCGATATCTACTTTGTTTGTTCTGTTATTAGGCGGGTGGGAGGGGGAAAGGGAGGGGATGATAGCTCTCCAACCTGCAGTATAGCAGTAAAGAGTGACTGAAGTTTATCAGAGCACAAGCTACATGACCAGAGGCAGCTGGGAAATTGACAATATGTCTAGCCCCATGTCAGATTTCAAAATTAAATATAAAAAAAATCTGTTTGCTCTTTTGAGAAGTGGATTTCAATGCAGCACTATTAACTGATGCGTTTTGGAAAAAAAAATGTAAATGCCCTTTAAAATCTGCTGGTGTCATTTCTGATTTGGTGTGTGAGTGATGCAAGTGCCAAATTCTAGTGACACAACTGAACTGCAGCACAGAATGCCGATAGAACCTTGCTGCTAATGCCTGGTCCGGAAGTCACGGTAGCTCCAGGGTGCTCCTGCATCAATAAGTACAGCAGCATTCAATTCAGAACAGAAGGCAGGAAGGACTGGGCAGCATCAAGAACAACTCTATGGATGTGCAAGGAAGACATTTTGATGCAGTTACCTTTAATAAATTGTTTTTCATGCGTAACTGACTGTGGGGAATGTGTGGGTCTGCAACTGAACTTGTGGACATTCATGAGCCCTATTGTGTTTCAAAACTCTAAACAATCTTGTTCATTTACATGAATGCGCACTGCTATTTGTTTTACGGAAGAGGACATTTATCTAATAATGTATGTAATGATCTATAATGGTTACCTATAGTGTTGAGCAAATCTGTCCCAGAAAAATTCATAAAACTGTGGAAAATGTTTCTAAACATTTTTGTCAAGTGACAACATTTTTTTTTGTGCATCATCTTTGTAGCAAACTACAGTACATTAGAGCCAATGGGCTTTTTTCTTGGCATCTTGTTTCTGCTTTTGGCATATCATTAAAATTTGGGAGGGCAAAATCACATGCATTTTCACTGCTACACACATTAGAGGACCTCCTGTCCACTGCTTTTTCAATCAAAAGACATTTTGCCAATTTCATGAAAACATGTCTGTGATTATGTCTTGCCGACATGTGGTAACATACTACTACACTTAGTAACTTTGTTGCTGTATAACCAAAAATTACCATCTATAGTTTATACATCACCACTAGCTTATTAACACAGGCTCAGCTAAAAATCTGACCACCAACAGGTAAGAGCTTTGTATCCCACATTAAAATGAATAAACCATATATTTATGTGTATGTCCTTATACTTTTCTTGATGTGGAAGAATAAAAAAATATGCATTTGTTACATTGTTTGTTTGTCACACTTTGTTTTGTGAAAATCTTTGCCACAGGGGAAACCTGGAAGTTTGTGGCAAATCTTTTTGCTCACCATTAGTTACCTATTATTTGACAATTAATTGAATTAATAGATTGAAATGTCTTTTTACTGCATATTCCAGCCTAGTTGCCCTTGATATGGCAACGTTCTGAGGACAAAGAGCTCACAAATTTTATAACAAAATTGATTGCTGTAGATTTGTAGACTTTAGAATCGAGTGATTGGAAAGTTAAGAATATGGACATGAAGCCAATACAGACTAGTGAAGGGGCCCATGAGAGCTGGGGCCCACTGGGTTTTTTCCCCAGTGTTCCACCAGCCGAATCTGAGTGGCTTACGAGATGGTCAGAATAGTTACTGAAGAAAAGTTTTCGAATAACTGTACTTCACTTTTGTCATTTAAGTGTTGGATTTGTTGAATTTCTCTCATTCTGTGACATCACTGTTTCAGGTGCATTTACAAGTCACATTTCCTAAGGCTTTACTGTCATTTTAGAGTAATTCTCCCAGATAGTGCCTTCCCTGTGCTTGTTGATAAGAACCCTTATGGAATCAGATCAATTAATACAGCCTGAACTGCATGTCATCTGCGTCTAAAGTCTGATTGAACCTCTATATTGGTAAAATAAAGCCTTGAAGACCTGTATAAGTATAGGTATAAGTTGAAGCATTCAGATGGACAAGACTTTTAGTCCTAAGTGCCTTCATTGCTAAATGTTTAAGACATCTATTTCAGTCTTGTTCCTTGCAAGACCATTGTATTGCCTCTCATACTTTTCTTTGAACACACCGTACATGATGTACTGCACCTTCAAAAAGAATGCTTTTAAAATAATGATTTAAAGCAGGCTGTAGACATTGCAGTAATCCATCATTATTGTCCTTTAGCTATAAATTTCTGACTGGCATTTACAGAGACTGATGTTTAGTTACATCAATTGATCCCTGCCATGTGGAGCTTACAATCTAATTTCCATATCACATTCAACTAAAACACTTTCTCTAGGAGGAATCCACATAGATACAATATATTTGTTATGTACCCAGGTCAGAAGTGAACACAGACCTCCAGAGCTACAAGATGGAAGTACTATCTACTAAGCCATCATGGTGGCCTTTCATCTTTACTTTTTAGAAGGACTTCATTCTATTTCTATTTCCACATTGTTGAGTAAAAATTAATTTTATTCTGGATTTGTTTATAAAATCTACATAAGGGCAGAATGATATGGCAGACTTCATTGACACCCATGTCAAGTTGGACCTGACATGAACAAGGTAAAGTAATAGGAAGTCAGACGATATCGCAGGGTTGATCCGACGCGACATACATGGAAGGGTGCCATGTAGTTTTGCACTAAGACTCAAAAAAAGGTGAGCCTACTTGATGGTGTGGGGATACCCTACTCTCAACTGTCTATTTATTCTACCGTAATGTATGATCAGGGGTGCTTAACTTTTGCATAGCAACTAATTACAAACTGATTGCTAACTGGTTGCTCTTGGCTACTGCACATATTCTGTTTTGCATATACTGTATATCCATATATCAGCCCAGACAGAAGAACCATGGCATTGGGCAATATATATAGTTGTATATTGTCTAAGTTGATTCTTGATGTGACTTAAGGGTTTATGCAGAAACAGGTGCAAAACTTTAACTTGAACCAGGAGCCTAAAGGCAATATTAAATTCCATCATAAGCAACAGGTTTTCTAAGTCCAGTTACTAATAGCAACAAATCAGCACATTTTACTGACCTTATGCATTGAAAATTATGATGCAAACATATGATCAGTTGCTATGGGTTACTGAATCACGACAAACCTCTTGAATTGTTACTGCATAACCTCATAAATGGCCAACATAACTAATAGGTTTCTATGGGTTACAGAAAAACTTTTAAATAAGTCTCTCTCCTAGATCATTTCTAGCCAATAATATACTTCTGAGCTATAATTTTAAATTGTAAAGCTGGTTATACAAGGTAAGATGGACTTTGCCTAACTAGCTGATCTTCTGGAGTAACATTGCAGGAGAGCCTATGCTGGCCTATTGCCTGAGAAGGGTCAGCATTATTTTCCCCTTACATTTTAAGCCACATTTCTGTTAAGCACAACAAATACAGGCCTATAAGTGGTCGCTCTCTTCTTAAAGGGATACTGTCATGGGAAAAAATTTTTTTGCAAAATGTATCAGTCAATAGTGCTGCTCCAGCAGAATTCTGCATTGAAACCCATTTCTCAAAAGAGCAAACATATTTTTTTAGATTCAATTTTGAAATCTGGGGCTAGACATATTGTCAAATTCCCAGCTGCCCCAAGTCATGTGACTTGTGCTCTGATAAACTTAAATCACTCTTTACTGCTGTACTGCAAGTTGGAGTGATATCACCCCTCCCTTTTCCCCTACAGCAGCCTAACAACAGAACAATGGGAAGGTAACCAGATAACAGCTCCCTAACACAAGATAACAGCTGCCTGGTAGATCTAAGAACAGCAATCAATAGTAAAAACCCATGTCCCACTGCGTTCTATTCAGTTACATTGAGAAGGAAAAAAACAGCCTGCCTGAAAGCAGTTCCCTCCTAAAGTGCTGGCACATGTCACATGACCTGGGGCAGCTGGGAAATTGACAAAATGTCTAGCCCCATGTCAGATTTCAAAACTGAATATTAAAAAAATCTGTTTGCTCTTTTGAGAAATGGATTTCAGTGCAGAAGTCTACTGGAGCAGCACAACTAACTGATAAGTTTTTCCATGACAGTGTCCCTTTAAGGCTAAGGCTAGGTGGGGAGATTCGGGGGAGATTCGTCGTGGCAATAAGTCGCCAGGCGACAGATCTCCCCCGAATCTCCCTGTCTGGCCTTGCCCTAAGACTTCCTCCTACAGCAGTAAGAAATATCTGACAAATACTGGGTTTAAATCGCCAAAGATAAAATTTTTCTGTCTTCTAAGAAAAAGTGAAGATACATTGACTTAGAGACTCTAAGATCTAATTGCCAGCTGTTGCAAACACCCATTATGTTTAACATGTTTACTTACTCAGGGTTGGACTGTCCCGGTGGGACACCAGAAAAAAACCCGGTGGGCCCCGACCAGGCCCGAATTTGTGGAAAGGCCACCTAGGCCCGGGCCCAGCCACACCCACATTGGTCCAGAAACACTGGGGATACGCAGGAGATACGACCGTTTTTCAAATTCCCCATGTTCCAATCACCATTGCTCTGGTCCTGATGATGAAAATTTGCGAATAAAGGGCAGAGTATGGGGGCGACGAATGACAGTGGGCCTAGGGGCACCCACTATGTAAATCCAGCCCTGACCCTCATGGGCTCCCTCCGGGCCAGACCCCCCTCTCCCAATCCCAATGAAATTAAAAATAAAAATCTTCTGGCAAGCGGCATTAGGAATGCATGCGCAGTGGTACGCTGCGCCCGGCACACCTGCAGCTACTTCAGCATGGCAATAGGTGAGGAGGGGAGGCATGGGGGGCCGGAGGGGAGGCCAAGGGAGGGCAGAGGGGAGGCAAGGGGGGCAGAGGGGAGGCACAGGGGGCCAGAGGGGGGCCCTGGATGGCATCCCCCCAGTCCAACCCTGTACTTACTTCATGGATATTTTGCTTTTGAGTGTGATTATTTTTATGACCAATACATTCCCCAAGTAGAAAGAGGCCAAGGCACCAGGTCCGCCTGCTCTGATGATTTGCTCGCAATTATGAGCAAAGTTCAACGTACACATGAATGAGCCTTGGGCATCATTGCACAGTGCAAAATATACTGTTACAAATTGAATTGTGTATGACCTACTGTGTACCATTTAAACAGAAATTCAGTTTAAAATGGGCCCCCTGCACATAGTGGCACTCAGGTTCATCAATGTGTGAGTGGCTAATGCACTTTGCTCCAACTATGTAAATGAGCCCAGCATCCACAGCAGTCCTGAAATTTAGAAACATTCTGAACACACAACATTGTCTCACCTTGAGCACATCAGCCATGTCATAAAACACACACAGCACTTCATTATATAACACTATTAAATGGATATTGTTCATTCAGACATAACGGGGTTATTCGCCTTTAAATTAACTTTTGGTATGTAGTAGAGAGTGCTTATCTGAAACTATTTGCAATTGGTTTTTAGTTTTGTGTGTGTGTGTGTTTTTTTAAAATATTTAAACTTTTTATTCTGCAGCTTTCCACTTTGAAAATTAGCAGGAGTATGGTTGCTAGGGTCCAAATTACTACAGGTACCAGGCAGTGGTTTGAAAGAGAGATTGGAATTTGAATAAGAGTGGATCTGAATAGAATAATAAATAGTAACAATAACAATGAAATTGTAGCCTCAAAGAGAAATTTTTTTTTTAAATGAAGACCAATTTATTTGTCTTTCAATGTTGTACTTGTAGTTACAATGCAACTTGCTTTCTGCAAAATAAAACTGCTAAGAAATCTGTTTCTTAAGAATTGTGTCCTAAGGCTGGATATAAGGACCCTCTTTCAGCTTAATGTCAATTTCCTCAGCATTTTTGGGTTCTCGGTCTTTTGTAAAATAATTTTAATGTATATTAATATACCAGGCCTTTACAGTATGTGTTTTGATGCCTGGTTCTCCAAGGGTCTTTATTGCAAACTTTGGGACAGTGCTTGAAAATATTGCCTTGGGGCATATGCTCTCTCATTTCACATTAAAGCAATCATTTGAGCCTACCTAATTAAAAACACTGAGCTCTGGGGTTTTGCAAAGAGTTTCCAAAGAATATTTAATATATCAAAAAATGCCCTTTGGTGTTCCACGGCTCTGCTGTTTGATAATGTATAACTGAATTCATTTTCATAATGTAGGCTTATTATGTATACATATTAAACTAAATTCTAGCAATGGAAAGGAACTGTCAAGTTCATCAAATGGTGACATCCAATGCTCCTTATAATTAGGCTATTTCTTTTAGTACTATACAGTAAAATAATATCCACTTTATATGCAAGGACAATCCTGCCCCCTCTCCTGTTCTGTGTTTAAAAGGGGGCTGCATCGCTAGTGCAACAAGCACAATAGCACTCTATGCACTAGTGGAGCTGATTTTCTGGGCTAAAACCTGGAAATTCAGCTCTTAAAGTTACAAGAGGCAACTTTTTGCTGCCACTCGTAACTTGCTGCTTGCAGTTGATGGCTTGTAATATTTTGGATTTAAGGAATGCTTGGTCTAAATTCTTCCCTGATTGGGATGGGGTTCAGACAGGGTCATGCAACATTGCCAACCCAGATATCATTACTGGACAGCTGATCACTTATAAGAACCATTTTTATAAATAGCAGTGTTGCTGCTAAGAAATATTTATTTGCCGATGCTGGACAAATAGAAATATTCACGTAAGTAGTAAACTTCAGTCATGCAGCTAACCACACCAATCACTGAGATGTTTGCATTTATTTTCTAATTTTAAGTAGACTGATCTAACTTAGGTACTTGATTACCAGGTGGTAGAATCCTGCATGGGGTTGTATATCTGCAGAATACCCAACATGTGGCAGGATTGTGGTCTGAAAGTGGCAGGCATTTCCTTATGTAGGATAATTTTTTGATTGGAATATGTCTTCCTGCCCCCCTAGATCTAGTTTGGTTCTGTTGGGTGGGTGTTCAGGGTCAGACACAGTTCTCAAGCAGTTTAGAAAGTTCCTGCTGCAAGTGTTGTGCACCTCCCGTATGTATGTGTTAGGAGTAGTTTTTTTCCTGGTTTTTCCTGCTTTCGGACCAAGCTAAGGCAGCACCCAGCATCTCCAGCCTTCAGTGGCTTTGTCTGTATCTGCTTGTCCATCTACCTATGCCTTGCCCTGCCTTCATCAGCAGCTGACATACACCTGCCTTATGTAATTAGGGCAGCAATTCTGGACACAGGGTTGTGTCCAGAAGGCAAATAAGTGGGTTGGATGCAAGTAGCGGTCAATGTAGGTTGGGTATGGGTTTTAGAAAATGTACCAGTGCAGGACTCTACCAGGAGGCCAATGTACATATAACAATGAAATATTGTTCATTCACAGTGATGAGCTAAATTGTTCACTAGGTTATGCTGTGATAAAAATGCCCATATACTCCATTGGGTGTCAGAAAGAAATGTTGTTGCCCATAGACTTCAATGCATTTGGCAAATATTTTTGCCATTTCATGAATTTTCGGCGAAGTGAAACTGGACAGATTCACCAATCACTTTGACATTCATACATGGGGTAATACACTTTGTTTCCCTGACAAACGGAGGTGTAGACCCCCCCCCCAAATGTTGTTCTGCATCTTTGTGGTAAACCTGGCTCAATAAAGGATTCATTGCACAGCAAGAAATGGTAGAGTGTTTTATGCGTTTGTGATTTTGCTATGTGATGACATGGCCGTGGGTCTTGGAATAGCACCACCGTGAAAACCAGTAGCAGAGAAGTGAGTAGTGCTCCCTTTCCAAATATATTTCCAGTTGCAGTTTGCCTTGATAAACTTGTAAGAAGGGGTGGTAAAGTTAGATGAGTCTGCTGAGCAAAATTAAGCTTTTATTCCCGTGCATCATATTTGCAATCTTGGGCAAGTCACTTAGGGCCTCAGACACCAAGGTCTTTTGTAATTTAGATCTTCATACCTAAAGTCTACTAGAAAATCATGTGAACATTAAATAAACCCTATAGGCTAGTTTTGCTCCCAATAAGGATTAATCATATATTAGTTTGGATCAAGTACAAAGTACTGTTTCATTATTACAGAGCAATACAGAAGGCAAAGAAAGGAAATGAAGAGTTAATTGCCGACCAGGCGAAAAGTAAGCCTAAAATTTTTTTAAAATATATTAATAGTAAAAAGATGCAGGTTGATTAAATAATGGTACCATTATAGTTGTAACAGATACAGAAAAGGCCAATGTGCTATATCAGTTCTTTTCTTCAATGTATACAATAGAGTCTGAGTTCTCAGGCTGACTTCATAGCTGCGCTAGTGACTCAGCTCAATCTAGTCAGTGGCTGACTCAGGATATGATTCATAAAGCTTTAATAAAAATTAATGTAAACAAGGCTCCAGGACCTGACGGTATACACCCACAGTTCTAAGAGAGCTTAGTTCAGTTTTAGACCAGTCCCTATTTCTGATTTTCTCAGATTCACTCTCATCTGGTATAGTGCCTATGGATTGGAGGAAAGCTGATGTCATCCCAATATTTAGAAAGGGATTACGATCTCAGCCTGGCAATTATAGGCCAGTAAGTTTGTGTGGTGGGCAAATTATTTGAAGGTTTGTTAAGGGATCACATTGTCCTAGTGAATGGCATTATGAGCAGCAATCAGCATGGCTTTATGAAGGATAGGTCATGTCAGACAAATTTGATTGCTTTTTATGATGAGGTAAATAAGATGCTGGACGGGGGTGGGGGTGGGGGCAGTAGATGTGATCTATTTGGAGATTGCCAAAGCGGTTGACACCGTGCCCCACAAACGACTGCTTTCTAAACTAAGGTCTGTTGGGCTTAATGAAGTCATTTGCACATTGATAGGAAACTGGCCACAGGATCAGGTACAGAGGGTGGTTGTTAATGGTATGTTCTCTACTTGGAGTAAGGTTCTTAGTGGGGTCCCTCAGGGCTTGGTATTGGGTCCACTTTAATTTAACTTGTTCATTAATGACTTAGGGGAGGGTGTTGTAAGTAATGTATCAGTGTTTGCAGATGACACAAAACTATCCAGCCAAATTAATTCCATCCAGTATGTGGCATCCTTGCAACAGGGTCTTGACAAACTGGCAATCTGGGCAGCTAAGTGGCAAATGAGATTCAATGTTGATAAATGTAAAGTCATGCACCTGGGATGTAAAAATATTCAAGCCACTTATTACTCTTAATGGGACTGCACTAGGCAAATCCATCTTGGAAAAGGACCTTGGAGTCCTTTTAGATGATAAACTTGGCTGCAGCAAGAAATGCCAGTCAGCAGCATCAAGGGCCAATAAGGTCTTGAGCTGTATTAAAAGGGGCATAGAGTCACGGGAGGAGGGGGTCATTCTTCCACTTTATAGAGCACTTGTAAGGCCCCATCTAGAATATGCTGTACAGTTTTGGTCTCCCTCACTCAAACAGGACATTATTGTATCAGAGAGGGTATAGAGAAGAGCAACTAAGCTGGTAAAATGTATGGGAAATCTTAGCTATGAAGAAAGACTGGCCAAATTGGGGATGTTCACTCTAGAGAAGAGGTGCTTAAGAGGTGATATGATAACTATGTATAAATATATAAGGGGATAATATAATAATCTCTCTAATGCTTTATTTACAAGTAAGTCTTTCCAGCTGACACAAGGTCACCCATTCCGATTAGAAGAAAAGAGATTTCGCCTAAATATCCGGAAGGGTTTTTTACAGTGAGAGCTGTGAAGATGTGGAATTTGTTCCCTGAATCAGTTGTACTGGCTGATACATTAGATAGCTTTAAGAAGGGGCTGGATGGCTTTTTAGCAAGTGAGGCAATACAGGGTTATGGAAGATAGCTCATAGTACAAGTTGATCCAGGGACTAGTCCGATTGCCATTTTGGAGTCAGGAAGGAATTTTTTCCCCCTCTGAGGCAAATTGGAGAGGCTTCCTCTGGATTAACAGGCAGTTAAAAAAAAAAAAATAAAAAAACAAAGCTAAAAGGCTGAACTTGATGGACGTGTCTTTATTCAGTCCAACTTACTATGTTACTATGTTACAGAGAAAAAGGAAATCATTTTTAAAATTTTGGATTATTTGGATAAAATTGAGTCAATGGGAGATGTCCTTTCCATAATTTGGAGCTTTCTGGATAATGGTTTTCTGATGTATGGGTACATCCCATACCTGTATCTTGTCTTATCTATAGAAATTGCAGCTTGATTTGTCAAAAAAGATGTTACAGTTCCAGCAACTGTAAAGTAAAAAATGCCACAACTACGTTAACAACTATTCCAGCTCTCTATAGATAAAATATACAGAGAAAATACTCTATATTATGTGAATGTAACAGAATGGCCTTGCTGGTGAGCTGGCATTAGGTGACCTTCTTATCACTGCACAGACAACTGACAGAGAGATAGGGAGATGCTCCCAGAGACTTCGCTAAATCACACTTGGCACAAAAATAATGCAAGTCTCTGACACTTTGAATTTGTAGTGAGTTAAAAAAAAACAGTTTATCCTTCAAAATAATTGGTTGATAGTCATTTTCCTAACCAGTCAAATCGAAGTTGTGACATTTATCCGAATCTCCCAAACTGTTTAAAGGAACAGTGAGACAAAAATTTAAATTGTTTTAGAGTAACTACAGTATAATATGCTGCATTGGTAAAAAGTCTGTGTTTGCTTCAGAAACTATCCTTTAGTTTATATAAACAAGTTGCTGGGTAGCTGTGGGGGAGCCATTAAAAAATTAAAATTAAAGGCACAGGTTACACAGCAGATAACAGATAAGCTCTGACAATAGGAAGAAGAAAGAGCAGTTTACTGTTATGCTTTTGTTCAGTAATGATTATAGACAACATCCCTTGCTCTGATCTTGGTTTCAGAATATGTTGCTGTAAACATTGAAACATAACATATAGCTTGCCACTGTACCCTGGACCAGCAGCATTGGTAAGAAAGCATTAGCCAAAAATATGCATATTAATTATAATAATAACCCAACTAAGCCAGCCTAATGTCTAAGGGCACTTACTGAGAGGCAATGTTAAAGAACTCACAAGTAAGTACTCTTCAGGGATAAAACAAGCTTACTGTCTTTTTTTTTGGAACCCTAGATGTTATTGTGTTAATTATTTCATTTCACCACATACTTGTTTCAATGGTACTGATTATTGGCAGTAACTTGGGTGATACATGCAAAATAATCTGTGAAGTTTATTAAAAACCAGTTAAAAAGGGAAAAAAAAGAAATAGTAAACCCTATTGTAAAATATAAGGGTATTATAAGCCACCAAGGTGTTCCATGACCATAGAAAGGATCCTGAAGGCCTGAAGGCGGTGATGTGACTTCTTATATCTTTATATCTTGTGACAGAAGTAATATAACTAATCACTGACTGTGACTGATGACATCACTGTGCACCATTTATTAGGATGGGAATTTCCAGAAAGCGCATGGGTCTTGTGTTATCTTGTATTATATACGAAATCATGTACCCCCTATTGTAAAATATAGGGTTGTTATAAGGCACAGAGGAGTTCTATGACCATATAAAAGCACAAGGCCAAACCAAGTGTATGACCATGTAAAAGCATCTGAAGGCTGAGTGTTTTTATACAAGTCATGGAACTACAAGGTGACTTCCTCATATTTTACAACAGGGGATATATTGTTTGATATATTACACATTTCACAAACTACATCACTGGGCACCAATTATATCACTGAGCACACATTACATCACTGAGCACACATTACATTTCCAAAGCACCAGGGTGGGTCAGACTGTGCTGGCCAAGACTCGCTTCTGCACTCCCTCTCCTTACCTCTCTTCCTTGACGACGGTCGTTCTGCCATGCCGGAATGGGGAATGTTGGTGGGGCCCTGAGGCTGCAAACCCGATAGGCCCCCCAGTCTGACATTGCAGAGCAACTTTTATAACTAAAAACATTGTTAAGCTCTATTTGTATGGATGTAATTTATAGGATATTCATGGCTCTTGCATTATAAGGTGATACATAACAGCAGTGTTATACAATTTATACGACAAGTTCTATCCATGTGGCAGGTGCTCAGGTGCACAAAAAATCCTGCAGATGAACAAGTAGTTTACCACCAGTCAAATTTTAAACTATTGGTGTATAGTAATGCATTTCTGTACAATTGCTACTGTCGTTGCTGGTTTCTTCATACTTTGAATAAAAAGGTTAAAGCCTCATAGTGTAGATCGTCTTTGAGTGTTCTGAAGTCTGAGCTCTAGTAGAAGACTGGCAGAGGAAATCAAGCTGGCCATAGACACAACCAGGCCCGGACTGGCAATCTGTAGGTTCTAGCAAATGCCACAGAGGCTGCTATAATGTGCCATAGAAAGTCAGTATTTAGTAGGCTGGTGGGGGCTGTTTGGGCCCTTGTGTGGGCTGATTGGGCCTCTGTGTACCTAAAATGCCAGGGCCTATTTTGATTCGAAGTCCAGACCTTTACACAACGATCCGATCGTATGAATCCTGGATTCGCAGATCGTGTGTGGAGTGTGACATTTGTCGTGCCATGCCGATTGGACGATTGGTCGATCGGACAGGTTATAACATTTCTGTCGGCTGCCAATAATATCTCTGCGTGTATTGCAGTGGAAGACTGTCACTAGGTTTTGTCGGACACAACTTTCATACGATCCCTGTCAAGGGCAGAACATCGGCTGACCTGTGCTTTCACTACTTTATTTAATCTGAGGGTTGGTGGCAGGCCGGGAGATGGGGATGTCCGATCGTACGATGATTCGTACGATCGGATCTTTGCGTCTATGGCCAACTTTACAGTCCAACCATTCCTGCAGGGCCTAAAAGTGAGCCGGAATCTTGCCTAAGAGTGAATGAGTGATGGCAGTATGTTAACATGCAGGGACATTGTGTGCTGGAAACAAATGATGGACCATTCCATCTTATCTGAATCCAAGTTCTGATTTCCACATTGAAATTTGAGCCAAATCAGGGAATCTGTTGTCTTTCAGGTCACATTAAATGTTGTGCTTTTTTTGTGAATTGTGAAAAAAGTGACAAAATCTTGACTATATTCTTGGGTTATTCTTGCAGTTTAGTTAAATCTCTCATCTCTATTTTTTTTACACAACCAGACCATTCGTATCTGTTGCACAGTTTGGATAGAAAGATTTAAAATAAAAAAAAAGAAAGCAATATAACAATGATTAAAACAAGCCATAAAGTCAGTACATCAATGTCAGAGCATGGGTGAGACCTTTAAGTCAGCGCATTCAATCTTAACTGATTTAGAAACTGATTATCTTCTCCCCTAAATTTCATTGCAGCTTCTCCACTCATCTCAATGTTCAAGTAATAGCCAGAAAGGGACACATAAGATTTTGCTGGAGCTGGAGATCTTTCTGAAAACAGTACAGAACCCATTTCTCAGCAATCATAATTGGAGGTGTCAAGGTACGACTGAGACATTATTAGACTGTCTGTTGATGTAAGTTAGCTCTCAAGGGAAGGCTGGAGCAGCAGCACATTAGAAGGAAAGCAGCCAGACATGGAGAAATGTAAGCGTTCTTCTATAAACCTTTAGTTAACACTACTGTGAAAATGAAATAGCATTGGTCGCACATCCAGCGTTTCAGTTATATTGTAGAATGTTACAAAATAAATGAAAAACTTAAATCAAACTGTAACATTTCTTATTTGAACAGATGTACAGTACTGTGTGTTAAGGTTATTATAGTTATGCGATTTTAGTACCCACTGTACATTAAATAGGGGGCAACTGCACCAAACTCTCCTTGACTGGGAAGAACCAGATCCATTTTCCAGTGCATCTGTGAAATAATAATGGGCACAGATAAAAATACATAAGTATGCCCTTGCCCATAACCCCAACTAACCAATAGGATATGTGCTTTGATAATTCAAACATTAGTAGAACAAAGAAAGCTGATAATTGCACTTTAGGGGATTCTTTCTTCTATCTTAAAGCAGAATATAACTCTCTGCAGCAGCACAGGCATTTTAAAATTTCTTCTGCCCCTTTCAGGATTAAAGCACTACATGATGTGACTGATCTTCTCTCAGAGAATTCCCCTTGAGAAAGGCCTTGGAGCCGAAACGTCTGGGTAATTCTCACTTGCAGGCAGGAATATCTGCTTTCCATTATCTCTAGCATCCATTTGTCTTTTTGTGGTGGTATGTATATAAGCTATGTGATTCATGTAAACATGATGTAATTTTATATGTACTTCTTAAACAGTGTGATCAAGTAAAAAAACTTTTTTGAATAAATACCACCTTGTTTAGTACTTTTTCGAGTGCAAACCCGTATTGTATAAATTATAGTCTGTACCTTTGCCTCCAGTGGAGGCAAATTATTCTTTGGGTTATGTGCACCAAAATTAATTTTATTGAATGTGGAAAATATATGTGAATCTTAGAGTGCCATCCAATTATTCAAATTATAAATAGCACATAACTTGTCAGTAACAGTGTTACTGTATTGCAGTATTAATGAATATGCAATATAATGCAAATGCACAAAATAAGTCATTAGGGTTCATTTAGGGGGTTTTTGGAACAAAAACTGGAATTTTATTGTGGAAAAAAAACTTGAATCTGGCATCTCAGACCTGTCGAGGTCCTGTATAAGTCAAAAGGGAGAGGCAGCAATCTCACTTTGAAGATGTTGTGGTTTGGGCTGAGTTTAGCCTGAAAATACAAAAAAAATCATGGTTTTCTTGCAAAAACCTGAAAAACTCAGGAGGTTCGGGAAAAAAGTAAAAAAAAAATCAGAAGATTTGGGTTATTGCTTGATTTTATTGGGATTTTTTCCTGAACCAATTAATTTGGTTTTTTTTTTATTAATAAATAAGGTCAAATCTGGCATGGGAGTTTTTTAAAATAACGTATGAGATCAATTCATAGTTATTTGATGGGTAATGTCAACGTGCCCCTTAAATAGAGTGGTGGCAAACACAAGCAGTGCTGTATTTAAGGGGGTAGCCACAGGTCTTCACACTCAGAAATGAAACACAGAAACCTGTGGCAATGCAGCAATAGAAAACTGCAGTGTAAGAAGTGCAAATAAAATGGCTGATTGCAGCAGTTTTTTGCACTCTACATACTCAAGCCCGGATTTGTGGGATGGCCCCCTAGGCTGGGGCTTAGGGTGACAGGATTTTATGGGCGGCATTCTGCCCAGCCACACCCACAATGGTTCAGAAACACTGGGAATATGCAAGAGATACAATAGTTTTTTACATTTCTGATGCATCAATCCCCATTGCTCCAGTCCTGATGATGAAAATTTACAAATAAAGGGCAGAGTATGGGGGCAAGGAACGGCAGTGGGCCTATGTAAATCCGGCCCTGTACATACTGCCTGTTGTGTTTTACAGTTCAGCCTCTCTGGAGTCCATTGGCAGTTCTATCCAAGGAATGGATTTACTCTGTTTAGCAGAGAAAGAATGGCAGCATCTGCAGACTGCAAGCATCTAAGGCAGGCATGCCCAAAGTCTGGTCTGCTGGCCATTCATGGGCAGGCCTAGATTTGGGGAGAGGCTGCTACAAATGGGATGACTATGTTTCGCCTACTATGTGTCTCCGGGCGGTTATTTCTTTTTGTGTTCCTGTTGGGCTTGGATGCTGCTGTTTTGACAAAGGCCCAGTCTGGGCAGCCACAAGCTTTCCAAGCTCCTCTGAGATGTTTTTGCTCTTTGTCTTTGGACTCTGTATCAGTTGCCACATATTCTGCCCTGTGGTGCAGAGTTCTAATGACACCCAGTTTGTGTTCCAGCAGATGTTGGAAATCAAACAACAACATATTGATCCGTATGAGTGGGTTTCCTGTATACCTCCGCTTTCAAGTTACCCCCTCTTGGATGCATATCAAACAGTCCAAAAAGGCAAGTTTGTTCCTGTGGACATCTTCCCTTGTGAACTTGATGTTATTGTCCACTGAATTAATGTGTTCTGTAAAGCCCGCCACTTCATTGGATCTGATTTTTAACCCACGTACCTGAACCAGTGACTCTGTTGTTCCCTAGAATGTAAGTAAGGCCCTTCTTTCCACTTCCTCCATGTACAAGTTAGCTACAATGGGAGAGACTGGATAGCCCATTGCACAGCCATGTTTCTGTCTATAAAAAGCTCCTTGTATTTGAAGTATGTGGTGTAAGGCACAAATCTAGCAGCAAACATACTTGATCAGGACTGAGCTTCATGCTGATGCTGAGGGTGCTATCTTGCTGCAGTCGATTTCTTTCAGTCTCAATTGCTTCTGTTGTAGGTATACATGTAAACAAAGATGTGACATTATATGATACCATTATTTCTTCTGCCTCTAGTGTAACGCCATGAATCTTGGTTACAAAATCTTTGGCATTCTGGATATGATGCATTGTATTGCCTACCAACGGGTCTAAGATGTTAGCCAAGAATTTTGCAATGCTGTATGTAATTGAATTTATGCTGCTGACAATGGGCCTTAGTGGGGCTCCTTCTTTGTGTATCTTGGGGAGTCCGTATAAGTATAGTGTGGCTTCTCTGGGGTACAGGCGGTAGTATAACATTTGCCACTGTGCACCGCCCTTTATCTGCTGGCAGGATAGTGATGTTCAGGACCTTACGGAGAATGGAGAGCTCTCCTCTCTTGTGTAGTAAGGTTTGAGGGAGGTTTCCTGGCACTTGACAAGGCAGCTGACACTTTTAGTCTAGAGCTGTTCCACTTCTTCCTTTTTTATGTGATTAATATTGATAGCAGATTCTGTGACTGTGATGAGTTCAACTACTGAGATGTGTTGTGCTGTCACTGCATTGTTTAACCCCTTGGCTAGCACGTCCTTTTCCGGTTGAATTAGTACCTTATCTGATAGGTTCTTAACCCATGTGTCTTTGATGTTCTTTGGTGTCTCATCTTTCTGCCTCCAGGTTAGTTCTTCTGTCCTTTTCCTTTTCTTCTGATACTTTGTGACAGTAAGGTGGTGAATTTGCTTATTTGTCTCTCCTTACTCTTCATGTATCTTAATGTGTTGGGTCACCTGTGCATGTTCAACAAAAACAACCACCCTTTCCTGAGTTCCTGAGTACAGTTGGCTGGACACCCTTGATTGATATGATTTTATCCACAATGCAGTCTTCTTGCATTGGATTCCACTCCTTTCATCTTTCCTAATTAATGTATTAACAAAAATTCCATAATTTGTAATCTCACAAAGTTATCATTACCCATGCCTTCATAGTTGGATGGTTTTGCTTGAAAATCTCTAGTTCAAGCAATGGCCATGCTGATTAATCTGTTAGTGTCAAAAACACAGTCACTTTCTAGCTAGGTAATTTTACTGACTAACAGCCACAAGCTAAACAGACGTATCTAGGCCGTTGCTGATATACCAGAATTGGCAGTGTGCAGCTACACATGAGCTCAAAGACCAGCGTGCTTATAGATCAGAAGCATTTGCAATGTCCTGCAAAGCAATTTGTATGTGTTATTTGCATAAATGTCTGAACGCTGAAACATTATTGTAATTACGCCATGGCAGATAACCTTTCAATGTTTCTCTCCTCTCTTACTCATTTCTTTTTATTTTATTTTGCTTCCTGCTTTCAACTAATGACGATCATTTTGCACTGCAATTTGCTTCATTGTGAACCCCTAAACATTCCAATTGTTATTTCTGATACCAAAATGCAACAGATAAACAGGTAAATTGATCAATTGATCATAAGCTGTGTTATGCTATCTCTGCTTCTCTTTGGGTAGCCAGGTGCCATGTCCAAGACTGTCAAAACCAAAAAAAAAACAGATTATATATTAAGATCAGGCCTGCTTGCAAATGTCTTATTGCAGACAGCGGCACCTGCTTTTGTGATGCAGATTTTGCAACATGACCTGTTGGCCAAATAATGCAACCTCTTGGTTTTTTGCCAATACCTTCATTTGGATCAAAATGCAACACTTGTGCCTCCATGCTTGCATTTACTTGTTTCTCCATGTAATAACTACTGTAGGTCATATCTGCAATAAACATGTTTTTGTGGCATCAGGGATGGAAAAATTAAGCTTGTGGGTAAAGATTACTTCTGAAATAATGCTTTAGTGATGTCATAGTTACTACAGTAGTTCTTCTATGGGAGAAATCTGCTTCAATCACATCAGTATTTGGTTATACTACTAAGCATTTATGGACACATATTCCACTCAAGACATAATGGCAAAGCCTTCCTTTGTATACAGAAATCTTATCATACCTATGATGGATGGTAAATTAGAATCATGCTAGACATAGTCAGCATGGACAGTGAGTAAGATTGAAGATGAGTAGTCTTTGCCAAATATGATACCCCAATAAAACAGTTGTGAAACACTATTGTATGCTACAACCAAGTTTTTTAAGGAAAGGTCACAACTGCAGTCAATATTTGGGCAGGCCACCAATTTGGAGTGGAGACTCAGATGGAAAAGTTTATGAAAGTGACCTATTGTACAATAGAACTGTGGCTCTTTGCGTGGCTTTTGCAGAACATGGCAGTAAATTAATTCCCACCAGAACACTTAGAATAAAGAACTGGGAAAATGGGATAATTAGAATCTTCCACAGATTTTATAACTAGCCACATTTCCAGGCAACATTTTAACTTTCTATATGAGAAGAGAGTATTTATGGGACTATTTATTTCTGGTTTAACTACGACTGTTTGACAAATATCTTGGGTTACTGATGCCTTTAAACTGAAGGTAGTTTCTCTTACTAAAGTGAGATTTTGACCTCAATGACAGATTTTTCAGTGGCAGTTAGATCATATTTCAGTGTAAGGGCTTTGCTCTAACATAAATTAGTCACTGTCATATTAAAAGGGCTTTAGCAATGTGTGTTTTTTGGCAACAGAAACTCAAAGTAAAATGTCCCACCCATATTGTGCTGAAATTTTGTTGAGGAATTTAGTTTTTTATATAAATATGGAGCAGACTTTTACATAGAAATTTGGATCTGATTGCTCACCATGTCCCATATGCACCAGGTGAGCTCATTCTTGTAAATAATTAACACTGGCTTTTCTTCCTTTTTATCCCCCTCCTCTGTTTGTGGCTGTAAAATATTCAGGCTACCTACAAGCAGTTACATAATCAAGTAAAGGTGGCCATACACGGGCCGATAAAAGCTGCCGACAGACCAAGTCGGCAGTTTATTGGCCCGTCTATGGGGCCCTCTGATGGGCTTTACAGATAGATATCTGGGCGAAAGTCAGCCAGATGTCGATCGGACTAAAAATCCCGTCGGATCGCGGCCAGTTCTTTGATGCAGTCCCGCGATCCGACCACCCGTATCTTCTCTATTGTGATCTGATCTTTGGGCCCTAGGGCCCACGATCGGATCACCCCGATATCGCCCACCTCAAGGTGAGCATATCGTGGGACAGATCCGCTCGTTTGGAGACATTGCCAAACAAGCAGATCTGTCCATGTATGGCCACCTTAACTCTGCCCCTTTCTTTTCCCATTGCTGGATCAAATGTAGTATTTTGCAGACCCCCCAATTATTACTTCTAGTCTGTTTTTGGACTTTTTTTTTTATCTGTTGCCTGCTTCAACCTCTGGCATGGTATACATACTTTCCTTTCTGCTTGCCACGTTGTTATTCTTGACCCTTACAAGGACCAAGGCAAGAACCTGGTATAGGCAGAAAAGGCATATGCCTTGGGCACAATGGCTGTGTGTTGGATACATCTCACCCCTCTTCTGTTTACCTTTCTCTAGTTTCCCCATAGTTAATTCCTGTGGATTTGCACATGTGCAAGAGTGCAGGGGGGTGGGGGTGGAGCAGGAGGCTTGTCTTGGGTTTGCACAACCTTAGGTCTGCCTGGTTGACCTGTGACCAGTATTTTGGTTCTGTTTGCTGGCAGCTAGTCCTGAATGCTATATCCTCTCCCCCCCCAGCTTAGCTGTAACCACGGTTAAATGCCCCTATCTCTTTACTTACCCCTTGGCAGTGTTGGACTGGGCTGGCGGGATGCCGAGAAAAAACCCAGTGGGCTCCAGCCTAGCCCCCCTTCCCTGATCCCCAGGCCCCCGCTGGCCAAGCCCACTGATCTCTGGGCCAGCGAATGTACCAACGTTTGCGCATGCGCACGGGGCCCAGAGGTTAGTAACCCAGTGGGCCCCCCATGTCCAGTCCAACCATGCCCCTTGGTGCAGATTCAGGGCATCGGGGTTCACAGGTGCCATCTTCTTCTCTTCGGTAATCTTTGGGTTTTCTTCTGGCACTTCTGCAATTTCCGTGCACATGTGCAGTTGTTGCAAAATGGAAGATTGCTCCAACTGCACATGCACAATTTCTTCCCGAAGAATTCCGAAGAGAAGAAGATGGAACTCCGTGACCCGTGAACTCCGATGCCCTGAATTTGCACCGAGGGTTAAGTAAAGAGTTAGGGGCATTTGCCAGGGGTAACAGCAAGGCTGGGGGGGGGTCGATGTAGGGTTGGGAGGTAGAGTTTTTTTTTTAAATTAATGGTTGACTTCTCCTTTAATCAATGAAATAACGGTCACTCCCATTGTTATCAACCACAGGGGATTAGTTCTAAACTTGTCCTTCCTAAAACGTTTGCTCCATCTCTTGTGGGGTGTCTAAATGATATTTTTTATCAAGCCAGAGATGCTGAGATATGCACAGACTCATGAACAGAAAATGCAGTTTAGAAATAATTATCATGTTGTACGCTTAACCATTAATGTTACCATTTTAAAAATGACTTTATTTTTGCCAAATACACCTGTACTGTATCATCATTTCACTGTTAGCAGTGTGATTATTTAAAATGAAGCTGATTATCCAAAATGAAACCAATTACACTAATTGCTTTCCTCTAGTTCCACCAACCATGATTTATAGTCAGATGCAACGAAACTGATGAAAGCAGAGGGAGCAGAGTAGGTTTAGAAAACCATCATATATAATGATATTCATTTCTGTTTATTTTTATTAAAACAGAGGCTGGTATGAGTGGCAAATTTTACCTTAGTGATGGAACATACTTGGCCAAGTCAGTAAATAGTGAGCATTGTGCAGGTCTTAAGGATACACAAACAAAACCTTTCATTCTTGAAGTTTGGACATGAGGAAAATATAGCATGTGTTTTTGGCTCAAGGTCATAGGTAATCTTCATTCTCCACTTGTGATTTTTCACTAACAATAAAATGTTTTTTTATTAAACTCCTCTTCAATCGAAAGATGATGCAGAGTGACAATTGGTGAAGTGACATTAATGGTCTTTTCCATGTAACTGCTGTCACTTTTGAAAGGCTTGCTATCTGAGAAGCTGGTATGGCATTAAATTAATTCTCCATCTCCTGATGCTTTGAGCACAGATATTTTTTTTTTGATACATAGAAGTTTTGAGTGTTGCAGAAAACAAAAGCAATATAAACACATTACAAAACACTATACATAGCCAATGAACATATTTCATCCATCTCTTTAAAGCATAGGCAGATACTTGAATATAGAAGGCATCTGCTAAATTAATGAATGGTACAAAGTGATGGACAAATAGCTGGTGAGCAGTTAAAGTTTAATTACACATTCCAGTCACACATCTTCCCAAAGCAATCTATTTTAAATTGAAAAACATCAGAGCTGGAACGTTTCCAGGATGTGAAAATGTGCCTAGGAGCCTTAAAAAACAACGTCCAAAGAACAGAGCAAACGTAATGGAAGAGCTATCAGTGATTGACAAAAGTGACAATCTTGCATGAAAACTGACATTTATAGCCCCATAGTAAGCAAAGATCCATTAAATACATCTTTTTCCTAGAGTTCTTGGTTGACTTGCCGAAGATTGAAGTGGTATAATTTGAGGAACATGTAATTCTGACTTTTTATGAAACTGATGTATTTCTAAATATCGTGATGAGTGGATCTGGGCATAGATCTGATAGCTATCATTTACCCTGGGAAATTTTTTTCTATTGCCTTTTTATGCGGCTCTCTTTATTCACCAGTTTAGAATAAAATACTGCATTGATCGACCTAAAAATTCTGCTTGCTAAAACACAGTGGAACATAGGCCATAATAACACTCATTTGATTGTTGTTTGGGCATATTAAAATGAAACAACTTGAGTTAAGATACTGCTGGGACAGAGAGGATACACCATTGTACCACAATGATGTGCTAGTATATTCTAGAAAAACTAAAGATGATATAAAGATGACTTGTTTTTGGTGTAGTTATTTTCTTATGCTATTCATGCTCTGTAAGACCCAGAGTTAAAAATGTTAAGGCCATTGATGCTAGTAATCATAACGCTTGTAGATAGTTCTTTTTGCGGTTGCATTAATGGTATTATTAATTGCACCACCTATTTTTGTAACCGGTATCTCTGTTATGTTTCAATGCGTGTAATTTTGGGCAGAGGCCCAAAAAAGTGATCACCGGCCCTCTCCTTGCAAAAAAACCTTGGAAGAGGCCTGTCTTACAAAAATCTTTGGAGGGGTCAGGAGCTGATTTCATGCATGACTATTTAAAGGAGAAGAGTGGTGTGGAGGGGGATTTTTATGCTATAAAGAAAGCTGACCCTATGGCCTGAACCCCCCTGTTGCTCATGTCCCCTGCAACCCCTGGGGGTCTACTTCCTCTATAGTTACTGCACTGCTTTTGAACCTCTTGGGTTCTCACCTTGCCTCATGGCAGAAATTGCACAATGTTCTGCTACAGCAGGGGTGTCCAAAAGGTAGATCGGGATCTAACGGTAGACCTTTAGCAGGTGATCAGTAGATCTCAAGACACTATCAACAAACAACAAATTACCCTTCTGTTTTATTCTTTTCATTCAGCTATTTCTTCTGTTAAGGTTATACAAGAAATAGTTGATTTTTAAATATAGTAATATTAATTGTCTTATAAATCAGTATAATATTTAAGTAATATTTTCCATGGAACATAATGCTAACAGTCTTATTATGGATGTAGATCATAATGGGACAACATCAGACCCAGCATTACTAAAGTATGGGCACTCCTGTGCTACAGCGTCAACTACTACATATAGAAATCGCAATTAATTCTATGGTAAATAGGCAGTTCTCCAAAATGTGCTACATCCATTGATATACGTTATCATAAGGAGTACAGTGTAAACTGTGGTCTGCATGAGAACAGGTGTGACAGATAAAAAGAAACTTCCAACCTGCAGCCCTTCAGCTGTTAAAACCTCACTGTACGACATTGAATCCCAATCTACCTAAGCCTAAACAACATTTAAAAGTATGAATGCCTTCTGAAGCAAAAGCTTCAGGGCTGCAGAGATCTGTACCCCCAACACAATGCTGCAGAATAATGCAGTAAAACCTGCCAAAAAACATACTTTGCTTATTTAAATAGGTTAATGGAAAATAACATGTATTCATGGCTGCTTTATAAACACAGTTCTGTTTGTTGAGTTTGCTAAAGTCTCACAATGGATATTATTCTGATGTAACCTATGCAGATAAATCCATTTTCAAAATGCATTTACTTCTTCAAAGCACAGAATTATTTCTTCAAAGCACAGAATTATTTCTTCAAAGCACAGAATTATTTTTTCAAAGCACAGAATTAGATCTGTTGTGCTAGTGCATTATATATCTACTGTGTAAGGCACAGTTTCATGTAGCTCAATGCAATGAAAGCTGCACATGATGCTCAGGCTTTTAAACGGTTATCATTCAACAGAACAATGATGTTTCAAGGTCTCATCTCCCTAAGTGCAGCCCATGAACATATTTACAAAGAAAAGTAAATGTATCTTTTTAGATGATATTTAGAGAATATTCTGCAATCTAACAACATCTGTGTGATATAACCATGGAAAGATACTATTTTCCACCTTCTTGCCTGCTGCCATAAGGCACAAAATAAAAAAAAATGTGGTGATTATATTTGTAGTGGTGACATATGTACAACAACACACAGCCTGCAGCAACCTATAAAACACACCTAAATAGTTGACTTTCTGTAATTAAGGGTTCTGTCAAGAGTAACCACCCAGGACCCTACCCACTTGATCAACAAAGGGAAGGCTATGGGCAGGCAAATGCAGAAAATACAACCTTACTAAAAAGAACAACAATTTAATATCCCAATACTATATACATAGAACTCTTTAGTGTAATATACACTTTATGGCCAAAAGAATGTGTACACCACCATATGACTATGAAAATTTTCATTCATCCAGGTCATGGTGTACATAATATAAGTAATTCTAAAACAACTTGTAATGGTTGGCTCCCTAAATCTAGAACCGATGCCAAGCACCCTGGTCTCAGCTCGTACTTCTGCCTATAACAGCCGCCTTTCACCTCGGGAGGAGCCCTCAGCTAATCGGATGCCGCCAGGTCTTAAAATGAGAGGTGCAAGATGAGGGGTTCTAGACAAGCAAAGGGGCACAACTCTAGACAGAGACTTTGGGCCAAGGTCACTGGACAGGAGGCAGATAACGTAGTCAGATCAGGCCGGGTCGGGACAGGCGGAACACAGACGGAGTCAGACAGGCCAAAGTCAAAACCAGGAAGACTAGCAGAGGAATCAGGCAGGTTCGAAGTCAGATAACAGGCAGGGGTCAAAACCAGGAGAGCAAATCAGAATGGTCAGGCAGGCAGTGTTGGAATACAGTGTAGAATAGTCAGGTCAAAAGCCAAGGTCAGGATCACAGAAGTCAGGAGTAGTCAGGCAGGCAGGGGTCACTACAGGAGATCAGGATAGAATCAGAAGCTTTATCTTCACAGGCACCAGGAAAACTAGATCCTATACTGGGCAATCTGTAGTAGCTAAATTGCTCTTTAAATAATTTGAATTTGGCGCCATTGCGCACTGACGTCATGACGTGCATGCGCCTTTAAGTAACCAGGAAGTGCACATGTCCTATGGAATCAGCGCCAGGAGAAAGATGCGGCGGAAGAAGATAGATGCCGCGGGCGTCCCCACAGAGAGGGCGTCCCTGCTGTCCCCCACTAGACCTCCAGGGTAAGCTTTTACACAACTGGACTTGCTGAGTAATCATTGAAGACATTTCACTACTCATCCGAGCAACTTCCTCAGTTCAACTTAAGTTCAACAGTTGAACTGAAGAAGCTGCTTGGATGAGTAGTGAAACGTGTTCAATGATTAATCAGCAAGTCCAGTTGCTTTACAATTATTTATAAGAGATTTAAACTGAATAATTAACCACAGCCACGAGTACCACAGCATCATATAATGATATTCTTTATAATACCAGTCCAATGTTCCCTTGAAGGGCTGAACTCCATGGGCGTTTTTGCCGCAGGCATCACGTCGGATGCAACGGAAATAGGGTTGAGAGAATTGTTGGATGGTGCAGATAAAGCTGATTATTCTGATCCGACGCGACACAAATGTCGGATGCAAATGCTGCGACACCATCCGACTTTTGTATTACTTACCTTATTTCCATTTTCACCCAGTGTCTGATCCATCAGAATCAAGGCAAAAACGCCCATGGAGTTCTACCCTAAGGTGTGTACTTATGTATGCATACACACAAATTATGAGGCTGTTGCACAAGCAAATTATGTGCACAGACCATTTTGTATGAAAACACAACAGTTTGTATTTATTCTGTCCTGAGCACACAGTTTTAAAAACTGCTCACCCAAGTTTAACATATGCACACAAAATAACTTTTATTTGTGCACATATCTGAGAATTAAACATTGTTCCGATGTTCGTTTCCATTTCGTGTTTCAGCAGGATAATAACCCTGGGCAAAAAAGTAAGGTCCATGCAGAATTAGTTTGCAGTGATGGAAATTGAAGAATTTGACTTGCCTGGACAGAGCCCTGACCTCAACCACAACTGTGCCCACCACAATCTAGAAACAACTGGGGAGTTCAGGTAAGTGCAAATGTGAGGAGAATAGGGTTTAGATTGGCACAATTCTACACCCATTACTGTGCCCTACAGTGCATCTACTGTAGCTGTAATAAATGAACCCTCATGACCTTGAAGAGATCAGAAGAATTACTGCACAAAGACAAATTTGTGAAAGGGAGTTGTAATTAAGGGAACATCAATTCTATTAAAAAACCTTTAATGGAAAATGCAATTAATATGCTCAGTTAAGTGAATGTAACAGTTACTGAAAGGCCTGCTTTGAGAGTGAGGTGGACAATTTAGCAATGTGCATGCCAATTCAAGAATCTGGAATCTGGATTCCTCTATAAAGCAATTATGATACCAAGTCGCATGATGGAATTGCAGTTAGAATTGTAATACCATGATCATTAATTTGTGAATGCAGATGGGTCAATGAACAAGAGAAAAAACATTTTATCAGCACTTTATCTGGTCTTCACATCTACCTGCAGACAAAAGCATTTCTTATAGTGGCCTGGGAACAGGGCTGCAAGTTCAGTTGTTCCACTCGCACACCCTGGCCCTCCAAGCAACGATTACCTGGTGCACAGCAAAAAGGAATTCGGCATCCCTCAGTCAACAGCTCCAGAACAAATCACCGGCACACAGGAACAGCTGGCAGGTAAAACCTTGCTAGTTTATTGTAAATGCAGCATGCAACGTTTCGGGGTGATCCCCTTAATCAAGCATGCTTGATAAAGGGGATCACCCCGAAACGTTGCATGCTGCATTTCCAATAAACTACCAAGGTTTTACCTGCCAGCTGTTCCTGTGTGCCGGTGATTTGTTCTGGAGCTGGGAACAGGGCTGCCATCAGGGAGGTGGTCCCGAACAATTCTTCCTGTGAAGGGGAGGGGCTGGCTAGAAAGTAACACAATTTGTGTAAACATACAGAGTTTACATAACTTCGGCAAAAAACTGCTCTGACCTGTCTAGAAACATATACCGTATAACATATATAACCACCATTGAAATGACTTTAGCACATTAATCATTTTAACTATTTCTATTTACTACTCATATATATATATATTCATATAGCCCCATAGAAGTAGCTTGTGCTCAAATCTTGTGATGGCGGCTAAAAGAGCTTTTTCGTGTAGATTGTGATGGGGAGAGGGGTCTGGCCCGGTGGGGGCCCTTTAAGGGTCGGGGCTCACCGTGCTTTTTCCCAATGCTGGGCCAGTCCGACACTGACTGTGTCGTTTATCAGTAGATGAGGCCCATGGTTATATAATACAGGTATGGTATCCGGAAACCCATTCTCCAGAAATCTCTGAATCATGGAAAGGTCGTCCCCCCATGACTACATTTTATGCAAATAATAGAAATTTTTAAAAACGATTTCCTTTTTTTCTGTAGTGTTAAAACATTATCCAAACTAAGATATCATTAATCCTTATTGCAAGCAAAACCAGCATGCATGCCGCACAGCTGCGTTCGCAAATGCATTCCACACCGCGTTGCAGTAGTGGGGCGAGGGGGTCCGGACCTGTCCGACCCTGCTGAAACATATGTTGAAGTTCTTTAAGCGAGATGTGAGACATTTCTTTTGAACAGGAAGGGCAGTGCTGAAACAAATGGAAACACAACTAAAAAGAAACAATTAAACAGGATTGTGCAACACATTACACAGGGGTCATATTCAATTCAGTGAGAAAAACGGTTTATCACATGAAAAGCCATGGATGAGATTCAATCTGAGATGCGAAACTTATCTCACAGCTTATCATGTGAAAATTCAATTGATATCTATGAGAAAAAAACTGGAACTGAATTTGGAGAAAAGTTTTTCTTCTTGAATTGAATCTCGTCAATTAATTTTCACTTGATAAACCATGAGATAACCTTTTCTCACAGAACTGAATCTGGGTCTAGGTTTGAAAGTAATGTAAAGGAAAATAGAATTTGTTTTCAAAATTCTGCTATATTATCCTTCATACCATCCTATCATTGCAGTAATTTTTTTTAAAAACACCTACTATTTTTGCGGCTACATTTCATTAAGTTCTAGTCTTGTGTCTATGGAGCAATATGGAGTCTACTGTTGCTTTTCTCAATGGTGTGCACAGGAGCTTGCGTTCTTAAATGCTTCTTAAGGAGTTAATGTTGCAATGTGATTCATATTTCACAAGCAGGACTGACTTGGCGGTATCATCTCAGAAATGGTGAATGTTGACCACACTCAGAATTTATAAAAGTATTTGTAAATGAGCACAGAATGAAAAATTTCAGCCCCAGACCATGAGTGCTGTACAAAATGCAGCTTAAAGCGTTCTTCAGATTGTTATAAGGCAAGACACAGAAGCAAATGAAACCATGCAAAACAAAGTTTAGGTTTTTCCATTTGTTCATTGTTTCTGCCTCTTTCCTTATCATCAGTGTCGCTCCATCCTTACATACATCCAGAAACATACATGGTGTCTACTTTACTGTACTGTAGTGTGGGTAGTAGCATTAGAATGGACTGTGATTCTCTATATTATCTGTGGTTTCTAAAACTGACCCATACTTGAACAACCAACTAGTTCTTGAAATAACCTCCTAATAAAATCACTAGCGTTTTCCAACCAATTTAAGCTAAGCCAACATCTTGTCATAGACTGCAACTCTGCTTGCTCTCCGTGGTGCTGAAAAGAGTTGCTAGAAAAGTTTTGACATCAATTACTTAGTCATACACAATATAATGTTTTTTAACAACACACTGAATGATATTTAAAATGAATGTTTGCTAAAAGGTAGTTCATGTCCTTGGCAGAACTAATTTAAAACAAAGACAAAACAAACACTCAGTGCCCTTGCAGTCCAAATGCCATGTTGTGCATCTCTTTGTTTTCCCCAAGGCAATGAAATGTAATGCTGTGCTTCAGACTTATGTACATGAGTCATCATATTTACACTCTCAGGTTCTGAAAAATAGAACTTCATATCTATATATCTATCTATCTATCTATATATATATATATACATATATATATATATACATATACATATATACATATACATACATATATATACATATATACATATACACATATATACATACATATATATATATATATATACATATATATATATATAATGTGTGTCACATAGCAGCACTCACAATTAAATTGTTTAAGGATGCCTGGGTGCGCTCCACCAACTATTAACAGCAAATTCATTCCACAAAGCTGCACTATCAGGACTTACAAAGATATAAAACCTTTATTAAATATATACTGACGTTTCGGCTGTGTGTCAACCTTGAAAAGGCTTTTGTAAGTCCTGAGAGTGCGGCTTCGTAGAATGGATATATATATTATTATTATCATGTATTATATATATATATATACATACACACACACACACACACACACACACACACACACACTCTCACACATATACAGGTAGTGGACCTATTATCAAGAATGCTCGGGACCTGGGATTTTCCATATTACTGATCTTTCTGTAATTTGGATCTTCATACCTTCAGTCTATTAGGAAATCATACACTTTAAATGAGCCCAAATAGGCTGGTTTTGCTTCCAATAAGGATTAATTATATCTTAGTTTGGATCAACCAGAGTGGTAGAGTGTTATTAATACCACAAAAAAGTATTATGTGGATAAAATGAAGTCTATGGGAGACGGTCTTTCCATAATTGGGAACCTTTTGGAAATGGGTTTATGGATAGTGGATTCCATACCTGTATACACTGAATAATATTTTATCTTATTAGCAATTAAATGACAAGGGCAGGCTTTGCTGAGATGAGCTCAATTTAATGAGAAACTGCTTATCCATATTAAAGAAAGAACTATTCTAATAAAAGGCTACAAACCAGCTTGGATGTGGCTCAGTTCATTACTTGTAATAAAGTTTGGGGATTTTGATAGATTTAATAGATGTTTCATTTGTACTTTAAATGTAAAAAAAAATGTAAATGTTACGCATATATTAAATATTGAATTTAATTCAATATTAGTGCAGGTTTTTGAATGCATATCTAAGTGTTTAATATTTTTAAATACCTTTACAGGACAAGGATAGTGTAAAATAGAATAAGGCTAGAAATGTATTTTGTGTACTAAACATAAACATGAACTTACTGCACCACAAGCCTAATCAAACAAATGATTTATGCTTTCAAAGTTGGCCACAGGGGGCTGTCATCTTGTAACTTGGGGGCATGTTTACTAAGATTGGAGATACATATTTGGAGAGATTTCTGGAGACGTTGCCCATAGCAACCAATCAGCAATTAGATTTAAACAGCCACCTATAAGTTAGCAAAGATCTGATTGGTTGCTATGGGCAACATCTCCAGAAATTTCTCCAGATAGTTATCTCCAATCTTAGTAAACATGCCCCTTGGTTATACTGTACATCTTTGCAAGACTAGACTACATACACATGCTCAGTGTGATCTGGGCTTCTTAGGGATCGTCATAAATTATCGAATCATATAATATCTGACAGATACAGCAAGACTGATTAATAATCAGAATATACAGACTGCACTGGGTCCTGTGTTGTCATGTCATCTAATGTAGATTTTATAGTTTTATATTGTTTAATATAAACTTTCTCCAACTATGCAGAACAAGTGGCTGCAACAAAATAATCCTCCAAATAGAATCCCAGTTTATCTGTTTAAATCTGGCTCCATGATCTTTGTCCCTATAGCTGGAGTTGGAAACTGTTAAGGGGGATGTAAAGGCAAAAATAAAATCCAATACAAATCTCTACACAGTCGCAGTCTGCAAGCTGCTGGAGTTCTGCATGGCTGGGAAGGTTCCCCTGCTGTTCATAATTATGATTGTTTCTCTGCCCAACAGTTAGGGACAGTCTGACAATTCCTATCCACAGCAGTAAATGAAGGGAGAATGTCACTGCATACAGTCAGGTTTCTTATAAAAACGGTACACATTTTTTAATTAAAGTATATTGGAGATAGATTTCTTTTTTAACAAAGAAAGTGAAAACAGGATTTTTTTTTGCCTTTCCTTGTCCTTTAGCATTTCAAAATAGAACTGATTAAATAAAAATCATATCATATTAGTAAGATGGTCTTACTTAAAACACTGTAATCCGCAATTGGTGCCCACTTTCTTTCTTAAAAATCTCTTACTATATATAATTTCCACCCTCATACATCAACAATTGCGACGAGGTGAGTAGCCTCCTATATATAAACACATACCTATATACATATATAGGTATGGGATCTATTATCCAAAAACCTGTTTTCAAGAAAGCTCCAAATTATGGAATCCCATAGACTCCATTTTATCCAAATAATCCAACTATTTAAAAATTATTTCTTTTTTTTCTTTAATAATAAAACAGTGCAGGAGTATGGGACATATTATCTAGAATCCTAGGGACCTAGGGCTTTCTGGATAACAGGTCTTTCTGTAATTTGGAACTTCAAACCTTAAGACTACTAGAAAATCATATAAACATTAAGTAAACCTAATAGGCTGGTTTTTCTTCCAGTAAGGGGTAACTATATCTTAGTTTGGATCAAGTAAAAGGTATTGTTTTATTATTACAGAGAAAAAGAAAATAGTTTTTTAAAAACGTGGATTGTTTGATTATAATGGTTTCTACGGAAGATGGCCTTGCCGTAATTTGGAACTTTCTGGATAATGGGTTTCCGGATAATGGATCCCATACCTGTATATTGTACTTGATCCAAACAGATATATAATTATCCTTATTGTAAGCAAAACTAGCTTATTGGGTTTATTTCATGTTTGCATGATTTTCTAGCAGGCTTCAGGTATGAAGATACAAATTGCGGAAAGATCCATTATCAGGAAATCCCCAGGTCCTGAGCATTCTGGATCACAGGTCCCATACCTGAACATTTTATATAGACACACACATAAATACTCATTGATAAGGTACAATATTGCAGCTGATATAAAGGAATAAGTAGCTTTTTTTTTTCGGATCACAGATTAAAATTTAGACTTCTATTTCCTTTGCCATGGAGACAGCAGAACACGACTTTTCAGACTTAAAACGTAATGGTAGTGTAGAGGTGAAAATCATCTTTTCTGGAAGGACATTGTGACCAGTATGACTGAAACTATTTTGATACCAAGCACAGAGGTTTCATTTGATAGATATGATGAATGAGTGGGAGTTGAGCACCGAGGGTTTGTACATTAATGAAGGCTACCTGACACATTCTTCTAACCATTCAGTGCAGGCGTCAAGGAATTGACGAAGTTTCCAGTTAGAACAGTTTGCAAAAGAGTTGTGGCCTATAAAATAGCCTTCTTTTCACTAAACGCACTGAAGTTTAGATAGGCTTTATGTCTCGCAGAAGTTTAAAGTTTAAAGATGAACCATATCTCACTGTTTAAACTCGGCCTAATTTGCAAATGTAAGTCTGTAACTGACAATTCTAAAGGAACTGAAAATTCTACATCTTTCTCTGTGTCTCACTGTAACAATAAAGGCAGTTTTGCATAAATGATGAATTATATCAGTTGGCCTGAAATGTGGCAATTATGCCAAAAAATACCAACAAATGGAGTTAGGCCATTTTTCTTTATATCCTAATAAATTATTTTGTATCATAAAGGAAAACTATACCCCCAAATGAATACTAAAGTGATTTTATCAAACTGGAATATATATATTTAAAGTGGACCTGTCACCCACACATAAAAAGTTGTATAATGAAAGACCTTTATAAATGAAACATGGAACCTAAATTATTTTATTCATTAAAGCATCCCTACTTGTTATAAAGGTGTTTAAATATCAAATATTACATGCTCAGCCTCTATGCCGGTGGCATAGAGGTGGGGCAGTCAATTACTTTCATTTTCCATTCAGCAATTTCTAGATGTCACCACTCTCCCCTCATTCCCCCTCTCTCTTTTATAATTGCCTAGGGCACTGCGCATGGGCATTAAGTCCCCATTCTGGTTCATACACATTTTTGGGATGATACAACATTTGTCTTAATAACAGTGTCAACAAAATGGATGCTGCTTACTCTTTTTTGTAATTCCAAGACGGAAGGAAACTAAATTTAAATAATAAATATAGTGTAAGTAAAGTTTATATTTCTCAACTAACTTGTTGGAAAGCAATTTGGAATTATTTCTTAGGGTGACAGGTCCCCTTTAAGTAAATATTGCCCTTTTACATCTCTTGTCTTGAACCACCTTTTTTATCTGTGTGCTGCCTCAGAGATCACCTGACTAGAAATAATACAACTCAAACTGTAACAGGGAGAAGTGTGGAAGCAAAAGACAGAACTCTGTCTGTTAATTGGCTCATGTGACCTAACAAGTATAATTTGCTTGCTATGTTTGTGTGCACCGTGAATCATACAATCCCAGGGGGCTGGCCTTATTTTCTAAAATGGCAGTATTCTGTTTATGATTACCCAATGGCACATAGTGTACTACTAAAAAAAGTACATTAATATGAAATTAGTTTATTTACATGAAGCATGGGCTGTTTCATGCAATATCTTTTTACAAAGACCTACATTATTTGAGGGGTACAGTTTTCCTATACATTTTTTGGTTTGATTTTTTTTGGGGGGCTCATACCATTCTTCCATTTTTGCGGATATAGGCAAGGATCCAGCCATTTTGATTTATATGTGCAAAATAGATGTTCATCTTCAGTAAATAGCTGGGGTCTTAAAATATACAGTATTGTCATGAGGCGTGAGTGATGTAACTGGGACACCAGGAAATGGACTTTTATTGCTTTTTCTAGAAATATCCCAGAACTCGTTAGAATGAGAAGGTGCTGCTCTCTGCTCAGTCAAAGCTGTACAATGTGATTAGAGATGGGCATGAAAATTCTGCCAGTGTCTGTAGTTTGGGAAACATTTTGCAAAATATGCTGACATCAATAATAATGGAGTGATAGTTCACATGGCATTTGATCTATTCCTTACATATATTCAGTTGCCACTGCATTGGTCAAACTTTTATGGCATACCATTGGAAAATAGAGGACTATACCAAAAAGCAAAAGCTAAGTATGGCTAGGCTAATCTTCATGTTACACCAGGCAAAACCGTCTCTTATGCTATGAAGTTATATTGCCTTCTGGGAAAGAATTATGAAGGGAAATGATCTAATACATTGTGGTTAATTGTTATTTTTCTACTGAATATGTAAAATTGATATGCTCACATTTTGTAAATTTATATAAATATAAATAAATATATATAAATATATTTAACACTGCACATATTGTTATACTGTATATCCAAAGCCTATTATTTACTATAAGCTGTAACGCCTCTTAGAAACTGCATATGTTATTGTGAATCTTTGTGGCCTGCCAGCTGCCTGAAGTCACATGCAATGCACTTTCCTTATGTCTTCTGATTAGCGGCACATAAACAATAAGAAATGGGTTTCCTAGGCATCATACCCAATTAATGAGAGCATTGCTTAGATTAAAAAATGTGGAATCCTGTGTATTAAATGTTACACGAATGCCTGTAAATATACTGTAAATGCAATAATGAAGTATCTGTGCATAAAACTATCTTAAGATTAATAGAAATCAATATTTTATCATCAAACATCAGAGGTCTTAGGGCAAAACAGTACTTGCATGGGTTATCTAGAAACCCATTATCCAAAAAGCTCTGTATTATAGTAAGGCCATCGCTCACAGACTGCATTTAACTAAATCACAGTGTTACAAATTATTTCCATTCTTTCTGTAATAATAAAACAGTTACCTTTTACTTAAGCCCTGCTACAATATAATGAATCCTTATTGGAGGCAGAACAACCCTATTGGGTTTAATTAACATTTCAATGGTTTTTTTTAGTAGGCTTAAGGTATGGAGATCCAAATGCAAAAGCTGAAAGAGCCCTCCTCATGATCCAGTCATTGGTCCTAGAATATTTAGATCTGACCACCATATTGATGACTGAATCAGGGAAATTATACTTATCTGCTAACCTACCCAAATTATTAGATTTGGTTTATGAATACTTTTAATCAGCAAGGTTCTCATTTACCAGACAATATCTGGGGTCTTTCTTACATAACTTCTTGCATACTAACTGCAGGCAGCAGTGGAATCACAGTGTTGTTAGTGGGGTACCGCAGGGCTCTGTACTGGGTCCCTTGCTTTTCACCTTGTTTATTAATGACCTGGATGTGGGCATTGAAAGTACGGTTTCTATTTTTGCAGATGATACTAAATTGTGCAGAACTATAGGTTCCATGCAGGATGCTGCCGAGTGATTTGTCTAAGTTGGGAAACTGGGCAGCAAACTGGAGGTTCAATGTTGATAAATGCAAGGTTATGCACTTTGGCAAAAATAATATAAATGCAAGTTATACACTAAATGGCAGTGTGTTGGGAGTTTCCTTAAGTGAGCAGGATCTTGGGGTTTTTATAGATAACAAGTTGTCTAATTCTGGGCAGTGTCATTCTGTAGCTACTAAAGCAAATAAAGTTCTGTCCTACATAAAAAAGGGCATAAACTCAAGGGATGAAAACATAATACCTCTTTATAGATCCCTCATCTGCAGTATGCAGTGCAGTGTTGGACTCCAGACCTTAGGAGGGATGTAAATGAGCTGGAGAGAGTGCAGAAACATGCAACTAAACTGGTTAGAGGGATGGAAGACTTAAATTATGAGGGGAGACTGTCCAGGTTGGGGTTGTTTTCTCTGGAAAAAATGTGCTTGCACATGATTACACTTTACAAATACATTAGAGGACATTATAGACAAATATCAGGGGACCTTTTTACCCATAAAGAGGATCACCGCACCAGAGGCCACCCCTTCAGACTAGAAGAAAAGGACTTTCATTTGAAGCAGCGTAGGTGGTTCTTCACAGTGAGGACGGTGAGGTTGTGGAATGCACTGCCGGGTGATGTTGTGATGGCTCATTCAGTTGATGCTTTTAAGAGGGGTTTGGATGATTTTTTTGGACAGACATAATATCAAAGGCTATTGTACTAAACTCTACAGTTAGTATAGCTATGGGCATATTTGGTTTGTGTCAAAGAGTGGAGGGGTGTGTGTATGTGTGTGTGTGTGTGTGTGTGTGTGTGTGTGTATGCTGGGTTTTAATTTGGAGGGGTGGAACAAGATGGACTTTGTATTTTATTCAACCCAATTTAACTATGTAACTAACTATGTAACTACTGATTTCCTAGGCATGTAAGATTTGAAGTGTACACATGGCAAACTTCAGGGTGCCCTCTTCTTGTAGGAACACTAGGATAGAGAGAAGCTTTTCTTCCTTTCACATGCTTAAATAACGTATTAAACTATATACCAATAGTTGCACAACACAATTATGCATCATATCTTGTCACAAGATAGCTTTTCTGGACATGGACCTCATTGCAATTAGAAACTATGCTAAGCACCCACAGTAAGCCAGTTGTAGTTTGCAACCCTTTTAACAGAATAAAAAAAGCTCAAATCTGTCATTAGGATTTAAAAAACAAATGAAATATAATTCATTTCTAAAAGACACAACAGGGAGGGTGCATCATGTTTGCAAGATCCAAATCAAAGAAGCAGCCAGATGGCACCATCACTAGCTGACTAATGAGGGTCCTAATGACTTTAAAGGGATGCTTAACCTTTACATTAATTCTTAGTATGTTATAGAATGGCCAGTTCTAAGCAACTTTTAATTTCATCTTCATTGTTTATTTGACTCTTCCCAGCTTTCAATTGGGGGCCACTGGCCCCATCTAAAAATGCTCAGTAATTCTACTTTTTAATTTCTTCTTTACTCATATTTCTATGCAGGCCCTCTCCTATAAATATTCCAGTCTCTTATTCAAATCAATGCATGGTTGCTAGGATAATTTGGACCAAGCAACCAGATTGCTGAAGTTACAGATTGGAGAGCTGCTGAATAAAAAAGCTAAATAAACCAAAACCACAAATAATAAAAATGAAAAACAATTGCAGAGTTGTTGTGCCTGTACCGGATGCTAATAGTAACCTTGAGGTGGTGTGAAGTGCAGTGTTGCTACCACACACTGAGATCCAGATAACAATGGAAGCCCAGTGATCCTACTTTGATGTGCAGAGAAGAAACATGCTATGAAAAGGACAAGGAGTTCAGGTATAGGCAGTGTTAATCATGGGTTGTTCTTACTTCTGCAGTGAAAGGTGGGTGACCTGCAGAGACTGCTGAATTTATCAAAATGCCCACATGTTATAGTTATGAACAAAGAGCCCTAAATAAACACCCATTTGTTTACTACTGGAAATGCAAGGGCCATGTTTTGTAATGAAAATTAATCTACTTTGGTGCAAATCTGTGCAGTACAGAATTTCTTGAGAATCAGTGCAATTATTCACATCTGAAGACCGGAGAGCAATTAGAAGATTCCCCGGAATGCTGATTACCTTGTTTTGTATTTGTTTACAGCAGATATCTGCAGAGCACCACAGGGCTGTTATTAAAAAAAAAGCCAGAGGAGCTGTTACTTAAACAATATCCAAAGAAAATCCATGTCAGCCTAGACAATGGGCTTGCTGATGAGCGATCCCCTAAAAGAAAAATATATATATGGAAATACTTAATTATATTACAGTAAAATTCTCTTCCACGGCTTAAGTGTATAGACTGCCGTAGCAGCTCATGCATTTCAGCAGAGCTATCCAGGTAGTATGTATGCTATTTTGAGCTTTTCAATCATGAGGGAGAGAGATGTCAACAGACGGTGACCTTTCCTCTCGGCCCTTTTATTCAAACAAGTGTATTTCTTACTGTGGTGCTTGTCCACCTGGGCATTGCTGACCTATGCTTCTTCCCAGTGTAAAGGTTTCAGACTGTTGATATAATAATATTTATTATAAAGTCTATATGTTAGGAAAGGTTGAGGTGTGAAAAGAATTTGATTACAGCTTTGCAAGCATTACCCCAGTGTTTGGGGGTTCGTAAAAGCTGATATAGACTTACAAGGTTTAATTCGGGGACGTCATCAATAAACTGCATTTCAGGAGAACAGGATCAATAGTGAGCTTCAAATACTCTTTAAGGTCTGCAGTAGACATCACAGGAAAAAAGTTATGTTTGAAATATATGTATTTTAACCCTTTAAGTGCCAGGCTGTCATCTTATATGAGCTAGTATAGCCTGGCAGTAAACAAGTGGTGCAGCAAAGGGAAATGCTTTGCTACTTTTGTATGGACTTGTAGGGTGGGCAGAACTTTAACGGTTAACATAAAATATATTCCTTGGGTTACTTTGAATTAAAAGTTAGGTAATGCTCTCTTCTGCAGGACGGTTATACACACTTTCGGACATGGTGTATAGAAGTTTTTCACTCTCTTTGAGGGTGCCAGAGTTTAATCAAACTTTTTGCTACAGCAGCAATACACACTTACTGTATGTGTAATACATCACCAGGTCTCATCACCCAGATTCTCACAGAGTAAAGCATAAGGACAGCAAACGTCTCTTAAAAAAATGGATTTTACAGTTATAGCCCTCTTCTGCTATTCATTTAGTTGTGTGTGGCGCTACAGGACTCCTGTGACTCCGCTATATGGGAGAGCAGGCATACTTTAAAATGGTGTGCCTCCACCCAAGGTCAGGACAGGCTGAACTGTAATACCCCAACCTGGGAACGTCTGGTACCTGGTGTAGATCAGTGCAGCAAAGGATCCAAACAGAGAGGTGATTCTTGCAGCAAAATAACATGTTTATTCACAAAGGACAGTCACAATGGATCAATTCACAGGCACTTAGATGATCACATAACAGTAACAGGATTCTTCCCATTCAGTGAAATAGCACAGTTGGGATGAACACCTCTTGGGGCAATTTCCTCCCAGAGTGTAAAGCTTCCTGCCCAGGGATAGTCAGCTTGGGGTCTTGTTCTTGGCACCTTCACTGGTCCTCACCTCACCCACTGAATCCCTGAGCTAGTGGTGTACACACCACAGGGTCCTAACCCCACTACTTCTCCTCGTTGGAGCGGATACTGCTCACTAGCTACTCTGTACGTACTCTCACGCCTAGAGTGACTATTACAATGCTCACTAAATAGCTCTTATCTAACTTTTCACTGGCAAGCCTAGACCTATAATACCAACCAGTGAAGCAAAGTCCCAGGACAAACCCTGAGCACATGGGGCTAAACCCTTTTATACTTTAAACTCCTGCCACCTAGTGGCCAATCCCCTTGAACTATTGTGGACCCAGGAAAGGGGACATAGCTGCTAAAGGGAAACCAAGGGGAAACTGCCTGAGTAAACATACCAGGGTCCCTACACAGTGTATCAGCCAGCAGCAAGTACAATATAAAGGCAGTTTTCTTTCCAAACAACAAAAAAAAATAGCTTTTGGCAGCAGTGTTAGTTCAATACAACAAAAAGGCAGTGTAATTACAGACCTTCCATGCAGTGACTGTGTATGCACAGGCACATAGGATCATTTGTTTCTAGATCACATACACTCTCTGTTTGTCTCTCCCAGTCACAGTTCTGACCAGCTTGGGTTTTAAAGGAGAATTCAACCCCTAGACGCAAAAATATGGTGGCGCATGCTCAGTAGGATGTATTTGCCATGTCGGATATATTGTGCATGCGCCGAAAGTCACAAAGTTTTTGAAAAAAAAAAAAAGAAATTGGAAACTTCGTGAAATTCGGGCGCATGCACAGTTGCTTCATATTGGCAAATGCCTCCAACTGCGCATGTGCCTGAATTTCATGGTTTCCGATTACTTATTTTGGAAACTTTGTGACTTTTGGAGCATGTGCAGTAGATTTGAACCAGCAAATGTCTCCTACTGCACTTGCACCAGTGAGGTAATAAGAGAACCAGAACAGGCTGTGTCACGAAGGCCAAGCAAATGGAGGGACTGGACTGGAGGAGGAGAGGGTGATCTACAGTGTCAGAAAGGAGCATACTCTTGTGAATTTTAATGAATTTGAAGTGAATTTTAATCACCTAGGTGCTGCAGTCTTGTCATTGCATGCAGGGACCTGATGTTTTTTGAACCAAAAGTATTTGTTGATGTCCTCACAGCTCAGAGGATGATTACAAATTGTCACACATCACAACAGATAAAGATTACCAAAACAAATCATTCAAAGGCCAAATATTCCACAATATATGATCCCCAATAAATGATCGCTTCTAGCAGTGGAAAAGCAATAGCTACTCAGCTGCTGATGACGGTCACTACGTTTTGGATAATACAGGGAATTGCAGTTAACATTTAAAACAAGATTATCTCAGCTGCTACACACTCTCAATACATTATTCTTGTGCTGCTTAGAGTACTCTGTAAATTCCAATATTCCTCTTAAACACATACTCAAGTTCTGCACATTGCACTTTCTTTGTGCTCATCTGAATGTTGTTTATCAAGGCACTGCAGAGCCATGATTATATATATTTAGTCTCGAGTTTGCTGCTGTATAAGGCCTGGTACTTATCTGTCTGCCTAAAACAAGATCCTCTGATTCAGCTGCTATACCTACAAAAATGCAGACTTCAGAAATATGAATTACATGTCAATCTTGTTCCGTGTGTTTCTGAGAAGCTTTGCTCTCTTGCTACTTTCATCAACAGATCAACAGTTTCATTTGTTTCCCTTCTGAAGAAAAAGTGAAAAATGCTTTAACATGGCCTCTGCTATGTAAATACACTGATACGCAATTCATTATAGGCAAATTAAGGGGATTGTGGCTGCCATAAACAACCAAAAGCTTAAAGGAAAGGTTAAAACTAAGTGAGCTTTATCGGAAAGGTCTATATAAATACATCAGTAAACCCTCAAAGTCCTCTGTCCAAAGAAATACAGCAAATCTTTCCTTCTCTTGTGTACATATGGGCTTCTGTATCAGACTGCCCGACTTCAGCTTAAACCTCCTTGCCCTGGGCGTGAGCATGCTCAGTTTGTTCCTCTCCCCCCCCCCCATCTCTGCTATAATTTGATTTCAGAGCTATGAGTGAGCAGGGAGAGACTCAGGCAGGAAGTGATGTCACAGCAAGCTAATACTGCAGCTGCTACCCTAAACAAACAGCGAGCTTCTAGAGCTAGAGTTATGGTAAAACATTCTGCAGACTAAATATAGCTTTCCAGCTTGCACTATTGCAGGTAATCTATTGGCAATAAAATGACTCTGTAGCTTTCCTTCTCCTTTAAATGGTCTAAAATTCAAGTGAAATGCTTTGAGATCGGTGCATCATGAGAACATTAATGTACTGCTGTACTTTGTAAAGCTGTTGTACTTATTCATACAAGTCTGCTAGGCTACATCTAAATGTGTATATTCCCATGGGGCTATTATAGCTGAGATGGCCTGGTTTCAAAATGCATCAGTTAATAGTGCTGCTCCAGTAGAATTCTGCAATGAAATCCTTTTTTCAAAAGAGACTTTTTCTCTTTTTTTTGTTAATTTTAACATTTGACATGGAACTAGACATATTGTCAGTTTCCCAGGTGCCCCAGTCATGTGAACTGTACTCTGATAAACTTCAGTCACACTTTACTGCTGCACTGCAAGTTGGCATGGTCACCCCCTCCCATTCTCCCAGCAACCTAATAATAGAACAATGGGAAGGTACCCAGATAATAGATACCTGACACAAGATAATGGCTCCCTGGCAGATATGAGAATAGAACTCAATAGTAAAAAGCCAAGTCCCACTGTGACTCTTCCAGTTACATTGAGTAGGAGGGGCAATAGCCTAACTGAAAGCAGTTCCATTATGAAGTACTTGCTCTTTCTTAAAGCACAGGATTAGGCAAAATGACCTGAGATGGCTGCCTACACACCAATATTACAAGTGAAAAAAATATACTTGTTGGTTCAGGAATAAAATTGTATAGCAACGCTGGTCATGTGAGCTCTGCTTTTCATATTTGTTTTCTAGAAATAAAAACTACACCACAAAAATATGACAGTATCTAGTGATGGGCAAATCTCCCGAATTTCGCTTTGCCGAAAAATTCGCAAAAAATTCACGAAACGAGTCACGGCTTTGTTTTCGCCGCACGTTGCGTAGTTTCTGTTGCGTTGTTTTCGGGGTGCAGCGCGTCGTTTTCATTGCGTCACATCAAAAACAACGCGCGACTGTTTTTTTCGGCGAATTTTCGGCAGGCGAAATTTCGCTGGCGTTTCGTGAATATATTCGCCAACGACGAATCGCGGGAATTCGCTGCAAATTCGCCCCTGGCGAATAAATTCACCCATCACTAACAGTATCCCTTTAGGGTTGAATATTTTCTGATCTTTACCTTAGGGCATTGGTTACAGTTATTTGCCAAAGGGAAGTAATATTGAGACTCTGGTCCTTCTGCTAATGCAAAAAACACTAAGGGTCTAATTTACACTTGAACTGGTTATACAGAGCATGGTTTATATTCAGAGAGACCTTGGAAAAGAAATAAAAGTAGCTGCAATATAGTGGATGGCAGGGGCACCTCTTGCACTGATAAGACAGCAAACCCAATGTTGCCATCCTTCTAGACCAGGGGTCCCCAACTTTTTTTTTATCTGTGAGTCACATTCAAATGTAAAAAAAAAGTTGGAGAGCAATATAAGCATGCAAAAAGTTCCTGGGGTGCCAAATATGGGATGTAATTGGATATTGGTAGCCCCTATGTGGACTGGCAGTCTACTGGAGGCTGTGTTTGGCAGTACATGTGTTTTTTATGCAACTTTCTGTCAAACCGGGAATTGAAAAATAACCACCTGCTTTGAGGTCCTTAGGAGCAACATCCAAGGGGTTGGAGAGCAGCATGTTGCTCACAAGCCACTGGTAGGGGACCAATCCCTGCCTGGTTGTTCCAGGCTATAGGCAGCAGCCCAAATGCCTCCAAAACCTCACAGACCCACAAGCCTCAAACCTAGGTCTCACATGATTGCCAAAGTTAGCCTGCTGACCTTAACATTATTATATACATATATATATATATATATATATATATATATATATATGAAGAATTTGGAACAATAGTGCAAGCTGGTAAAATTTATTTGAACTGTCCATCTAGGGCTTTTAAGATATTATACAGTATTCCAACTACTGTAGTTTTTAAGGCAGATACCTTTCCACTCTTGTTCTTTCATTAGAAGATTATTAATTTTATGATGTAGTTTTAATTTCTAAATTACACTGTTTACAATACATTACAAACTATTCACTGTACCATATAAAGGGTTATTCCTAAACTAGCAAATTATTTTTTTTTAGATGGAATATTGGGGTGTTGGCAGCCAACTCAGGTTATTGTGACTAGTCATGTGCTTTCAGAAAGAGCCAGCACATCAGAATGGAACTGCTTTCAGATAAACTATTGTTTCTCCTACTCAATGTAACTGAAGTAGTCACAGTGGGACATGGATTTTTACAGTTCAGTGGTATTCTCATCTACAACTAGTTTTAGCAATTCTGGTTTCAGTGAGCTGTTATCCTGTTACCTTCCCATTATTCTGCTGATGGGCTGATGTGGGAAGAGAGTGATATCACTCCAACTTGCTGTGCCCCAGTAAAGAGAGACTGAAGCTTATTAAGGAAAAATCAAATGACTGGGGGCACCTGGGAAATGTACATGTCTAGCCCCATGTCAGATATATATATGTGTATATATATACATATATATATATATATATCAATGAATTTCAGTGCAGAATTCTGTTGGAGCAGTCCTATTAATTGGTGTGTTTTGAAAACAACATGTCACATGATAGAATCCCTTTATAATGACTCGGTTATAAGCCTGTTACGGTTCCCTCTAACACATTTTGGTCTGTATTTATGTTGTAAAATAAATACATATAAACATGCATTGCCAAAGACTTCTGGATATGACTTAATTATTGTAATATGCTATTTTGCAAATATGTTGTATATTATCTCATAAACCCACTAAGTGGAACAGGTTGGACAATACTGATTTATTGTAACTGCATGTAATATACTTTTTCCTTTTGGGTGTCGTCATTGGCTGAATTGGATCACTTACATCCACAAAATTATTTATTGCATCAAATTCTGCAAATGTCAGTTGGTCAGATGCAGGCTCATCCAATTTCCCATAGGGCAATTGGTTAAATTGCAGTCAAATAGAAGTTGACTTGGTACATGATGCCTAACGTATGTTTGTGACTCCCTACGTCAGATAATAGTTTTCTAAAAAGGGTAGTAATCCACTTGAAATTATAATTTTTAAATACATGCTGTCTCCTCTTATTCCCTTCCTCTAATTCCCAATTATTGCAGCTGCTGTTTTGATTGTGGCTTGTTAAATCAGTGAGATACCAAATTATTATTTTATCAATAACTTAATGAAAGCCCTTAATGAGGCTTAGAGTAATTAATATGCTGCCTGTTGATGGCATTGAGCCTGACTGCTGTGAATAGGGAATAGTAACATTTTTGCATGTCACTTGGCAAGGGCTATGGAACTCACAGTTTTCTTATTTAGGTCGCATGGATCCTGTCTTATGATGAGTGCCTCTGACTTGCACTTGCTCTCTAATTGGGCAGCACATTGCACTAGATCACTATGGCATGCAGATAGGGACAGTTTTACTGCAATTAAAGTTTATTTAAACTTCATATTCAGATATGTTATTCATCCTTCCTCAAAATAAGACAGAATAAAACATTTGAAAGCAATTTACCTCCTAAACCTGTCATTATTTATAACAAAGGAAAGCTAGAATAAAATGCAATATAGCTCTCCAGGCACCATTTTATACACTCTATGACTCTATGGGCTTCATTACTTATCTTAATTGAGACAATACTACTCTAAGGGGCAGATTTACAAAGGGAAGTGAAAAAACTTTGAAATTCGAAGTATTTTTAAAGGGCTTTTTCGATCAAAAATGGACCTATTCCGATTGAATAGGTCCATTTTTGATTGAATAGAAAATTGTTCTATTCGATCAAACGATTCTCTGAAAAATCCTTTGTATCCTTAGAACTTAGAAAAAATTTCAGGACAGGTTCTACGAAGCCCCCCCATAGGCTAAAATGGCAATTGAGCAGCTTTAAGACGGCGTATAGTCAAGTCGAATGATTTTTAAAAGGCAAGTACTTGAAATTCGAAAATTCGAATTTTCGAATTTTTTCAATTTGAATCGAATTTTGGGCTATTTTCGATAGTTGAAGTAGCCCAAAATCACTTCTGCTGTAAGATGCCATAGTCACTGTGGAGTAGGCTGGGGGGGAACTGCTTGGGCCTTTGTTTACTTGAAATGCCTGGGCCTATTTTCACTCAAGACCTGCCTGGCTTCATACTTCCTGTTTTATAGACTTATCCTGCCCCACCCCGCTCTTGTGTGACATTATCGTCAGGGTGGGTCGGCAGGGGTCTAAAAAATGGAATGGGGAAGTCGGGTATGTTCTGGTCGGTTCAAGGAAAATCCTTTCAGCTCAGAGTCCAGGCTGAAATGAGGGGTGGGAGTGTCTGTTAATTTTCTCACAGGAAATGGTCACAGCACTGACTGACAGTCTAGTGCTAGTGGGCGCTAGTGCTAGTGAGAGAGGTTGAGAAGCTCTGCTCAGGAAGCTGCTCGTGACCAAGGGCAACAAAATTCCTGCTACTGGTAACATAAATTCACGTGAATAATTCGAAGTTTGATCGAATTTAAATTAAATTCGTATTTGAATCTTCGAATATGCAAATTAGGCAAATTCGACCATCGAATATTCGAATTCGAATAAAATTTTATTTGAATATTCGACTATTCGATGGTTGAATTATTTCCCCTTTAAAATTTTATTCGACCAGAACCAATAGAGACTGATGTGCAGATGTTATATCTTTAGGTGCTGGAAGGTACAGTTAAACCAAAACTACAGTTACTGTTCTGTAGCTGCCCAACAATACATACTAAAGTACAGAAACAGTTATATCATTAGGTGCAGTTTTCAGGCGTGATACAACTTTTAGTGCCCCTATACAATACGTCCCTTTTAAAAGTACAACATTCTTTTTTTTTTTTTTCACTGGCAATGCCATTATTTGCCTCATTAGAGGCATTTTTACAGGTAATAATGATAATCTCTCCAATGCTTTATTTAATGCTAATGACACAAGGTCACCCATTCCGATTAGAAGAAAAGAGATTCCACCTAAATATTTGACATTTTTTTTTTTTACTGTGAGAGTTGCAGTGGCGTAACTACTTCCTGGTGGGCCCTGGTACAGGATGGACACCTGGGCCCCCTGTCACGCCTTTACCTCTATAAATCGCATGCTGGAGTGTTGATGGCATGTGTGCTATAAAATCTCCCTCTAGATAACCACCTGCTATAACCATTTTCGTGGTGCCGATGGGCCCCAAGAGGGTGGAGCCCTGGTGCAATTCCACCCCCTGCACCCCTGGTAGTTACGCCACTGGAGAGCTGTGAAGATGTGGAATACTCTGCCTGAATCGATTGTACAGGCTGATACATTAGATAGCTTCAAGAAGAGGTTGGATGGCTTTTTTTTTTTTTTTAGCAAGGAACGGAATACAGGGTTATGGGAGATAGCTCATAGTACAAGCAAGACTGAATTTAAATATTGAGCTCCTCTAGGCCCACTGGCATTCGTCTCCCTGTCCCCTTTATTTGGGCAATGTTTTGTCATCGGGAACAATGGGGATTGGCACACAGGAAATGTGCATAGGGTTGCCACCTTTTCTCGAAAAATATACCGGCCTTCCTATATATTTAGCTTTTTTTCCTATTAATAACATTGATCAACCATCAAAAATACGGGCCAGGCCGGTGGCAACCCTACCTGTGCATCCCCAGTGTTTCAGAACCCCTTGGGTGTGGTTGGGCAGCATGCCACCCCCTAGAAATCCTGATGCCCAGGTCTTGGTTCCCTTTCCACAAATCCAGACCTGAGTATAAGTTGATCCAGGGACTAGTCCGATTGACATATTAAAGTCAGGATGGAAATTTTTTCCCCCTCTGAGGCAAATTAGAGTGGTTTTTGCAGTACACTGCTAACTTAGTTCATGGAAAGTAATATAATTGTAATCTCCACAGACAAATCGTTTGCTTAATTCATAATACGTAGAAGTCATTATATTTCAGCTCTATTAATGCCATGGAACCCCAGATATTAAAGGGCAAAGAAAGGCAAAGAAATAAAATCCCATTTTTACTTTCTTTAATGAAAAAGAAATCTATCTCCAATATACTTTAATTAAAAAATGTGTACCGTTTTTATAAGAAACCTGACTGTAGGCAGTGAAAGTCTCCCTTCATTTAGTGCTGTGGATAGGAATTGTCAGACTGTCTCTAACTTCTGGCAGGGAACTCAAGCAGCTTTGTTTTTTTGATCATTTATGACGATCCCTAAGAAGCCCAGATCACACTGAGCATGTGTATGTAGTCTAGTCTTGCAAAGATGTATAACAAAGTTACAAGATGACAGCCCCCTTGTGGCCAACTTTGAAAGCATAAATCATTTGTTTGATTAGGCTTGTGGTGCCGTAAGTTCATGTTTATGTTTAGTATACAAAATACAGCATTTCTAGCCTTATTCTATTTTAGACAGTCCTTGTCCTTTAAGCATAAACAATAAACATAGCCAATAGATGTTTTATTTTTAACTACTGTATGTTTCTAATACCACATTGAAGTGCAGTGATATGTTAATGCTCTTCTGTGATTTGTATAGGAGAAAATGTTTTGAACACGCTTATTTCTCTTTAATTCTGATATTATGTCAGTGTTATTGCAACCACAGTCCCCGTTTGTCCATAATGATTTTTTGATTTACAGTATTTACATACCAGAGGCTTATTTAAAGTGTTAGCATGTTAGTGTTAGTCCCCTCTGGGAGTGTGGGCAAAGGCTGATAAACAATTCATAAATCTGCTATTTCCATTTCTTTTTGTAGGTATAGCAATTGAATCATTGGATCCTGTCTCAGGCAGACAATTATATACCGGGATCTGTACCACGGCGACTTCAGAGACTAAATATACATAATCAAACACTTTGATAAACAATATTAAGATGAGCAGAAGGAAAGAGCAGAAGCACAGAACCAAAGTGTCAACATGACAAAGAGAATATTGGAATTTAGAGACAAGTGAGAGAATAAAGATCACAGTAAAAGGCAATATAAAATTATATGCAATCTTAGTGGGGGAGCTAACCCAATAAGAAATAAAGCACAGATATGAGATTTGGTGCCTTCCAGGTGTTGTAAAGTCAACTCCTAGGATGCTCTGTGATAGGGCACAGATTACTGGAATTTGGTATTACAGCTATAGTATATGAACCTTTAGCATAGCCAAAAAACTCGGTACAATCCTTTGTAACTAAAATTCTAGTTAGTCATTCTTCAATTTATCAAACAAATAGGGTAGTGCTGGGGCTCATCATGTTGATCAAGCTGTTGAATATATGATGATAACATTGTAATATCACAAAGAAAATCAAAAATGTGTTCTTTGTCTGAAAAACCCATTTCCTATGAAATTAGGAATGTCTTATATAAATCTCCAGGGCTAGTCATTGGGTCCTCCTACGTGTGAGGCCGTACTGGTCACTTTTAGGTCTTAGAAGATTGACTGGCCATCTTCACTCTGTAGCACTCAGCTATTTCTCAATACTTAAGGTAAACTGGCTATTACTCCTCCCAACATTTGTAAAATGGAAAGAGGGACAAAAATATCTTCCTTGCCACGTGCGGTTACATTTGTGACCAAGTCCATGTTTGTGGTCATATTCCCTAAATATCACATTTGAAAACATTTCTGAGGATTTCAAGGCCATATTTTGTGTTCTTTCAGTTTAGCTAATGAAGGTGAAATTCCCATTAAAGCTGTGAATCTCAGTTTCCCCAAGAGGCCTACTAATCTTATTTAATTAAGTTTCAGAAACTCTTATTAGTTACAATTGCATCAAAATGAAGTTGCTGAGCATTCTGGACTCTCTGCCAAAAAGACTCTTATTTAATTTAGTTTTAAAACTTTGTATTTTTTTCTGGAGTTAGTGCAGGAGATCAGAACCTCAGGATACCGCAAACACGTTTCTGCCTTAAATCAAGGCAGCTAGGGAAAACTTTCTGTTCTTCCTCAAGAAACCAGTACATTTGCTAATATTTTGCTAATTTATAAAAAAAATAAAAAAATTTTATCATCTGTATATGTAAGGAAATTCCTTGATTATTTGTATGAGACATGGATTTTTTGAGTTTTATCCATGCTTATTGCCTGCAGTTACATAAAAACATGTCTTCAGTTTTCATTATACCTTCACAGACTATTATATTGTACATCAGTAGCAGGTAGAGGTAACCTTCGGCACATCAGCTTCTGTTCACTGAATCAAATCACGGAAGGATAACAGAAGTCATGCTGAGAAAATATAAACGCATCACCGTACCTGAATATTTTTCTGACCTTATTCTTTTATCCTCCAGAATGAAAAGACCCATGAATATGCAAATATATCTTTCAACCATGGTTGCCAACTCAAAAAAGAAAATGGGGATACATAGATTCCCCTGCACAGTGCCTGTTTCACAAAGGCCCATACTGAACTAATTAGCAATCTTGCTCTCAGCCACTGAGAAACCATTTATCGTAGCAAAAAAAAAAAAAAAAGCAATGTAACAATGCGCAGTCTCATATTGCACTTGATACACGCTTAGGGGCCCATGTACTGTCGATCGAATATCATGTTTTACCCATAAATCAGATTTTCCTATATTTCTGAAAAACTCTAAAAAATTGAAAAAACCTTTAAGGCAAAACGTCACCAAGTAAAAGTTATCGGGGTGCTATAGAAATCAAAGGGAGCAGTGCTGATCCCATTGGACCATTTTTATTCCAATTAGAATGTTTTGCCACATTTTTGTTTTGCACAAAATCACACAAATTCAGATCATATTTTGAAAAACTCAGATGTTTGCTATTTATTAAGAACAAAAGACTTGTACTGTATGTAAAACTTTGGTATCTAAAAGCTTGCGAATTCATGTAGAAGTCAAGGGAAGTGGTCAACCATTTTTTAATTGAGATTTTCAGCTTATAAACTCACAAATTGAAGGAGTTTTCTCCATGATGGTAATCAATTGATTTTTTTTTAAATATTTGGATACTTTAATAAGTAACCAAACCGTAAAAATTTTTCAATTGTGATTTTGTTCAAAGTAGAAAAAAAACTCTAAAACCTCACAAATTCGATTTTTGATAAGCAAGCCCATTAGATTGCACTGCAATAAGTTACCTGTGCTTCAACTAGAAGCTGTCTCATGATAATCATTGACTTTTTTAAAGATTCTTTTTCAGCTGGGTGAAAAACATCTCCATCTTCTTCCAGTGTTGATGGCTTTGCCACAATGAAATGGGAGATCTGGTCGTTCAAGGTATGCAGCGATTTCACAGCTGTGAAGGAAAGAAAATGAAATTGTAAATCTGCACATTTAATGAATGCTGATGTATTAGATAGTAATACAACACGTGTATTTATATCCAGTTAATTGTGCTCCCAGGTGCAAGTAGTCTATGTTTCAAGGCTGTAGCCAAGGCTGAATTGTTATTGCCCAGTGTCTTATCTACCTGGATCTGATTAACTGTCAGCTGGGGTCCTATCATGCACCTAAATTAGTCTGCACATGAGAAACAAAGCATTATTATTATTCAGGGCACTGGGGGCAGCATACAATATTTCCATAAATTCCTGGAAAACAGAGTGTTACAATTAAATCACTTACATAACACTTTTTATATACATTAATAAGGGAGGGCACAAACTGTATAATATATATTCTTTAGAAAAAATGCATTAGATACTTTTCATGTAAAGGAATATGTATAGAATGCTCCAGGCTGTTGCATTAGCAGCCTCACTTGCTGTAGAAGATGAATTTATTTTCACAAATATCAACATCCTGATCTGGATTGGTACAGAGATTGTAGATGAAATTAGCTGCCATAGTAAAATAATTAAAGACTAGACTCTAATGATTTAAGAATAATATTGGACCAATGTGAATGTAGGCCATGATAGGAGGAAATTCTGTTTTGGACTTTTATAATTTTACAGATCTGGGAATCAGACATAAGTAACATATTTAATGATAAGCAGAAGAGATGGGATGAAAAGCGATTGGTTTTATTCTTGAAGATGTTGTATTGTAGTTTTACAGCAAGAAGGTAATTGTATTGGGAGCTACAGGCATTCTCTTGGGCCATTATGATTGCAGCAATGTTTTCACCATCACCATTTCCATAGAACATGTACTGATACATTTGCTTTATGCCTTATGAAATAGAGTGGATTTCTGTTTGGATCAATATATATTCATAGTAACAATAGTTGAAGAGGGGGAAAGTTCTTCCATGGTATATTGTGTTAAGATAACAACCTCGTTCTAAATAAGCCAACAGACCATTTTATCTAGGGACCATGAAAATGTTTTCTTAACCTCAAATTTGACATTATGACTATTGCCTAATATTCTTTCTAAGCCATATTGTAAAAAAATGTATGGATTAACTTTCATTTGGAAGTAGTGTGCTTGTGGGAATAATTACTAGTGGGTTGTACGGACTCCTTAAAGGGCACCAATCATAACTAAAATGATTTACTAAGTAAATACACTATGTGAAA